>OW285235.1:46676208-47909541 GCA_935421215.2 Melolontha melolontha | reverse complement strand
CTGGAAGAAAATCAAAATTCTCTGTTAGCAACAAACTTTAGGCATGTAACGTCATATTTAAGCCTGTCTAGACCTGTGCGATTCAGCTATGGGGTACAGCATCCAAATCCAATATTGCGTTCATAGAGAGATTAAAATCTAAAACATTGCGAGCAGTTATTGATTCTCCCTACTTTGTGGCAAATAAACACATTAAACATGATTTAGTAGAGGAGACGATGAGGGAATGCAGCAGGCGCTATCTGCAACGTCTCGAAAGACATCTCAATTCACTAGCACTGAGGCGTCTAGATAACAGTGAAGATTGAAGCTCAAAAAGCCATTTTTAAATGAAAGTGTGAAATTACAGATACCTACAATATTGTGCTATAAACTCATAAACATTACAATTATATCGTATAGAGTTATATTCAATGGAATATTTAGGTCTCTTTGACGTCATTTTTGTCTTCAATCAGATATGGGCATTGTTTATGTAAATGCATAATAAACGTAAAACACATCAAAAAGTAATTTTATTGTTATTTGAAAAGGACTATAAGTTAAGACTATGTTTATTCAATAGTAAATGAGTAATTCCAAATACATAAAACCTCAGATTTCAGATAATATTTCAAGGTATTGTTAGTGTAAAGAAATTTGTTTAGCAAAAATAAATAAAAACCGCACTTACTGCATTAATATGCACATGAATTGCACAAGTACAATAAACTAATGGAATTAGGGTTCATGTTTTTGATCATGATTAAAATAAATGAATTTTGCTCTAACGGATCTATTGTTTTAGGAAAAACTTTTCACTGCTGTCAGTGTGGCAAAAATTACAAGATACGAAGTTCTTTGAATAGACATTTAAGGTATGAATGTCAAAAGGAACCGATGTACCAATGCCGTATTTGCGATAAGCGAACACATCTAAGAAGTAATTTGATACAACATGTGAGATTGGTACATCATAGAGACCTAAGTCCTACAGGGAAGGATACGCCCGAGAACACTTAATTATATCTTATTTTCCTTGTTAATATGTTGTTTGTAAATAAAATTTTATTTTATTTTTGTTTATTTTATTTAAGAGTTCGAGTTGATATTCAAAAGAATGAATTCGTGTTTTTCCAAACGTATGATACTAACTTTTAATGTATATTTAAAATGTGTTGAATTTTTTGTTACAGTAATTGTATATGCCGTCTGCCTACACAAAAATATGTCAATTCAAGTATTGTTTTATTTTAGCAGATAATACACCTATAAAATCTAAGCCAATGAATTTTGAAACAAAATTTCCGATTGCATGTTTCCAAACTTAGTCGATAATTTTCTTGTTTTAAGAAACCGCCGAAAAGAAAATTTAATATAATTACTTTACTTGTCGTTATGAGTAAAAAAGCAAGATATTAACCAACTTCTAAACACATACAGTGTGATAAAAAAATTGGATCTTTATTTTTAACTGAACATAGTATACACAAAGTAATGTGATAAAAGTTGTAAAGTAACACTTATGCGAGCAACACAGGAACACCTAGAAGAAATGTTCGAAGTTACCGCCTCTTGCTCGAATACCAGCTTGTGCTCGCAATATCCACGAGTTATAATAACACGCTCGGACATCTTGCCTGCTTATTGTGTCTGCAGCATCTTGAAGACGCATGGTCAATAATTGAATGTTTTCAATTTGATTATCGTACACCAAATTTTTCATATGTTCCCCTACAGGTCCATCGCTTTCAAGTAGGGAGATCTAAATGGCCATGCAATAGGCCCATCTCTACCTATCCCATCGGTCACCAAACGCATTATTCAAATGGTCACGCAGTCGTAACTCTCATGCGGTGCAGCACCATCATGCAAAAGCCACAAGTGTTGACGCACGTTTAAAGGCACCTCTTCTAAAAGTTCTGATAAATTGTTTCGTAAAAACATTAAATAATTTTTGACATGTAAACGATGTAGTAAAATAAATTGTCCGATGAGAATATCATTAATAATTCTTCCTATAGGTTCATTGATAACCTGTGTTGAAAATTGGTTCGGCGAACAGCGTGCGGGTTTTCCAGACTCCACAAGTGAGTATTTCGAAAGTTGTATATGCCATTACGAGTAAACTGCATCTTATCTATGGTAAGAGTATCCGCCATGAAATCCGCATTTAATTCACGTTGTTCCAGCAGCCATTCGTTGGAGTGAACATGGACAGAATGACTCTACGGTTGTAAATAGGGATGCAACATCGCTCATAAAAACATCGATGTTAGAACATCGATGTTTTTCAAAAGTAAAACATCGATGTCGAAAATATCGACGTTTACTAACGATACATCGATGTTTTTGAACAATTATTGAGAAGCTGAATTTTTAGTATAAGAATTAAAACACATAGATAATATTAATTAAATTTATTTGTGAAAGTATGATTTTTAATAATGGAATTCAAAAACATTAATTTTGATACCCTGGTGCCCAATAAGCGGTTTCTCTCTTGGATTATTGTTGCCCCAGCCTCAGAGAACAACCGCTCACTGGGCACCGATTTTGCCACGATTGGCAAATACTTCATAGCGATTTAGAATAGGAATGGAAACATTGTACGCATGTCATGCCATATTTCTATAGGATCTCCTTTGATAGGAGTGACCGGTGATGATAGAAACATATGAAATTCTGAATCAACTTTTGTTTTGTCATTGTCGCTAGTTCTGTTTTTTATGTTTTTATGTGATAATTGTGTGTGGTAACTCCATATGTCAGGTTCCATGTTATCGTCCTTTTCAGATTCGTCAGAACTGTCAGAAGACTCAGTTCTGGCAATCGTTGCTTGCATACTGGTTACGTAATTGTTTATATAACTGAAGACTTTAGCTTTAGCAGTCGCATCTCTAAAATGTAGCATCTTAAAACTGGGCATCTAGTGCATATCCCGTGAACGAGACGTTTGCAAAAATTTGCAAACAGTAATAGTGATGTGATTCGCTTCCGCAAATAGTATGCAGATGGCGCTATTATAAACAAACATCGACGTTAAAACATCGTTCATTGATTAACGATGTATCGATGTTTTTGGGGCTTCGACATCGATGTTTGGAAACATCGATGTATCGTTTGCATCCCTAGTTGTAAAGCCTGCACGCGCTGTACATGTAATGGATACAGCTGTGCTTTCCTTAATGTTCGCCAAAGTATTGGTTAGGATACCGGTACATTTCGTGCGATTGCTCGATATTGTGTCGTCTGCAGCAGCATTTTCATGAAGTTCTCTATAGATTAGCAGCATGTCTACTAATTCATTAACACTGTACACATGCGGCATCTTGCATAACGAAAACAATTTACAAACACAACCACTGAAGATAACTAATGTAAACTGTGTTTTTAAATAAATAAAAATACCAAGTAAAAATTAAAACAGAAAAGCCGACAGTAAATAATACTTTTCTCATGCGAACTAGCATTCATAATGTTATGAAAAGCGTCAGAAGTTTTGAAATTTCTTTCTTGCAAAACCTCGAGTTTTGCAAGACGCAAACATTAGGATATTCTTTCACGTTTTTGCTAACGCCTATTTATGTATAGGGAATATCCTTGAGTCTCTTAAACTGTAAGTGTGAAAATCTCTGTTACTTTACATCTTTTGTCACAATTTTTTGTTCATTCGTCATTATTCTGTGTGTACTATTTTCAGTTAAAAATAAAGCTTCAATTTTTTATCACGCTGTACAAACGCCACAATATATGGATAACCGTTAACTACCGAAGGAGATACTTGTTGAAACTTTATTATAAATTTATTATAATAAACTTAATTAATTTATTATAACAATTACACACAGATGGATGAAAAACTTTTTCATCCATCTGATCATGAAATGATCATGATATCAAAATTATTTGACATTTATATTAAAAAAACATCAAATTAGTGATAGATACAGACACATTTTTTTTTACTGAAATTCTTGGAAATTTTTGTTGACCTGGAAAGAGTAAATGGTAACATTAGACATGAAATAAAATATCAAGTCAAATGGCCACCACGGCTCTGTTGGCAAGTGTGTGCCCTTTCGACAAAATTTTGGAAGACGTTTTCGAGTAAAGGCGGCTGAATTTGAAGAATGTTACGTTCGATTTCTTCTTTGAGTTGTTGAATTGTTTCATAATGGCTCACATAAATTATACATTTCAAATAAGCCCAGAAAGAAGTTAAAGAGGTGGCAACTGTTGACGGCTAGTTTTGGTCTCCAAAACGGGAGATGACGACCTGTGAACTTTGTTTGCAATAATGTTAATGTTTCGCGTGCGGTGTGTCAGGTTGAATCCATATGTTGTTTACTTCCATCCTATCCAATTCCCACCGAAAAAAGTTTGTCAACATGCCATGATAGTGAACGTCATTGCTAGTTACGGATGCACGTTGATCATTTTCAAAAGAAGTACGCTCCGATGATTCCTTCTGCCCACATATCACACCAAACTGTCACTTTGTGAGGGTGCATCGGAAGTACCTGCATGACATGTGGATTTTCCATTCCCCAGATCCGACAATTCTGTTTGTTGACGTAGCTGTTGAGGTGAAAATGTGCCTCACTCTGCTATCGAATGCTTCGTTAACTTGCTGTTGTTCCATGAACCAGCTGATAAAGTTTCTGTGCTGTGTATAATCGGTTGGCTTCAGTTCTTGAGTCAATTGGATCTTAACGAATAAAAGTGCAAATCCCTCTTCAAAATTTCTTGGAGGGTGCTGCAATTTACATCTAATTCTTGAGCGCAATACCGAATCAAGGTATTGGGATGTTCTGCGATACTGGCTCTCATAGCAGCAATGTTATCAACTAACCTTCCAAGACGATGACGGACCAATGAAAACGTCTTAAATTTTTCCAGTAAATTTTCAATAGCGGGCCGCGACGGACGATTATGGACGCTAAAATGATCTTGCAACTTACGAATTGTTACTGTAAAATTTTCACCATTTTTGTATTGCGTTTTCATAATTAATAAACGTTCTTTCAAATCGTAACGTGCCATTTTTGTGAATGTTTCTCTATGACAACTACCAACTGTGTCTGACTAAACATTCGACAGACTGGAATGGCGCGCGATTCAAATTTCGAGTTCTTATTGAGACACCTTACATCTCAATTATCATTAGAATTTCAATACGTTCTTTTGCAGTTAATTGAACCATTATTAATATTTGGACGTCTACCAAGTTAATTCTGACAGTTTATGTCAAGTACTGAATTTTAATTTCATGGCTTACTAAACATAAACGTGATTTTAAAATATCAGTTTTAATTAAATATCTTTGTTGCTGTTGAATAAAGGGATGCCAAACCTGATTATTTCTGAACTCCCAGAGCAGAGCTCTGAGCTCGTAAAAATATACAGGGTGCTTCATTTAAAATAAAAAAGTTAATATCGTTTCCGCCTAAATTCGAAGTACAATTCGGATATAAATGTACTCATCGAATCCTCGATTTTCATTTAATTAGTTGTGGAAAGTCTTATTAAAATCTAAGCATCTATATCACCGATATTTGAATGGATCCTATACATTAACCCTGTATATTTAATTTGATATTAAATTTCTTCTGGATAGCTTCTTTTTGTTATTTAATTTTTTGATTATGCATAATATTTATATAATCGGTATGTACACAGGATGTCCATGAAAGAAAAGGACAACGTATGAAAAATGGAAAGATGTGATTATATAAAATATAATTACGCAAAAATCCAGAATCCAGTTTAAACTAATCTTCTAGAACAACCTCGTTCAGAGACCAACTACTGTAGACCAAATATTTTTCATCAAAGCGTTGAGGCAACTACAACTATCAATACGCAACAATTATCGCACGAGCTTGGATTTTTGCAATAGATTATTGGTCGACATATTTGAAAATTAGGGAAGGCAAAGAGACGATGCAGTGAAGTATGTTACAATTTAAGGAAATATGCGAATCTGCAATGATTTGTTTGTGAAGCCCCCAAATAAACGTTTCTTTCGTAGAACTTTGAAGGGAAGGTTTGGCGCGTTTGGTGGATTTCCAAGGGTACCTAACGATAGAGCAATCAACTGGATCACATGTATAAAATTTTACAAGGAAGATATCCGCGTTGTCTTCGTAAATAAGAACTAGAGTTACCATAACATCCTACAAACCTCCCGACTTATCACTATTAGACTAATATTTGCTAAACTCAATGGCCTGCTTTCCTTCTTGATGTTACTATGTAAATGTCGCGGATGTAGAAGAAGAGTATCGTGAATTTTTCGCAGCATATCCAAGAGAATTTTGGAAGAGAGGGATTGAAAATCTTGCTTGATTTTTTATTTCTATTAGTGTACTGCCCTTACCTTAACTTTAACCTTAACTTATTAATTATACTATGACGGTCGACTAACTTGTTTAACTACTGAACAACTATATTGTTCTAAGTGAAATTTAGTCTGACGAGAAAAACTACGAAAATTCTTATTGGATGTTTGTTGTTGGACTGTTATTAATGTTGTGGTAATTATTCCTTTGACGTCTGCTGGCTTCGGTACGAAATCATTCAAAAGTTTGTTCAACTATAATGATTTCGTCTTGTCTTCTGCTATAAATGTGTACACAAAGAGTTTATTTGTCAGCTTAAATTATTATAATTTCTGCCATTTTTTAATCACTAAGCCTGCGAATGTTAACAGTGAAATGAAAAATATACTGAGTTATAATTTATATTTACACTAGTTATACTTTAATATATATAGGTCGTTCCAGAACTCGCGCCCCATAGAAGACTAACAAATGCCGACGACAATATGGATCTCAAAAAATGCAAACGAAGAAAAATTAATTGCTTGCATAGCAGAGATGTGACATGTTTAAAAGCCGCCAATTCCAGAAAGGCCACTCCAAGTTTTAATGTGAACAACATCGGTTGTTAAGCTTAAATTATCACACTGTCAGAATGACATGTCTGCTAAAGAGTCAACATAAACATAAATGTTAGGTTAAGGCAGATGTCATTCAAGATGTTACATTCGCCATCATTTTTAATTAAAAAAAATAAAACAACAAATGGTAGTTCTGAAAAGAACCTTATTTATTCTAATACACCTAAAATTGCCATAAAAAAACAGGAGAAAAGGTATAACATAATAATAATAACTGAAACAACATAGCCAAAAAAAAAAAAATATAAAAATAAATTCAATCAGGGCAAACGCTTAAAGTGGCCGCCATTCATTTGTAAGCATAACCGTCTATTTTCAAGAGCATTTCAAAAACGATTTTCCATAAATTTGTGGGCTGGTCTATTAGGGAATCGTGTGGTATATCCTCGATAGAAATCGGTTTATATGTCATCTAACTTTTCTCTTTAGGTAGGATCTTTTGAATTCCCTGCCCACACATTTATGCAAAATTTTTGAACGCAAAACTTCACAATTTGCTTGAAGATAGTCCACTTTTTTTTTCGTGTCAACAACTGCTTTCAACACGATGGCGCATCAGCATATTTCAGTCGAGAAATCCGAGAAATTTTAGATCAAAAGTATCCTGACCGATGGATAGGTCGTGACGGTCCACGACACTGGCCTGCGTGGTCCCCCTATTTAAAACCTCTGGAATTCTTTCTTTGGAGCTACGTTAAAAATGTTGTATACTGGCTCTCTATTGCTACAGAAGAATAACTCAGCAGTCGCCTTTGTTACAATTACTCTTGAAATGGTTACAAATTCTAAACCGAGTCCTTTGCGGCGGGCACGATGACAAGTGGCCACTTTGAGCACTTGCCCTGATTGAATTTATTTCTCTGTTGTTTTTATTATTATGTTATACCTTTTCTCCTGTTTTTTATGATAAGTCCACGTGTATTAGAATAAACAAAGTTATTTTCAGAACTGCCATTTGTTGTTTTAATTTTTAAAAAAATTAAAAAAAAGATTAATATGATGGCGATTGTAACATCTTGAATGACATCTGCCTTAATCTAACATTTTAATGTTGACACTTTGGTAGCTATACCATACTGCCAATGTGATAATATAAGCTTAGCAAATGATGTTCTGGAATTGGTAAATCTTAAACATCTAACAGCTTGTTGTGCGATCAATTAATTTCTCTTCATTTGCATTTTCGGGATTTAGATTGTTGTTATTTGTCAGTTTTCTCTGGGGCGCGAGTTCTGGGGCAGCCTGTATATTAAACACAATTTTTACGTGCCGACTATACATATTATTAGTAATGTTACTTCTATGCAATATATACTTTTCTAGAATAGATCTGTCAAAGTAATAGGTACTAATGTGAACACACAGCTTGATCTCGCATTACTTCAGTAATATATTTGATTTTTCCTCAATTAGACGTGGTAATGATAATCTTTCTAATATTTACTCAATTATCCTTCCAATTTTCGAATTCTATTTTATTAAATACAAGATGTTTATGCTTGTTTCACGAATTATTTTCCCTATGTAAACTAATATTACGTAACGTATTAATATGTTACGATGTTTGATCATACCGATACTTGATTACGTTTTCAAACCATCGCTGCAAAAGTTTAACACATCGTAATGTTTAGTGATATCACACTATGTTGTGTTAAATATCGCCTATTCTATGCTGGAATTTCTTCCTTTTTTTAAACCTAACCTTAATTCGAAATGTGCAAACTATAGCCTTTTTCTTTTATTATTAACATGTGTGCATATAGTTATTAATTAACAAATATTATTTGGGGTTGTATTTATTATGAGCACGAATGAGATAGGTTTCGATATCTTTTATATTTAATTTAATTTTCAGAGTACCTGGAACAAACAATATCACCGGAAACCATGGTAACATTGCGAAATCTCCTAAACGTTCCGCCAAATAAAGCACGAAATAGAAAGGAGTCTCTGAAGAAACTGAAAATATTGAGTGATCATGTAATCAGGCCAGGTTATAGCAGCGACTCTCAGTTTGCCTGCAGACGCTGTGGAAAACGTTACAGGTGGAAATCAACCATGAGAAGGCATGAACAGGTCGAGTGCGGTGGTAAAGAACCGAGTTTTTATTGTCCACATTGTCCTTACCGCGCCAAACAAAAAGGAAATCTCGGCGTTCACATTCGTAAGCACCACGGTATTGACATCGATCGTGCTTCGGAGGATGGATTAACAAAATGCGTACCTGCAGTTGTCAATTGACGGTTATTGTTGATTTTTGAAAGTTTTACGTGCCTTAAAAGAACAAGTTTTGTAATATTTTTGATGAAAAATATTTACTAATTATTACTATTGACGATCAAGCAATAATTTTATATTAATTGTTATTATAATTGACTTACTTATGCAATATTTTATGAAAATTTTATATATGAAATTATATACATACTACGTACAAATAGATGGGTGCTCGATTAAACTATTATATGATATTTTTTGGGGAAATAAATTGTTAAATATTCTATAATTTTGCCTTATTTTCATACATTTTCATGTAACATTTTTACTGGTTGTCTTCAGCTTGTGGGTTCTAAATTTAGATTTATACAATATGTAAGGAGAATGACTGCCATTCTTTTGAAATTAGATACAATGTATAAAAACAATTAAAAAAGCTTAATAAAACGTATGGCAAAATCAGTAGTTTCCATTTCGCTTTTATTGGAGCTCGTCAATGCACCGTTTCCTGGACAGAGATAACTTTTCACTTCCATAGTTTGAAAAGTTACTTCTATACATACTTTCAAAAGTTATCTCTGTCCAGGATACGGTACATTGACAAGCTCCAATAAGAGCAAAATGCGTCTGTGCCTTCCGGGATAGGTGTGACTTTTTACGAATTTTTAATTATCCTAATATTCGGGAAAATGTGACGTCGCGACGTGTGCGTTCTGCATACTGGTACAAACTTAGTTTGTCAAATTGTAGAAATTAACGCGACATATTAGGCGAAATTTGCATGTAGACATCAGATTCAATAGTCATTAATTCTCATTTGCAATAAGTTCTAAGAACGAGGCGTGTTTTTAAACTAAGTATCGTTTTGATATTCCGCTGCTGCAGCGCTGCGATCGGCAGTTCGCGCATACGCATTCTGATCCTTCAACTATTGACAAGCCACAGACGCCATTACGGCAACAATCGACCGTATTTACACTGTTTTGTGCGCCTCCGCCGATTGAGAATCCCGCCTACTGTGAAGTACGTGCTGTTATTCGCTTTTTTAGTGCTCAAGGCGTGAAAGCAGCTGCAATTCATCGTCAGATTAGTGAAATGTATGGAGAAAAAATTATGAGTGATGGAATGGTAAGGAAGTGGGTTAGAGTTTTTAAAGATGGCCGCAACAATGTTCATGATGAGGAACGAACTGGGCGACTTTCTGTCATTATTGGCGATTTTATGCAAAAAGTTAACGAAAAGGTGAAAGAGAACAGGCGCTTCACGATGTCTCCGTTACCTCAGAAATTTTCTCAAGTTTCAGGAAGTGTTCTGTATCAAATTGTTACCGAACTCGTACATTATTGGAAACTGGGCACAAGATGGGTACCAAACGGAGGAGCACAAAACCAAACGTTTAGACAGGGCTTGGACATTCCTTGAGCGTTATGCTGCCGAAGGTGATGATTTTTTAAACTTTTTAAAAATTGTCACAGGCGATGAAACGTGGGTGGCCTACGTTACGCCGGAATCAAAGGAGCAATCCATATAATGGCGGTATTCAACATCACCCAAGAAAGTGAAATTCAAACAGACAATTTAAGCCAGGAAAATCATGTGTACCGTGTTTTGGGACAGGGAGGGTGTGTGGCAGACTTTTATGACAACGGGATACAAAAGCTTGTTGTTCGATATGATGAATGTCTCAATACTGGCGGCAATTATGTGGAAAAGTAGGTTAAAGTACAGGCTCATGTAAAAATAAAATTGTTATAAAAAGTTCCCTAGTTTTTTTATATTTTAAACGGTACTTTAAAAACACGCCTCGTAGTTTCCTCGTAAAAAATATCGTTCTTTAAGGTGTTTTATCTCTAATTATAATGCATATTTTCGACTAAATTTTATGCAGAGAATTCATAAACAGAATACAAAAACACTCTAAAGACAATTTGCTGTCTAATTAACTATTTCTGCGAGCAAAAACTTGTAAAAAATTTCGCTGGAAGATTGCACGCCCATCGAAGTTTACAGGCGTTTGAAAGCTGTTTATGGTAACAATTGTGTGGATGTGAAAAATGTTCAACAGTGGGCGATGTGCAAAAGTCTATCAGAGAGGCGAAATGAAGGTCAACCAGTATCAGTAATGTATGCGAAGAATCAAAGATAAGTGAAAGCACGGATGCAAGGAAATCACCAGATTACGTAAAAACAAACTACTTACTACTCGCATTTGAGATTTATTTATATATGTTGATGATGATACAACGGCTACTTAAATTATTAAATTGCACACCAGTTAGACCTTCAGGTGAAGAAATAGAAGAGGAGGAAAAATAATGTCTTTTAACGCAGAGGATGAATTTGCTTTTATCATGGAAAATGTATGGCCCTTAACCGTAGAAGATGATGATCTAATTTCTTTTTTTTTTGGATCGATGTATTCTTCTGCGACATTTGTGGATCTCCGCCCCCCGCGACGTTTTACGTTCGTGATATCTGCCAAAAACTAACCAAAAAATTCAATTACGACGATTCTAAGCGATTGTAGGAAAAACGTTGTTCATAACATTTGTGGAAAACTCATGTAGGTACCAAAACTCCTGCTTTCGTTTCGGAATAGCTGTCTTCCCGTACTTGTTATGCAAATAACTGTATGTACATTGTTAGTACAGTCAATTTACTTCATTTTGAGACTGATTTCATTATTTAAACTTTTCTCATTCTTATTTTATAGAGTTGGAGATCTTATATATTAATCCGCCCTCGTAGAATAAATTATTCTGATTATAATTCTGTATGTTTTTTAAGTTTACTAAAAACTTATTTAGAATATGGATTTTATTTATCTTTAAGTATTAGATATATTTAACATTTAACATTTTCATATATTCAATTAATATAGGCATTTTTTAACTCATACTTCAGATATGTGAATTGAAGCAAAACCTTCAGAATTTGTAGTCAGGTACAGTATAAATTAGGTTAACATTATTTTACAGTTCTTTACGTAAGTTGTGTATATCTACATGTGTTGCATATTGGAAAGTAGTTTTAGTGTGTATACGCATCCAGTTTCTTGTCAGTTTCATGTTATTTTTTATAGAGGGTTCAGAGGAAATGGATTTATTATAAAAAATAATAATCAAATTTGTAAGCAACGAAACTTTTAATGTTCCAGTCTTTTAAAGTTATTTATTCATAATATAAATTCCATTTTCTATCTGAATTAGTTACCATTAAGTGTGTTTTATGTTAATTTTATTAAAAAATCCAAAATTTAGAAACATCGTATTTTTAGGATCTCAAATATTTCCATGTCCAAATTGTCCTAGACGTTATACAAGAAAAGGAAACTTAAGAAGACACCTAGCTGTGGAATGTAGCAAGCCTCCGCAGTTTTGGTGCTCCAATTGTCCAGCTCGTTTCAGATACAAATACAACTTGGAAAGGCATACTAAGACTCGACATAAGAATTAAAATATCTTGATTTTTGTAGAGAAATTAGCCAAAATATTTCTTAATAAAAACCTGTGATAATCTTTCTAATCTTATTTGTTGCGGCATTTTTAATAATTGAACAACTTTAGAAGAATATGGATATGTTTTTCAATCCATTCTTTCAAAGCTATAAACACTAATATTCCAACAAATTGTAAAGATTCAACTTTTCGGATATACAATAAATTGTATATACATATATATATATATATATGTATATATATATATATATATATATATATATATATATATATATATATAAGGTAAA
Organism: Melolontha melolontha; assembly: GCA_935421215.2. Classification (NCBI taxonomy): domain Eukaryota; kingdom Metazoa; phylum Arthropoda; class Insecta; order Coleoptera; family Scarabaeidae; genus Melolontha; species Melolontha melolontha. Next base: position 47,896,633 of record OW285235.1, on the reverse strand, counting down.
CTTAATAAGTCGGCGATTAAAGGTCTGGTTTACTTCAGAGTATATATATTTAAAACAACCCTACATGTTTCGGCAATACGCCTTTGTCATTTATATTTTGTATTCTCTTGACAAAGGCGTATTGCCGAAACATGTAGGGTTGTTTTAAATATATATACTCTGAAGTAAACCAGACCTTTAATCGCCGACTTATTAAGTTTACCTTATCATACCAAGGTCACGAAGATATTATATATATATATATATATATATATATATAATTGAAACGAAATTATCGACCGTGATATATTATAAAAAATTAATTTAAATTCGGGTAAGCGGTCAATTAAAAAAAAAACTCCTTTATTAAATAACCCTATATTTCGCAACAGACTTTGTCGCTTCTTCTGGGGTAAAAAATGTAGAGTTGATATATATATATATATATATATATATATATATTTATATATTTATATAAACAATTTTATTGTCCATTGTACGTCACTTATATTATTTTTTTTAACTCTACATTTTTATCTCCGGAAGCAGCAACAAAGTTGTTGCAAAATATAGAGATAATTAATAAATGAGTTTTTAATTGACAGACGGCTTGCCCCTTTTTCATTTAATTTATCCAATATAGTACGGTCGATAATTTCTTTTAAATTAAATTAAATTGTATATATATATATATAATTGAAAAGAAATTATCGACTGTGATATATTATCAAAAATTAATTAATATTCGGGTAAGCGGTCAATTAAAAAACTCCTTTATTAAATTACCCTATATTTCGCGACAGACTTTGTCGCTTCTTCTGGGGTAACTACAAGATTAATGAGAAAAATAACAAAACATAAATAAGAGTATAAAACAGTAGTAAAAATACTTACAAAATGTAGAGTTAAAAAATAATAAAATTGACGTACAAAATATAAAAATGATTAGATATAAAAAATAAAGTAACTATAGAAACAAGCCTTAAGAACTTTTAAAAAACATATATATGAAAAGTTAAAACATGAAAAATAAAAAATATAATGCAATATAAATTAAAACAACATATGGAACAAATAACAAAACGATTTAAGATCGTCAACTAACAGTCAAACCCAGTATATTAAAATAAATTATACTAAGACCATTAGTATCAGATCTATAATTTATGTTATTTGTGTCTCTGTTGATGTGGACCATTTCTAAAAAAGTTCTTTTTTTATGGTTATTTTCAACGTCTAAGATCTTGTGCATTGGTGGACCATGCACTTGATCGTAACCATACTTTCAATTTTGTTGACGTTAAAATCTTAGACGTTGAAAATAACCATAAAAAAAGAACTTTTTTAGCAATGGTCGACATCAACAGAGACACAAATAACATAAATTATAGATCTGATTCTAATGGTCTTAGTATAATTTATTTTAATATACTGGGTTTGACTGTTAGTTGACGATCTTAAATCGTTTTGTTATTTGTTCCATATGTTGTTTTAATTTATATTGCATTATATTTTTTATTTTTCATGTTTTAACTTTTCATATATATGTTTTTTAAAAGTTCTTAAGGCTTGTTTCTATAGTTACTTTATTTTTTATATCTAATCATTTTTATATTTTGTACGTCAATTTTATTATTTTTTAACTCTACATTTTGTAAGTATTTTTACTACTGTTTTATACTCTTATTTATTTTTTGTTATTTTTCTCATTAATCTTGTAGTTACTCCAGAAGAAGCGACAAAGTCTGCCGCGAAATATAGGGTAATTTAATAAAAGAGTTTTTTAATTGACCGCTTACCCGAATTTTAATTAATTTTTGATTATATATATATAGATAGATAATTATTCCGTGACCTTTGTATGTTATGGTAGATTCAGTTAGTTGGCGATTTAAGGTCTGGTCTTACTTCAAAATGTATATATTTAAAACAATCTTACATGTTTCGGCATATGATGACTTTTTCAAAGAATTTAAAATATATATGACGGTATATTAATGTCATACTTATACATTTGTAGTTGTCATGGATAAAATTATTCAAAGATACATTCTAGTTTAATAATAATAAATCATGCCTTAGTATTCTAAAAATAGTTAGACAACAAAAACGGGGAATTACAAGGCATGAGTTATTATTATGTATGCGCCCGTGGAGCGGCTTAAGATGTTAAGCTGTCGGCATTAAATTGCCAACTAATTGCATCTACCATATATGTATCTATATATTTGATTTTGAAAGCAATGAACATCTACTTCTGAAACATTAATTAACAGATAAATAAATACGCATTTTTCTTACATTAGAACTCATAAAAGAGAAGATATTGAAAAGTATAAAAAAGTAGGTCGATTTGTTAACCATATTCCTTAGGCTAAAATAATGGGACTTTCCTTATCTCAATTTCTACTTAAACGGTTTTTCTCAATACACAGGGTGTTAAAGTTAACTTTTTAAAAAGTATATTTATTATATATATATATATATATATATATATATATATATATATATATATATATATATATATAGGCTACTTTTCCCTGTTTTCTGTTTTGTGCTGATGTGGTCCTCTACTGGGTTGTAGCCTAGCATATGTGCTACCAAACTCTAGGGGGGTCTGCCCGTTAGGCAGTCAGGTGCCATTCCGCCTTTCCAGCAGGAGTGAGGAACCATGCTACGCGGCGCAAATCACGGCGCCGCGCAATGCACACACTACTAGGACCGGTCCTGGGCGGCAACCTGGCTAGGCTGCTGTTAACAGCACACACACGTTCGACGTGTGTGCATTGCCCCCGCTTCTGCGGAAATCGTTAAGATGGCACAAAGTGTGACCATCGTCGACTGAGGTAGCCACTAAGAGTGTTCCCTCGGTTGGCGATGAGCAATCCCGTGCAGGGTGCGCTTCGCTGGTCTGCGCCTTGCCTCGTTGGGGCGGGGGTCAGGCCGTCGAAGTACTGCTCGGAAAAGTAAAGAAGTTGCCGGGAAAGGGTTGGCGGCCCTACGCAACGGCTGGTTATCCGATCTCTCTAAATTTACGCGACCGGTCACTAAACACACACACGAGCGCACTAACATACAAAACCATACACTTACGCGGTCACACAAATACAAAATCACACACCCAGAGAGAGACGCAAGCTGCCAGCAGCAACCAACACACAGGTTCATACCCAGAAAGAGACACAAGCTTCTGGCAGCGAACAACACATATTTTCACACCTTGCTATCTATTTTTTGGAATACTAAGGCATGATTTATTATTATTATTGGAATGTATCTTTGAATAATTTAAACCATAGCAACTTAATTATTTGACATTTATATTCTGTCATTTATATTTTGTATTCCCTTGACAAAGGCGTACTGCCGAAACATGTAGGGTTGTTTTAAATATATATACTTTGAAGTAAACCAGACCTTTAATCGCCGACTTATTAAGTTTACCTTATCATACCAAGGTCACGAAGATATTATATATATATATATATATATATATATATATATATATATATATATATCGCCGGTGTGTTTTGAGATATTTTTACTTATTTGACTGCGTTGCGATCATTTTAAGAATTTATGTAACACGCTGTATAATAATAAAGTTAGTTATCTACAGTATCACAAAAATGTCAACAAGCATATCTGTAATAGCCACATGGATATACACAACTCATTTTATGTTGTTGAGACTTCTATGTGTCGTCCTCATATTTTGTGCATAGTAAATAATTATGTTCATTTATGTAAATAAAAATGTAAATGTTCGTTTGTTCAAAATTTTAAATCTCCGAAAATTCTTCACCGAGTGCTTTGAAATTATGACACACGTTGCATTTGATACGCGCTTGTTTTTATACACCTATTATATAGATATCACACCTTCGACAGGTAAAAACATGTTTTTTTGCTTTTCTTTTGAAAAACAGCGTCATGTGTTGAACGTAGGATGCCACCGCACGTACTGCAATTGAAACTCGGCGTGTCAATTATCATGTTGCGAAATATCAACCAGCCAAAGATTTGGCACGCTGCTTGCAGTAAATACATTAATGAGCAACGTCAGAGAAGCAACAATATTGACATGACCATTCAAAGATGAAGATGCCCTTATTCCTTGCATTCCCATTCCTATGATTTAAACGGATATGCCATTTCGATTTAAGAGATTGCATTTCCCAATTCGATTGGCGTCTGCAATCACCATCAACAAGGATCAGAGTCAATCTTTAGAATTGTGCGGTTTAGATCTACGCACGAATTGCTTCTCAAATTGACAATTATATGTTGCGTGTTCTACAGTCGGCAAAGCATACAATTTCTATATCTATACAGACAATGGAATAACAAAAAATATTGTATACCATTAAGCTTTGTGAAATTAAACATATTAGAAACGTGTGCTTGCAATTTTCTTTCTTGCCACCGGGTATAACTAGTTAATAATATTTTTTTCTAGCTTGAAGTTTTACTAGGTAGCAAATTTTGAAGCTGATAGTATAGATAACGAAACTTTGAATCTGACAACCAATACACGACAAAAGCTATAAGATCATATCATTTTAATTTTTAGAGTAATAACTACTACAATATTTAATGTGAAATTTTCTCTAGGTTTAAATATATTGTCCTTGTAAATTTTGTGTCCAATTTCGATACTACTAATATTGTCTCAAGTGCGATAAAGATACATTGAATATTCTTATATTTTCTTTCATTAACAAACACATTAACGCTACTTTATAGAAAAATTTAACACTTTAACACGAAGTTACGCAAATTATTCATCTTTATACTTGCTAGTTTTCCAAGGTTGTTATCTATAAACATTTTTAGTTTTCGAATTGGAATCGTATCTAGTATCAAGATGCTAGTATACACAGCAGTATACAATCTTTAGTATTTGTGTTTATGCATTGAAATTTTAATATTAAATGTTCTAGAACAGAAACTATAATGCATTGAATACTGTTCTAGCTCGAAAACTGTACAAAAAAAACTAAATAATTTTACGTGATTGTATCTTTACCACTAACTAAATGTGTATAGAAAATTTTAAGTTTGGTCTATTTTCATTTATGAAACGGTGTATGTATGTTCTAAATATTCTATAAAACTGTATTTTGAATCATTGTCTTTGGATATGAATGACTTTTTTTTGTTTTAGCACACCAAATATTTCCATGTCCAAATTGTCCCAGACGATATACGAGAAAAGGAAATTTATCAAGACATTTAACGGTGGAGTGTGGTAAACCTCCATCATTCGCTTGTCCAATGTGTCATCTACAATGTCGATATAAACATGTCTTGCAGAGACATATGCAATCGCAACATACGCAATCATTTTAAAATATATTTAGGTATAAATTGTTGCAATAAGTTATGTATAGATTTGTATGGATTTTATTTTGTAAAAAGTTTTTTTTTGAAAAATATACTTTTTTTCTAAAAACCAGTACGTACGTATATTTGTTTTATATTGTTAAGCTCTTTATGTTTTAAAGTGGTATATACGGACACTTACACTCTGGGCACTCTTCCGAAAGGCTATAATAATATGGAGATTTTTAACATTCGGTAGCCTACTCAAGGATGGTAAAAGTATAACAGGATTGCTCAATGCTCGCAATATATTTAGTGTAACATACGTTCCAAATTAGTCTCATTTTATGCTACTACAGTTCATAAAGTATTTCTTTGCAGTCACATGACCAAATTTAAGACTTAAGAATACTAAAATAAAATAAAACAATAACTTTGTTATATATACCACTTTATTCACGTATAATCGTGACCGCGGTTTCGACATACAATGTCATTATCAAACTGCAAAAGTTACAGGCCTACCTAGAACTTATAAATGACACAAAAATATATGGGGGTGGTTTATGATGTTATTTAAAATTACTACTATATACTTAACGATTATATACAACATCGGAAAAGAGGTGTATATATAAGATCCAACTGTTCGTTTAAAACGATATCTATTGTGTTGTTTCGGCTTTTAAAAATTTCTAGGGCCTCTAAAAGATTTAATTTACGACCTTTTTCGGCCAAATGCAATATTTTACGGTGACCAAATGTATGCCTTTCTGTAATAAGATGGTTTGCGAATGTTGAATCTGTCTTCTTTAGTTTATATGACCTCATGTGTTCTTTAACCCGTATAATAAAACTTCGACCAGTCTGACCTATATATACACTTTTACAATCATTACAATATAATTTGTACACTCCTGATTTATTATTGATATCTGTTTTAGGTTTTGCGTTAAAAATGAAATTACTTGTTTTTACATATGGTTTGTAAGCTATACTAACATTACTATGATTTTTTGAAATTATATTTCCAATTTGCTCGCTTATTTTACCGAAGTAAGTTAACGAGACAAATTGTTTCAAATTATTAGCACTATCTTTAGGATATACTAAACTAAGGGCCACTTGTAACTGTTTTTTCTTTAGTATACTGTCAAGTATACAAGTGGGCCTTAGTTTAGTATATCCTAAAGATAGTGCTAATTTGAAACAATTTGTCTCGTTAACTTACTTCGGTAAAATAAGCGAGCAAATTGGAAATATAATTTCAAAAAATAATAGTAATGTTAGTATAGCTTACAAACCATATGTAAAAACAAGTAATTTCATTTTTAACGCAAAACCTAAAACAGATATCAATAATAAATCAGGAGTGTACAAATTATATTGTAATGATTGTAAAGTGTATATATAGGTCAGACTGGTCGAAGTTTTATTATACGGGTAAAAGAACACATGAGGTGATATAAACTAAAGAAGACAGATTCAACATTCGCAAACCATCTTATTACAGAAAGGCATACATTTGGTCACCGTAAAATATTGCATTTGGCCGTGAAAGGTCGTACATTAAATCTTTTAGAGGCCCTAGAAATTTTGAAAAGCCGAAACAATACAATAGATATCGTTTTAAACGAACAGTTGGATCTTATATATACACCTCTTTTCCAATGTTGTATATAATAGTTAAGTATATAGTAGTAATTTTAAATAACATCCTAAACCACCCCCATATATTTTTGTGTCATTTATAAGTTCTATGTAGACCTGTAACTTTTGCAGTTTGATAATGATATTGTATGTCGAAACCGCGGTCACGATTATATGTGAATAAAGTGGTATATATAACAAAGTTATTGTTTTATTTTATTTTATTATTTTCAAAATGAATGTCCACAAAGTTACGGCTACCAGTATTAATTTTCTTAAACATAAGAATACCTTAAAATGACTAACGTGTGTGGTATTATAGCGCGTATTTATGTGTGTTAGAAAGAGATAAAGTACAATTTGCGGTTCGTACTTTGGGCAACACGAACTGCAGAGAAATACTTTATCAAGTGTACATTGTGATTTGCAGTTTTTTTTATGGGCGTTTATTTGAAATTTTCTTTTTTTGTACTGTTATTTATTATATTTACCCTTCTTTTATTCTTTATATTATTTATTATAAATCTTAGGTATAAGTAAGAAGTAAAAATTAGTGATAATTAATTTTCACTATTCATCACTCATACGAGGTGCTACCCAGAAATTTACGGAATGTGAAAAAAACGCAATTAATTGTTCTTACAATTTATCCACCACCATTCCCTTCAAAATACTCTCCTTCCGCATAAATACACCGATCCCAGCGACTTATCCATGACTGGAAGCAATGCTGGAAGTCTTGGCGTCACGTGTTGGTGTTTTCAAAACTATTTGCGATTCGATCTGGATCTCCTTAATCGTCTCAAAACGGCGCCTCTTGAGGCGGAAGAAGTCATAAGGGGCAAGATCTGGGGAGTAGGGAGGGTGGGGTTGTAATGCCGTCCTCGTTGAGGCTTGAAACTGACGCACAACAAGTGACGTGTGGGTTGGTTTATTGTCGTGGAGTAGGATCCACGAAGTGTTGCGCCACTTGGCAGGCCGCTTGCGTCGTACAGCAAGCCAACAATGTCACATATATCATGGATTGTACCCTATTCATAGAATGTCGATTGACGACCGGCACGATCATCATCATCAATCGACACGTCCATTTTTAAAACGGTTGTATGACTCATAAGTTTGCGTCTGGCCTAAAGAATCTTTACCAAACGCTTGTTTAAGCATTTTCAGAGTTTCCGCTGCCGTTTCACCAAGTTTGAAGCAGAATTTGATGTACGTTCTTTGCTCTTTCACATCGGACATTGTAGTTTCGCAGACTAACTCAAACACACAAGTGCCGTTTGACAGACTGTCCCGCGTCAGAAAAAAACGGGACATGTCTTATAACGATTTTTAGATTAATTTAATTTTGTCAGTAAGTATTTTGTCAATTTTAGTAGCCATGAATATAAGGTTATGCATCTGTCATTATTAAGTTAGCATGGTGCAACAAAGTACTGTCACAAAAGTGTCCCGTTTTTTATGTCGCAAACCGTAGTACAGATGTAGCTCACACCATCTAGCCCTATAGAACGATACTACCATCCCTTCCCGCGCAACATTCAAATTCCTGGAATTTCTGGGTGATACCTCGTAGCTATAAAAATCCTAAAAACTTTTATTCGAATATTCTTCTTCTTCTTATATTAGGCCTTAGGCCTGTTCTTATCCGATCTCTTTCATAGTGCTGCAGTCATGTTTGTGACTGCCAACTATCTCGCCATCTTTTGAAGGGCCTTCCCGGTGGTCTGGTGCCCATTGGCTTTAGATCCCTTGCTGTTCGGGCTAATCTCTCGCAATCCATTCGTGTTACATGCTGGTTCCACTCCCGTCTCCTCTGTCTGCCCCACCGTACGATATCGTGTATACCACATTGATTCCGTATTTGATTGTTCGGGATTCTGTCTCTCAGTGTTTTCCCCGCTATTGACCTCAATGTTTTCATTTCCGTTGTTCTAAGCATCCTTTTTGTTTCTGCTGTGTCGGCTCTCGTTTCTATTGAATATGCAAGTATTGGTCTTATGCATGCCTTATATATGCGTATATTCGAATATACCTTTTTTAATTCTACCTTATTTTTCATTTGAAACGTAAATAATATTTTTGCAATAAGTATGAATCTTACTTTTCAGGTTGTCAAAGAAATAAACGATTTAGTTGTGAGAAACATTTTAACTACGGTCCGCTTATCCTTCGTTTTTTAATTTCGCCTGTTCCTCAGATTTCAGATTTCAATACATAATTCCATAACTTACTCGTAATTATATTTGAGTGAATAATGAATAATGAACCTAACCTGATCTATAAGTAGACCAAAATTTTTTTTGTAAGAATAAGAAAGTAAGAAATGAGTATGAATCAATGCAAAATTCAAAACCGCACATTCACATGACACTATAAGTTATATGTGCGAAAAAAACACTGGAACTAAGCTCGACCATGGCAATTAAATGTAAACTGATTTTTTATATTTGATGACATCTTGATTCATATTGACCATACATGACTTAAAATTACCCTGGTCCAGTTTGGTTTTCTTATACACCAATATGTTTTCTGTTATGCCGATTCTGAATCTGATTTAAAATTTGCTCCAATAAGTTAGGATTTTGAGATATTACTAAAAATATTGTTCTGTCGAGCATTGAGTGGACATGTCTGAACATGTCCTTACATGTTTCCTACGTCCGAGCACTTGAACCACGCCCATTTTTGCTCTGGAACCAATCAAATTAAGATTTGGTAGATATCTAGCTATGTGGGTATATAAAGAGCTACGATTCAATGTAAGTCGGTTTGTGATAGTTGAACGTCTTTTTATTTCATAATGTCGCGTGCGTGTATAAATAATCCAAACAGTTTGTGTTATATATGTGGATAATTCAGTATTCACCAGCATCAGCGAAATATTACACCTTTAATAGAATAGTTATATCGTCACTATTTTGGCTTACGCATTGAATATCAAGACAAGCCATGAGCTCCCAGCATTTGCTGCGCACGCTGAGGTGATACTCTGAGGGTGAAAAATGTGGGCCACGATTTTCTATGATACAGGAAATCTGGCAATTATGTAGCACTTGTTAATGTTGTTAATGAACTTCTTAGATGTTGCCATAAATTGGGTTGTAACATGAGCCTTAAAATACATTTTTTGCACTCGCATCTGGATTTCTTTCTCCCGTACTTCGGCCACGTGACTGATGAACACGGCGAAAGCTTTTATCAAGACATTTCTGTTATTGAAAATCGTTATCAGGGCAAGTAGAACAGTGAAATGGTTGCTGATTATTGTTGGACATTGATAATAGAAAGTGCTAACAAGCAGTATAAAGGAAAAACATTTTAAACAGGATTTTGTAGCGACTCACGATTCAAGCGTTATGGCCTTACGCACGTATTTGAAACATTTGTGAAATAGCTGGTCGACTATAATTACGGATCATAACCGCTAGGTAAAAAATTTACAAGAAATTTAAAATTGCTTTTATTTACAATCGTCTATTTACTTTGCTCTTTATATTGATAAATGATGCCTATTATAATTCTGAAGTACGTTTCGTAAACAGAAGTTCTATCATATTTTCTTAAAAAATAAATTTAATAAAATAACTAACAATTTTATTAGACGTAATATATAATTTCTGTTTATTAGCGGAAATTCCTTTATTTCCCATTAACAACATGCATATACAATGTAAATTAACAAAATGATTCTTTTAATTATCTTAACACAATTTTACAATTATATGAAACCTGATAAAGCAAAATGCTTGTTGGCAAATGTTAAAATCATTTTAGAAAATAAATAAAATTATTAAACGATTGACAATTAGTTTTACATTACTAAATTACATTGAATTTTGAGGCGTGAATTAGAAACTTTTATGGGGACGCTTTGAGTTACATCAAACAGCAGAGGTCGTTGGTTCGATTCCTACTTGAGGGCGAATTTTTTTCTATGAAAAATTCGAAAAAAATAGCGTCGTAAAGTGTAGAAAGAATATTTACAATTACATTACTTCGCGAAAACGCAATTAATTTGTACATTGAATTTTCTCAAGAAGTATTAAAGGATGTAAGAAATAAGTATAATTCCGCTTTTATTTCTTAACTGCTAATGTAAATAAATGCAGCACGTTCAAAATTAGTTTTATTTAAATTCCTTTAAATAGTACCCTGCGGCTATATGGCTTATCGCAATTGCCCAGTTATATTTACCTGAAGAGCGATTCAAGTAAGGAAGGGCCGCTTTCGTTACGTTTTATTGCAGTTTGAGTCGCTACAAAATCCCTCGATTGTACTTGTACATATCTAATTAATATTATTTCATTTATTTTTCATGCCAGTATAAATTTGTGGTTATTACTATTGTCAGAACTATAAAAGAAACGTACATAGATTTTAAAGAAAAATAAAAAAAAATATAAATTTGTTCACCAGTGATTATCAGAGCTTTGATAGATTATTATGATTCGATTTAAAAAATTTGGAGATATCAAGATATCAGAAAGGGTAAAGAACCTTCTAGAAAGTTAATTAGTATTAAAAAGGATTCTTCCATCTTAAACCCAAGTTATTAATATAATAAAAGTATTTTTACTTTGGTGGTTTCGAGAACGTTTCTTCTTGAACATGTTTGGGAAAGAGTAGGTATACAAAGTAAAAAAGGGTTAATGTGCGATATTTTATTTTTTTAAATAAAACAACAAAACAAATAATATATGCGTAAATCGTAATTAAATTGGGGGGTGTGGCTGATTTTGTAAAAGTTAATATGAAAATAACCCTTACCGCAAAGTAGCTTTATCCAAAGTTAAAGTTGCATTATAGTCAGGGTTATTTTCAACTAACAATTAACTTAGTATGTTCTGAACTTATTGCAAATGAGAATTAACGAATATTAAATCTCATTTTTAGATGCAAAAGTCGCCTTATGTGATGCGCTAGTTACTACAATTCGACAAACTAAGCAGTACGTAGAACACCAGGATACCGTGCATTAAGCGGGGCATAGCGACGACGGTATAAGCGGTGGCGGTAGTAGCGGTTGCGTTCGCCAAACATATTTACGCGGTGGCGGTGGCGCATTTGTGACTACTCACACCAATTTCATTTCATTTGTTTGCATGTTATATTTTATTGAAATTAATTTGGAAGAAGAAACTTTTATCCTAGCAATTCTAAATAACGACAAAAAACGATAAATGCGTGTTAAAAACGGGTATGTTCTTAATTTTGATATTTTTAATATTAAATTGTTGAAAGACGAAAAAGGAGAAGCATCTAGGTACACGAAATCAAAAACGAAAACAAGATTTTGCATCTCATTAAATTTTTTGTTCTTAATACAAAAGTTCTTAGATTGCAGGTGCGACATATCATATAGAACAGGAATTTTTCTCACATTTTCAATTAGCTTTTCAATAAAGTTATTTTCTTCATCTGCCATCGTATGTACGTTAATGAGCGGTAACAGCGGTAAAATACAACTAGCAATATCTTATCGCTACCGCTAGCTAGAATGCAGTACCACCGGTCGTAACGCCAGACATTTAACAGACCGAGTCTGACCGCTACCGTCAGCGCTTATACCGCCACCGCTGTTACTGCGTATATCTGTGCCCCTCTTTAAGAGCCTCCGCACACGGGTCGATTGGTATTCGAAGTGGACGCGTCTCGAAGTCGAAGCGATTCTCCCACCTTTCAACTTCGTACGTAAGTAAATGAGGATCCACCAACGGATCGAAGTGTGGTCGATTCGTAATCGGTGCGATTGCGTCTCCATCGTCGCTCGAAGCGTGCGACCTGCAGCGAACGGGAAATCTCGAGAGTGACGAGCATATCGTACGGTGGATTTGGATTTTTTTTGTATTTTTTTACATCATAATTTCATAATCTATGTATAATATTGTACTTTTATTTCCCCATATATGATCTACATACAGTGTGTTTCACTTTTCATAGGGACACCTAAATAACTTTTTTATTTTGAAAGCGATCAATATAAAATTTTTATCAGTTGTGCAAGCCATAACAATGCACCTTTTTGTGTGATTTGAGTTTTTATAAAGCCAATATCTAGCCAACTATAATTAAAATAAAAAGTACTGTTTCAAGTAAAGTCATGCTAGCGATTAAGATAGAGCAAAAAGTATTAGTAAAAGTTTTTACAAATAACTCAAGAACCCCTAATACCAAATTTCGCGGAAAAATTTTCATTTTTAAATTCTTCTACATTTTTATGCTATCAGTAGATAATTGTTTGTTATTGCAATAATAAGAGTGCCACGAAGCAAGAAAATAGCAACTGAAGTAAACTGTTGTGAATTGATGTTTGAACTGACAAATTATTCTTTTGTTTCATATAATTCTATTCTATAGAATGCTAAAAATTTTGCATCATTCACTTGCAATTCTTTTGCCGCAACAAATAAACGGCAATGGAAATTCCGTTCTATGTACGGATGCATCCAAACTCTCCGTTTTCTTCTTTTTATCCAACGGTAATAATAAAACATAACAGCATCTTCCTCGTCACTTGAATCACTCATTACAACGGAGTTGAGACAAATATTAAAATCTCAGGAGGAATTTAAAAACTTTTATTACAAAGATAAAATCAATCACTATACAAATATACATATTCTGTGAACTAGCTTACAGCACAAAGTTACGGTAGAATGGTTACAAAAATGACTACGCCTAATAAAACTTTTTAACGTAAATAATACTAAAGAGGGCGGGTAATATAGTTTGTGTATAGATGAAGAAAGCAGACGAGAAAAATCGAGCCGTGTGCGGATGGACTGAATTTGCATCGTGCAGTTCGCGCGTGACGCGTGTAACGCTTCGACTTCGAGACGCGTCCACTTCGAATACCAATCGACCCGTGTGCGGAGGCTCTAGAAGCTCCAATTAGAGCGAAACGCGCCTGTACGCTCCGTTGATGAACGCGATTTTTCACGAATTTTTAATCATCCTAATAACCAAGAAGGTTGAAGTCGCGGCGTGTTGTGTACTACATACCGGTACAAACTTAGTTTGTCGAATTGTAGTAATTATCGCATCACATACGGCGACATTTGCATGTGAAAATGAGATTTAATATTCATTAATTCTCATTTGCAATATATATACACAAAGTTTAGAAGTGAAAAGCCATATCTGTCTCCAGGATACCGTGCAATAAGAGCGAAACGCATCTGTACGTTCCGGTGATGGAGGTGGTTTTTCATGAATTTGTAATTAACTTAGTATATGCCTAAGATATTACTCCTGTGTATATTCCAATACTCCTTTTTCTTAATTGTAGCATGGTCTCCATCTTATGTAAACGAATATTATTTTAGGTATACCACGACCATTTGTCTGTGAGAGGTGTCAGAAAACATACCGATATAAAACTCATTTGAGCAGGCACGTACATCACGAATGCGGTAAAGAACCATCATTTCGATGTTTGCTTTGTCCGAAGGCGTATCACAGAAAGGATTCTCTGGTAACGCATATTAGAAGGGTGCACCCTTACTCGATGTAATTTATTTATGTAAATATTATGTACATATTTGTAATAATAATAATTGTAAATGGATTGAAGTTTTAAGAATTTTGTGTAAACATGTATTGTTAATCGGCAGAGCAATGCTACTTTAAAACAAAGAAATATAGTTTTTTTCAAACTCTTGGTTGTTTTACTTTATTATTAATTTTTTGAACTAATATTTTTCTCTGTTTCAATTTTTTAAATAACTTTTCTTAAATTCTTGATATTCAAGGAAAAATGAAAAACATTTGATAGCTTGTTAAATTGTACTAGTACCTCCAGCAGTTTCTTAAAATGCTAATATAATAGACCTTTAATTTTTAGGTACTCATTGATTTGATTTAAGGGTGTTCTACAATAAGTTTGGGGTAGGTACATTATAAGAACTATTTTGTGAAGTTTTAATAAAGATTTCATTTTTGGGGCTTTGAACAGTGCTATATTATTTTATTTTGAAAACGTGGCTTTTCGAATTTGTTTTTCATCTGAGGAATACTCTATGTTCCAGAAGATATTTTGTCAAAGTAGCTTTAAAAATTCTGAAGAAAAAGTGTTTTACGTTCAACAACATATTTAATAACTTGATTAATTATTAGAAAATAAAACACTTGGCTTAGTTTCACGACTTCTTTAATTAGATATACTAACAATTGTTTCGGCTATTAGGCCATTATCAAAGAGCTATCTAAAACTTTTTAAACTTTTTAAAAGTTTTAGATAGCTCTTTGATAATGGCCTAATAGCCGAAACAATTGTTAGTATATCTAATTAAAGAAGTCGTGAAACTAAGCCAAGTGTTTTATTTTCTAATAATTAATCAAGTTATTACAAGAATGTTTCACCAAGAAATATCTGCGAAGTCAACCAATGAAACATATTTAAATCTTTAGTATTGTAAAAATACTTCTCTTTCTGGGTTCGTATAAATAAAACTAACGAAAATATAAAACACACTATATTAATAATAAAACACACTAAATAACGGTTAATAACTAATAACTAATGATAATAGTATTTATTTCAATATTTATTTTACATTTATATGACAATATCAACACGACAGCGATTACTCGTTGAATGAATGGTCTGCCTCCATTTCGAGTTCTTATATAAGTCTATACACAATCCAGAATTATCCGGACTCCGCTACAAGACTTTTCTGGGCGATAGCTGGCTTGTTCGGTGATTATGTCATCGCCAGACTGTCGCCTGACGTAGTTGCGGATGACTCACATTACAGTATTATTTGTCCTAAGTATTGAACCTTAATTTTAATAATATAATATATAAAAATAATTACCTAAACATGATCCATCGAAGTAAAATAATAAATTTTTAATATTACACTTCGCGAGTTATCACGATAATTTGTAATCGAGTCATTCATGAATCCGAAATTGTATGTCGTTACTTGAACTGCACTTACATTACAAACGTCAAGTAAAATGCCAGTCGAATAACAATACTTGACATTTGTAATGTAAGTGCAGTTTAAATAAGGACATACAATTTTGTGTTTATGAATGACTCGATTACAAATTATTTTGATCGCTCGTTACAATACACAGAAATAGTTAAAAAATATTAAAAAATCGGGTGAGACACGATTTTCATCTACTATCGACTCGTCAACAAAATTAACTACATCCATTTTTTAATAATATTTTTGAAATTATTACAAACAGTTCTCGTTTTTGTATATGAATAGGCGAAGTTTTTTTCACTCTAGTATGTTTTAAATTGTTTTTGAAATTTTTTTGGCCTTTCTTTTTTGTATACCATTTGGCAACAGATATATTTATGGAAAAAAGTAAATTTAAAAATTCCCTTTAAATAATTTCTATTTGAATTTCTAAATAATTCTTAATAAGAAGAATTTATTTAAAAATGCCAATATTTTTTCAAATTGTACATTTTGGTATAGTATTTTAAAATATTTATTAATATTTATGAATATTTTCCAGAGTTTAATAACAGTAGTAATAATTTTGTTAAAATTTTTCTTGAAATACAAGTGTCCTTGAAAGAAAAAGGACAAGAAAAATGGCAAGATGCAATTATATAGAATGTAAATAAACAATTGTGACAATTACGACGCGAATCCCGAAATTGAAAACCTCCTGAAAATTGTATTATATGCTGCCTATGAGTTTAAAATGTCTATAAATAATACCTCTATTGAAAATTCTTTCAATGGAGACTGTGGTTAGATAATAATTTAAAAAAGGTATATAACCCCTTACCACAATTATTAGTCGTATCCTAAATACGTATTTCGACAACTAAGTTGTCATCATCAGTAGGTAAAAATTACTAATTAAAGTCACACGGGGCACAATAAACTAAGATAAACGCTTCCGCACAACTACTATACACTGCAACCCTGTAAAGACTGTCTTTACAGGGTTGCAGTGTATAGTAGTTGTGCGGAAGCGTTTATCTTACTTTATTGTGCCCCGTGTGACTTTAATTAGTAGTTTTTACCTACTGATGATGACAACTTAGTTGTCGAAATACGTATTTAGGATACGACTAATAATTGTGGTAAGGGGTTATATACCTTTTTTAAATTACCTCTATTGAACTTACAATCACACACATACATGGGCTACAGCGTATATGTGTGTGTTACATACGTAACAGCTGTCGATGTTATAAAAACTAGAAGATAACATTGTTGTAGGTTAAGGGTTCAAAGACCTCAATATATTTACGGACGAAAATATTAACTGTTAAAAATTTATACTTTTATCTTGTATGCAAGTGAATTTTTAAAATTTAAGATGTGTGCTTCACGGGACCATTCACGTCCGCAATCTTTGTAATTTAGTAAAAATCTATTTGTTTCTCCGTAATCGGAACACGTATAGCTCGGTTAATATCTGAAGGCACCCAGGATGCGCCAGGCGTGGCTAAAATAAGTATTGTGTGCGTTAAAAACATCGATATCGAAAGCAATGTTATTTACGTTCGAAACTATAAATGCAAATATAAAGTTTTGAAAAAAAAAGCTTTTGTTGTAGAAAACGAGGTTAAAGAGATTTTTTAATAAAAAGCAGAACAACACCAAACAACACACTACAGTAGACTAAGCATAACTAAATTAAATACGAACTAATATTTTTAAGTCGCTTCTTGACTCTTCATATGAACCGAAATATATGTCTATCTCTCTCGTTTCATGCGGCGCTCTTTTTTTTGTCATAAAATTGTTATCGAGACAAGTGCCATCATATGTTAATCGAGCTATATATGTAAAATCGGGGGCACAATTGTTTCGATACTTAACGCTACTCCTACTGCTTATATTATAGTCGGTCGCAGTTTTTGAAATGCAGTGGCGGAACAAATATTTTATAAATATTTTTGTAATTTTTTTCTCGCGCTTGCGAGGAAATTTGTGGAAAATATTCCAGATTCTTTTTCTATATATTTACATCGTTTCATTTGATTACGTTGCCTCTTTCTTTCAAGGACACCCGGTACATCAAAGGCTTTACTTTATAGACAACGTTTCTTCTCGTCCTCATGGATTCATAGTGGGCTAGAATTAATATAATTTTGTAAAATCGTCAAAGCATTTGCTTCGATTGAGCAATTTACATCTAAAAGAAAAATTAAAGATAATGTAATCATTATTTTTATACAGATATATTTAAAGAGATGCAGTTGTTTAACTTTCTCGCTGACACTAAACAGAAGAAAAGTTCTTTTCGAGGTGTAGCAAGTAATTAACAAAGTTTTCTTTAATTCCGTGATGATAATAATGACGCGCTGTACCACCACTGAATTTTGTAGCTCCTGCGCAGTATGTGTTGTAAATTGCTTTTTCAAAATGTAAATTTTTGGGGTTGATCCTCGAAAAAATGGATAAATATCGGTTAGCATTTTATTTCGATCTTTTAGTACGATTCTGAGACCAAAGACACAGATTAGAAAGTGAGTGGGGGTGAGAAAATCGTGATCAAAGAAGGCCAGGGCAAATCAAGATAATGTTCATTACTTTCTTAAGTATTCGAAGCATAATTTATTGTGAATCTGTACTGTCCGGCCATTCTATCAATTCTACTTTTGATCTCTAAATTGAGAAGAGTCTGAGAGCGAAGCTTTCTTACGTTCGTCTGGTACAGACGACTGAACTTGCATTCAGAATTAATTATTCGTTGGTTTTTGGCTATGAAAGGTTTTCTTGTGTGCTCGCAGCATCTGTACCGTCGTAAAATTGCTCTTTGCGACTTCTTCTTTCCAAGGTAGAAACGTCAGATTAAAGAGACCCGTGTGGAAAGAGTTGAGGACATACAAACGATCGCCACATGCGTCCTTAAGGGGATGGGGAAAGTTTCAAGACTGCTTTTCGAGTTGGAAGCTCGATGGAAGTGCTGTCTCTAGTCAGGTGGAACTATTATGAGGAAACGATACCTTAATTTCATTATACTGTTTATGGCTGAATGGCTCAAGTGGTACGTGCGTCGTATAATAGGTGTGAGTTTATGTTGGCTGAGGGTTCGGCTCTCGGAACCAGCCTCTGAGAGATGGGTTTTTTGGGATTGGTATCCTCTTCAGTTAATTTTAAGTGAAAGTCGCACTATATACACTCTCAGCGGCTCTGGGATTTGGACAAAACTTGTCAAGACCTCAGCTTTCAGCTTAAGATATTGGCTCGTTATACAAACACCGCAAAAAAATTCATCTTGTAAATAAAAAAGTCTCGATATTTAATTCTTCTACCGCATAGTACATATATGATAATAATTTATTTAAGTTTTTGTGTCGGTGGGACTATCTAAAGCTTACTACAATTTGGTGTAGTTTTAAAAATTAACTGGAATCATAATAACTAATGATCTTCTATTGATAAGTAATTTCCAAAATATATCTTAGTTTAATAAAATTCGAATTTTTTTCGAAGAACATAATTTCACGAAATAAAGAATATTTTGTTATTGGAAGAGTTCGAATAACGCTCAAATATCGTTTCGATAAAGTTGCATGGATAATTTTTCAGCTTTTAAAATTGCTTTAAATTGTACTTTAACAAATATCATTTTTGAGATTTCCCAATTATTTATATGCTTACGCTCTGAATGCGTAAGGAAAGCTTAATGAAAATCTGAAATTTTCTGTTGTAGTTTTCTAAGAAAGAAACTATTTATTTCGTCTATATTCTTTAATTACCACAGTATTCTATAAAAACTAAAGGTAGGCAAAAATACTGTTTACAATGTCAACTTATTTAGTTTATTTGCTTATTAATAATATAAGTCAAGTTAATAAGTACTCCTATTGCAGATCCTCTCTTGGCTCATTACTTCAAGACAAACAAAGAAGAACTACAAGATATGGAAGGGGACAGTAAATTCAACTGCGTGAGGTGCGGAAAATGTTACAAAAGAAAAGTCACCTTATCCAGGCATTTGAGATTAGAATGTGGCATGTATCCGCAATTCGAGTGTAATATTTGTTTTCACCGTTTTAAAAGAAGAGAGCACTTAAATTCTCATTTACGATCACATATTCACATAAAGGCCCCAAAATAGTTTATTTTTAATTTTATATTTTAAATGGAAGTACTCTTACGGTTAGGTAGACACAATGTTGTTATAAACTTTGTAATTTAAATGATTTATATGAAAATGCAAAACATAAATAAAAACAAAATAACTGACACGCTTAGCAATTGCTATTACCAAAAGTTACTGGTTATTACCTTAATAATATTAAATATTCTGATTTTAGTTGATAGTTTTAATGCAGAATGAATTCTTTGTCAAGACATCGTGAGCAATTTCAACTGTCCAGTTGGTTGTATTAAAATCTCTAGATTAAACATTTTAATATTTTTAGATTTCCAGCATTATTTGCTTTGACTTTTAATATAAGTATGTAAGGTGTCCTTCAAAGAAAAGACAACGTATGAAAAATTGAAAGATGTAATTATGTATAATATGAATCCAAAATATTTTCCCCAAATTTCGTCGCAAACATGAGAACAAAAGACAAAGATGTTTGTAAAATATTTGTGGCGCCATTGCATTTGAAAAAGCGCGAACGATTATAAAGAGTAGGGGTAGCGTTTAAATAGCGAAAGAATTGCTCCCCGATTCAGTTTTTTACATTTTTAGTAGTATAAAAATATTATTAAAAATCGGGTTTGGAGAATACAATACAAGTTCATATTTGTATGCAAGCATCTTTTATGAACTTGTATTGTGTTCTCCACATCCGATTTTTAATAAGATTTTTATAACGGGTGTAACAAAATTTTTCGGAATATTTCGAATGAAAAATTTTACACCTTCGAAAAACTTTACTATTTAAAATTTTTCACATAATATTTAACAAGATTTGTACTTTGTAAACTTAACATTATAAAACACTTAACGGTCTTAATTGTTCAATGCGACGCAGTTTTGCTCGAACGCCTTACATATGTCGTTGACAGTACTCTATAGGAATATCACGAAGTTCGGATCTTGTTCCTTAATTGATCTTCATTTTGTGCTTCCCAACCATTCTTGTAGATCTTCTGAGATAATAAAGCCCATGAGGTTTCAATAGGCCTAGCTTGAGGTATGTTTTGTGCTTCCAACCATTGTTTTGTCTATCTGGCCTGATGACTTGAAGCCAAGTCAGGCCAAAACATGATATCATCATTTGGACGATGTTTATTGATGAAATAAATTTTGGCAAGCAACGTTGAATGTAAAGATTGGCGGTTACTGCTTCTCCTATCACATGCCCTAAGTCAAGAAATACCTGCCTCAGAAACAACGCACCAGGCTAGGATTTTTTCTCGGAATTCTGCCTTTACTTCATCAGAAGCCTCCTCCATATTTCTTGCGTAAAAACCAGCATTACCCGGAGTTTCCGCATTGCTAAGCGAAAAATGTTTTTCATCATCCATAATAATTATTTTGTTTCTAGCAAAATGCTCTTGCCTCAAATTTCGACAACACCTAGGAATTCTTACAAGTTGAGCTGCCGTGTATTTTGGACACTTTTGTCTTTTTCTATATTTTAGGTTATTTTTTCAAATTTTTCTTGCAATGGTGGTGTTAGAACCATGAAAATGGCGAGATAATTTACGGATAGATGCTCCAATATAGCTTTCAGCAAAGTGAAGAAGTCTTTCTTGATTTCTGGCTGCAGCGAGCTTTTGTGGTCGGCAACTTTCCGGTAGGTTCTGACAGAGTTTACCTTCCTCGCACTCACGGATTGTTTGATATATGCTACTTCGAGAAATATTTTCGTTCTCAAAAAGGTGGTACAATTTGCCGTTTAAGCATTTCGCCAACTAAATTATAACTATGTTTTCGTATCTTTAATTTGTAAACCATATTGCTACAACTGAGAAGAAAAATTACATGTGAAATAAATGGCCATAGCTTACTCTTCAAAATTGTGTTTATGTATGAAACGTTTAAATAGGCCGAAAACTTTCGTTACATCCGTTATTATTAAAAATGTTTTTATTTTATTCAAAATTTGGCGATGTTTTACTTACTCAAGTAGATTTCAAATTATTTTGGAAACAGGTAAATTGTTACCAAATTACGAAGGTTGTGGACCAACACGATCTCAATATTTTATATTTGTTACTTATTTTTAGTATGATTTTTGAAATGGGTTTGTAAATTAATGCTAAGTTTGCATAATATAGTATTTATTTAGAGCAAAACAAAAAAAAAACAGTGAAACTGAACAAAATAATAATCGTACAACTGAAAAACGTGAATTCCCCGTAGAGCACTCATCTTAATTTTTAATAATTCACTTGAATACATAAACAGCTGATTTCGTATGTAAATATATTAAGGTTATTGAACCTTAGCAATACAACAATGTTATCTTAGTGTTGTAGTTTTACTATGTATTACTGTACGTATTACTATGAATTGTGATCTTGAAATTTGCTTATTCACAATTCACGACAAATCTATCCAGCTAGGATACTCAGTCGGTTTAATTTCAAAAAATGGGACTGCTTTCCTCTCAGGGTTCCAATCGGAAAAGTGGTTGTCTCTTCTACAAAATTTATAATGCTCCAGTAAAAGAGTATTGACAAATGTTATAATTATATTTCTTTAAGTTACTTGTAAACTTCTTGAAATAAGGTTAAATAATAATAAACACAATAAAATTTAAATGAAACTTTAATACAAAAATCCAAAAAAAAGAAAAAAAATCTTTATAAAGTATAAAGATTAATATTGCCTCATTAAACAATATTATAAAGGTAAAAATAACGCATGGAAATGACAGCTGCATGCGTGCAAAACCCTTTGTGACAGCCGATCAAAATTAAAAATAATAAATTACAAAGAAACTTTTTAATTTCTCCCAAGAGAACAAAATAAACAAACTATTTTTGACAGACCGAAACAAACTCTAACGCATTTGCAACCACATGTCACAAAAAATGCCCTTGAGATACCAACGTACTAAATTTTACAGTTACAGAATTTTTTTACTAGAAATTTTAAAAATCTTTCTTTGTTATTTATATCAAATATATAAGACTAAATCAATATGATAATTAACACAATAGAAAAATACAATATTCAATTCATTCAAAATAATAATAAGATATCTTTTAATAATATATTACTTACGTAAAAACTATATTCAAGACACGTGAGTAAGAAAGTGTAAAATATAACAATTACGAGATGAACAAACTCGTAAAATAGCGGTAATGAATTAACACAGCACCAACCACAATTAAATCAAAAATAAACCCGAAGTTACTTTTGAACAGATAAAGATTTATCTTTTTATAAACACGTCTTTAACTCAGAGTACACTTGTGTCTCTCAAAGGTCAAATCAAGCGCACAGGCTTAGAATATAAAACCAGTTTTTTTCAAAACACATGAATATTACAAACAATATACACTAGCGTTCAAAATAATTGTTTAAAGATAAATACATAAAATTTTAAAATATTTATGGGAAAAAATCCACAGCAGTATGTAACACAAGTGTAAGTTCAGTAGAGGTATTTATTATTTTGACATTTTGAATTCATAGGTGGCACATAACACAATTTTCAGGGGGTTTTTAATTTTGGGCTTTCCGTCGTAAATTAAAATTTTTGGATGCATCTTTCATATATTTGCATCGTTTCATTTTTCATACGTTGTCTTTTTCCTTCAAGGACAACCTGTATATTGCCTTGTCTTATTGAATTGTCAATTGAACAACTTACATACTTCAGAAATGAAGAAGAGTAAGGAATATATACCAGGAATGTTACATTAATTCCAATCTAACTGTTTGATTGCCAACAGCGAACACTCGAGATTGCTCATCTTGTAGCACAGTAATAATAACATAATTACATGAATGCGACGACCTCTTTTATTGTTTTAATTATATATTTTTAACTAATTGTGACGTTTTGACAGTTTGCTATATCATCCGAAGAAATATTTATTCGAAAACTATTTTAAATATATTTTGAACGCTTTTATCATCGCAGTTTTAAGATTAGTTTACGAGGCTTTAGCAAAAGTTTTACAAAAGGTATGAAAAAAACAAATTAGTTAAGTACAAATGTGTTTATTGTTGTCTTTATGATCTATACACCAATTCTAGAAATATTTCGGCACCTTGGAAACGTACTGTGTAAATACGTCAACTGCTTCTTTAAGTACTGAAAACCGTTCTACAAGCATATTTTTAACCAACTGGAGCAAAAGAAATCACGACGTTATAAATTAGAATTATATGGGGAAATGAAACACGAAAAAGAACAAACAAAGAAAGTTTACAACACTCTAGGAAGCAGTGTTTGCAACACTGCTTCCTATCAACATTAATTTACAGTAAAAAATTACAGACTGTTTTAATCTAAAAATAGTGTTTTATCTAACAATCGACACACACAAAATGGGATTAAAAATTATGCATTTCTCGAGTTCTTGTGTAAGTCATACAATCTTCTTTTACAATCAGTAAGAAAAGTGAATTTTTTTTTTATACTCGCGTCAGAAGTAATTCAAGAATGGTTTCAAATCAAATTTTTTCTATAGAAATATATAACTTGAAATATCATTTAATAACAAAATTTATACAGGTTGCTGTGAAAGTTCTTAGAAACCAGTACTAGATTGCGAAAACGAAAGCTAAGAGTATGATTTTCGTAATATCTGAAATTTGTTGGGTTTACCTTTTTGTCTTCAATTATTCCATTGTTTAACAGGCTGTGTGATCACGCGAATTGTCATGATGAAGGATGGATACGACGATTTAGGTCCGTTTTACGTAATTCATGAATTAATTTTGGTAAAGAAATTATTGTATGTGTACCAATCGGCATTAATAGTGCTTCTTTAAAGCTTCTTTAAAGCAGCTACATGTCCAGTAAGTGAAAAAAACAGCGATTTTTTTTTATGAAGCATTGCGAGATTGAACAACTTCTGTTGGTTTAAGCTCATCTCAGAACACTCAAACAGTTGTTCGTGGTAAACGGAATTGAAAGTACTTCAATGTAATTTCTTAAGCATTTCTTTACATTATTTGCCAGTAGCTCTTCTTGAACTTCGGTAAAATTGAGTGGAATCTAACGAGCTACTTCATATCTAAATGTCCATACAAGATCTCATCTATTTGTTTAATGTGAATGCCTACGGATATATAAACATGACCGTATGTCATAAGCCGGTTTATGTGTATAACTTCTCTTACGGCATCGATGTTTGTTGCAACACAGAGGTTGATGCCACCTTCCCAAAATTTACTAAAATATCTACGATTACCCTTTAACTCTGAAAACCAGTTAAAAACAGTGCACTTTTATTAAGATTTTTTACTGACAACCTGATAAAGTCGGTCGATGCATTTTTATTTAGTAAATGTACAGAAAATCTTTGGCCACCTTCTGGTTGTTAAAAACTCTTTTCATATTCCGTCACATACCGGTATGTCATATGCCGGTTCATCTGTATCTGTAACTTTTCTTACGGCATTAATATTTGTTGCAATACAGAGCTTGTTTGACGACCTGTCGGCGATTCTAAAATTGGTACATGAAGCTGGTACCCGAAATAAAGACAACCTAAATCGGCACAAAGTTCAGATACATCCTAAATGTTAATGTCCCATTTGGACACATAAAATTTGTGGGTACCGATTGAATATTTTTGGGGATAATAGAAACGAGTCAGAGGGACTTGCGGTCGTGGGACTTGCGGTCAAGTAGATTTTTAATTACATGCAGTGGGACTTGCGGTCAATTTTATTTTCGCAGTGGGACTTGGGGTCACATTGTATATGCACGTATAAATAATGATATACATTGGCATAATTATTATATAGTAGCAAAAAGTGAAAAATGGATGGAAAAGTGGATGGTGTACAGCTGTTTATATTGCTTTGCACAGCTTTTAAAAGTCCCATCCATAAAAAATCGCTTGTGTGACTTTAATGCTTCCTTTGCGTCGGTATTGCAAAAAACCAAAAGCTTATCTTTGTCTTCTAATTTTGAGAGTAGAAAACTTGTTCCGTCGTCCAACTGTCCAACTATTAATTTTTTGTTTTTACATTACAAAGAATGAAGGAAAGTTGTACTTTTCACTTTTTGCTACTATATAATAATTGTGCAAATGTAGGTATATCATTATTTATACGTGCATATACAATGAGGTGACCGCAAGTCCCACTGCGAAAATAAAATTGACCGCAAGTCCCACTGCATGTAATTAAAAATCTACTTGACCGCAAGTCCCACGACCGCAAGTCCCACGATACCATAGAAACAGGTCAATCCGTTTTGTAGTACCTTTATTATTTTTATTAACTAAAATATTATATCTATAAATTTATGAAAAGGATAATTGTTTTTTGGGGAATCCAGCAAAATTACCCGTCTCAATATTCATAATGTTTGCAATATTTTAAATTAATCCGACTAATAACAACGGCGTACAAATAGTTTACTCCGTTGTTATTAGTCGGATTAATTTAAAATATTGCAAACATTATGCATATTGAGACGGGTAATTTCTCCATACAAAAACCAGTTCACATTTTCACCCCCTGGGGAAGCATACGATTTTGATGCGAAATATTGGGATAAAAAATAAAGAACTGACTTAAGTAATAGAGTTGAATTTTGCTGGATTCCCAAAAAAACAATTATCATTTCCACGGCAAAGACTCCTGGTCTAATTATCTGTAAATTTATATATATCCAATAATCTTCACTTATATAGGTACAAATAATATTAATTTTATTTCTCTTGAAACCATTGTCCGATTATGTTGTTAAAATGTAAAGTTTTTAAACAGAATCGAAGTTTTTACTCATTGGCATTTTCACAATTCATGTTTGAAAACGTTAGATGTACACCTCTCAGCATACCTCTAACTCCGTCGTTAAACCGAATTAAAATATTTGGTATGCAAAGTAGGTACTCAAAAGTCTTAAGCTATGAAGACAATTTGTCATTAGATGTTATCTGTCTTGGCAACATCGTGCCGAATGTGAATAAATGTCATTAAGAAACGGTTTACCGATTTCATACCTGCAGATTTTGTGGCGATATGGGCTACACCCATCTACGTCTACCCTAGGACTCTGCAAATCAGTTATAAACAACTAGATAAAGTCGGTCGATGCACTGTTGTTGGGTAAATCAACAATCATACAAAATCATAGTTCGAAATTGTTCATGAGAATATTCCATTTCTTCGCAACACTAGTTTTTTTGAAGTAATGCACAAATCATATTAGTTCGCCTTCTTTTGGTTTGTTAATGGCGTTTAACCTACAAAATATCAAATTTTACAAAAATCGAACTCTCAGCTTTTAGTAGTCGCCTAGTTGCAGCTTGCATAGTGGTATGTGCCACGTACACTGCGCGACATATAAAACCCGTACAACTTATGAGCACAAAATCAGAGTTTTTTTATTACGTAAGCGGGACAAATATATTAATACTGGCACTTATAGACTTCATAGGTTATACATACATTATATAATTGTTTCAGCTTTTACTTGATGAAATTCCATTATAACTATTATCAGGATAAAATAAAACAAATTTTAATGAATTTCACTTTTTAATTAACACTGTAACGGTCGTCAGTTATATGTCTGAAGAAGCTCAGGTTGGAGCGAAACGACCGTTACAGTGTTAATTAAAAAGTGAAATTCATTAAAATTTGTTTTATTTTATCCTGATAATAGTTATACATACATTGCCAATACCATTTACCTTAAGTCAAATTTGACAAGTCAAATAAGACATGTCAAATTTGATAAGGCTGATTTACATTGATAATATGATAGTGTACGGGTTTTATATGTCGGGCAGTATTGACTTATTTTACGTATCTGGAAATCAACATTTAATTAAATTTCATTAAATCGTTAGATTACTGCTAAAATGCAGTAATCTAATGCACTGCCTGGGTTATTTCATTTTTTTTTATTTTGACATTGTTCAAAATTAGAATTTATTCAATCAGAGGAAATCTTTCCAACATCATAAATTATGAACGAATCTTGGATAGTGGGCATTATGCTTTGTTTTATGTTTTCAACATTGTACCATTAAGCACATTAAGAACTGTGCAACATAGAGGCACATCTTCCAAGATTCATACTCATTGCATATTTGAAATATATCTCTTACAGTTCTTAATAACACAAACCTGTTTCTGTAATGAATGAATTTTCTTTACTATTTGTATACTTTCACTGCATAATAATTTGTGGAGATTTTAATGAGTTTTATTAATATTGAACAATACTTACGTAAATTGCACCTGAAAAAAACTTAGTTTTCCATTTCCTCTTCGGGTTATTACACTCAAATATTAGTTAGGTATTCTCTTGAAGAGTTATTCACTTATTTTATTTATAATTGGTGACAACGAATCAAAATATATTTTTATGCGATATTTACAGTATATTTAGATAAGATAATTGTTATGGGCAAAATTATTTGTTAAATAAAATTAAAATAATAAAAAAGCTAAACGAGCACTATCCAAGCACGGTTTTATAAGTTTAAGACTAAAATTGCGAAGTTTATAGCAGAAAGATGTGTATTTAAAATTATGTTTTATATGAATTAAAATTTTGTAAAAATATTAAGTACTACTTAGTTTTTAATAAAAGAATTTTACGCCCTACAATTTGTTTTTTGTATGACAATGTGAACAACGAGTTATCAAGCAAAGCAGATATTATCATTTTTATTAGTTAAAATACTAAATAAATGTTTAGAATATTATTTTAGATTAATACTCTAATCTTTTATGTTAACATGTAAATTCTTCAGGGGATTTTTTCACAAGTACTACACGGCCAAGATTACTAATAAAGAGTCACCACTCCTTGTCAATGTCCTTGTCAATAATCTGGCTCATAGATAAAGAAACTTATAAAATGGATGTTTAATGTATTGTTTTTTCGCTCAAATTACGCCGCCTGGCATTACATCGGGTACTAATTCAAAAAAAATTAAATAGCTATATTTATTATGAAAAATGCGTGAAAAGTCACATCTATTCAGAAACGTGAGGATGCATTTCGCTCTTATTAGAGCTTTTCAACGCACGGTATTTTATGGAGAGACATGAGCTCAACTTCTATACTTCGCGTATATACAGTTAATATATAGAACTTACTGCAAATGAGAACTAAAGAGTATTAAATATCACTTTACATGTAAATGTCGCCTAATGTGTTGCGTTAATTTCTACAATTCGACAAGTTAAGTTTATGCCAGTATGCAGAACGCTATAGGTCGCGACGCCATCTTCCTGATTGTTAGGATAATGAAAAATTCCTGAAAAGTCGCATTTATCCCAGAATGTATCGATGCATTTCGCGCTTATTCGAGCCTGTCAACACACGGTATCTTGGAGGCAGACATGACTTCCACTTCTATACTTCGCGTATACGGGCTGTCTTTGAAATAAAGAGACAACGTATTATAAATGGAAAGATGTAGTTATATCGAACATAAATCTAAGATATTCTGTCAATTATGACGCGAACCTCGCAATTAAGAACACCTTGAAAATTGTTCTACGTGACGCCTATGAATTCAAAATATTCAGAATGTGTATAAATAATAAATACTTCACACACACATACGCCGCAGTGTATCTTTGCATACATAACAGCTGACTGAGATGGACAATAACAAACCAATTTTTTTTTGCTATCGCCGGTCAACTTTAAAATTTTGTCTTTTATAATATAGCCGATCGCAAAGTGAAAATGACAATTTTTTTTTTAAATATCTTATATGTTATAATATAACAGAGATTAGTAAAAAAAAATTAGTTTTAAATATATTTCATTATCGAAAACACACATACATATTGTACATACATGATTTAAATGAAAAAGTAACATATATAAATATAAATATTTTATTTGGTTGGCCCAAAATACACTTTATCTTTCTCTCTTAATTCTATGACTATGAAGATGTGTACAAGTTATTTATTTAATTTTTGTAAAAATCTTTTGTTTTTCTATTACTACATACCTTCTTTACTACTTTGTTTTCATCTTATTTTCAGTACTACAAGAAGCTTCTGCCAATATAATTGCATGTTCATCTTGTTAGAAATTATTTATGTGTCGAAATACGTATTTAGGATACGATTAATAATTGTGGTAAGGGGTTATATACCTTTTTTAAGTGGATATACCTGGTAAGAAAGATTTTGGTGTAGCATTCTGAAAAAGTCTATTATTTCAACTAAGATCTTTGATATTAAAACGACGACGACATACTCGATGTATTGAATACACTTTCTCTGTAGCCCTTTTAATTGTGTATTTTTGCATAATTGCGACCGAGTCATAAATAATTTGGAATCTTTCGTTGGGTTTGGAAAATCGTGTCGAGGTAATGTCTTATCCTCACATCGATACACCAAACATTTATTGAACGTATGCATTTCCTTAGTGAAACAAATATAGAGCATATTAAAAAAAAACAGATGTAACAAAGTGGCTAGAATACATATTTTATATAAAATGTTCATCAAATCTTACGCAATCTCGGGAACAAATAAAGTCTGTATAAACACTAATAGTAAATATCTCCAAAATAAATACCAATGTCAATAATAGAAAGAGAATAAAACAAAAGAAAAAGAAAAAAATAATTATGATAATTATATCAACCGATTGAGTTTACATAAAAATTACTAAGCACACGCTAAATCAACTAAACCAAAAATTAAACCCTGACCTACACTATTTTTAGCGCGATCTGGAAGTACGTCGGGTACTAAAACTATAGTGAAGGATTTGCTATTTTTTTTCCACCCCATGATCTGATTCTATTACATTTTAGTTTCAAACTATAAGTGTAAGAACTCAACGTAAGCAGATAACATCACTCTTAAGTCACATCTTGGTTGTTTGATTAAATAATAAACGAAGCACATCCATCAGTGTTGGGTTGGTATAGTTAAAATATTCTGTTTAGGTAAGTAAGAATATAAAATATTATTGTGAATGGAAAAAATACAGTAGTGTACAAAATAAATCTGTGATGGAATGAAAAGTCTAATACAGGATGGCGCAATGGATATTGACGATTTTTTGTGTGTTATTAGACTTATTAGTGTTATTATGGACATAGTAATGAAACGATCCAGATCAAAGAAATACATTTTTATTAAACATGTAATGCAATTTTATAACAAAAAATATTATTTGAAAATTACGTCTTTCAAATGGCCACCACGCTTTTCTAAGCATTCTTGAAGTCGTGATTGAAAATTATTTGTAACTCGTTACAGCATTTCATAATTTATCAATTCGATTTCTTGAGTAATATTGAATATTAAGGCTAGTAGCGTTTAAGACCTATTTTCGAAAACCCTAGCCTTTAAAGAACCCCATAAAAAATAAGGGCTTGTTAAATTCTATAGAAATCACTATGTCGCGATAGAAGTCATCCAGGGTACATGTTTCTTAGAGCAGTCATGCAAATTTGCGCGGTATGGCCTGTTGCTCCATCTAGCTGGAACCATAAGTCGTTATTTTCAACTGCTGGTTGCAATTCAGCGGTTAAAAAAATTGAAACATGTCCAAATACCGTCGAGATGTTAATCACTGTACCATCTTCATGCCATCATCATATACACACCGCACCAAACTGTTAATCTTTTCGGAATTCAGGTTATTCATGAATTAGTTGTGGTTAGTTGACAGCCCAATACCGACAATTTTGTTTATTCAAATATCTTGACAAGTGAAAATGCACCTCATCACACATCATTAAATGACTTAAAACATTTGGGTTAAGTAAAATAAGAAATGTTTTACAAAATTGTATTGGTGTTGGCAAATCTTGCGGTACAATTTTATGAAGATTTTGAATTTTATACGGATGAAATTATAGATGTTTCGGTAAAATTCGACCCAAATTTCTTCCTATAATGCCCAGTTGGTTGGACATATCATTCTCGTTCTACGTTCTCTGGTGTACGCACATTTTTTACTGAACCGACTTATTCATTTTGGACACTTCCATTATCACGAAACCTTGCACCCCACGATAAAATTGTGTTGAGTGCAGAAATTCTACCACACCTGGGAACGTTATATTCACGCCGAAAGTATCGTTGTACTTCAATAACAGATTCCGAACAGTGATACGCCTTAATGAAAAAGCTGCGTTGATTCACTGGCCACGGATCCATGACTACTAAACCGCATAAAATACGGAATAATTTAAGCGAGTCACTATACCCCTGACTTTACTCCTATTCGAACACTGGCGTTTCAAAAACCATCAGTAAGTACCCAGTGCGCCACCCGTTACAACAAAAATAATGATCTGATATAATACTAAATTAAACAATGTAATAATATTCATAATAAGTATATTATGTTATACAATGTATTACATAACTGATATACACATGAACCGAAAATTATTCATAAAAAGTTTCTTAGTTTTATGGCTGATATCGCGATTAATACTTCAGAGTTTCGCGGTAGCGTCTTTAATTTTGACGTTTCATTATTTTATTACCAGCTTCTTCCGGATATGATATCAGGTTATTATAGTTTTCATGAACGTTCAGTCAAAAATGTTTGAACGAGTGTTATAGGACAAGTCTTTTAGAGCGAGTGTGATAACTGTCTTATGAAACAAACGTGAGAACTTTTTATTTACCCTTCCTGAAATTGGAGAAATTGCTGAAAACTCTGTAAATCATTTACTTCCCACTATATTTTGTATCATTTATGAAAAGTAGTTTATGAAATTTGAAGAATGGCATAAAGAAAATAAACTTGTACTAAAGAATAGTTTAATTTCATTTAACTTTTAAATTACAGGCTAAATATAACTATATTTTATGGACGATGTAATTATGATTGTTTAATGTTGTTTAATTAACTACATTTGTACTTGACATAAGCTTCCACATTTTTTGACGTTTGAATTTCATATGAAATTACATACTATTGCCCAGCCTTGAAAAGACAAATCGCACTAGACTAAAACAATGCGTTTATAAATTTTTAAAATCAAAATAATTAGTATTGTCTGTTATAAGAACTTATAAGTACCTAATACGATGCTGTAGTAATAAAGTTATTCATTTTTAATTATTATACAAAGTACTATTTTGTACAACACCAACTCTAACGATTCCTACGCCGGTGAGTATATAATGTGCGATACACCTGTAATAATATTGTAGTTGGGCAATTTTCAGCAATAAATTCCTACGCCAACAAACAATTCGGTATACAAAAAGGTTTTAAGTATATCAATACGATATATGCACGTATTACGCATTTGTTACAAATGAAACAGACATGCAATATACATATCTGTAACTGTACGCATGGACAATACACCTCGTATTTTCAGCATTTGCTTCTGCTTAAGACACGTGTTTCTGCCATCTATAGGCGTCGTCAGTCAAGCTAGTGAAGCAATGTATACAAATGATACAAATCTTTTAAGAACAGATTTGTATCTGTATATGTATTCGGTGTATATGTATTCGGTGCCGTTACTACAGCAGTTAAGACAACGGCCCTTGAACACCGAATTGTAAAAGAGGGATATTAGATAAACAACGAAGAAAAGGTTCTTATTATTTTGTGTATAATCGTTTCTACGCCATATAGTATCTTTTTTACCATTACTTTGTGATATTTTTTTCCACAACTTTATTATATCGTTTTGCCACAACTGCATTATATAAGCAACTACTTTAGAAACTATAATAATGTTATATTTTTTATTACACCTTAATAGCTGGCATTATAGTAACTATCATTTGTAATATCGCATATATCAATTGTATATATAATTTTCACAAATTTCACCTAACTATTTATATCTATATACAGGGTGATAACAAATTTCAACTTTATTTTTAACTGAAAATAGGACACACAAAGTAAAGACAAATGAAAAAAAATGTCATAATAGTTGTAAATTAACAGAGATGCTTATGCGAGTAATACAGGAGCACCTAGAGCAACATGCATCAACATATGTGGTTTTTGTATGATGGAGCTCCACCTCATAACAGTTACGAAGTGCGTGAATATTTAAATAAACACGTTTGGTGACCGATGGATAGGTAGAGATGGGCCTATTGCAGGGCCACCTAGAACACCCGACTTGAACCCAATGGACATGGGTGGGGACATATGAAAAATTTGGTGACAATAATGTTGATGAAATTGAAAATATTCAATTATTGACCCTACGTCTTCAACATGCTGCAGACACACTAAGCAAGCAAGATATCCGTATGTGTTATATGATGAGCACAAGCTTGTACTCAAGCAAGAGGCGGTAACTTCGAACATTTGCTCTAGGAGGTGTTCCTGTGTTGCTCGCATAAGAGTAAATATCTCTGTTATTTTACTTTTATCACATTTTTTTTCATTTGTCATTATTTTGGGTGTACTATTTTCAGTTGAACATAAAGCTTCAATTTTCTTATCACCCTGTATAGTACTATGTTTGCTTAAATCATTGAGTGTGATTCATCGATAACTGAGTTAATACCAACTATATTTTCTCCTTATTACTTTCTATAAAATCGATGTTGGTGAAATTGTATTGTTGCAAGTTTGTTCACTTTTTGCTGCAATTATGTTTATATGTTTTTTAGGAAGAATGTTCCAAAATTGGTTGATATTTCTCTAATATTCGAGAAAATATTTTAGCTTTTTTGAAATTCCAGGGACTTTTCCTTTTTAAGACATGGTATCTTGCAAAGGTATTTTTATCACTTCTAATGTTTCGTATGTTTTAGTATTTAACACTTTTTTATAACAACCAGAACAGTAAACTAAAATTATTCCTTATGAAATAACTAAATGTAAGTTATATTAGTATCCAGGTTGTATACTGAGTATTAAAAAATCTAGAGATTTTTATAACACTTTTAACTGTTTCTGTGACTTCCAAAACAATTAGTGTAAGTTTTGGGTAATTGCGTAGCTATGTTCTGTGTAAAAACCTTTTGTTTACTAATTTTTACTAAGCAATTATTAAGTAATTCATACTTCTATTATTAATAAAAAATGATACTAGGACTTTGTTTTAGAGGAGAGGATTAAAACGTACATTAATCCCAATACAGGGATGCTAATGAAAAGCTTCGGTTGTTTTCGCTGCGGAAAATACTACAAACGCAAGGAAACCTTGTCAAGACATTTGAGACTGGAGTGCGGACAATCGCCTCAGTTCGTTTGCCAAATATGCTGTTTCAGATTCAAAAGGAGAGAACATCTGAATTCACATATGAAGTCCAAACATAAGGAGACCTAAAGTTATTGTGAAATTAGACTATTTAATAGATGTGTGATTTTTAGCAAAATTTGACATCTAAATTTTTCAAAAGAAAAATAGAAATGGACTGTTAATGCACATTAGCATATATTAAATTTATTCTTATTGTATTACTTTGAGTTTCAATTTTCGTCAATAAATTATTTAATTATTAAATCTACTTATCAATTATTTTTTTTTTAACATTCCTGTAGGTGTCTTGCGACAACGAGCAATTAATTAGTTAATTTGTCGCCGTATTATCCAATAAGAACAATGTACCTGAAATGATTGTCTAGAGGCGGTGTAGTTCTAATAATAATAATAGTAATTCATGCCATTGCATCCCTCGACAGTTTAACCCTAATTACAAGGGGTATTGGTAGTGGTGCGTCCGAACTGTGGTAAAATTTTAAGGGGCGACCGAACTGCGGTAAAAATTTTTCTTTTACCTGGGCTTTAAATAACGAGTACCGAACGGCGGTAAAAATCTTAATGGTTTTATTAGCTAATGTATACTTTATTCAAATAAAAGAATTTATTCAAATTTATATGTACTTTGCTAAACTAGAATACAAGTTATTTAAAAAAATTATACAATCAAAATCATTTTTTTTATCTTTTAATAGGCAAAAGGCAACGGGTATGTAAATATTGTTCGCTAAAGCATGTATAGTAGAGTTGCAAAAAGAATTTCGTGCAGTAATTGAAAGTACCGTCCATAAATAATGTTTCTTGTTGACACATAAATTTAATATTTGAGGCACATGTAAACACAACTATGTTTGAGGCGGTGTCATTAATAAACAGGAAAGATTCATTTTTTAAAGTAGCAATTACACAATTATTCAAAAACTCTTGAACATCGTTTGTTGACTTTGGTAATTTTGGCGTCAGCTTCAAGCGGGTATGATTTATATTCTTCTGAATATAACGTACATCTTTTGAAGACAAGTAATTCAGACAATCTTTCTGATTATTTATTTCTTCATGAATTAATTTGGATGGCCTTGCTGATAAATCATCTACAGCTTTTCTTTTAACAGAATTATTTACTATTTGGCGTGTCAGAATTTCTTCATTTACACTATGATTATGAGTACCACATTTTCGCGAAAATACTGAGTTCAATGTATACACTTTAGCACAACACTTTTTATTAGTACAACACCAAACTATTTCTTCTAACTTATTGTCACGATATTTTCTAAACTTATAATTATCGTGAATTAATAAATGTTTGCCACGTTCGCTCAACATATATTTTAGATCCATGTTAACCCTAAGAAACTTCCAAATAAACTAATATAAGAAAACAAATTAAAATGTACTTTGTTAAACTGTATGTAAATTACATTACAAATGACATTGCAATTTAAGGATTAAGGATAACAAATGAGAGGATTAAGAGAAAAGGTCTTGACCGCAGTTCAGCCACGTTATATACCTGCCTTAATTACAATTGTACCTATAAAAATTCTTACTGCAATTCGGATATGCCCATTGGTAGGCCATGGGTTATTATTACGTCCGCGCCCGTGGTGCGACTTAATATGTCTTGCTGTCGACATTCATCTTAAACGAGAAGAAAACCCACAAAAACCTTCTCGGCAAGCAAGCGTCTTATTTGATCCAAATACCACCTGCACTATAAGCCAGTACCTTAAGAATGCGCTATCGGCCGGCTCAGAGAGTATTTTAATATTTTTAAAGTATTTAGTAGTATTAATTTAGTATTTAAATAGTAACAAAACAATTTGAAATATATTTAATTCAATAAAAGATTGCCAAGTCTTACATTTGACACGAGGGTGGCGAAGGTTGTTTTGGCGTTAGTGATGTCGGCATTAGTCAATAAGTGGCGCTGAATGTGCTTCTATGCTGTCTTTTGTGACTTAATTGTATGCACTAAGGTAGTTATTTTTGTGAATTTTGCTTATACCATACACCATATTACAGCAGAGTGCCATCTTACAGTGTATGGAGGTAAGACTTCTTTGAAGCCACTGACTGCGTGTTGGATTGGATCAATAGCCTTTATTTTAAAATTTAGCTTTATTCTGTGCATCATGCAGTTGATTTTTCCCCGAAGAAAAAATAAAAAGAAACTATAAAAGACTATATATTTATGTGTATTTTATTCCAGAAAAATATTTAACTATATTTCATATTTCTCGAAAAATTTATTATAATATGTATTTTTACCCACGCCTGTAGATTGTTCGAACAATTGTATTGATGTATGCAGTCCAAGTTATGCGGTTGTATTTTTGCAAGTGCAGATCTTTTGATTTATGTTAGAAAGGGTTATGAGGCTGTTTCCGGGATATTGGTGCCGGTAGAGATTTACCAGCTGTCGTACAGATAGGTCCAAGTTTTTGTCACTGAATAGAAACTTCTTTTTTATTCAGAAATTTTATTTAATTGCGGTTTATGTTTTGTTGTGCCTTTATTGATGTGTTAAAAATTAATTCGCGAAATTACGAGTCTGAAAACTTGTAATTTTGATTAAGGTGACCTATCTGAAATCTCTAAGTTTTTTTGTGAAGTGACGTATACATTAATTAATGTATGTATATTTTTGCAATTATATTTATGTATTTTAGAAATAATTTAGTAAGATAATTGAGCTCAGTAAAATCAGTAATTTTAGGTTTATAAAATATTTTGTAATCAGAGGAATATTAAGGAAAATTTTCAGATTTCTTTGAAGTTTTTTTTACGAGTAAAATATTCTAGAAGGTTAGAAATTTTGGTGGGAAAAATCTGTTTGTTTCATGTTCAATGTGCGCATGATTTAAAATCTTGGTTACGTGTGAATACAGATAGTTTTCTGTTTGACGTTTAAATAATTGGGATAAAGTAATTTGATAAAGTCTATTTTTTTTATTTTTATTTTTTTTTGAGGGATTAAAACTTTGTGGGGTGAATCTTTGTTTGTTTTCCTAATACCTTTTGTTTTATTCTTGTGCTACGTACTCTATGAGGGTAAACCTTGAAGATTAGAGAGCTCCTGGAAGGCGTATCCGATTTGAGTGAAGCTGGGCAAGCTACTGTGTATTGTGTATATTGTGTATTGTGAGATAAATCTAAATAAGTAATCAACATCACAATTCACTGCAATATGTATAGTTCTCGTCAAGATAATTTAAAATGACTGGTATATAGGTAATGAGATTTTAATGATAATCCGAATGGCATCTTTTATTAGCAGCAGTAGTAGTAGTAATAGTAAACACAGCAGGGTCGCATTAAGGTGGAATATTCCTAAGTCCGATTTTACAATATTTCCAATAGTTTCCGGGTAGATTAAAAGGGACAGGAAAATATATAAATTTGTATTAAGTAATAATCCCATTAATTGAATTTTGATTATTATATTCATTATTTTTTAAATATGTTGTTCCCAATGTATTGTTTACCTTTATTATGAATTTGCCCTTTCATTTTATAAATAGTTAATTGGCAAATAGGTATTTGTAGATGAGATTTTAATTATATGCTTATACGATACCTAGATGTTATTAAATGTTTTAATATTCTCTAATATATATGTTTTCTATTTTACCTATTCATATTTCTTACATTTTCATTTTTGTTTGTTTTTTTCCTTATACATCTTACTTGTACTTACAGTATTTGTTTTTTTTTGTTTCTACTGTCTTTTATTACTATATACATTGTACTAGCCGTACAAAAATATATTGACAAATACATTAATTATATTAATGTCAATAAACTGTATTATATTACAATTATGTATTGTGGAAGATATACTTGTCGTAACTCTCCCAATAAAATACTCATATATATCATAAACTTCAATAATTAATATTTTCAATATTGATTATTTAAAACAGCACCTGTTGCTGCTTTACAATTTTTCGGAATACACTTCTGATAGACAAATACTGTTTCTAAATGTTTCATGCCCCACAGGTGAACTCACAGCAGGTACTACTTATAATCCGCTTAGTGTTAATTTCAGTCATTTTAAGTTATCTTGACGAGAAGTTTATATTCTCAATCCATGTTAGCCGTACGTTAAATAAATAAATTCACTGACGAGTCTATAGTAAGATGAAACACGGTGTTATCCGAATATTAGTTGGGGTTATGTTGTATCTGTATTTGAACATGTGGGAACGCCAAATTGTTACAAATTGGACACTCGTGACTCGTACTGGCGCTCTTCGCGCTAGCTAGAACGCCCTAACCATGTTGTAAATGTACAAATAATACATAGTACTGATCATGATAATGCATCAAAGGTCCAGGACGTGTATAATATGCTGAAATAAATATACTACAACTTATTATCTAAAGGAAAACACAACAACGTTGTCCTTAAAGTTTTTATTTCCATAAGAAATTAAGAAATTTGAAATGCATTAAACTGATGAAATAAAAGTAGCAATATATGAAAGTACGATGAATAAGTAATTAAAGAGATTAAGGCGCAAAAAATAGACCAAAGACAAAGTTCAATTATTTCGTATATTAAACGTGAATTAAATACGATTAAAATAAATATATGTATCGAACAATATAGAGATTAGTTGTGAATCGTGTATCGGTCCGGCCACGTGGTTCACGGCGCGTAATTGGAGAAGTATGAAGAGCGATGTTTGGCAAGTGGGCGAAGAAATTAATTAGTTAAATTAATGTGAATGTAAGGAAAATAATAATATATGTATTGAACATTACAGTTTACCTTTGTATTACAAGCATGTCGCAATCAGACATGTGGAAAGCAAGGCCGAACAGCACTTGGGTACTTGGGCAGCACGTCGAGCAAGATATGTTTTTCTTACGGGAATTGAGAATAGAAGACGATGAGTTTGTGTAGAAGAGAACACTAGTGGTTGGAAAAGGGTCCTGTTTTATGAGCTAGTTTTTGAGAGATGGTAAACGAAGTGGCAATGTCTAAGAATAATGAACTAATCGAAGACGCGAGCTAAAAAGTAGTAATATTAAATATTATTAAAATATTCCTTGTAAAAAAAGCTTAAAAATGATACCAAACATCACATAATTTAAAAGAAAAGACGTATGTAAATAATTATAATTAATAATTGAATTTAAAAATGAAATGTAAAATATAGAAATTCGAAACGAACGCAAGATACTTGGGTTGGTCGTTCTGCCCAGGTAGATATCGAAGGGTCCATTGACTAGTACGATAACAAAAGAAGGCATTCTCTTTGCAAACGAATATATACAAAATACATAGCTAAATGTTTGAATTAATATTTTAATTTAATATATTTTGTGAAAATATAATTTAAAATTAAATTAAACATTCTTAAAATACAATATGTAACAACGTGTGAGCATGCCTGGGTAGCAATATTTACACCATATGCACTTAAAAAACAAATTATTATTTTTTTAAATATATATCGACTAGATTCCATAATCCGTTATTCGAAACAGCTGCCGCGATTAGGCGAAAGCCTATTCCAGGCCAGAACCAATCACAGAAGTCGTCCAATAAATATAAAAATGAGTTTTTCATTAATGCTATCAATTCTTCAAGCCAGCATATGTAAAACCATAAATACCGTAATGCTAAATTGCTTGCTTAATGCGCTTTTCTTAATTGATTAATTAAATAGTAATCAAAATCTGTCGCAACTCTCTTAAATAAATTCTTATAAATATTGAATTATTCAATCGCCTTTTAATATTAAAAATTTCCCAAATTCTGGGACTGTACACTGTACGGTGGCCAGTGTTAGTAAGATATAGTGGTAAAACAAGCATATTGGTAAATGTACGAATACCTAGGTTCATAATTTCGAACACTAGACTGGATCCTATGCACAGAACCCATTGCTTTTATAAATTGTACTGACTCCGATAAATATTTACTCGGAATTGTATTAACCCCGAGAAACTAAAGTAATTTACTATATTACAAATTTAACACCCATAGTTTGTAATAAATTAGTGTTGTTCCTCTTAGTTATTCTATACTGTATGCGAAGAGTCTTCCATTTTCCATAAATTAGCTAATTATAAATTATATCTTGGAATGTATAGTAATTTGACTGGTAAGTCACCCTAATATCTTATTTCCAAACTTATACATATGGTGGTGGTACATTAACATTTACATAAACATTAATCGTTCTTGTTTTTTCAGCTCTTCCCGTAAAAATCGAATTAACGGAAATGAAAACAGAATCTTGGACCGGATGGAATGCTGAAAACGAGACTAAACCTAAGAAGAAACCAACTACCACTTATAATAGAATTAGAGGAAATTTCACGTGTGTCCAGTGTTCCAGGATGTACGTTAGGAAGGACTCTTTACAACGTCACCTCACTTATGAATGTGGAAAGGAACCACAA
Source organism: Melolontha melolontha (assembly GCA_935421215.2). Taxonomy (NCBI): domain Eukaryota; kingdom Metazoa; phylum Arthropoda; class Insecta; order Coleoptera; family Scarabaeidae; genus Melolontha; species Melolontha melolontha. Next base: position 47,855,000 of record OW285235.1, on the reverse strand, counting down.
TTTCAGTGTCCTTTTTGTCCGCAAAAATGTAAACGAAAAACTCATCAGATGAGGCATATTCAAAGGCAACATAAGGATAAAATCGGATTGTTAGAAGAAAATAATCCCGGTATTTCATTAAACAAACAAAGTGCTTCTTAAAGTATTTATATTCGTTTCAAGAATTTTTTGTTTATCACTCAGATTTATAAGCTGTATTTTTCATTCTTTATATTTATTTTTAATTTAAAGTGATATATCATACAGAAAATAACCATTATTAATTTAATAATTTAACTTAATTTTCACATTTTGTATGATATTTTTCTCACATCGACAAGCTTTCTTTAACATTATTGATTTTGTAAATTTACGCTTATTACTTTTAAACATTTATCACAAAACATACATCATAGTCGCTAAGTATTTATATTTCATATTGTATGCTTATGGTGGTGGATTATTTAATTAAATAAGATTTAAAACATGTTATTAATAAATCTGTTTTAAACAAAGCAAAGAATTGTAGTTTTTATTTTTCTCATTTCTTTTAACTTTATCGTTAACGTTCTGAAAGCGTACCACCAAAAAAACTAGTCTTCTTCTCACGCTCTTGTTTGTTTCAGCTCAAGATTTACGTGTCACTCGTCCTTGGGAACGTTGGCCCGCCCATTTAGCTTTACCCATGATGTTGATGCGAGAAAGCATGAAGAAATCCATGTTGCAATCGATCACCAAAACTTCTTTGGATCTGAGCACGTCTTCCTCGAAAAAAACCCAGCAAAGATCTTCGGATGGAACTGGGTTCGATTGCGGCGTTTGTGGTCGCATATACAAGTTAAAAAGTTCCTTACGTAACCACCAGAAATGGGAGTGCGGTAAAGAGCCGCAGTTTAAATGTCCTTATTGCGTTTATAAGGCGAAACAGAAAATGCACATGGCGAGACACATGGAGCGTATGCACAAAGAGATCGATTATTCGGCTGTTAAATCTGAATTAAATTTAAAGGTTGAAAGTTCCGAAGGTGATAATTGAGAGCTTCCTATTACTTTTAAGGATTAATTGTAGATAGATTTTTTCATATACATATTATATATTTCTACGCTATGCTTTTATATACATTTTATACTATATACATCATTTATATACATGTTTTTTAAGAATTTTTCGAACTGTTTCCTATATTTACCGGGTGTCCTTGAAATAAAAAGACAATGTATGAAAAATGGAAAAATGTAATAATATAGAATATGAATCCAAACTATTTTTCGCAAATTTCTTCAAAGACGCGAGAAAAAGTTGACAGATATTTGTTCCGCCACTGCATTTCGTTCCGACTATAACTAAGAGTTTATTAATGATTCGCAGCTGATATATTCGTGCGTAATCGTGTTAAGGTTATTAAACCCTAACATACAAAGCTGTTATCTTGTAGAGTTTTTATAACATCGACAGCTGTGTGAACAATGTTATGTTCTAGAGTTTTTATAAACATAAACATTGCCATGTATGTTCTATGTAAATACAATGGAGGTATTTTTATGGACATTCTAAGTCCGTAGGTGGCAGATAATACCATTTTCAGGAGCTTTTTCATTTTGGGGTTTGCGTCGTAATTAACGTATTATATATAATTGCGTCTTTTTATTTTTCATACATTAACATTTTCTTTCAAGGACACCCTGCGTACATATTAGTATGTGATTAAAATATGGAATAAATTAATAATCGAAAATATCCATTATTTTTAAGAAAATTCTTGGTGATATTAATTTGAAAATTTAACTTTTTTTTACTTTTCCACTTTATCCCAGAAAAATTATATCTGGCTTTAGAAGCACATTTGGAAATAGGAAGAAGTAGAAGAAAACAGGAGCCAATTGAAATAGTAGTGGAATTCACTAAGGACTTTTCTTAAAAATCGTTCATATTGTTTATATTCCTTATTTTAATTACTCTTTATACACTTGTATACAGAGAATTTCACAAGAGCTGTTAGAAATTTTGCAGGTGTCATCATTAATAAAGTTCTGAAATGTTAGTATTATCTCACGACAGAATAAAAAGTGTTTTGTTAATTTTAAATGTTTCAAACCGGCAGATTTACTTAACACTTCTTTAAAAAGTTAATTCGAAAAAGCACAATATAGTTTTAAGTACTGGATAGGTCTTCCGACAACTAAGTTGTCATCATCACTAGTAGAAGATGTATTACACTCGAACCCCTAACACACAGTTTATGCAAGGAAAGTAGTGATAGGATCACTCGAATAAAAAATAACAGATTATTCGGTTTTTGAAATTATCGAAAGTAAGTCGGTTACTGAAATAACCGAATGAAAAAAAACGAATAAAAATCACCAACAGGGACTGTAAATAAAACGGTATAGAAGATCATATTTTTATGTATCTCATAAAGATAAAATATTCAAAATCTTAAAAAAGGTATATAACCCCTTACCACAATTACTAATCGTATCCTAAATACGTATTTCGACAACTAAGTTGTCATCACCAGTAGGTAAAACCACTAATCAAAGTGTCGCACATGGGGTACAGTAAAGCTAACACGTAAAACGCGGCAACTTTACACGGCGCCAACGTATACACTGACTTAAAAATAAAAATTTATCGACTAAAAATTTCGACAACGGTCCGATTCCCTATAGTTGTCTATTTTAATTTTTAGAGAAGAGGTAGAAAGGTCGAAGGCGTGCAAATAGAGAATAAACACATCTGATTGCCGTTTCCTTAAAAGATGTAAGTTTGTCGTAATTTTTAGCCGATATATTTTTATTTTTAAGTCAGTGTATACGTGACGCCATGTAATGTTGCTGCGTCTTATATGCGCAAGCTTTACTGTGCCCCATGTGCGACACTTTGATTAGTGGTTTTACCTACTGATGATGACAACTTAGTTGTCAAAATACGGATTTAGGATATGATTAGTAATCGTGGTAAGGGGTTATATACCTTTTTAAGTTTTTACTTAACCACAGTCTCCAAAGAAGGAGTTTTCATAAAATATGCAGTTATTGCTGTAGACGCTACGAATAATAAACAAACGTAACGTAGAGTATACAAGTTAGACCGTGGTCTCACGCTTGGTTATCTATCACATCATTAATATGTTTCCATATTATATATTTCGTATGACATAATGCTTATATCGATGAAAATGAAAATCAATACGCACTTCACGGAATAGAGAATCTTTGTTTAGGTAATAAACTACATTTAATATCAAAATGAATACATAGATCTTAAAAATATGCATATCCTTCTAATAAAAAATACTCAAATGTAACAAAAAGCATCTGTATTAAAGCAAATACATATATATATATATATATATATATATATATATATATATATAGACCATTAAACTTAATGATTATGATAAATCAGTGATAAATTACTGATGGTTAATAATGTACAGTTGCACTCACAAAAAAGTGGGACAGCTCTTATGAACTATTTTTGTATTTTTTTAAGCATTGTGAAACTGTCTAATATCCAAATGAGAAATATCAAAGTGACACATTATATTTTATTTAAAATTAACCGATTTTTACAATATAAAAATTACTCGTCTAATATTTTATAGATGCACCAATAGATAAATTAACTTGCTAAAGTCTTTTGGACATTGATGAAATGTAAGGCACAGAAAAATTTTCGTCCTCTCTTATTTCCCCCTATGTATTTTGAATGGCTTCCCAAAGTCGATCAGAATTTTGAGGACGCAAATTTAGATTATAAATTTTCTTAACTACAAGTCCCCAAATATTTTCCACTGGATTCAAATCCGGCATATTATTCACGGGTCATTGTAGAACTTCGTCATTATATTTAAATTTGGCGATGTATTGATTAATACGACTATAAACATCCAAGTAAAAAATCATATGAATGATATGAATATTATGATCATTGGAATAATGATTATCCGGTTTTCAAATAAATCGGTTTTTCCTAGCATTAAAGCAAAACATATCATTATATCGCCGACATATTTATACTGATAGATATGGTGATGTGCTGTCGTGTGTAAAGCGTGTACTAAGGCTTTGAGTGTAATACTTTTTGTAATCCTGATGATAACTTAGTTGTCGAAATACGTAATCAGGACTTAAAGCAATTTTCTGGCAAGGGTCTTTTAAATTATCTTGTATAGAGTAAGACACAGTTTTCGATTTATTCAGATTTTTCTTTGGAGGTCTGAACTATATTTGTGATGATGAAATCTTTAAGAGTTCTAATAATTTTGGTGATATTCTGTGCATATATTTTGTATACGTGTAAATAAGTACATCTTATGATACTCATACACTCAAGATATATGATATATACAGTTGAGTTTTTTTAATTAAACATTTAAAAATCAACAGACTTCAACTAGATATCAATTTGGAATTTTTTAAAGTAACCTGGTTAGTAACCTAGTTAGACATAGTAGTTAGTACCAATTATCAAAATAAATGGATTTCGGTTCATATATTTATTTGGTCCTTTGGTCTATTTATCTATATCGTTACGATTCCTAAATTAAAAATAATTAATTTAGGAATATTAATATTATTAATATTGATTCTAGTTGATATATGTTTCGTTTTAAAAAAAACTCCATCTGTATATAGAGAGGTTTGAAAAGTATAACAACAAAGGTCAAGTAAGAAAAGTCGCCTGATGGATATTAGCAACATATAACCTTATATAATATGAGGATAGTTAGGAGGATTCATATTTAATTTATTTTTTTTTACACAGAATCGTTATAACATTTTTAATTTTCATTAAAAAACCTTTTTTAGTAGATGCAAGTTTTAAATTTACTTTAAAAAAGTGATACACGTTTATAGTCTCATAGGCTTTCAAGGCCGTCAACAACTTTAGAAGTTTGTTTAATTATTTACGTATTAGAATTCAAAGTTTTTTTAGGACTGGTGGAGAAATTTTCAAAATGGATTTTCTTTCCTTAAAGGTATATTACAAAATTATTGAACAAAAACAACTCCCATATAATACATGGCTTACAAATTTCTTTTAGCAACGGTAATGAATTTTATGAAATGGAATATAGTAATGGACGTAATGGTATAGTAGTATAGTAGTGGACAGTAAAGTGTACACCGTCCTACAATACTTTTATTTATTTATTTAGCGTATTGCTTACATGGATTGAAGTTTAAAGTTAATATATAGAGCTCGTCAAGATAACTTAAAATGACTGCAATTAACATTAAGCGGGTCGTAAGGAGTACCTACTGTGAACTTACCTGTGGGGCATGAAGCTTTTAGAAATAGTATTTGTCTATCAGGAATGTAAAATATTAATAATCCAAGTTTATGATATATATGAATATTTTGTTGGGAGAGTTATGATACAAGTACCAATATCTTCCACAATACATCATTTTAATATAATACAGTTTATTAACATTAATATAATTAATGTACAGCTCACCGATTTTGATGTGGCCGGTGGGAGAATTGGTACGTGCGTCAAGTACGGTCAGTGTTAGATAGAGACAGTATTCGGAAAAATGAAATGTAAACTCTTTGTGCGAGTCGTACATTGGGACGTAGTAAGGGATAATAAGGGATGCCAGAGGTTCCCCTACCTATGAATTTCGTGCGCATCTCAAGGGCGGTACTTCTAACCGGCCACATCAAAATCGGTGAGCTGTATTTGCCAATATATTTTTGTGTCGCGGGTACAATGCAGTAATAAAAGACAGTAGAAACAAAAAAACAAATAGTGTAAATACAAGTACAAGATACATAATGAACAAAACAAATAAAAATGAAAGTATAAGAAACATGAATAGATAAAATAGAAAACATATAGTATATTAGAGAATATTAAAACGTTTAATACTTTCTAAGTATCGTATAACCAGGTAGAATTAAAATCTGATCCACAAATACTATAATCGTTTTCCAAGTTACTATTTAGAAAATTAAATGGCAAATTCATAATAAAGGTAAACAATACATGGCGAATAACAAATAATGAATTTAATAATAAAAAATCAATTAATGGCATTACTTAATAGACTAGTAATTCTATGTGTTCACGTCCTTTTTAATCCGCCCGGAAACTAATTAGTTTTGGAAATGTAAAGAAATTATTGTAAAATCGGGTTTAAGAATATTCCGGTGTAGGTAAATTGGGTCCCGGCAGGTCATAAATAAAATATGTAAATTTAAAGCCTTTTTATCGATAGGTAAATTCAGTCCCAACATTTCAATTATTCCTTTTTGTAAAGCTCACCCCAACATATTAATTTTTTTTACAAAAACAAATGGATACCTATGTAAAATTAGAAAGTGTACATTTGATTTCTAAAATACATAACAGTAAAGTTAAAAAACGTTAAAAGTTTATGACGGAAATGATTGAATCATACAGAAAAGAAAAATTAAGGTAATTGTAAATTATTAGATTTAATTTTAGTATTTTTGTAATTTACTTTGCATTTCATTAAATCTATATTCTTTTACTATTTGTGTTTACCCAAGCGTAGCCGGGACGGAATTTACACATGCATTATCAGGCAAAGAAAAATGACGGGACCGAATTTACATGATATTTTTGAACGTCCATTTGCTGGGGACCCAATTTACATGTAGCCAAATATTCCACCTTAATGCGACCCTGCTGTGTTTACTATTACTACTACTACTGCAAATGAAAGATTCCACTCGAATTATCATTAAAATCTCATTACCTATATACAAGTCATTTTAAATTATCTTGACGAGAACTATACATCTACACAGAACAGAATTAAATTTTAGAATCAAGGCCGCTAATCCAGTCCAACACGGAGTCAATGACTTCAAAGTAGTCTCTCATCTCACCTCCAAATGCTGTAACGCGCATTTGAAAGTCGTGGTCTCAGTCAGTTCCCATTTATAGAATTAGTTCCATGTCGTAAGACGTTCTTATCCTTTTGGGTATCTTCCTATAATTAAGAATTCACAGTACAAAATGGTAACAAGGCAATTAAATTACGCATGGATTTATATACGTATTTGCTGTAGTTCACAAGTAGGTGTGGTATATACATACGTATTACGTACATACTCGTATTTCAACACAGACACGCCTGGTGTACTGGAGGGGTATCGTTTACCTCTTCGCCGTTCTTCCACCACATTTCCGTACGGTATATGAAAGCGTAAACGAAGCAGTCTCATTCATGCAGCAGCTTACATAGCACGTCATCAAGAACTGCTACTCTGTTATCCAAAAATTCATTTCAACCATAAATCATCAGGGAAATAAAGCGGGATTTATCATGCGTTTTGTATCGCAGTAGCCTTTACTTGATGGAAATTCATAATTGATTAAATAAAAATGAGAAAAAAAAATATCACTTAAATTTCCACTTTATTAATATCTTGTTTAGTGATAAAATTTACATGTTTTGTTTTTGTTAAAAGTTCTTCTACTAAATTTAAGACATCTTCAGGTGGAATAGAAGGAAACAGATTTTGTACATCAAAAGAAATCAATTTACTATTATCTGAAAATTTAAGTGATATTGTTTTTTTTCTTTCGTTTTTTTTCCTTAATTGATGTTGCAGACACTTGGGAAACATTTTAGTAATTATTGATGTACTTGGTAGGAATAACACACTTGGATATATTTCACTAATTTGATTATATTTCTCTGACATATGTGTTTCGGCTGTTATGCCATTCTCGAAGAGTTTCATCCAGCTAACTTAATCTTCCTAACAGTGTAACTTATATACCTAGTTTTGTGATGAGTTGGTGGTTAGATAATGTTATAATGGTGTCTATGATGGGGTGTTATGTATTTAAAGACGGCAGACTATGTGCCCCACACTGTTAAATTTAATAATACACATAAGGTGTATTAGATAAAAATGTAGTTTTTACAAAATTAGGGCAACTTTTTACCAATACTGAAGATCCATTGTATAGATACAAAGAGCACTTTAACTATGCAAATATAACATCTCTCAACGTCGAACAATCCTTCTCAGTATATAAACATATTATTATTAAATTTGACAGTGTGGGCACATAGTCTACCGTCTTTATGTATTACATTTTGTTTCTGGGCTTTTTTAATTTCTAGAATTTTTAATAAATTAAATAAATTAGATTTATTAGAAATTCTAGAAATTAAAAAAGCCCAGAAACAAAATGTAATACATAACACCCCATCATAGTCACCATTATAAACATCATCCACCTCATCACAAAACTAGGTATATAAGTTACACTGTTAGGAAGATTAAGTAAGTTGTAAGAAACTCTTTGAGAATGGCATAACAGCCGAAACATATATGTTAGAGAAATATGACAAAATTTGTGAAATATAGCCAAGTGTGTTATTCCTACCAAGTACATCAATAATTTTTTATTTTTATTGCATAATGCATTTTGTTCTAATAAGTATACCTATGGCAGTTAAAAACATATAATAGATATTATTTTTCTGATAGAATAATCCTAGTTTGAGCTATATATTTTCTATAAAGGATAGAATAAATGTTTATATCAGTGATTCTCAACCTGAGAATCTCCCCCTGAACTAATCCAATCCTACTCAACAAATCAAATATTGACATGGGCTTCTATAGTTAGCATTTTTCAAATAGCTATCGGATACCCAATTATTTATCAAAGATACAATGGTAATATTAAATATATAAACAGACATATATTATATTAATGACTGCATATTCATACTACGACTTATAAGATTTTGTTTGTAAAAGTGATATATTCGCAGTTCAAAATTACACGTTTGTGACAGATTACTTGCACTGTCACCAACTATTTTTAAAAAGCATGGCCGTCTCTAATGAGGAAAGTTTTAGAAGGCGCGTTATTATTAACATACAGAAGTTCAAAAATAAATATTAGGTAATATATCATGCGATTCTGTCTACTATTTTTGCTGCTATTGTAATTGCCATTTGCTAAGTACTGGGTGTTCTTTCTCATATAATTTAATGACAACAGAATCAATTAGTAAAATTAGTTACTGAAACGCAAGTATTCTAATATATTATGTAGCTATTTAAAATATATTTTTGTTAAGCATTTAAAAGTATAATACAAAGGTATTTTTAATAATATAAAATATTATTAAAAATCTGGTGTGAAGAACACAAATGCAGGTTCACTATTAATATTTTCTGTGAACGTGTCCGAATATATCCTATCCCCAGATGTGAATATTATTGATGTTTATATTATTAAAAATACCTTTGTATTATACAAAACTGGTGGGGTTTACCTACTCATGTATGTTTAAATTATTCTGATACATTTAAAAGTAATTCAAAGACAAACTATTGCGAACGAAAAAAGACATCGAAGGAAAGCAACATATATGCTTTTTTTGTAATTTGTCATGTTTTTTTAACACAAAAAGTAAAAATGTCGATATTTTTTTTGAATTGACTACTTCCAATCATAGATTTCCATTGGGAAAATAAATTAATGAATTTAAATGAACAGCTTCGTCACAAGCAATAAGCATTAACAGTAGTGATGGGTTGCTACAAAGCAAACTGCTATTTTGAAACTGCTAACTATCGTTAGCAGTTTGTAGCAGCTAACGAATATGAAAAGAAACTGCTACTTTTTGTAGCAGTTTTCCGATGTAAATATTTCTGACGTAGCAGCTCTAACGGAAAGTAATATTAAGCTAGCAATATTTTTTATGCAGCAGATTAGAACTATTTTAAGAACTATTTATAAACTATCGATTCAGAAACTTCTTTCACGTATTAGTAATAAAAAATGGATGGTTTATTTTAATACTAAGGTAATACATATAATCATTTTTCAAATACCAGAATTTAATTGCATTTGTATTGATTATAGCAAAACGAAATAACAATCAATATTGAAAAAGATAGAAAATGTTGTAACGTTTATTAGTTATTATGTAAGACAATAAGATATTAAAAAATTGCCGTATTTAATGAAAAATGCTTTATTTAAAGTATATAGTACGTATGTTGCTATATAGGAAAACTGCTAACGAAAAGTAGCAGTAGCAGTTTGTAGCTGCTAATGAAAAATAGCAGTTTTACACATCACTAATTAACAGTACTTCTTTAGAGGTAAACTTTATGCACTGAACATATCAAGTAAAGAAAATATTACACAAAATGAACAGTAAAGCTATTGATGCATATTATATATAGATATAAAGAAATTTGTGTTTCAAAAATATGTACTTCACATCTCACATATATGCAACGAAATAGAATTTAAGCCAAAAAATTTATTTGCGAAATTCTTATGTGTCAAACTTGTTTAAAGTGATCAATAGAAAAAAAATAGTTATTATTTAGTTAAGAGGATCGTGTGTTAATATTAATCCTAGATTTTGAAGACGCGAAAGACGTCAGTTGTTAAATCTGTCGGTGGTTAAAAGTTCGATTATATTTAACAAATAAACGCTTTAATATATCAAAGCGTAAATTATAGGAATTCTCTGACGCCCTGATGGGAGAATATCGCAGCAGTATTCGAAAAGGCAGATCGACAACAGACCATATATTTGTGCTGAAACAAATTATGTCCTCGTGTTATGGAATATCGTGTGGATGCATCGTATGACTTGACCCATTGAAACAAGTTATTTTATTTTGCGCTGGACATGTAGATACCAAAGAAATATGCGAGGCTGTCGAAGATGATGCTAGTCTATATAATCGGTGAAGTATAAATGAACAGCTGGCTATACAACCTTCGAGTTTCTGATAACGAGAGAGATTAACACAAGAACATCCCTAGCAAGCAATGCTCTTTCGCATAATCCTTCTAGAAATCTTAAGAGACTGTTGCATAAATTGAGAAAGAACCTAAATCGAGATACGGAAATTAAAAGTGGAAATAAGAGCAAACCTCTGAGCACTTACGAAATACATACTAGTAAGGATAGGAGGATACTCCATGAACAAGTCGACTCCTTTGCATATCTTAGGGTATTAATGAACAATGTTGCTGATGAACAAATTGAGATTGAGCGAAGGTTGGCGAAGGGTAACGTGTGCATTGGAGCAATAAATGCGTTATTGATACCGAGACTTTAGTCTAGGTAATCCGAAAAAAACTATAGAATGGTATTGAGACCAACTGCTCTGTATACATGCGAAACCTGTGAGCAAAAACTCTCATAGGAATATCTAAATTTGGGAAGGAAAGATCTTGCACAAGATTTGTGGCGGAAGGAAGATTAAAGACGGATATGAACGAAGAAATAATCTATAAATTTACGACTTATTTTAGGAACCAATAATCAATCGTTCAGTAAAAGAAAATACTTAAATGGTTGAAACATATTGTGTGTATAGGTGATAAGTGGAAAGTCAAGCGGATTGTATGAGCGTAATCTGAAAGTATAAGGAGAGAAGAAGCTCATGCGAAATTTTAAAATGAAAATAGAACGCTGTAGGCAGGGAAGAAAGGAGGAAGTTTGTTCGATTGAGAATCTGAGGATTTAGCTAATATGAGTGTAGAACGTGCTGTATGTATTTGTCTAGTTTTATATTACGTTTCATCGTTCTAACATGAAAGACAAGAAGTTTACAACAAGAATTCGGCGATACAGATGTAGTAATTTGTAGCTTATAGTGTAACTTGCAGCAAATGTAAATATAATAATCCCGAGGTGCACTTGTTTTTCTGTCTTGAACCTATTAACTTTCCATACGGGCAGTGCACACGTGCCGTCATTCAACACATCTTATATAATTACGATTATTCTTGTTGACATAAAAAGGAAGTGCAGGAAACCAGCCATCATGTAATATGCACTTGTGAGTAACTGAAGGAACTCGCACAGGAATATTTCGGCAAAGTTCTATTGGATCCTAGGAGGATATTTAATTTGCTCCGAGTCTTTTATAAAGCTTTGATCGAGGATACAGGAGTAACAGAGTGGAATTGAGAGATCTGTTGGGGGTGGTACAAAAAGCATTTTGGCTCACACAACAACAAGAAGAAAAAGGAAATGCTATTATAGTACTAATAAAGTAAAATAGTGAAAACATACTTTTTCTACGAAGCAGCTCTATTTACTAAAAGTATAACACGAAATGTGTTATACGTGTATTGATACTCATGCCTTTCATAAGTAACACCAATGAATTATAATAAACTCAATATTCCAATTTCTGATGATTTTAACAACGCCACAATTGCTACTTTAAGAAATAATATTTCGCAAAGCAATTTGATGTGTAAAATGTCAAGAAAAGTGATGCCTTTATCAATTAAACATTTATTTTGATATCATAAATCGTTCATTTTTTAAAATCAAAAATCCTCTTTGTTTATTAGTTACCGCTATGTGGTCCGCAATTAAAATATAAGGAAAATATAAAAAGAGTAAGTAATTCAATTGTTATGTTTTAATTTAGTAGCCCTTAAACTGATCTCGAAGAAATTTTGACAGCAAAATTGTAATATTAACAATGATTTCAGATTAAATAATGGTGGAATACTAAAAAAAAATAATACTCTAAATACGCAAATATAGACTCATTTAAGGTATACAACCCCTTACTACAATTAATAATCGTATTTTAAATACGTATTTCGGCAACTAAGTTGACATTATCAGTAGGTAAAAACCACTAAACAAAGTGTCGCACATGGGATACAGTAAAAGTTAACACATACACACTGACTTGTATACGTGGGCGCCGTGTAAAGTTGCTGCGTGGATTTACCTACTGATGATGACAACTTAGTTGTTGAAATACGTATTTAGGATACGATTATTAATTGTGGTACGTGGTTTTGTACCTTTTTTGAGTTTTTACTTTTTGTATACTCATTTATAATGTGCAATAATTTTCCAGTTTAAAACACTTACACCTTGTAAACATTGCTTAAAAAGAAGGAATGTATAAATTAATTTTTATTTATGTAACTCTTGACTTTTTTTACTTGACGCTTGTATTGTAACCTCTATAAATATGTACCCTCTTGACTGACACTTAACTGCCTTTCAATCGAAAATGATATTTTCTACTCAAATCCTTGTAAATACTATAGTTACTATAAATTTTTATATATAAAAGGAATGTCTAAAGAAAGAAATGTTAAAAGTATTTTTCTACTGCATTTATAGATATATAAACATTTTTTGGTCCTTGTTAAACTGTTAAGACAAAAAAATATACTGTTCTTCTATTTTCTACTATGATAATATTATTTTATAATGTATATTCCAGATTCTCGAGCTTGTGATATGATTATTATCTTAGGTAATAATGCCGGCAGCATTTAGGTGTATGATCATATAGGTGAAAGTGATATTTTTTGATATATTTGAAAGAGTTAACCCATTATAACGTGCCTCAAATTGTTATTGTTCCTTGAAATTAGGTATAAGTTACCTTTTCCTTTAGAAATTAGTAATCCAGCAGTTACTCATAGGATTAGTTTTTTTTTATTATTATAAATATAGATATACAGACACGCATAAATAAGTTGCCCTTGCTTTTTATTTACAATTAACTTTGAATTCTTTCACATTCGAAAAATTCAATAGATATTATGGTGCAATTTTAATATTTTTTTTGTCATTTTTTTTTTAAATTAATTATTTTATATTTAAGCAAGGCAGCTTAATATTCCTTCATTATGTGTTAGTAGTTTTTATGATTATTATGGATAAGTACGCTTGATGAAACAAAAGAAAAAATAAAATAAAAAACAGAAATTGGCCTAATTTTTTTTTTGTTAAGGTGTGGGGTATCAATAAGTACCGAAGAAACATAATTGACGCACTTCAACCAATAAATAAATAATAATACTCAATTTTAAACAACAAATGTGATTTTTTTACCATTTTTTTTTTGTAATAGACTTTTAATAGTTCCTTAAACATTGTCACTGTTGTCATATTTATCTCATAGATATCATCCTGTATGTGTTATGTATTTTATTAATTTATGTATTTATTAGGATTTATATATTATATATATTTACATATATTTTTGCTTTCACAGAACAATTTCTATGTTATCGTGCTTTCCATTGAGTTTATTTGTATTATTGCTTTAGAGGTCCAGGTAGAAAATTATGAATAAAATAATTCAGTAACAACTATCCCTGTGTTTTCTTTTACATTTGGATTTCCTACCTGAAAGTAACTATATTTCAAAATAAAGAAAACACTGAGTAACACTTTCTCTTTGTAGACTATCATCTCATGTCGAAGAGGAGATCTAAAGGGGCTAAAGAATTTGTATGTAATATCTGTGGAAAGGAATATACTCATCAACCAAGTTTGTCCAGGCATAGAAAATACGAGTGTCTTAGGATAAAGCAATTCGCTTGTGTGCATTGCAATTATTCAGCGTACAGGAAAGAGTGTTTAGCGCAGCATATAGTAAATAGACATCTAAATCTTAAATAAATTTAGTAAATATCAGTATTTAGTTACAGTGAATTTAATTTTGACGATTCTCAATTAGAAATTATTTTCGTTTCTTAAATCTGCAATACAAAAAAAATTCTACTTATTTTTATAAATTATACTCATCATGTATTGTATAATAGATCTTTTTATAAAAAATAGAGTGTACATTCGTTAATATGTGTGTAGATTTAAATGGAAAGGAGAATTAATAAAGATAAGTGAATGTTAAAATTGTGTAGTTTTTTTCTCTTAATTTTAATATTTAATGTTTCTGTTTTTGCTTATACGATAGTACTTCTTTTTTAATACCTCTACAATTTATACACGTTTATGTATTGCACTGGTAATGTCAGGTATTCATTTAATATTCGCGGAATTGTCTGCAATATGTTCATTTAGTCACTATTTTTTGACTACACAGGTGCATTAAAACAAGCCTGTCTTTACATCAAGTAAGTTATACAGATATATGTACTATGTAAGTATTAATGTAGAATAATACTAAAAAAATAAGTATATTAAAGGTATTGACTGCGAAATTATTCCCAAAAAATTACGTGGAATTAAATTAATTTTTACAAAAAAACCAAAAATCAAGGAAATGAGTGATTTACTTTTAAAAGTACATTCTGATATGATTTGCTGCATTATAATTTATTTTTACTTAATTTTACTCTGGCGACTGTTTAATATACTTTGATTAGCATGTATTATTATTATTAAACTGGCTGATAGTTTGGGGATATCGGAATGAAATCCGATATCGTCGTCCGGGAAGGCTTTCGTGGTTTTCCTTCTCATTTAACATAATAATAATAATAATTTATTGATGTATTTATACATACGTCATATGAAATATTATATAGACGAGAACAAGAATTTTGATCGAATAAACAACTCATTTAACATGCCTTTGGCTTTAGTTTTAAATTTACTGGCCTTTCATAAGTACTGATAACTAAAAAATTTGTTTCACAGGCGCGTGTGGAATAATAACTCACGGCAGGCAATAATCCCTGTAATTGGCGTTAAGCTCTTAGTGAATGTAAGGGCATGGATTATTACTATTATGAGGTCGACTTCCTTAGCTTGACGCTGGGAAACATTTTAGTCAACCCACACATCTGTGAGTATGGGCTCGGTTGTGCGCGGCTTATTTTGCGGTATTAATATAGATCATAGAATGGTACCTATTACAAGTTTTATGATGTTTTGGTTAACCATATTTTTATAATTGATTGTTTATTATTATTACCATTATTATTATTATCATTTCCGTTTTACACAAGAACTTTGAATTTGTTCGTGGTTATCAATATGTTAACCAATCAGTTCATTTGAACAAGATGGTTGGCATTATTATCAATTTATTTATTATAATTACGTGTACATACTTACAAATATATACTCGCGCGTATTCACATATACACACATGCATATATACCGTGATATAAAGTTTCTTGGTCAACGGTGGCCATGGGGTGAAAAACGTCTGTCTTAATTTATATCATCCTTTTGAGAAAATTCGGATGAAATTTTCAGGTTAAGTGTCATGCTGACGTTAAAATTTGTCAATATATTAATCTTAATGTCAGTATGACACATAACCTGAAAATTTTATCAGATTTTTCTCAAAAGGATGATATAAATTAAGACAGACGTTTTTCACCCCATGGCCACCGTTGACCAAGAAACTTTATGATATCACGGTATATATATATATAATATTTTCGTGACCTTGGTATTATATGGTAAACTTAATCAGTCGGCGATTAAAGGTCTGGTTTATTACTTCAAAGTATATATATTCAAAAAAACCCTACATATTTCGGCAATTATGCCTTTATCAAGGATATAAAATATAGATGACAAAATATATATTCTGTCATCTATATTTTATATCCTTGATAAGGGCATAATTGCCGAAACATGTAGGGTTTTTTTGAATATATATACTTTGAAGTAATAAACCAGACCTTTAATCGCCGACTGATTAAGTTTACCATATATATATGGTAAACTTAATCAGTCGGCGATTAAAGGTCTGGTTATATATATATATATATATATATATATATATATATATATATATATATATATATATATATATATATATATAGTAAATTCAATTTGTTGGCGATTTGAGGTCTGGTTTTACTTCAATATATATATATTTAAAACAATCCTACATGTTTCGGCAAATGTTGCCTTTTTCAAGGAATATAAAATATAAATGACAGTATATTAATGTCATACATTTGTAGTTGCTATGGATAAAATTATTCAAAGACACATTCCAATTGAATAATAATAAATCATGCCTTAGTATTCTAAAATAGATAGACAACAAAAACAGCGAAACGCAAGACATGAGTTATTATTATGTATGCGTCCGTGGAGCGACTTAAGATGTAAAGCTGTCGGCATTCGCCTTAAACGAGAAGGAAAACCACGAAAACCCACTCGGACAGCCAGACAGGAATCAAAACACGGAACTGTCAGCATGATAAGCAAATGCACAGATATTTAAATAACCCAAGATATGTAATTATATAACAGCAACATATATTATGATTACCAATACCGACAGCTTTTGTTTGCAGCAGTTGTTTGGTTTTGTTTTAAAGACTTTACTCTTTAAATAACCCCAAAGGAAGAAATTGAACGAATTTAAATCTGACTGGCCATTCTATGAATTTCTTCCTCCCAATTCCTCTAGTTGGAAAGACCTGATTTAAATACTGTCGAACGCAAAAGGAATAGCGTGCTGGTGCTCTATCCTGCTGAATCCATATCTGGATCTTGAGGATCTGGATATAAAACTGCTAAGACTGGAACAAGTTCGACCCTCAAAAGATTTAGATATTTTGCTCCGGTGAGATTGCCGTCAATATAAACAGGATCTAGTATACGATCATTGAGTATGCCTGCCCAAACGTTTGCTTTTTCTAGTTGTGATTTTCGCGAATCCAGTGAGGATTCGTGGCAGCCCAATCTATAATACTGCCGGTTAACTTCTCCATTTACAGTAAATGTAGATTCGTCAGAAAACATTATGTTGTCTAAATAAATTTCATTTTGATTCAACAAATTTATTATTTCCTCACAAAATTGAAGAAGGAGGTCCGGATCATCTTTTGTCAACTTTTGAAAGTATTGAAGTTTATAGAGTTGAAGCTTCTCTTTTTTAAAACACTTTACTGTGGTTGTATGGCTGATGGCCTCTTTCAAAGCTACTTGGCGTAACGTAGATGTTGGATTTTCTGCAATATTGAGGCGAACGTTTATTTTGGTGTCGTCAGGACTAAAGTAGACTGTCTCTGTAAAAGTTTCACATGACCAATTTCGAAACTATGCCTCAATTTTGAATACAATTCCTTGCGAAATGGGGAGTTGTTCGTGGTGCCTCTCTTGGAACTGTTGTACCACCTCTAAATGCTTTCTACATCTGTCTCCGTATCCGATCATCATCAGAATTTCAATTCTAAGAGATTCAGTTAAAATTTAATTTTTGTTACAAACTTTCAATCAAAAATATCGATTTTAATCAAGTGACAGATTGTTACTGATGATAGGAAGTGATTTAGTTAATGACGTATTAAATGTAACGTAACAAAAATATTTAAAAAGAAAAAAACTATGATAAAATAATAACACTTAAGAATAATAGAATACATGAAAAATAGTAATTTTGCTTCTATCAAAAAACAATGACTAACCTTTGACGTTTTTATAATAGTTGTAGTTGTTGTGGTTGGAACGTAAAGATGTAAAAATCTCAAGAACTGTTGAAAATATAGTTAACTGGCGTGGGTTCATTGAAAATATTTTTAATAGTATTATCTTGTAATTTATAAAAAAATAAGCATTCCATTTAAAAAAATGCGTGACATCACTACTCTGAAGGAGATGACGTTACTAATAGGTGCAGTAATTGGAAACTAGCGCAATTTAAAATAAAAGTTCACCTGTTCTGGCGTTTTACAAAAATATCATTCTTTTGAAAGCACCGAATTTGACTGTTGGTAAGATCCTTACAAACTCCCGTATCTCGAAAAAAACTTTTGGATTCCTTAAAGGACCTCATAGGAACTAACTTGCCGTATAAACTAATTGGGGGAAACACATTCTTAGCCAAAATAAATTAACTAACTTTATAGCGTAAATACTTTAAAGTAACGTTTAAGTTAAACATTGGCACATATAAATAACACGATCATCCGAAGTTTGGCGTGTTTTGGATGGTTTGGATTGATAATATACGATATTCAATAATTGAAACATACATGAGTAGGTAAACCCCACCAGTTTTGTATAATACAAAGGTATTTTTAATAATATAAAATATTATTAAAAATCTGGTGTGAAGAACACAAATACAGGTTCACTATTAATATTTTTTGTGAACGTGTCCGAACATATCCCTCCCCAGAGACGTAGATACGTATTTCGCCTTTCTACAGGCTCATCGGTACGCCCCTGCTGGAGAAAGGATATCTTCAGACACATTCACAGAAAGTATTAATAGTGAACCTGTATTTGTGTTCTTCACACCAGATTTTTAATAATATTTTATATTATTAAAAATACCTTTGTCTTGACAATATCTCTGAATTTATTTCATAAGTGTTTCCACACAGCCTATGACAACATAACAGAGCAGTATTTTAAAGAAATTCCATTTGAAAGAAAAAACACATTTATCTAAATTGCTATATGTATATGCTTTCGTTTGTCCAAATCCATCATATGTTATTTATGAAATAATAACTCGATTTGCACTATGACTAACTTGTGCATTTTTAGGTAAAGATGAAAGCAGGTATCACTGTAAAAGTTGTGGTAAATCGTATAAACATAGCTACCATATGCAGCGTCATGAAAGATATGAGTGTATTAATAAGAAGCAATTTGTTTGTCAATGTGGTTATGCAGCGTCCAGAAAGGATCATCTAAAACGACATATGCGTACGAAACACGGAATTTTACCTTGACATTATTACAAATTTTTCATTTATTAACTGGATATATTGATTTATTTTTAATTTGTACATATTAAAACGTTAAATATTTTAGATGTTTAATAAAATTAAATACAAAATGTCTGTGTTAGTTAGTTATTTACTAATCTCGGTTAGACTATTAACTGATAGAGTATAAATTCCTTATTCTCTGGAAATGTTCTAGTTTAAAATTATAGTAACAGTAACTTTTAAAGAATTTTCTGAAGTACAAATTGTATTTAACTAAAAGTTATCATCAAATATTATCGTTTACAAATACTTGTGGGATCTATTCTCGCGTCAATTAACTACTCGATTTGTTTTCTAATTGTATGCTTGCATTTCATTGTTATTAATTTCATCATTTTTAGGTAGAGAAGAAAACAGGTACTACTGTAGAAGTTGTGGTAAATCCTACAAACATAATTACAGCATGTATCGTCATGAAAGATATGAATGCAATAATAAAAGGCAATTTGTATGTGAATGTGGTTACGCAGCATTTAGAAAAGATCATCTCAAACGACATATGACCACAAAACATAGAATTTTACCTTGAGGGCACGAGAATTTTACAATTTTTCGTACAAAATTATTTGTAGCTATTTTACAATTGTATATTAAATATTGTTACATGTTTTTTATGTTTAATAAAATTAGAGGTAAACTCCATTGTATCATTCTTGTATCACATTTGTATCAGTTTCGTTAATATTTATACATATTTTATTTCGTTTTTAGATTCTTATGCGGCTATACTCAGAATTTCACTTTTGAAAGCAAGAATGTTGAACAGCAACTAAATGGCGTTCAAAATGTAAAGTAAAATGCACTGTCTAGACAATTGTCAATTTAATTGCATTTGTTTTTGTTTAGTGACAGAACAACCTCCAAAGAAATTTGAGTACATCAATACGTTAAGCACGCATTGCGCATTTGTTACAAATTAAACAGATATGAATTACACACATCTGTATCTGTACACATAGACATACACCTTGTATTTTCCAACATTTACTTCTGCCAAAGATACGTGTTTTGATAGGCGTTCCATCAAACTTTATTTCATTAGCCAAACTGGCGAAGTCTATTGTTGGGACAGAAACATGTGTGTCCATATGTACAGATACAGATGTGTGTAATTCATCTTTGTTTCATTTGTAACAGAACAAACAACCAGTTTTCTTTTCAATCCAATAAATTTCTATGCAGTAAAATAAGGAACCTAAACACTCAAATACGCAAGAACTCATTTGTGGCAAGGAATGAATTCATTGAGTTTTGATTTGCGAAAACATGATTCACTACAGTGACTAGTTAATTTGAAATGGTGGACACACGCATTTCGTCAAGAGCTTTGTAGTAAAGGAACAAAGGTCAGTCATCTTTGCTGCTCGCAGCTTCGGAAAATCGTCGCACTTGGACATGCCGCTAAAGTTTTTGCAGATTGACATCGACGACGAAACAACTGGAGAGGTTTCTTCATTCAAGATTTTCTCCCCTTTGCTGGACCATTCACAATTTGAGGGAACTCGCATCATCACCGATGACAATAATAAGGACTTATTGGAAGATCATCTTGGAAAGTACCCACCGATATATCTTGACTTCAATGATATGCATGTTTGGAATCAAAGTGAATCACTGGACACTTGCCATACATTTCGTCGGAGAAGCAAACGTACATTGTTGAAGGGCATGAAGCTTACATATATCATTTATGTCTTAAAACCAGTACGAATTTGGTGCCAGATGATGAAGAAGCAAATGCAACAGATCAACATGTTTGTAAACGTGGTGCGATACGAAAAAGTTCAAGCAACAAGACCTGCCCGACTGCTTGATAAATTTGAACAGATATATGTATAACTAATTTAGTGGAGCTGAGGTTTACTAGTCATTATTGCAAGTGCACTGGGTGCAATTCCTGAGGAGAACCCAGATAACAATAGAATCGCGAAACTTCGAAAGATATGTAATATTCTAGCAAATTTATTACGACTAGTTACAAAGCTTAACTGTTTCGATACTCATGTTGCTGGGATACTACTTTATGTGTCTTGTCTAGGGTATTCGTTGCATTTTAACAATGTCACCACAATGAGGTTTCTTGTTGGTGCTAAGATTACTGCAACAGATCCAAATTTTGTGCAATTTTATGATGCCATAAGAGAGGAAGTTGAGAGCATTATTTAGGATTTGGTAGAAAATAAGGAGTTAGTGATGCGAGGTGATGCAAGAAACTATTGAAATCAGTCAGGCGGAATTCAGGATCTTTGCATGATATTAAATGTGGAAAAGTTGCATGTGAAATTATGAGGAGGAAGATGATTCATTCCAAACGATGTGATCAAATCGTTATACGGAATCTTGTACAATTGCATGATCATCTGGCTGTGAAAAATGAAGGCAAAGTTGATTCTGAAGTTACATTCGACTTTCTGAAGGATCGAGACTACTGGACCTATCTTGTAGAACGAGCTCCAGATGAAGCTCAAGGTGGAGCTCAGGATGGAAGACTTAAACTACCTAATGGAGAAATTTTTTCAGCTTCATTATGCAGTTTGCAATCTACATTTTGCGCTCAAGGTAGAGCTCCAAGTGAAGAGAGTTCTGTGTCTCCACATTGTAGTAGAAGAAGATTGGCAAATTACTACATCCTCATGCATTAGTGTAATTGACGACATCACCTTGTCTCTCATGAACGAAAACGAAGCGTTACACATCAAGATATTATATGTCTACAAAGCGGTAACTTTAATTTTGAGAACACTCGAATTAACGAATTGCATCAGGTACAAAGTTTTGAATGATGCAACATCATTTGAGTTCTGTGTTGACTTACAAATAAAATATGCAGAAGGTAAATCTATAACATTAGATATACCAGACTTTTTACTGCTGCATAATAATGATAGAAGATGTTGCAGTCTGTGGTAAGTGAAATACAACATGTATAGTAAGAAGGACACGTTTGCTCGATATCCATGAATAATTCAAATACGCAACAATTTGTCCTTGTGATGATATTGGTCGTTTCTTCTTGAATTTCAAGTTAATAGAATATACAAAAACACTTGGGATAAAACATGTGTTTGAGTATTCAAAATTAAATTAATAAAAAGTGATGGTTCGCTCATGCTGTAACTTTTTCAAGTAACGAAAATTATCTATTTTAAAGTTTTTTTATTGAATATATCTAGAACTTAACATTGTCTCCTTCAAAATATGCTCTTTGAGAATGCACGCAGTGTCTCCAGCGATTTTTTCATTCCTGGTAAAAATTTTGGTCATTAAATCTGTTTGGACCCCGTGTAGTAACTCCTTGGATATCTATTGTGCCGTAATGGTAACCTTTGAACTTCTGCTTAAGTGTTGGAAAAAGAAAGTAATCACATACCGTCATGTCTGGACTGCGTCGGACTAGCGTGAATGTGGGAGTATTGGAATGTTTTTCTCTGCCAACAATTTTTTAACCGACAATGAGGTGTGACTAGGGGCATTATCGCGATGCAAGATCCAAGAACTGGCAATGCCAGGGCGCACACGTAGAAGCTTTTTTCGCAAACGTTCAAGGACCTCGCGATAATAGTTTTGGAACAATTCTACCACAATCAAAAAAGATGATAAGCATGGACTTGATTTGGGATTTGCTCATGCGAACTTTCTTCGGCCGTGACGGTGATGGTGTGTGCCACTCCGCGCTTTGTCATTCTGTTTCAGGATCGTATTCAAATATCCCTGATTCGTCACCTGTTATCATTCTGCGAATGAAATTGGGTTTGGTTGTCAAGCGATCCAACAGTTCTTGGCCAATGGATAAGCGAATTTCTATTTGTTCATCAGAGAGGTTCTTGGGCATCAGCTTTGCGCACATTTTTCCCATGCCTAGTTAGTATCCTTACTCATGCTTACCTCATGTGCAATCAACCTAACTGTTAATCGTGCTAAGGACGGTCGTCCAGAGCGATGTTCATCTTCAATGAACGGACGCCCTTCCGTAGCACGATTAACAGTTAGGATGATTGCACATGTTCATCTTCAATGTCTTCCCGGCTCTCTTTGAAAGCCTTGCGCCATCTCAAAACTGGTGAAGACAAGGCAGCATCTTCATATGCTGTTCTTAAGATATGAAGTGTCCCCGAACAATTTCTTTCCAGTTTAACTCAAAATTTAATTGGATATCACTGCTCGATATTTGCCTGGATTTTTCATGCGACGCGGTATTGGAAAACAACTAGCGATCACACTGCTGACACGAAACTAAGTGGACTTCACCTTTTCTGGTTGCGTATCTACCACTTCCACGCACATGTAGTCGTCTACAACCTGATGCAGTTTTGCCATGTTGTGCGTAAAAAAATCATTAACATTACTTGTGGGACATTCCTCCTATAATACTAACTTAGTGTTTAAGCGTTTTCGTGCATTTTGCGCAAATGTTTCCTATTTTTATTAATAAAGATGTGTTTAAGCCTAGTTATAATTTAATATTTACAGCCTGAAACCACAATCATTTTTCCACTAACCTAACATGTCGTCGTAAGTATAATGGGAATTTATTTTTATTTTCGCAGTAACATTAGTAGTTAAAATTGTAATTGTTTGTTCTTTGAAATTAAATTTACTAAATTATTTTTCGTATTAACGCACAAAAATGAAGTTCTAATATCCATCATTTCTAGGTTTCGGTGATAATATTTCGGAAGGTCGAACTAAATTTTCTTGTAGAAGTTGCGGAAAATCGTACAGACATTCAACTTCCATGTCTCGCCATCAGAAATTTGAATGTGGTAAGCCTCGACAGTTCGCTTGTGTTATTTGTGGATATGCTGCTTTCAGAAAAGATCATTTAACGAGACACATATACCAAAGACATGGTACTCTTCCGACGTAAATATACAAATGCAAAAATAATTCTTGTAATAATGACTTTTCATAAAAAAATATTAAATATTTTTGTAATAATTGATATTGTTTGTTATGAATAAAACCACTTTTGTTGTTTCGCACATGTGAGTTTGATTTTTTTTAATATAGTGTTGTGAATGTGATTTTAAAAGAATGATTGTTTCCTTCCTCTCTCGAAGGTATTTAATCAAATCTTACATTAGGAAAAAATTAGGTCTTGAAAGAGAAATGTTATGTCATTGATACGAGGGTAATACTCTCCCCACCACACCATTATACAGCGTGTTTCTAAATAAATATCGGGGTTTTAACGCTTTGTAATATTTATTACCTAAAACTTAAAATCATAATTAATACATGAAATGAAAGAGCAACTCAAACAGTTCTGTTTGTTGGTACGCGCATGTGCTAGTAGAAAAATGGCGACTAGGGAACAGAAAGCTTTTTGTGTTCTGCAGTTCGCAAAGACTGAATCTGTAGTTACTGTGCAACGTGCGTTCCCGATTAAGTTCAGATGTGACCCTCCAAGTGATAATAACATCCGTAGATGGTATCATCAGTTTGAAAATAGCGGCTGCCTTTGCAAAGGAAAGAGTACGGGACTACCAAGGGTTTCTGAAGAGAGTGCTGAGCGAGTGAGAGTCTTCACGAGTAGCCCGACGAAATCAGTTCTGAAGGCGAGTCGTGAATTAGTAATTCCGGTGACGACTGTTCAGAAACGCTTACAACTACGTCCTTATCGTTTGCGGTTATTACAGGCTCTAAAGCCTACATACCATGGTTTACGTGTCAACTTTGCTCATGAAATGTTGTTGCACGACGATTTTCTGGATCGTGTTGTTATCAGTGATGAATCGACATGCCACATGAGTGGACATGTGAACACTCATAAAGTGCGCATCTGGGGCACAGAAAATCATCACGAGATGCTACAATTGCAACGAGACTCCCCTAAATTGAATGTTTTTTGTGCCATATTTCGGCGGAAAGTTTGTGGGCCTTTTTTTGGAGAAGCAACTATAACTGGTACTTCCTATCTTGATGCTCTACAACTATGGCTATTTCCCCAATTGGTAGAAGACGAACCAAATAACTTCATTTGGCAGCGAGATGGCAGAGCTTGTTTCGAATGGCTTTCACGCTCATCCGATCTCACGCCAGGTGATTTCTATCTGAAGGATCGCGTGTATGTGCCTCAACTACCAGTTGACCTACCCGACCTAAGAAACAGAATTGAGGCAGCTGTTGCAACAATTACACCACAAACACTAAACAACGTTTGGGAAGAACTGGGCTATCGACTTGACGTGTGCTGTGTGACGAAAGGTGCTCACATTGAACACTTGTAAGCTTGTATGTATAACTGTTTGAGTTGCTCTTTCATTTCATGTATTAATTGTGATTTTAAGTTTTATGTAATAAATACTACAAAGCGTTAAAACCCCGATATTCATTTAGAAACACCCTGTATATGGATACTAATTTTGTTTTACATTTTATGCTATTTACTTACTGAAATTTAAAATACTCAATCTGGCTAGTAGACTTCCGCAGTTATTGTCCATGATTGCCTATGGGATTCACGGCTGGAACCGCATTCTTTGAACTGTTTCATTTTTGGCAGACGTTTCGTCCACTATTGCAAGGGACATCTTAAGGACTGCTGCTACTGTTGCTGCACTGAAACTGAGAAACTCAGTTTCAGTGGAGTGAACGAAGGCTGTACTTTTTAGAATTTTAAACATAGCTTAAGCCGTAAAGAATGTTTTGAGGAAATGTATCGGGTAGTTTCATAGTTATCGTAAAGAGGCGATACAATGAATTTCAACATGGGCGATTCGCCTTAAATAAGACGTTTCGAGTCAAAAATGAAAAACAACAAACAAACTTTTCCGAAAACAATATAGATCTTCTTCGGAACATGATTGAAAAGGACCGGCACATTACTGTAAAGATTGATGAGAAGACAATAAACATTAGCTTACATTAGTTAGATGTTAAAAACACGCAAAAGCAAAAATTTCAAGGAATAAAAGACGATCCTGTATTTAATTTTTAGCGCAACCATAGACAAAAAAACCCTTTTCACAGAGATAAGATAAGAAAGGGCTTAATATTTTCAATGATTCTGTAACCAAATTTCCATATTCATTTCGAGGAGCAAGTCAAAACGTATTTAAGTCTTCAGATGTAAATTGCAGTTGTAGCGTTTTGTCGGCAGACATTTTCATGAACCGATTGTGAATCTCAACAGGTAATTTAGCAGCGGCAACGTTTCCACTAAACTGATTCAGTACCCATCTCTTCGAGAAATCATTTTTATGTTCCGGGAAACGTCACGTATTTTTTAATTCACGCAAATGCATCTTTACGCAAATCAAACTGTGGTGAATAATAGTGTCTTGTTCATTCAAATTTTTCTCAATATAATCCGAAGTGAGTGGTAACATCCAAATTTTTGCTTTGAAGGCGAATAATCTAGATATCAAGCTTCCTAATAAAAGCGTGAACTATCATTAATAAAGTGCTTTTATTACGTTGTTGTGAATTCATACTCAAGTCATTTAAATGCGAAAATACATTAGCTAAGTAAGTCAATAATAACATAACGGGTGTTCATTTGAAAAGTCAATCTAGTAGCATGTGATTTACTGAGAACATTTTGAAGTATGCCGTAAATTAAAATTTACCACTTAACCTACGAAGTCGTATATTTTGACAGTTTCATACATACAAATAAATAACAAATGTGATTGACATTATCAAATGTCATTTGGATTTACGTTTACGGAGCAACAAACACGTACTAATATATATGCGTCTTAATCTATCAAAATTTCAAAGTAACCTAGATTGACTTTTCAAATGAACACACGTTACGCTCATTATTTATAAAAGTAATAAGAATGGCGTTATCATGGAAAAATTCTCTCGCGATAGCCATTGGAAAAGAAGAGGTTTTTTTATCGTCGCATAGTTTAGCAAACAGCCTATTCTGTAACGGTTGGCTTTTAATAAAATTAACCATAACAAGTGAAATATTAATTTACATTTACTATTTTGGGTGTCGCGGCGCGAAACTGCTGAGAATCGCTGTTCTAAGTGAAACTACAAGCACGAGTTTAACTTGACCAGATGGAATTTTAGCGTTTGGTACAAAGTTCTTTACTTAATAATTAGCTTATAATTTTTAGCTTTTGCTAGTACTTACGAGGAATGTACAGTATTTACTGTCCCTAGTATAGTAGGTGTTGAAATAAACATTACACAACAACACCATTCATTCGCTGTTTATCTGTCAAACAAAGTGCCCAAGTTGAGTCGTGTAGCTGTATTTGTTAAAAAGTTGTCTTGAGTTAAAATAGAAGCTGCTCAAAGATTTTGAAAAATGGAGAAAAACGAACTTCACGCTCTCTTTAAATCCCTGCAAAAGAAAGGTTTAGCGCCACAACAAATTTATGAAGATATGGTTGGTTAGTGTATTTGGGGATGATATCAGGTGGTGAAGAATTGGTCTCGAGAATTTCGATGTGGAAGAACTTGCGAACATGCAAGAGGTGCTGGTCGGCCCAAAACTGTGTGCACTCAGTATCTGATCGTATCTGTGACTTGATTTAACAAGATCGCCGGTTAACTAGTAGACGTTTAGCAGAGATAACAGGCTTTTCAAACGGTACAATTGGAACAATAATCAATGCTCCTAGTGATTTAGAAAGTTTTCGGGGTACCAAATTTAATAGTGATGACGAGGTTATGACAGCAGTTGAAGAATTCTTCTGTGATCAAGACCCTGACTTTTTTCAAAAAGGTGTAAATGTGTTAGATCTTAGTTGGAGTAAGTGTGTTCAAGTGCAGGGTGACTATACTGAAAAATAATATTGTTTTATATGTTAGGGACAATAAATACTGTACATTCCCTTCCGACAGCTCATACAAGCAGTAATCGCAAGAAGATAAATTCTGACTGTGTGGAGTGTGTGGAAATGTTTCGAGTTTGTTTTGATGAGAATGTCCTTAATAAATTGGACGGTAAAGAGCTTAGCATTTTCAGGAAGGAATTGATTTTTATGGAGTTCATTGCGTAGTTCGATATAGGCATATTACTTCCTTCTTTATAGTTTAAGAAAACTAAATATAATATGTCTTGTGTCTCAAAAAACGACATGACGACCTTGCTTTTTGAGTGGCAAAACTTTGTTTGTTTTCGTTTTGGAAATAAAATGATACACCAAAATTCTTTCCAACATTGATATAAACTCAAAAACTTATTCTTTCTCTGAACGATTCTCGTGTAATAGCGCCTAATAGAACAACCGCTTCAACTGTCTGCATTACAACAGTTTTTAACTGTGGGAGCACTTAAGTGCATGCTTTTGAAAAACAATTAAAGATACAACTAAATACTTTTCGATTTGATTTTGATCAGAAGGCTAGGAAAATAATTTTGATCAGAACTGTACAATTTATCAGTTCTTTGTATAAAAGTATTACGAATTCAAAATTTTGAAAAAATATGAGATTTTTGCTCGTTTTGTTAAACGTAAGAAAAACTGCTATATGAAAAACTCGTAAATATAATAAATAATATACAAATATTAGTTATTTATGTATTAAGGGAATAAATAGGAGATTATGAAACGAGGGAAAGTTTAAAGCCCGACGAAGGAGGGCTTTTAATTTCCCGAGGGCCATAATCGGCAATTATGCCCGTGGTACATACAGCGTTTAATTCGATTTTAGTTTCCAAAACATTAATAAAATATTGACTATTTTTGCGACAAGTGCCAACAAATATATTATAGCTTTGTACAACAAATATGTTGCTTTTCGTCCTAAATATGTCAAAATTAACAGTTTGTTTCTGTCATATCATAAGTTTCTAAAATTACCCAACACAACAACGCGACATTGTTTCCGCAGAAGTGTTGCAACTATACTACCGGAAAGCAGCAGTGGCGCAAGAACGTTGAAGCAATTAGAGATCGGATAAGGTAGCCGAATCTTGGGTTGAAAATTCTCTGCATAACAAGATAAAATAGCTCAGAATATCTGGTGGTGATGTGGGGGAGCTTCGATAATCACATCAGAGGCTAATGAAAGACCAATTAGTTTAGGCGATAGTTTGCGCCAAGTTACTATAACTAATCCAAGCAATTGTACTTTTAATTTTCACAAATAATGTTGCAGAAAATAATATATTATTTTCCTTGATGTTAATAAATGTTATAATATTGAAGTTTGTTTGAATTATTAATTTAATTGTTGCCTAGCAATTTTTGATTGATCGGTGCCATAAAGACCTCTTGATGCCCGCATTTGAGGGCCTATAAAGACGATTCTGATTCTAAAATCGAATAAAATAAATATATGTACCTTCATACATATAGATTACATTATATACTTTCAGAAACAAAATCTGTTTTGAAATCATTTCTTTTTGCTGTAAAACAGAGTTAAGTGTGTTGTCTTTAATGTTGTGTTGTCAGAATAAAGACAATTTAAGTGAACATTAAATAATGTTTTCCTTTTTTTAGAGTATGGCAGGAGAAGATATTTATGCACTACTTGTGGCAAGTCTTATAGTCACAGAAACAATTTGTCCAGGCATAAAAACACTGAGTGCAATAAAGAGAAGAAATTTTATTGTCAGTTTTGTGATTACTCAGCCTACTATAAATCACATTTGACGTGCCATCTACGTAGCAAGCATTCCAGTGATACATGCCAATAAAATGAAATAGATTTGTGTGTGAAACATTATTATATTTTATAGAAAAAGGACGACATTAGTGCGAGTTTAATTGGTAGCTTAGCTTAAGAAGTATTCGAGCTCTTTTCGTTTAGCATGAAAGTGAAAATGTTACAAAAGATATCTGTAATTTTATTAGAGAATTTTGCCTCTAAGTGAATTAATTTTTAGTTATATGAATTTAACGCTTTTCAACTTTTTTTTCTGTAAAATACCATACTCAATAGGTATGTAGTTTCAATTTTTAGTGCCACGTTGCTTATTTTTATGAATGAAACATGCGCCAGTTTTAAAAGAGCTCTTTCAGTCAACGTGTTCTTATTTGTATTATTTATCTTTATTTGTACGTATTAACTTTTAAACCAAACATAAATCGTTTACCTTAAATTGTTATTAATAATTGAAGACCGGCACTTAGGTAGGCAAACAGGGGCGTCAGTACGACGTTGGTTTTACTGAAATAAAAGCGCGTTATTTATTATTATTAGAAAAAAAGCTTTCAGTTCGAATTACACCTACGCGTATTCGTAAATACGTCTATAAACAAGTTCACATTGTGATAGCTGTTCACGTATTCATACTCTACATACACATAGCACACGAAGCGCTGGTAAACTGAGTCTCCCGAACTTATCGCAGGTCCACGCCTCTGTGGGCCGACCGAAATGCCGGTCTCTATTAGTAATTATTCTACATTACGTCACAGTTTATTTTTTGACCTGTACGCGTAAGTAAAAACTATAATAATAAAAATGTAAAAACGAAGACTTATGCGCTGCTTTTAACACATATAAAAGCGAATGACGAACGGATTATATTAATTGGTGTTTCGTTTTATTGCTATTGTTATTATAAAGTACTGATTACTTTTACACAACAGTTATTTAATAAAAATGAGAAGCCTTTATCACAAGATGTTTTAATATCCTACATGCATTTATTGTAACTACACCTTGCCGTAAGATCGTAGAAATGTTAATTAACTTTTGCTTGCTCAACATTTAAGGGTTATTGAAGAGGATACCGATCCCGTAAAAACCAACTGCAAACACCGGTCCCGAGATCGAACTATCGATCAACGGGACTCTCACTCCCATTGTTCGACGCTCTTACCACTTGCGTATTCAGTCATTAAAGCTGATAGTATAAATGAGTTAAGAAACATCGTTGACAGATGATGTTTTTCGACTAAGAACTTTTAAGTTTTAGTTATAAAGTAAAATATTCAAAGTGCGCTCGTTTATTTTTGATACACAACGCTACTTTTCGCTTCTTGTTATTGAAGGCTTTCCTTAAATTTTGAGATGAAATAACCTCACAGACATTTCGAATGGCTTCGATAAGTTCTTTTATTGTATGAAGACTATTTGTAAATATCATATCTTTTAAGAGTGAATAAATGAAATAATCCAAATAATTGTTAAATCCAAAGAATCCCTGCAATCATTTTATTGATTCCCTTGTCTTATGGGTTGGGTTGTTGCATCATCCTGTTGGAAATATCTTCATGGAGCTCATCGTTATATAACTGATTTAATAATGGTTGCAATAAATGATTTTGATATCTTTTACGCATTTACAGTATAAGTAAAGGATGTTATTAAAAGGATTTAATAGCGTTTGATGATCACATGGTAAGAGTGAATTTATACAAAAAATTGTCAAGATCTTTTTTTAAGAATTAACTGAATGTTCTAATTGAAAATTGAGCCTTGCTATGGAAGCTTTTCAACTTTTTAGGCGACTTCTCTTCAATATCTTTCTCAATTTTTTCGGTTGTACGTTTTGTTGATCTGGCATCACCTGGTTTTCAAGTTGGACTTTTCACGGAATTGTTCAACAGTCTTTAGAAACATTTGCCCGAAAAATTTGGAAATTCTGCTCGAAATTCTTCTATACACCGTTGTAAAGTGTATGACCATTCTCTACGCATTAGTTTAACACCATTTCGGAAGTAGCTTTTGATAATGGAAACTTTGTCATTTGTTGTAAACATTTTTGAAGAAATTATTTCATGGACTTATAAAGTTTAAAATATTTTAATCACAAGGTACAAAGAATGCTCATAAAATAAAAATTAAAGTAGCATTAGTGCAAAATATATCAGGTGCTTTCTTACAACCAATCTCGTCTTCAGTACTGAGTTAAAAAGTGTTTTAGTTGGGCAGTGAAGCAAAGGCACTTCATTTTGCGATGTAGTTAATATACATCTTGTAAATATACTGATTGAGTGAACTAAAAACAGAATAATTTATTAAATTAAGACAACTGAGCTGTCACTCGAAATCATAATGGTGTTTCACCATTTCCATGAAAACTTTCTTATACAAGCCCCTATAAGTTGCATATCATTATGTTCACGAAAAAATGTCTTTTAAATATGTAAAAAAAAAATACATGACGCTATTTAAGAAAAAAAAAATTAGTTGGCCTTGCATTAAAATAGTGAACTCAAAAAAGCGAATGCTACCAAGTGATGCCAAATATTATATTATAAGAAATTTTTTAATTAAATTGTTCGTTCAAAAGTTGCAAGCGATATACAGTACTTTTTCCCCACCTTGTGTAATAAAAGTAAATATTTTTAATTCGCAATTGCAGTATTATTTTATCATTTGATTCATTTACTTCTTTCCCGACTGCATTCCATGATTTTTCCTGTACCTGTCTATTAAAATAATTTTCCATTGAATAGTCATATAACACTTCATATCTTGCTACTATATTTACGAATTTAATATTAAAAGTAGGATCGTCTCTCATATTGACACGAAAATGCGATTTTTTTTTTTTTGATATATCCATGTTTAATCAAGTAAGACCGTTGAAAACTAACAACATACACAAGATAAGTCGCTTGAAATTGGCGCATGCATTGTAAAAGACTTGTAGTAGACATGTTGTAGCTTGTTCGACATGTTTGAGCGATGTACGAGCCCTGAAATAGACAGCAACAAAAACCCTAACCACAATATATATTAATAAATTGTAAATACGTATTTCGGCAACTAAGTTGCAATCTTTAGTAGAGCAAACCGAAAACGAAAAATACTTCTAAACGTAGCGTGTTTGGCTAAAGTTACATCTTTGCAGATGTGCTCCTCACCTATTCGCCAGTGGGATAACACTATGAGCCTCTATTTAAACTAACACGTTGCAAAACGTAACGCTGTGTCGCAGATAAATGTAGCAGACGTGTCCCTTGAATGGATGAGCGGCCTAACATAAATTGTGTCGGCAACAAATCTGTGAGGAAAACTTGACAGTTTTAACTGACGATAGAAAATTTGTTTCGAAAACTATAACAGATAATGAGACGTGGCTATATCGCTGGGACCTATCGACTAAACAAGAATCCATGCAGTGGTTCACAAAGTATCTCCACCAGTAAAAAAGGAAAGGTTACAAAATTTATCTGGAAAATTGACGGTGTCGGTGTTTTGGGATATAGATGGAATTTTATTAATTGAATACATGAAGAGAGGCTCCCTTATATTTGAAAATAAAAATTGTATAGTTCATCCGGGAATATACCGTTGACTATGTCATTCTAAAATTATGTAACCAATGAAGATGCATGATTTTCCGTAGTTGTCATATATTACAGCGGTTATTGACGTATTATGACGTAAATCGAATATACGAACTCTTGTATAATCGAATATACGAATTCTTGTATATTCACTGTCAAAGCGACGATCACCTAGATTACTATGATTTCCAGTTCAATAAATTGACAGTACTGAATTGTTAGATTTGTTAGTTATCATCATGGCACGTTTCGGCAATATTTCCGCTAATTTAATTGACGAAACAATCGAAAATAGTAAACCAACCAAAACGGTAAAAACGCAAGCATATGTACTAGTTGTTGACAACTTAAAAAAGGTATATAATCCCTTACCACAATTATTAATCGTATCCTAAATACGTATTTAGACAACTAAGTTGTCATCATCAGTAGTTAAAACCACTAATCAAAATGTCGCACATGTCCACGTGGACGCCGTGTAAAGTTTTTGCGTGATCAGTTGTGCTAGCCTTACTGTGCCCCATGTGCGACATTTTGATTAGTGGTTTTACCTACTGATGATGACAACTTAGTTGTCGAAATACGTATTTAGAATACGATTAGTAATTGTGGTAAGGGGTTATATACCTTTTTAAAGTTTTTACTTAACCACAGTCTCCAGAGAAAGGGTTTTTGACAGATGAATGATATTGTCAACTTTCATGCTTACTAAATTGTCTGAAATTAACTCTCTTATAGCGTCATAGGAAAATATATTCTTCCGAAGGCATCGGTAGCTCAGGTCTAAAATGTTCGCACATCACGCACACTGCCCAGGGTCGCTAATTTTTTTTAAATTTCATAATATAGTTACCTGTTGACAACTCGACCCTTGAAAATTCTTGAAACCCGACGTATTACGTAAAAAAAACACGACTCGAACTTTGGTCTCGTGGTGTTTCAGGCAATACGCTTCGTATAATCGAGTATTTTCAAGTGTCTAGTTGTATAATATGTGACTATATAAGCGGCGAATAAGTTTTAAGCCAACCCCCAGTACCTCGAATTTCGCGTGTAGGTAATCGGGGCGATTTGAAACTCCGCACGGAGTCAGGTAAACGGATTAAATGTATACGAATCTTCGCACATCCCAAAATTTTGCTTAGAATTTGGTGTACGAAACTCCCCACAAATAAGTGTTTTATTTAATTTTTATAAAAGTAAATTATTCAAATAAAAATCTTTATTTATACACAAATAGGTATTTACATTGACATACATTCATTATTACCTTGTTAAATTTTGTGACACACAAAGTGTTTTTTTTTGTTTTAATAAAAGTAAATTATTTAAATAAAATTCTTTATTTATACACAAATAGGTATTTACATTGACATGCATTCATTATCACCTTATTAAATTTTGTGTGAATAATAATGAGAAGCTAGTTTAACAAATTCTATAGTGCTAATACTGCCACTCTGGTAATTCAAAAGATGCTGTTTTAAATACATTTCACGTTTTTTCGAAACAGCATTCGGATACTTGTAGAGAGCATTGACACTGCTTATTTTAATATAAACCTCCATCTGAATTTTTAATAACGTATCAACAAATACAAATAGTGACGGATGAGCGATATATAAATAATTATTGAAATGGGAGTGAAACGACGCGCAGGCATTGGTCGTACGATTTACGTGCATTTTACCTGTGCGGAGTTTCGTATACGGATTAGCACCAATACTTTCACGCCCCCCCCGTTGTTTAGGATTTTGTGCGTAGTTTCCTATTGCCCGATAGTCGACATACAGATAACCATACACAAAACTGTATTCATAAATTATATTACCACTATTTTATCAAATTTAAGGCTACAAAAATAGGGATATTGAATATATAATTTAATATTCACTACACATTTCAAAAAGATTCGTGTCATTTTAGTATGTGCAGGTACACTCCGCATTAGAATTTTATTGATTGAGGCTATTACTTAATAACTTTTTAATACATACAAATTTAGACTAAGATCGATCCTGTTACACTAGCGTCTCTTTTTCTGATGGGATTAGATCTTCTGCTGTGATTATTACGGTGCCATGAATAAGATTTAAATTTTACTTAAAAGTGAACGGTATATTTCCGGACATACTATATAAACGCTCATAAAATACATCGTGTTTGAAGTTATTAAACCAACTTTGTTTTTATCAAGTTAAAGCTGTTTATAAAGTTTTTTGGCACATATTTTCAACAAGAAAATGATCTTAATTTAAGCCGTAAGATCGAATTTTCAAATTGTGTTGAAAAAAAGTAGAAATTTTAAACAAGAGAAGCAGGGGCGCTCGGAAATCGTAAGTGAAAAATACATCGACCATTGCTATTTATGCCTGGTACCATATATTAACATGTTTGAGTTTGTTTGGTAATTCTCGATAAAGTTTTCTGTTCTTTAGCTGATATAGATAATACTAACACTGTAACCTTGCATCCACTCTTGCGTTTGTAACTCATCATTGATTCTATTCATTAAGATTAATTTGTTTTAGGCAAGAAAAAATTCGTCTGCCAAATGTGCGGCAAAGCATATAGTCATCAGCCGAGTTTATCCAGACACCGAAATTACGAATGTAGAATGAACAAGCAGATGTATTGCAAATTTTGCGATTATTCTGGATCACACAGAGCACTCTTTATAAAACATATGTGTAAAAAACATTTTGATCTTTTTTAAAACACGTTTTATGCAAACTCTAGAAATAAGTCTTTTTTTTTATTCTTCCACTTATCAGTTTAAGTGTAATTAATCTACTCTTTGTCTAGATATAGTAACTTGATTAGATTTGTAGAGACAACTAATTTTCTCCCTTTCAGATCTACAGGAAACACCATCCATTCGGATAATAAAGATCGAGACTTTACAAAACGATAAATCGTTTACGAAAATCAAAGAAGAACTAAGCGGTCATATAATATTTTCTAAACAAGATTCTAAAGAGCGCAAGAATGTTTTTGTTAAGCAATCGAAAATTGCACCTAGTAAAGCCAAACCGATAAAAAAATTTAAATCTGAATCCGCAGCTTCGGTTTCTACGAAAAGCGTTGCTTCACCGCCTTGTGCTAAGACACCTATTTCTACAGAAAGAATGAAGAGATTTTTAAGTATGACACAGCAGGATCTGCCTCAGGAAGCAAAGAAAGTTTATGCGTGTGAGAAGGACATAAGTTTATTTAGTAAACCTAAGGACACTTTAAGATGCACATTTTGCGCCACTTTGTACGAGCGCTCTATGAAACAGGACCATTTAAGAAATTGTCCGAAAAGTATTAAACAGCAGCGAAAGTATGCTTGCGCTACTTGCACTTTTCAGCATACCGATATCAAAGAGATAGAGAAACATGTTGAAACAAATCACAAGAGTAAATAATGTTGTATACTTCTCCTAAAAGAACTTTTTATCGAAAGAAGTTTGTTTAAGATTTTGTTTAAATTTTTCTGTTTTAAATATTGTGTAAAAATGTTTATATTTTCTCCTACAATTTTGACAAAATATATATGTATATGCATGTACACATAATATGTTTCTTTTATTTTTTCGAATATCCGCCTTAAAGTATCACAAAACCTCAGTATAACGTCAATTAGAAGTTACTCAAATGATTTTACACTAGTAGTTACATATCGACGTCTTAGTTAACGTGCTCACAATGAGACAAGTTATACCGGATAATAAGGCCAACTTAATAAACTTACTGTAAATGAGAACTAATGAGTATTAACTCTCACATTACATGTAAATGTCGTCTAATGTGCTGCGTTAATTTCTACATTTCAACAAACTAAGTTTGTACTAGCATGCAGAAACGCTACAGGTCGCGATGGCACCTTCCTGGTTGTTAGGATAATGAAAAATTCGTGAACACTCGCATCTATCCTGGAATGTGGATGTATTTCCCTCTTATTGGAGCTTGTCAACACAGAGTATCCTAGACGAACATGACTTTTCACTTCTATACGTCGCGTATATATAGTTAGTATAATATACTATATACCATACATTATACTAACTATATATACGCGAAGTGTAGAAGTGAAAAGTCATGTCTGTCCAGGATACTGTGTGTTGACAAGCTCCAATAAGAGCGAAATGCTTCCACACAATCAAGGATAGATGTGACTTCACGAATTTTTCATTAAGGCCAACTTGTTAAACAAAAGCATTTAAAATAATGAGCGATTTTGATACTACATGCAAAAATGAAAAATTGACGTTTTATTTTTGTCTTTTAGCTCATTGTGGTGAAGATATAGTTATTTTGGCACTGTGGCTGAGCAAAAACTTACAAAAGGTACAAAACACGTTATCGCATTGATGTTCGTATCTTAAATCCGTATTTTAGGTCATCCTCAGTAGGAAAAAATAATAGCAGCGTTGAACATGGGTCACAGTTAGGCTAGCAATCTTTACAAGATGTCCACCTATACACTATTTACGTAGGCACGTCTTATAATGTGTTTCGCGATTTTTTGTGTTAGCTTTACTGTGCGCCATGTTCAACGCTGTTATTATTTTTCCTACTGAGGATGTTAACTTAGTTGTCAAAATACGTATTTAGGATACGAATATCAATTTAATAAGCTTTTTTAAGTTTTTCCGTTGAAAATGTATCTAAATAATTTTAACATTGTTACGGTACTATTTTATGTAAATACCAAACATGTTACTCTAACCTAGACAACTCTATTTTAGAGTAATTATTTTTTTAATATTTTTTTGCAATCTTTCTTATTCTACATACAAGTCGCAGTAGGCTGTGATAAAATCGCAAGACTGTAAAATCTCCATTTCATGGAGTTCATGGAGTTTGACTTCTTTAGAGAAATACCTTCTTATAGTATCTTATGGTATAGCTTATGGTAAACTTTAGAAACGTGTATTTAATAATAATAAGCTTTTGTTGTTTAAGAGATTAATATCCATAGAAATGACAAAAAACATAAAAATAGTAACAACACAGCCAATGATAATGCAATAAATAAAAGAAATCCTAAGAAAAATAGAAAAAAGAAGAAAATCTCATAAACCGTTCTGTATATAATAAATCAATAACACAGGTCAACACAATTTTTGCTGAATGAAAACTGTTGGTATTTTCTGATTTCTTACCTGATGGAAGTTCTGATTTTGTTTGTTGCTACAGGCTACATTTTTTCGGAAATCACCATTGTATATAAATATATATATACCGGGCGTCCTTGAAATAAAAAGACAACGTGTGAAAAATGGAAAGATGTAATTGTCTAGAAAATAAATACAAAATCTTTTCCCAAAATTCCGCCTCATAAGCGAGAAAAAAAATAACAAACATTTTTGTCACGCCACTGTGATCGACTATATTATAAAAGACGATATCTTAAAGTTGGCCGACAATAACAAAAAGAATAGTTTTGTTATTGTCCATCTCATCCAGTTGATACGTATGTAAACATACGCTGTAGCATATGTGTGTGAGAGGTATTTATTATTTATACACATTCTGAATATTTTGAATTCATAGGTGTCACCTAATATAATTTTAAGGTGTTTTTAATTCCGGAGTTCGCGTTGTATTTAACTCACAATATTTTAGATTTATATTCTATGTAATTACATCTTTTTCATTTATCATACGTTGTCTCCATATTTCAAGCCTATATATATATCTATATATATATATATATATATATATATATATATATATATATATATATGTATATATATATATATATATATATATATATATATATATGTATATATATATATATATATGTATATATATATATATATATATATATATATATATATATATATATGTATATATATATATATAGATTATCGTGCTATATACTTATTTAATACATATATTACTGCATGATATGTGATAAAGTATGACTAAATTTTATTTTTATATTTTATTTAATTGTGTTAATTTAATATTTGATTACTTTTCCTATTTCTTAATTTCTATTAATTTACTTTTATCAATGTAATAACACTGCAAGTATATTAAGGATTAATATGTATGTGCATAATGAGATAAGCTATATAAATTATATGAGCATATTTGACAAGCAATGTTGATATTGTGAGTAGCATTGGGCGAAATGTGTGGTTGTTGTGTTATCGCTTATATTCATAGTATACCTAGTACTATTTAAATAATATTTTTAAAAATAGCTTTATTTACTATTTCATTATTTTTCTAATATAGCTTCGAGTAAGTGGTCTATCTATTATTTCGGTTAGTTGACCAAAGTTTTTCGTTTATTAGTGTAACGGTAGAGTTTTATTTAAGATAAAAGCTTGATGAATTTCAGAAGTACATATATGAACAATACTGTAGATACAATAGATAAGCAATGCAGTTTTGAGGTCAAAGACTTATGCATTTTCTTATAGAGCTTCATTTTCTAATTCAAGGTCACTTGATCTGTGACGTCACAGTTGAGTATCGTAAAACAGGTATGAACAGGTGATGAAAAGGTTAACTTGTTCATTATCTGATCACACCTGTTTTATACGTGGTTCAGATAAATAATGAACAGGTATTAAATATTTTCGGATGAATCTCTTAATTCGCAAAATAACCGCGGTATTAATTATACAGTAGATAATACAGCTTAATTACTGTTCAAACCTGTTTTATATCTTTGGTATCTGTTCGAACCAGGTATAAAACAGGTGTGAATAGATAATTAAACTGTTAACCTGTTGTATAATTAATTCCGGACTTCGCGAATTGTCCGAATTAGGTACAAAACAGACGTGAACAGATAACGAACAAATTAACATGTTCATCAACTGTTTATACATGTTTTGCGTTATTCAAGTGTGACGTCACAGCTCAAATGACCTTGAATTACAAAATGAGCTCTATACGAAAATACATTTTGGCCTCAAAACCCCATTGCGAATTAAAAATAATGCTGCCCTGTACCGTGTCAAAGACAGAATATTGATGTTTAACTAACATCAAGTGTAAATACATTAATATAAAAATAAATTAAAACATATATGTATATATATATCCATGGATATACACAACGCATGTATTAAGCATTGGTTTACTTCTACGTACAGACACATGTTTCGACCTCTTCTTAGATCTCGTCAGTGCACGTGGAGAAGCACCTATTGCCAGTCGCTGCCGCTAAATATAATAACACAATCTTATACGTCAAATGAGGTACGCTGGCAGAGCTTCCTTAGTAGTAGCTTAGCTACTCAGGATTGTGTTATACTTAGCGGTCATTGAATTCATTGATTATGCTTCTTCGCCACGTTAACTGACGAGATCTAGGAGGAGATGGAAACACGTATCTGTGGTGTAGGTCTGGTTGAAGTAACCACTGCTTAATTATGCGTTGTATATGTCCATGTATACATATATCAAAATGTTTTGTAACATTTTTGTATTAAGGCAATGCTATCATATTCAATAATAGTACATTTTTCTTAAGGACTGTGGATTTTGTTACTTCTAGCCTGCGCATGATGGCTTGTAAAATCAAAAGTTAGTTGAACATTTTCTAAAACTTCCGAATTTCAAATCATTTAAATTATTAGTTACTATTAAGAATGTTAGTCATATACATTTTATAAACAAGAAAATTTTGAGCTTTTCTATTTAGCTTGTTAAATAATGTTATTATTTATATTAATATAAATATTTTCTGTTAATTGTACTTGTCAATTATTATTCAAAATAAAATTTCTATTTCTTTTTCCAGACGCATTTCGAAAAAAATTCGTTTGTCCCACTTGTGGCAAATCCTACAATCACCAGTCTAATTTGTCTAGGCACAAGAACAACGAGTGTAACAAAGAAAAGAAATATGCTTGCCAACTTTGTGATTATTCAGCCTATCAAAAGACTCATTTGCTAAGTCACATGGTTAGAAGACACTAGCATAGTGTAGCACTGATCTTTTATACAAAGAAGTTTTGGACACATTAGTTTTTATTTTATAGAATTTATGTTGTTTTTATCACTCGAGTACCTTTCTTGTATTTAAGATATAAAACACCTGAGAAAAGTACTGATTACTTTGAATGTTTAATGGTAAAAATGTCAATTAAGTAATTGCTTTGGCGGTTTACTAATTTAAAGAGATTACTGTACATGTTTTTTTTTTTGTTGTGCAATTGGAGAATCTAATACGCCAACGTAGTTTATACAGTAATTTATAGTAATTCCCACTATTATTAAACATTTATAGACTTGTACTTTTCATGCCACTCGATATACAAGATGACTCACAAAGCTACCATATTAGTAGATAAGTACATCTTAAAGTTATAGCTACGGCTTTGATGAGTCAAGGCAATTATTATTCAATAAAAATATTTTATTTTAAAAGACTTCCGGTTGTATCTGAAGTACACTCACCTATATTCAATTCGGTGAATCGTTGAGTTTTTTTTTAGATCGTGAAACTATTACTAGGCTTGAATGTTTGAAGGCGAAATTATGTCCAAGTTGTTCAAGATCAAGTATTCTTTCCTTTCTTCTCATTAATAACTACAGTAGAATTCGTTTATAATGTCATTGAAGGGAAATCATAATTAGATTATACTAGGCGAATGTCATAGCAAGCGGATAAGTCAATCAAATACAAACAACCATTTATACATACATACATAACATGTTTTATTTACTAGGATAAAAAACTACATATCGCAATTAACAAATCTCTTTGCTTTTGCTTTTTATTTAAATTATAATAACAGTCTCGAACAGTATCGTGTAAAAAAGACATGGCACTTTCAATTTTTTCATTGCCAATGTTCCTGTGTATAAACTGTACGAGGGCGAATTGAAATGTTTCCTGAATCGACAAGAAAAACACGGTATTGGTGTGGTTTTTAATTTTAATTTTTCGATGTAGTCTCCTCGAAAATCAATACACTTTTTCAAACGGGGCTCCAATCTCTTCAAGCCGTCGGAAAAGTAAGATGTATCGAGGTCTGCAAAATAGCCATCTGTAGCGGCGATGACCTCCTCATTTGAGGCAAATCTCTTTCCTCCCAGCGTTTTTTTCAGGTCCGGTGAATATGGAGGATGCGAGATTAATTCGTGCGCAGCTCATTCAATTTGGACACAACGATGCGGGATGAATGAGCCGGTGCATTGTCGTGATGGAAAAGCATTTTTTTCCGCTGTAAACGAGGCTGTTTCTCATTCAATACTGCATCGAATCGGGTCAATAAATCGCTGTAGTATTGCCCCGTG
This sequence comes from Melolontha melolontha, assembly GCA_935421215.2. NCBI lineage: Eukaryota > Metazoa > Arthropoda > Insecta > Coleoptera > Scarabaeidae > Melolontha > Melolontha melolontha. Next base: position 47,812,129 of record OW285235.1, on the reverse strand, counting down.
ATCGTCCTTCTCTTCAGCAGATAGTGCATGAGGATCACATCTTGGTAATCCCAAAAAATGGTTGCCATGACCTTTCCGGCCGATGCTTTCTTCGGAGCTGATTCGCTTGGAAAAGACCACTGCTTCGACTGTTCCTTGGTCTACGGTATGTAGTGGTGGATCCAAGTCTCATCCACGGTTACGAAACGCATGAAGAAATCCCTTGGATTGCGTTGGATCCTGGCCAGACACTCCTCCGAAACGGTCACCCGATTTCGTTTTTGCTCTGGTGTGAGCAAACGCGATACCCATCGCGCCGAAACCTTTTTCATACCCAAAATTTCGTGTAGGATATGGCCAATGCGTTCTTCTGCGATGTGTGTTGTCTCTGCTATCACTTTCAGCCTCAATTGGCGATCGGCTAACACGACGGTTTTTGGGCGTCCACTGCGTGGTTCGTCACTTGTGCGTGTGCGGTCACGTTTGAACTCGCCCACCCAGAAGCTGATGGTCGAAAATGATGGAGTAGATTCGCCATGAACCTCTAGCAAAATATTTCGAATTTCCATGGCCGTTTTTCCAGCCATCCAGTAGTGTCTTATCATTGCACGAAATTCTATTTTATCCATTTTTGCGAAACCGCTTGACTTGCTACACAAAACACACTCTTAAGCAACAATTATTGACAGTAGACGTCTGAAATTCTGACAGTTGCCATAAAAAAGGTTGCCCCTGCCAACCAATGAATCCACTTCAACCTTCGTGCGCCATCTCTTGCCGATTCCGGAAACATTTCAGGTTCCCCTCGTAATAGCAAGTGTGCAGCTTTCAACGCGTCAGCTGCGTTAGGTATTTCTTCTTCCTCAGTCTCTTCCTCTTCATCTTCACTTTGATGTTGTTCATTTAAAATGTTCTGTACAATGTTTTCCTCTGTGGATTCTTCGAATGTGACGACGTCGCTATCAACATCAACGTAATTTTCCCACATTTCAGTTGAAACCCGCTTCTGTGAATTTAAACTTTTTACCCACACAGGCAGTGGCACATCATCTTCACTATTAAAACCGAGCTCTGTGACACCCTGAGAAGATGAAAGCATCACTGTTTTCAACAAATCCCGCGTATTTGAAACAATTGTAAATCTTGCTTTGCGAAGTTTTGTTCCAGGCATCATACACCATAAGGATGTGATCCAAAACTGCTTTTGAGCGCTCGTATAATTCCCTGATCCATAAGTTGTAAGACTGATGTATTGGGCGGAAGCAAGACAAGCGATATGGCCCTTAAATCAGTAGCTTTAGGATGAGCTGGGCAATTGTCAACAAGCAATAATATTTGTTCGCGATCCCGAGAAATGTCGTATCCATTCTTTGAAAATATCTAATGTCATACAATCCTTATGGTTACTTCCATAATCAACTGGCAACGAACGCCGCTAAAACACCTCGGTCTTTTCGATTTTCCTATAATCAGAAATTTCTTTTTAATTGCACCACTCATGTTAGCCGCAACCATTATAGTTATTCTATCCTTTGACAGTTTTCCACCACTACAGAACTTGGCTTTGAACTTCAAAGTTTTGTCAGGCATCAATTTATAGAATAGCCTGGTTTCAACTGCATTAAATATGTCATCTCCTGAAAACTGTTTTCGTAGATTTGGCCACACAGTTGTCAACCAGTCTGTTATAAAGTTTTGGTCTATAGATAAAGATTCACCGACAATTTTACCAGAGACAATGTTGTGCCTAGCTATAAAATGATTAATCCAGCTTTGCCGTGCTATTAAAATTAACAATATTGTATTGTTTTGCAAACGAATTTGCCTTTTCCTGTAGTATTGGGCCGCTGATTTTTCGTCGTCTTAAACCATTGTATCAAAGTTTGCTCAACATTTTCCTGTGTTGATTTACATAGACCCTTTGGTTTTAAAACATTAGAATTGAAAGATTCCTTGATTTTGTTTTTGAACGTCATGGATATCGTCGAATGACCAACTCCAAGTTCTTTTGAAAGAGAGGAGTTTGATTCTCCATTTTCCAGTCGCACCTTTTTCTGTAATTGTAAATGTTTTACGACGGCGAGAAGCCATTTTTCGCGTCAAGTGACTAAACTACTTATCTATGTAATCACTATTAGACTAATAACTTGTCACTGCAAGTACACACATACATACGAGGCACACCATGTGCCACCGAAGTCGGTTTTGCCCCATCTAGAGAAATTTAATGGCTTACCAATCGAGTACGTTTCTTGGTATATGGGCTATCACGTGTATCATCATTACAGCCGGATCAATTTTTATTAAAAACATGTGAAAACACGTCAATATAACCAACATGTTAATGTAAGTGAAGTCATGATAAGCAAATAATTCCGTATAAGTTCGTATGGAAACCAAACTTTCTACTGAATTGTGGACATAATAGGCGGAGGCATTCTACGGATTCTACTATATTTCAAAATCCTTCAAAATATTCACTCACATGGGATATAAATATAGATTTTTGTTATAAATACACATACACATATTCATAATCCTTCTTCTTTCACCACTTAACTGGCCATTCCTACAGCATTCTTTCTATTGCATGAGATTATGTTTTGGCTAACCTAGCTCAAAATCTCTTGGTATCGGCGCCCTTTTCGTTACATCATTTTATTTAGACTTAGGCCTATCCAATTTTCTCGTTCTGTTTTCTAGATTTGCTTGACCTCTCTGGTATGCTTCATTCGATTTTGATACCAGACTAACTGTTCCCGTATAAGATTCATTTTGCTATGTATAAAATAATTCCTTTTTCTGTCTTTTCTAATTACACTAAGTTGTAGATATTTCATTAAACATTTTGCTTTTTAACCAATGACTACCTATGACTACACCTCGCATCCGTAAGATACGATCCGTAAGTGCAAGGACATAAAACGACATCTTTGAAATATTTCACACTTTGGGCCGTTGCTGTGTTATACTCCATATTTTATAAAATAAAATACACATATTTGTTAAAATCACACAATTTATTTATTTATTTATTTCGTATGAGAAGCGATATTGAATAATTAGATATTAGTGTACAAATCACTTTAATGACAAAAAGGGTCCTAAATAGTACTCTCTCCGTCGATAAATAAGTGTCCGATTGTAGATTTTTACGTTTTATTTAATAGTCGTAGATAAACTAATTTTTGCTTTAATATCTAAATTTCTCAAGCAGTCCAGCACTGCAGGAGGTGGCTTGCTCAGCTCGTGAATGCTACTAGGAAAACTTCTGGGGCAATCGTTTAGTACGTGTCCGAAAGTTTGTTCCACATTTCCGCAGTCACAGAGGCTAGTATCTGCCAGTTTCCATTTATACAGCATTGAGTTGTACCACCCATGGCCTGTGCGGAACCTATTATTGAGAACATTGCTTACGTGGGAAGGTTACGCGTAGCAGAAATTCTGAAGCATTAGATATGAAATCTATTGCTCAATTCAGGGTGTTCCTCGACGAAGGCTTTCATTCACATTGACGGAGTGCTGTACTTCTCTGCGTTTCCTATTTAATTTTACAATTGATTTTCATCAAATAAAGGTCACGTCACTTAATTAAATAAAAACACACACTATAGTTTGTAACAATATCACCTTATTTAGGTTAAACATGTGGTTATCTTTTGTTTCGGTTCTTGATTCTAGATTTTTGTTAATAAATGCAATGTTAAATGAACATTATAATTTATTTCCAATGGTCGTCCATTAATTTCAGGTTAGAAATTCTTCTACACATTTATCTTGCGTCTCAGGTATTGAAAATGATTGTTTTGTACCATTTTTTTACCCCACATGTGATAAACATTTAACTCTGTATTATCTGTCTTCGAAAAGTCTTTCTTTGGAGACTGTGGTTAAGTAAAAACTCAAAAAAGGTATATAACCCCTTACCACAATTACTAATCGTATCCTAAATATAATTTCGACAACTAAGTTGTCATCATCAGTAGATAAAACCACTAATCAAAGTGTCGCACATGAGGCACAGTAAAGCTAAAGACATATGAAAACGCACGAACTTTATACGGCGTTCACGTATACACTGACTTTAAAATAAAAATATATCGACTAAAAATTACGGCAAAATTACCTCTCTTAAGAAAACGGCAACCACATGTGTTTATTCTCTCTTCGCACGCCTTCGACCTTTATACCTCTTTTCTAAGAATGAAAAGAGACAACTATAAGAAATCGGAGCATTATCTCCATTCATCGTGTTCTGTTTGTTTGTTTTTATTCTTAGAAAAGAGGGATCTGTCTTCGAGATTATAAAAAAAACTTCGTTTAGTTTCTTTCTTTACCATATTAAACGTTATTCTAAAAATCGCTTGTCGATATCCCAGCAATAATATCGTCGGCCTAAATTAATTTGGAAACGTCTATTTGTAACGGATGCCTTAATCCCATATTAATTTCATTAACTTTTTATTAACATTTACAACTTTTGGAAAGTTCTATCTGTGAGTGTAATATACAATACAGGCCTTAATATGCCTTCCTGTTCGCGCCTATATGTTAGTTTTGATGACATTTCTGGTAACCTCTGGTACCCTCAATTATTTGAAAAATATGAACGATATTTTTAAGTAAAATTTTAAGTTAATTCATTAAAATTATTTGTATTTTCATGTTAGAATTACAACACAAAGCTTTTATTGTTGAAATTTACTTTCATATTGGGAGATTGAAAATACAAATTTTAATCGATTAACTTTAACATGCCAACAATGTCATTAATATATTTCAATATCACCACTCCAAATACAAATGTAATTGAAGGCACAATAATTTTTTATATGCACTTCTTTTTTCTTTTTAATATACCTCACACCTATCGGGCACACTATCGAATGTTCTTTCCAGATTCACAAAGCAGGGAATTATAATTCATTTGTATTAGTAACTTTCTCTGTGATTTGGATGAGGTTGAATATATGATCCATGGTAACCTCCATTTGGACGAATTGGACGAATTTGGACGAATGGACTGATTTTCTTCAAAAGCTGAAGCTGTCGTTTCTCTCATTTTGTTTTCTTCTATTAAATACACTCAGAAGAGATATCAATTTGTAATTTTTGGCGATCTCTTTTCGTAAAGGTGGTAGGAAAGTATCTAAAAAGGTTTAGTATCTATGATTTTCGCAATTCTGCCAAATGGTGGCTAAATTTTGAACACTTTGTATATAGTTTCGTCTTACTTTACTATTCTCAACTTTTACTAAAACTTGCAGTTCTACATAGTATGAGTATGTTTAGTAATATTAAGATTACATTTACACAATGTCCAAAAAAATCTGACAAATAGACGTAACTAAAAATCTGGCAACTAAACCATTTGATAGAAGTTTGCTTTTAATTTTCACAATCTGGTACAGTCAATAATATCGATGGCGTTTCTTCAGTTGTAGCTCGACTCGGGCTGATAAAAATGAACACGTGGCAATAACTTTGGGGTAACAATATAATAGGTGGTTAGTGCGTAGACCTAGACACATAACCCAACCTTAGTGTACAGTACGGTTGTAGCTGTGACAAGCTTACCATGTTGCGATCCCATGGGTTTTAATCCTGTTATTATCCTTTTTACTTAAGAAAAGAATTCAAAGTTAAAATTGAAAAAAATTCTATTTCAAGTAGATTCAGAAATGCGATATAAAGAAACTATTTTCGAAAACACTTTGAAATATATTTGAGTCGATAAAACCTTGCCATTTCTTATATAAAACAAAACCATTTTTAATAATCTCGAAATATGATTAAAAATCGGGTGTGGAAAACACAATAAAATTTAATATTTGTGTGAAAGTTGTTATCCAGACAAACAAACACTTATTTCGTCTTGCTATAGAAACGTCTGTGCATGATGTCTTACACTTGTCACGTGGACGGCAATGATTGATGTGGCGTTCGTGCTATTGACATTAGGCAATGAACGGCGCTGAATACTCCTCCACACTGTCTTTTGTGACTTGAATGTTAGTAGGAAGGGAGTTCTTATAGTGAATCTTGTCTAACCTAGCATCATACACTCATGGGTTTATAGCAAGACGAAACACGTGTCTGTATATCCGTATAGCAATTTTCACACAAATATTAAATTGTATTGTGTTCTCCACACGCGATTGTTTTTGTTTTATACGAATTATTTTCGTCTAATAAATTATAAGTTATTATGTCTCGTTACATATTTTCAAAGTCAAGATATTGACAGATTTAGAAACTTCTAATATGCAAGCTCGGTGTGTCATTTTGTATAAGTATAACAGAATATTGCGCATTAAATCGGTTTCTCGTTTTGAAGACCATATGTAAATATGGTTATTGAGCTTTGGAGAAAAATAATTAGCTAAAACCTTATACAGCATATCCATCTTAAAAAATTACTTATTAAAATGATGTGCACTTGGGGATAAAGAAAACAACAGAAGTTTATAATTTGGGGGGTCATGATTTTGATATTTGTGGTTTTTATTAACAAGGGCGTTGAACATATCAACTAACACTATGATAGATTTTTTTTCATCAATAATCATTATACGAATTCTATTTTAATAGCATGCCCTTAAGCGAAGTTCTGTTCTATGATTATGACAAATATTGTGTAGTCAATGTGTTAATTTGAACACGTCTATGGTGTAAAGGTAAGGAAGTCGCTCGCCCACAGAGGCGTGGGCGAGCGATAGGTTCCCCAGACTCACTTTACCAGCGCTTCGTGTGCTATGTGTATGCAATACATGAATACGTGATCAACTATCAGTGTGAAGTTGTTTATAGACGTATTTACGGATACGCGTAGATGTAATTCGAACTGAAAGGATTTTTCTAAATAACGCGTACTTTTATTTTAGTAAACTATATATATATGTTTAACATGTTTCGGCAATGATGCCTTTGTCAAGGATATAAAAAATATAAAATAAAAAAAATATAAATATAAAATAAAATTTTATATTTTTTATATCCTTGAGAAAGGCATCATTGCCGCAACATGTAGGGTTGTTTTAAATATATATACTTTGAAGTAATAAACCAGACCTTTAATCGCCGACTTATTAAGTTTACCATATCATACCAAGGTCACGAAAATTTTATATTTATATATATATATATATATATATATATATATATATATATATACCGTATGAACGCCGGGGAGTGATTGATCTACCACAATGTAGTAAGACGAAGACGAATAGCGAGTTTATGTGGTTAGGGTTGAGAGAGGTATATTCAATCTGTTCTACTGTCTAACTGTACGGGCGTTCCATTTCTTTATCCAACACATTTTACATACGATCTAAGTACGAATCAAATAATCTCTCTCTAACACATTGAATATTCCTATCAGTCGCTCATTGTGTTCAAACAAGGCGAATATACTTGCAGTTGGCCAGTCATTACTTATATATCCATCGATCGCACGACGTTGTGCACACGGTATATATATATATATATATATATATATATATATATGAAAAAATGTGTGAAAGCCGTATCCACCCCGGAATGTGCAGACGCCGGCGTTTCATGGTCTAACCAATCGTCAGTGCACCTACATCCAGAAATAGACACGACTTTCATTTCTATACTGCGTGTATATATACTAATGATGATAAACGTGATGTTAATGAGAATTAATAATCATTAAATTCTCACATTGCATGCCATTGCCGCTCTAATTTGTTGCATCAATTTCTACACATGACAAAATCACATTTGTCTAAGAATGTAGCTGCAACGCGTCGGGGCGCCAACTGACCAGATTGTACGGGAAAATGAAAAAATGTGTGAAATGTGTGTCTATTTCTGGATGTAGGTGCACTGACGATTGGCTAGACCATGAAACGCCGGCGTCTGCACATTTCGGGGTGGATACGGCTTTCACACATTTTTTCATTTTCCCGTACAATCTGGTCAGTTGGCCCCGCGACGCGTTGCAGCTACATTCTTAGACAAATGTGATTTTGTCATGTGTAGAAATTGATGCAACAATGCGGCAATGGCATGCAATGTGAGAATTTAATGATTATTAATTCTCATTAACATCACGTTTATCATCATTAGTATATATACACGCAGTATAGAAATAAAAGTCGTGTCTATTTCTGGATGTAGGTGCACTGACTATTGGTTAGACCATGAAACGCCGGCGTCTGCACATTCCGGGGAGGATACGGCTTTCACACATTTTTTCATTTTCCCGTACAATCTCGTCAGTTGGCACCGCGACGCGTTGCAGCTACATTCTTAGACAAATGTGATTTTGTCATGTGTAGAAATTGATGCAACAAATTAGAGCGGCAATGGCATGCAATGTGAGAATTTAATGATTATTAATTCACGTTTATCATATATATATATCAGCGCTGGTAAGGTGTGTCCACCCCTCTGTGAGTCGACCAAGCATGGCTTTAGTTATAATTTTAGAATTTGGCTTGAGAGCAAATACTTCTAACATATTTGGTGTATTATTTATCGGTAATGAAAGTGGAAAACATGTCATAATTAATAAACGGACGAAGTAGGCAGAAGTTCTTAAAGTAATAAGCCATATTCTCCCTAGCACAGTCGCCTGAAGTGCACGTATCTAGCAAGGTGTGTAGTAATTCACGACAAACGAATTCAATACGAAAACATACGGGAATAAAATGTTAGGTAAAGAATGATGAAGCGAGGATAGAGGTAATTTTCTGATCAAATACGTCTTTGCTTTTCGATATCAAGACAATGATTGTTAAATGATTAAGAGATAACAGATAACAAGATATCGTGTCACCTCTTCAGTATTTCAATACACGGTGTTCGAAGTGAGTGAGGAAAATACCAAGTGTTTACTCTAGTGAAGGCCCGCTTAATAATTAACAGCTAGCGCCCATGTGGCCCGTCATCTAAGTTAGATCATCAATCTCAGTAATCCAGATATATCTGATATTACCATACCACTGGATCCGAACTCCATGTTGCTAAATCACAGAGATGCGCTACACTCCTGGAGTATAAATTTCGCCAGAGAATAGTCTTGAATACTTAAAAGAACATTAATGTATTATACCATTTGACATTTTCTTCCTTTCAACATTACCCTAAATTAGCATTAAGCAATTACTTTTCGCGTATTAAACTTGGTACATATTTTTTTAGATGTATATTTGTATGGATGATTTTACACTATTATCGACTTTGGGTTATGAATATACTTCATTGTTTAGAACCATAATTACGATTTTCTCTTATTATAGAGATACAAATTTGTACAGTAGATCAGAGGCGCAATCTTCTGTTATACATTTTTTAGTTTCACGCATTACATTGTAGTGCAATAATTTTTACCTGTTGATACATACGTATCATCGCCAAATAGTTCCTTGTTTTTGGCTTCTCTAAAGTAGCTTAAAGTCAAAATAGAGAGCGGAACTAATTGAAAATATAGTGTGAAATAAAATCAACGCAAACCGTAAATTATTGATCATGACATTTTTGCATATAATATCTATGATGTAATGCGAATGGTATATACCTCCATAATCTCCAAAACATCAATCAACATATTCAATATTATTAATAAGATAAAGATATGCGCAAGAATGGTACCAACACCAATGTTACTGCTACGACGCACCTATAAGACCCTGGTTATTTAGAGTGTGCCTGATAATGAGTTATGAATGCAAGTGGCATTGCAAATTGACCGTTAACCAAAAAGTGTCATTAGCAAGAGATATTCGCCTTGGGGGCGTGATGGTTGGAGATTATGGATTATTAATAGCTTTTTGTATAATATATACTATTTTTTTGTTTTTGTATGTATCATCTGAAAGACATTTTATACATAATGTTATAATGTTTAAATAAACGTTTTTTCGGAAAATCTTTTTATCTCTACACCAATTTCGATAATATTTATGACATGTTTTTTTTTCAGAGTCAATGTGTTTCCATTTTAGACACCAATCAAGAATTGGTGTCTAAAAGGAGGCTGGTTTATTTGATAAAGAAACCAAACGCTGCTAAATATCTACAAGTACATTTTGTAATAATGTAAGGTATATGATGAACGCAAGTGTTCGAATGATTTAAAAAATAATGTTAAATTTGTATCATAGGAAGTATAAAAAATCTTAAACATTTATTACCTATTTCTTTTATTATTCTGATTTACTTATTAACATTTTCTCTAGGCTGTTTACGCAGGGTTGCCGCTGAATAGCGCCCCAGCTATGCAAATTTGAAGAAGACGTATAAATGTCGAACTGAAAATCAAAAAAGAATTTTTTTTGTAATTCCTCAAATTTTTAGGGCTAAAATGTAGTTAAAGTCGGTCCATATCTTTATTTATTCTTTCTATGGAAATACTGCTGTAATTCAGGTTCATTGACCTGCAAAAAAGATCGATAAAATTCTTAGGTATTGGCTAGACGATTTGTTTAGCATAAAACAAGGTGTTGTTGCCGAACTGTCTTTGTAATCTCAGCAAAACTTCCGTTGGTTTCGCCAAAAACTTGATAATTATTTGTTGCTCCTCAGAAACATGCACTTGTTGCTCACTCATGATTTCTATAGTATTTAGGTAGCTTCAGAGAATGCCATTCGTTACTATCCCCTCCCTAAATTCCCACCTTAGTGAAAATGAATCCATCCCGGACCAGCATGGAATAAAAAAAAAAATCAGTTCCCTTACAGTAACATCTGGATAAGCAAGTTCCACCACTTTCGAAACCAGCGAACCGTTTAAAGGAGCAGATTTATCTTTTTTGTAACTTTTCATCATTTTCTAAAGTGATTTTTTTCACGGAAAATATAATGTTTAATTAACTTACAATAATATATTAAACTACAAGTTTCATAAGGCACCATTTTGTGGCACGACTTTTCTAAAGAACGCGGGCGACAAAAGGCTTTATGAAACGAGTTTTTTATATTATTTTTTCTATTTTGCATTTTTTACATTAATAAATTGAAATTATTTAATTCATAGATTCAGAAAGTCCGGAATTTTATTTTTATATAAAGTATGCAGTTGGCCACATTGTTACTTGACATTCTCAAATTTAAATCTTGCTATCGGCAAAATACATATTATTTATTAATTTTTGTTAAGATTACTTGATATTTTATTTACAAATATATATATATATATATATATATGTAGTATTTATAATAATTTTATTTTTCTTATTTATTTTATTGGCCGTGTCTTAATATTAAAAATAATAGACTTTTTATTGGTTTAGCGACCTTTTATTGAATTTTGTTGTTTTTTTCTACGACGTTTCGACTTTTATTATTATTCAGTCTTTTTCAAGTAACTAGAAACAAGAATTAATACAATGAAAACATGAGAACTGTGTTTGCTTTTGTGAGATTGAATTAACAATTAAATTAAGAATTAAAATTAAACTTAGATTAAAGACTGAATTACAAATTAGATTAACATTCAAGTTAAAATTTAAAATTAGATTAATAATGAGTAAGGACAATTAAAGTGATTACATCTGTATAAATGAATTGAAGATTTGAATTAAAATACAATTCAGTAAGGTAACTAGAAGCAAGAATTACTACAATGAAAACGTGAGAGCTGCGTTTGCTTTTGTGAGACTGAATTAACAATTAAATTAACCATTAGAATTAAAATTGGATTAAAGACTGAATTACCAATTATATTAACAATTAAAGTTAAAATTTAAACTTAGATTAATAATGAGTGAGGAACAATTAAAGTGGTTAAATCTGTATAAATGAATTGAAAATTTGAATTAAACTACAATTACAGAAAGAAAGAAAATTACAGAAATAAACAATGAATGAACAATGAATGATAATAAAACTCACCGTTTTTTTTGGTTTTCAAAAGCACGCATTCTGTGTAACATGTGTTTGAGGGACATCCGGGACCTTGTTTTATGACGAACCGTTCGCACTGGTTGGAATATTGTAAGTCTGTGGCTTTGTTAAGAGAGGTTTATTTCTGTTCTATTTTGGAATTTGGTAAATCGGTCAGGACCGTGTTTAGGGGTATGTAGTAAAAGTATTTACAAATGGGAACTGATAAAAAGTTTTTTTATGGTTTGTGTTTGTGTGTGCGGGGAGGGGGGGGGGGGTTATATTATCTATTGTTTAATGAGTGGGTAATAGAGTAATAGAGAACTCTATTACCCACTCATTAAACAATAGATAATATCAACCCCCCCGCACACACAAACCACAAAAAAACTTTTTATCAGTTCCCATTTGTAAATACTTCTACTACATACCCCTAAACACGGTCCTGACCGATTTACCAAATTCCAAAATAGAACAGAAATAAACCTCTCTTAACAAAGCCACACACTTACAATATTCCAACCAGTGCGATCGGTTCGTCATAAAACAAGGTCCCGAATGTCCCTAAAACACATGTTACACAGAATGCGTGCTTTTGAAAACCAAAAAAAACGGTGAGTTTTATTATCATTCATTGTTCATTCATTGTTTATTTCTGTAATTTTCTTTCTTTCTGTAATTGTAGTTTAATTAAAATTTTCAATTCATTTATACAGATTTAACCACTTTAATTGTTCCCCACTCATTATTAATCTAAGTTTAAATTTTAACCTTAATTGTTAATATAATTGGTAATTCAGTCTTTGATCCAATTTTAATTCTAATGGTTAATTTAATTGTTAATTCAGTCTCACAAAAGCAAACGCAGCTCTCACGTTTTCATTGTAGTAATTCTTGTTTCTAGTTACCTTACTGAATTGTATTTTAATTCAAATCTTCAATTCATTTATACAGATGTAATCACTTTAATTGTCCTTACTAATTATTGATCTAATTTTAAATTTTAACTTGAATTGTTAATCTAATTTGTAATTCAGTCTTTAATCTAAGTTTAATTTTATTTGTTAATTTAATTGTTAATTCAATCTCACAAAAGCAAACACAGTTCTCATGTTTTCATTGTATTAATTCTTGTTTCTAGTTACTTGAAAAAGACTGAATAATAATAAAAGTCGAAACGTCGTAGAATAAAACAACAAAATTCAATAAAAGGTCGCTAAACCAATAAAAAGTCTATTATTTTTAATATATATATATATATATATATATATATATATATATATATATATATATATATATCATGAGTGGCAAAGGAACTAATATATCTTGTTGTCAATTGTATTCAATATACATTGCTTGTATAGGATTTTTCTTTTCTACGAACATCATTTTGTCAAATGAAGTTAAATTCTTAAAATAAAATGAAAGCAATAAGATATTTACATGTGTGCTCGAACGACGCCAACATTGAAAAATGAAAAAAAAAACTGCATCGAAATGAAGCTCATTTCGACGTGTTTAGTGTTTTGGGTGTCATAATGAGTTCATTACGAACACAAAATAGAAAATAGTATATTAAAACATAAGTTTCGTAAGGCACCATTTTGTGGCAGTTCAGATTCAGTCAGAACGAGTGCGACAAAAGGTCTTATGAAACGAGTTTTGTATACTATTTTTCCTATTTTGCATTTTTTACATTAATAAATTGAAATTATTAAATTCAGAAATTCACAAACATCAGTTTTATTTTTATATAAAGTATGCAGTTGGTCACATTGCTACTTAACATTTTCAAACTAAGGTTAATATTAATATTAAGGTTTGATATTTTACTTAAAAATATAAACAGGAGTGACAGAAATAATATATCTTGTTGTCAATTGTATACAATATATGTTGTTTGTGTAGAATTTTTCTTTTCTACGTATATTATTTCCGTCAAATTTACTTAAATTCTTAAAATTAAATGGCAGCAATAAGATATTTATTTCTGTGTTCGTACAACGCCAACATTGAAAAATGAAAAAAAAAAGCGTATCGAAATGAAGCTCATTTCGATAGTGTTTTGGGTGTCATAATGAGTTCATTACGAAGGCAAAATAGAAACTAGAATTTTTTCTCTATATTAGCACAAAAATAATTTACTTAAAAGCGAAATTTTCACAGTAGACTCCTTCAACATAACTTAAGTCAGCACTATATTCATTATAACGAAAATGTTGCCAAGTTATTCTCCCATTAAATTGCCCTGCTAAAATGTTTAATTCTAAATTGAGAATATGTGAGATAGACATTTGAACTGATTTATACAAGGTTATTGGCAGATGCCCTTATTATCCTGTTTGATTAATTTGGAATAACGTTTAGAAGTGGGTTTACTAAACATATTAATGACAATTTAATGACACATTAGATAGTTAAGAAACAATTGCCGAAAACAGGCGTGCTGTGTATTGAGCTTATTCTTCTCAAAATGCAACTTTGGTTTAATTATTTTCATTTGAGTTATTATTTAAGCTATTTCCATCTTATATAGTATTTACGTAATTCGACGTTTTGGCAGTTCTTCAGCCTGCCGTCTTTAGGATAGCTCTGAGAATGGCTGTTTCTTTTCAAACTCATTTTCAGTTAATTAATCTGAGAAGTGTATATGGATTTTCATTTTTTTTCTGCTTTTACGAGTAGTACAACATATAGTGCAAGATTTTATCGCGGACTTTCCGAATTCCGAATATCTTCTTTCACTTACGGCGGCGTGCTGGCTGTCCGAAATATTTCTACCAAATGAAGAATTCTGGAGTGAATACATGTTTCCGAAGTTGCAGAGGTTCTAAATTACCTTTACTAGCAGTTAAAGGGAACAATTATAATGGTGATTTCTACATACAAATATTGTAAGTTGTTAATATTTATTCCGTTATTTTTCAAAATTTCATAATTAATTATTGGTTGACATTTTTTGTATTTTCGGGACCTTCTAAATTACTTCTAAATAGATCAATAAAAGATTAAAGTACTTCACAAAACATTTCGTAATCGTAAATATATTTCTCAGGTGATTCAAATCATGTGTTTAAAGATAGTATCACTAATGTGATTAATTTGAATAAAGGAACACTAACCACGTGTACAAATTTAGAAATAAAGACTTACATGATTGTAGAATTTGAGTGTTCATTTTAAAAAGTAAAAATAGAATTGCTACTTTCTTACTAATACGAGGATCACCTTCTATAATGATAATAAATGTTCATGTAAAATTGAACGAATTGCAGTCTGCGATATGCCAAGAGATGCATCTACTTCACTGTAAGTCACATGTCGATCGTGTTCTATCATTTTCCCCATAGCATTTTTTGGAATCACGACAGTTGTTGGTCGACCTTTACGTGATTCATCACACACTGAGGCACGACCATGACGAATTTCTGCAAACCAATTGTAAACTGTCTTCTCTGATGGTGCTTCATTAACAAAATTTTACCGTAGCGATATAATGCATTCTTCTGGAGTTGGGCCTTTTTTATAATCGTAAAAAATCATCCAACGAAAACCTTTACGCCTAATCTCCATTATTTTACAAACTCACTGTCTTAAGACTGTCACTGTCACTGTCTACACTGACTCAATTTCTAAGCTATCGCGGATTTCTCATTGACAAATGTCAAACTTTAAGAATATAGTTATTATATATGTTAAAAGCACCATCTATTGGTCCATTGTAAAAATATAAAAGGTGTCCCTCGTATGAAGTGTTTGTAACCGTACTATTACGTAAATCTGTCAATACGAACTGTAAAATAGAATATTTATTAAATTTTATTCGAAGTTCCTTCCTCTTAGGGCCTCGATATTTCTACCTAACAATCAAGAACCTTCGGCAATACTTTATCGCTGTCTTTACCATTGGGTTTCTCATTGCTATCATGACGCAGCTAGTCTTATTTAGAAAACTACAGTGTTACGCCTTCTCAAAAGCCAATGTTCATGCTTGTGGGACAACATCTTTAAATTAACTATATACTTGATCTATGAGGGGATATTGATATCTAGTTAGCCTAGGTCATTTTCCTGTGAACAAAACAAAATCTTGTTATAATGGCGAGAAATAATGACATTTTTAAATGTGTCACTGTAAAATCTTACGTCAACAAGTTGAAATATTGTTGTGTAAATTTTGAATGTTGAATGCAAATGTGGAAATGGATAAATTGGACTATTGAGGCATCATCAAATACTTCTATTTGACGAGGTTAAGTGGTAAGGATTGGTGATCAATGCTCATTATATGCTACTGTCAAAAATTGGATTGCGTCATTCAAAAGACGAAAACTTTCCGTTGAAAATGGAATATATCAATAGCTCCTCGTGTATATGACATTAAGAAATATTTGTCTCAGTGTAAAAGTTATTACAATATTATGCTTTTAGGTATGCACATTGGCTGCGTTCACCAGATGGAACTGTTTCAAAAAATTCTGGTGAACGGCGGTTATTTTCATGATTTATTTCGACATGTTTAGGAAGCGGTTGCCATATTTTGTAGTGTTAAAATATTTCGCTCTGTTTCAGCACAGTTGCTCAAAACAAAATCGCGCATGTAACAAAGCAAATCAACGATTTAACCAACACTCTCAGACTGATCAAAGTTAATGGACAAATTGTACATAATATTCAATACATAAACAAATAAATCATTCATTATTTTAGGTATTTTAAAATTTCAATGGAGGGAGAAATCCACAAATCTACTTTTAAACCAATATAAATAAGTTTAAATCATCTTCTAGAGGTTGGGCCATTTCATTTATAACATGTACTGCTAAATGCAAATTTAATAAATCATCATTCAAAACAAAATTAATTTTTTAATTTTAACTAATATAACCTACATTCAAAACAAAAAATAGGTTATGTTGCTCTCTACTTCTTTTGTTTTTGGCGACATGCGGAAAGAGATCGTTCATCCAACCCCAACAGGTTCACGGAACTGTTTATTTGTATCATAGTTCTGATGAACGCAGCCAGGATGTACTTTTTAAAAACTTTAACTTAATGCATCAACAGCAATGAACAAAATAAAACGGAGCAAACATCAACTTATATAACTCTTGAACGATTTACGCTGGATTTTTCACTTTTTTGTTTTGTTGAAAAGAATATTCGCATGTAAATATGTATACGGATTTATTTACTACGAGATTAATACACTTGATACAGGAGATACATAACAATTGCTAAGTTAATTCTCGTTTGTACGTTAAAGACCAAGACATGTTATGTCTTGCCTTGGTGAACTTCTCGAATATATCATCCTCTTACATTATTTTGTCTGGGTGAAAATGGTCCCCACCCTTCTGAGAGGGGGTTATGGTAAATAACGGTTCATAGTAGATATTGCAACAATATCTCTCAGATACATTGATTACGCATTTGTGGAATTTCCAAACTTAAATTCAGAATAAATGATTATTGCAATATCTTTACAAAGTATAATAAACTGACGGTAATAAAATGTATCGATACAAACAATTTCTCTTATGACCCATGGTTATAGTACGCATTTATTTTATGGCAATAAACGGCTCGGACTTTTCAAAGTAAGCTACATAAATTCCCATCTGCTAAGTTTAGGGGATAATTACCTTCGAAGGTTTTGTCGCATAAACGCTGTAATATAAATACTAACGAGATTTGCATATCTTCTAAAATAATTCTAGTTAAATACTTTTGTGCACAGCGGTTGATATTATATGGATATGTATACGAATATACAGGTGCGGCCAAAAGAAACATACATTAAATCATATGATAGTAATAAAGAAAAACTAAAAGTAAAAAGTAAGATAGAAACAAAACCTTATTATGAATATATCCGGGAAACCGGAACAACTCTTAACATTAAAGTGGAAAACGATTTCATTATGCGTTTCTTATTTGAAAACCAAGAGTATTATTGTGTACATATGCCTGTTCAATTTAGGTTATTATCCCTTTACTTAATAATCTAATATTTTTTATTGTATGAAGTTTTTTACAGCGAATTTTTTAGGTTTTGTCAATATGACAATCCTACGTAATAGGTTTCGAATTTGTATATTAAATAGATATTTATCAATAACCATTATTTACTTAAAGTTAAGCATAACTAATACATATGTTTTAGGTTTCCTGAAAAAATCCCCGTACTCTTGTCAAATATGTAAGAAAAGTTACCAGAGCAAAGGGAATTTAATGAGACATGTACGATATGAGTGCGAGAATAAAAGACTATTTTCCTGTAATTTTTGTCAAAAGAGCTTTAAACAAAAAATTCACCTTAAATACCACATCGAATGGGTCCATGAAAAACCTAAGTTTAAGTAATTTTTTTCATTACTATTTCTAGATGCATTAAAACAAAAGCTTCTGTACGAATTTTTTAAATAAACAAACAGCTTTATATATTATTTTTGTAGCCTAGATGTATTTATCATTTTCGCATTAGTTTATTTAGGGAATATTTTATTTTTAGTATTATATTAGTTCGTAAAATATAGATACTTTTTTTTGCATGAGTTCGTCAAGTAGAATTTAATTTTTGTTTTTCGCAACAGGTAGATTTGTTGTGACACTATAACGTTAGTTCATGTGTCTCTTTTAAATACGAATTTGTTCGCAGGTTTTAATTTTTTTGATCTGAAAGTATTGGATAAAGAAAACCAGATGGAAAATCGAAATAATCAAACAAAGCAGAGCGTTCCCAATGATGTCAAAGCGTCAGTCTTGACTGAACTATTTATGTGTAATAAATGTACGAAGTCATATAGATTGAAACACTCATTAACAAGACATATAAAATACGAATGTGGAACAGAACCTAAATACGGTTGTTCAGAATGTAATCGGCGTTTTAAGCATAATTACGATCTCAAAGTACACGTCAAAACGCAGCACAAGGAGAAAATAAAAAATAATATAGAAAACGAAACCTAGTTTTAAACATTGGACTAATTGTCGAATTGAAATTATTCTTTCACTTTTTGATTTTTTTTTAATCATGTTTATGTTCATGTTTTTATGGTATTTTTATTATTTCGGACAAATAAATTTTGCATACATTTATATTTATGTTTTATTTCATTATTGCCTTTTAACCATTATGTTTATATTTACAAAGAAGGTGATACTGAAACAGTAAGTAAAAATTATTACTTAATTTCTTCAATAAATAGTAATAATCATAATAGTAATAATAAAATGAATACTATTATAACTATTTCCTGAAGTAGAAGGATTTGCTTCAATTGTACGAGACAATTTAATCGCCACAAAAAACTATACCGGTTATCCTTGAAATAAAAAGACAACGTATGAAAAAATGGAAAGATATAATTATACAGAATATAAATCCAAAATATTTTCCCAAAATTCCCTCTCATAAGCGAAAAAAATGTGACAAAAATATTTAAAAAAATTTTGTTACTCCACTGTCCGATGGACTATATTATAAAAGACAATCTCTTAAAGTTGACCGACAATAACAAAAAAAATGATTTTGTTATTGGCCATCTCACTTTAAGTTTCATTCAGTTGTCGATCGTTACGTAACATGGATACAATTTACATTTAAGTCTTTGACTAAGGATAGATTGTTACCAAATAGGACGTTAAATGCCCGTAAAGTGTACGTCTTACATTTCATAATTCATCTTCAAAAATTCACAATCAATTTTTAACAGCTGGCTTTTGTAACCCTTAGCATAACAAAACTTATAAGCAATATTATTTTCTGTAGTTTTTACATAAACATTGCAGTGTGTGTTGTTTACAATGGCAGTCTTTAAATATATAAAATATTAATATATCCCATATTATAATTTTATATTTGCTACTTCTCGTAACGAAAAGACATTCACGTAATACACATTTTTTAACATTCTTAATAATTAGCTATAGAAGCAGCTGATTTTGATTGTGGTTATTAACCTTAGCATACAACGTTATAGTTTTTCTAGCATCGACAGCTGTTATTTTTGTAAACATACGCCGTAACGTATGTGTGTGTAAGGTATTTATTATTTATACATTCTGAATATTTTGAACTTATAGGCGTCACGTAATACAATTTTAAGGGTGTTTTTAATTTTGGAGTTCGCGCTGTAATTGACTCATATTTTGGATTTTTAATCTATATATTTACATCTTTCCACTTATCATACGTTGTTTCTTTAATTCAAGAGCACCCTGTATAAAATTCATAATTAAAGAAGCAATAGAACATGTGATGGGGGTATAAAATATTTGCTGTGACGGACTAGAGAGAAAGGCTCTGCAGCAAAAGTAAAAACCACGAACTTAAACAACGACAGCGACTCTTAAGTACAGCATATTACAGAATATCTTATAATTATTGGTTTCAAATCAATGTTTATAAGACTTCTGGTACAAGACAAATAGAAAATTTACCAATAAGCCAGAAAAGTCTTTCATTGAAGATTATGGTTAAGTCGAAACTTGAGAAAGGTATAAAACTACCACATTACTATTTGTGTACGAAATACGTTTTTCGACAACTAAATTGTCATCTTTAGTAAGAAAAAACAACAGCTTTTCTGTGTTCCATGTTTAACTGTTATTTTTTCCTAAGGATGGCATCTTAGTTGTCGAAATACGTATTTAGAATACAAATATCAATGTGGTAAAGGGTTTTATTTCTTTTTTAAGTCAATAAGCCTGATATTTTTATCAGCAAGAAATAAAATAGAACTTGCGATGTAATAGATAGGGTTACCAAATGATAAAAACGTTTTACAAAAAGAATATGAAAAAATAGTAAAATATGCACCACTTTCAATCAAATTAAAAGAATTTACAGAAACAAAACATTCTGGATCGCGTCAAAATCCTAGAAATTAGTCCAAATGTTCACACAAATATCCAAAAGGCAGTTATAATAAAAACAACAATAATAGAAACTTTCTCAATTAGAACAATAAAAGCTTGTTATAATAACTGTTCTATAATGTACTTAATACCGCAAAATAAATCGCGTCAACTGAGCTCATATTCACAGATATGTGAGTTGAGTGAAATGTTTCCCGGCGATAGGCCGAGGAAGTGCGAGAAAAGTCTTAATACAATAACAATAATAATAATAGTAATAATTTTTATTGCTCAACAGAAAACACGAGACAATAATAAAACGTTTAACTTCAAATAAATATATTTAATTATAAATTTAAACTGAAACTAATACATAAAAAAATACGTTTTATTACAAGCACGAATATGTCTATGTCCCCTAAAAACGACAACGTAATAACTTTAAATGGAATATATTTAGTCCTTGGCCTTGTTGGCAGTATTAAATGGTTCAATTTAATCAAAATAGGGTTCCCACTGAAAGTTAAAGAGGATTATGTTAGAAACATTTTCACACACAGTTTGTAATGTTAATTTTTGCCATTGTCTTTTGTTGTTTTTGCTATTGCTGTAATTGCTGCAATACAGTTAGCATCCGGTAGGGTTTGTAAATAGCCAAATTGGAAAATTTTAGGTGTGAAGGGGTTGTTTTATTGTTAAATATGGTAAATTCACGATGAAAAAAGAACACTTGGTTATATGTTTCACTAAATTTTATTTACATAAAATAAGACAATTGTTTCGGACTCTGCAGTCCATTTTCAATTAACATAAGAATAAATTTTCTAAAGTATAAATAGATGTATGTAACTTCAAAATAGAGAGGGGATAACGTTACTAACAAATTTTCGTGCAAATGGAAAAGGGGGTAATTTAAGATATAATATAATTATTCAATAACTAATTAAATTCAAATAACTGCCCTCATTATCGGCGAAAGTCTAAACTCTGTTTGCTCGTTTACAATATTTAACGACTTATTTTTCGCCTTTGAAATTTCGAATATTTCCAGGAGATTTAATCGTAATCCTTTTGAAGAAGAGTGTAATATATTAAAATTGTCCGATGAGATCATATGGTTGTTATCAATGCAGTGTTCTGAAATCCCTGAGCATTTCCTAGAATTTAAAATGGCTTTTCTGTGTTCAGTAATACGAGTGTGAAAACGTCTACCTGTTTGCCCGATATAAAACGCATCACAGGTCATGTAATTGACTTTGTATATTCCACATTTTTGTGTTTTTTCAAATCTATCTTTATTGTTGGCCCATAATTTACCTAAATTAAATTTATTTACTGAAATAGTTTTTATGTTGTTTTTTGTTAATCTATTAGTGATTTTATTCGAGGTCCTACCTATATAATTTATGAACCTATGTTTAGGAGATTTTTTTTGAGAAGAAGCATACAAAAAACTATTAATTTGTTGACGTTTTTTCTTTTTGATAATATTGTCTATTATGTCTGGGGTGAAGCCATTATTTACAGCCAAACACTTCAGGGTATTGACTTCTTTATCATAATTTGGTTTAGATAGAGGTAAATGTAAAAGTCTGTGTATAAAGCTGTTAAACGAAGATATTTTTATACTGTTTGACTGATTGCTATCTGCTGAAATAAGGGCCAACAATAAAGATAGATTTCAAAAAACACAAAAATGTGGAATATACAAAGTCAATTGCATGACCTGTGATGCGTTTTATATCGGGCAAACAGGTAGAAGTTTTCACACTCGTATTACTGAACACAGAAAAGCCATTTTAAATTCTAGGAAATGCTCAGGAATTTCAGAACACTGCATTGATAACAACCATATGATCTCATCGGACAATTTTAATATATTACACTCTTCTTCAAAAGGATTTCGATTAAATCTCCTGGAAATATTAGAAATTTCAAAGGCGAAAAATAAGTCGTTAAATATTGTAAACGAGCAAACAGAGTTTAGACTTTCGCCGATAATGAGGGCAGTTATTTGAATTTAATTAGTTATTGAATAATTATATTATATCTTAAATTACCCCCTTTTCCATTTGCACGAAAATTTGTTAGTAACGTTATCCCCTCTCTATTTTGTAGTTACATACATCTATTTATACTTTAGAAAATGTATTCTTATGTTAATTGAAAATGGACTGCAGAGTCCGAAACAATTGTCTTATTTTATGTAAATAAAATTTAGTGAAACATATAACCAAGTGTTCTTTTTTCATCGTGAATTTATCAAGATGTTTCACCAAGTGCCAAGCGAGAGTTCAATCAATTTAATAGTTAAATATGGCTTAAATAAGTTCTTTTTGACACGCGTCAAAGTCGCTAGACGATATTTACATTTTAGACAAGCAATCAGAAAAACAACTAAAAAATCGTTTGAATTCATCTATAAAAAAAAATTAGATGACACTTTTCAATACATAATATACCTATCCATGTCGTTACGAAACATTATTCAGTAGCTGTCTCGATTTCTGTAAGATATCAATTATCTTAGAAAATCTTACTCCTTTTAGTGGATTTGCCAATTTTTAAAATAAGCCATAAATCACAGTTGAATAGGCGGAATGATTTAGTCAGGTAATGTTATAACGTGTCTTCAAAAACTTTCCTCATTAGAAACGGTCATGCTGTTTGGATAATGGTTGGTGACAGTGCAAGGTAATCTATCACAAACGTATAATTTTGAATGAGCATGGCCGTCTTTAATGAATGTTTCTGAAGACACTTTATTACCACAGCTTGTTGGATCGTATTCCATCTCGTACTTTGTTAATATTCGTCATTATGGTCTTCGGCTGGTCCTGTCTGAGGTCAACCTTTACATCTTGCGAATCCTTAAATCTTTTGTGCTATTCAAACGTACTGAATTTTTTCACGACATTCCTACCATATGCCACTAGTAACCGTTGTAACGTTTCAATAATGGTTTTATGATCATGGTATATCCATGTGATTTCAATCCAATTACATCGAATATGAAATTACACACTAATACACCAGAAATTAAATTGTTATAATTCGTATTAGAGCAAATCAAATGAAGATATCAATCATATTTTTTGGAGTTAAATATAATAAATTGGAGAAAAATAATGTGTTTATGTTTGGTAAACATATGTTCTTATTTTAGATGAAATGAAGAGTTTTCGAGATCCATAAAAGGGTTGTAATACTTCCCAAATAAGTATTTTTTTCATAGGTATAAAATGTAGTTCACATATTTAGATATCTTTGATTTTTTTATACTTCTCAAAGTATCGCAAGATACATTTTAAAATATTTTCCTTAGAATAATTTGTATAACAAACCTCATGGATAATAAGAGAATTTCACTCAAATTCTTCCATATTGGGATGTGCATTTATATTAAAGAAGTGGTTTATTTGAGGAAGTTTACTAGTTATACACACGCTTCCTTAGATTTCCGAATGCTCCCTAAAAGCTACTTGGTAAATTGTTCTAAAAATCTATCTAACTGCATATCATCAACTGCTAATAAACTCTAGTAATGCTTTTACCTCTAATAGGAAACACTAAATAATTATTGGTTTTGGTTTATCAATTCCCTTTGGTGCGATATTGTTATATATGTAGATATATTTTTAAATAATTTACAATTTTTCTTCGTAATATCTTTTATATTTTAGATTCACTGCCTTGCGAAAAATGCGGTCAGAAGTATTCATTACCTTTACTGAGATATCACGAAACTACTTGCGGAAACGTTCAAGATATAGCATGTCCTGAAGAAAATTGTCCTTACAAATGTTCTAAACAAGCCAATTTGAAGAGACATATGTTGATGAAACATAAGAAGGTCTACAAATTAAAATAATTAATGAACAATATTCATTGTCCTCTATTAGCAAAATATCTAATTTTCGATAGATAATTGTAAAGTTTATTGAAAATCCAGTAAACTGAAATTTATAGTTAAAATATTAGTAATTTTGCTAGTTGTGAAATATTTAATGGGATTATATGGTAGATGATGTTATATATCTCTAAAGAAATTTATGTTATACTTTCTTTTATATTCTAGGATTGTGTTTCTTATTTTAATGTAGTTTATAAAAATGCTTTTAATAAACTTTTCCAAGAACAATTTATAGTTTCTTTTAAAGATATATATATATATATATATATATATATATATATATATATATATATATATATGTAGACATAGATTTTTATTTGGAATTTTTGTATTATGTGGGTAATTTTCTTGATTATTTGCAATTTTTATTGATATGAATTCAATTTGATTTATAACTATATATATATATATAGATATAAAGATAATTATTTCTTGACCTTTGTATGTTAGGAAGATTAAATTAGTCGGCGATTTAAGGTCTGGTTTACTTTGATATGTATATATTTAATTTCTTTGAAAAAGACACTGTGTCGAAACATGTAAGATTGCTTTAAATATATAAATATCAAAGTAAACCAGACCTTAAATCTCCGACTAATTTAATCTACTTATATAAATGTCTTCTAAAGTTCTCGTGGTTGTATAATATCGAAGTGATTTCTCGGGTATAGTTTTGCGTGTGGATTTGGTTCTAAGAAGGACCTCTATCCCGACGTTTCAACAAAATCTCATTCGTGTTCATCTGGTGCAATTTTCGATTGAATGTGTGAATAAACATTCAACAGCCAACCTACTCCAGATGAAAACGAGTGAGATTTCGTTGAAACGTCGAGATGGAGGTTCTACTCAGAACCAAATTCACACGCGGAACTATACCCGAGAAGCCACTTCGATATTTCATTGATAAAATAGTATTAACAAGTAAATACCTGTTATATAATATTATATACACTGTATACTATTTCGAAGGTGACATTTGGAATAATTCTTGAAATAATGATCTCAAGTAAAAATATTGAGAGGAGTTAATTTTTGTTTTAAGATCTTCTTTTTTGAGATAAAATTCATATTACGCATTTCATTCTCTTGTCTTCTATGATCACCTAGTCACTAATTTAAAATGGGATTATGGGCGAATGATATGCCATTTGAAAGCTGTGTGTTACCTAATATAACATTTTTATTTTATTTATTTGCATACGTTCATATTAGACGTACACAACAATGAATATGTTATAAAATAAGGAAAGAAACAATTAAGAACAATATTCGAATTTTCAGACCGCATTCGAATCTCACACGAGTACATTTCGATAAAAAATAGGAAAGGCATATAGGTTAGACCATGAGTTTGGCAAGGAATGGCCCTTGTTATAGGTACCCTGAAGAGGACAGTAGATTAACTGCCGAAACGTCGGATTACCTAATCCGACAAACGATGGAAATACCCCAAACGCTAATAGAATTTTATGGTTTCTTTCCTCTTGTAAAGAATATATCACGTCGAATACTAACAACAAAAAGAAAATAAAATGGAGTAAATGCACTAATTACTTAAATACAGAAGAAAACTTCCTATCCCAGTCTGTATAGCATACGCCAACCTCATCGATATCTAGACATCCCGCAGCTTCGTCAGTTACGCTCTACAGTTTTTACTGTAATAGATGTCGGTGTAAATATTTTAATAATAATATTAATGGCCGAACACTAATTGCCGTTAATTTTAACTTCAAAGTCCTTGAAGTGACTTAAGAATTTTGACTACATTCACTTTGGGCGAGAAGGAAAACCACGGACTCTTCCCCGGACAGCAGCATGAGATTCGAAGCCAAGGCCCCTGCGTGATAAGTCAATGACTTATCTCTGAGCTACCAGTCTGTGATTAGTTTAGTTTTCAATCATTGTTTTATTCTACTTAAATTAACTATTTAAACAATGTTTCAGCAAGAACCGACTGCTACATCCATTAACAAGATAAAAAATAGTTAAAATAAAATCTTCACTTTATTAATATGTTTGTAAAATGACAATTATTTGGCCAACACAGTGGCTTCGTCAGGTATTTACTAGAGCAAGTTATAAACTAACAGCGGCATACATAAACCGTTTGGATGATAATAGCAGCGCATAATAAGCTTATTAAAAAAGAAATATTTGTAAACATGTTTCCCAATAGTATAACAGTAATAGCAGACTAGATAGGTCACACATTATCACTAGAATATTTGTGTAAATTCTCATATCTTAATTCTTTTGTATTTACGTATACCGGTGTTAATAGTTTACTCTAGCAGGTACCTGACGAAGCCATTGTGTTGGCGAAACAATTGTCGTTTTACAATTACATATTAATAAAGTGGGAGTTTTAACTATTTACTTTATTTCTATTTTAAATTATGGATCTTCCTCAAGTAAAAGCAGAATCAATCCAATTAAGTAGATGCAATGTCGAATATCAATTTTATGTCAACAAATATCCTCTTTGAAATTAGGTTAGGTTGTTTAGGTGTCACCTTATTAACGGTATACACTGTATAGTTTATATTAAATTTCCTACCGAAATGAATTTATAAAATATGTTCATTGCTATCAGCAATTTCAATTCAAACAAATAGTCATGTAGAAGGGAGCACTAAAAGACCTACAACTTATTAAATTAGATATTTAGTAATTGCGAATTAATTATGGTAAATTTCCTGCAATTTTTTATGTAGAAAAGTCGTTACTGTTGCATTTCACATATTGAGATCTGTATAATAGCAATTGTAGATGTTATATGTGTTTTAGTCAGGTGTGCCACATATATCCTTCTTAATATACATATAATAACTACACTACTTTGTATTTTAGGTTCCAGGAATACATACCAGTGCCATAAGTGTTTCAGATCATATGCTTTGAAACATAGTTTAACTAGACATCTACGTGTGCAGTGCGGGAAAGAAAAGATGAATCAATGCAAGTTTTGCAATAAAAAATTTTATTTTAAACAGCAAGTCCAAGACCATATGTTTCGATTACATAGAGATCCTAACAAATTTTAATCTTAATGTTGTCATTGCGTTCGTATGTATAATGTATGTGTGTTGATAACAGTACCTCAAATAAATAAGATTAATATGTAAGACTTGATGTAAATATTTTTATATTCAAGATATAATTGAGATTAAGTGAAGTGATTCACTTCCTGAAAGCGGCATTTTAAGTGAATGTAGTCTTTATTTTGTTACTTCAAAAAGTACAGCAACCTGACATGATAAGTAGGTACATATCAATCCAGTGAGTGATTTTTGTATAGTTAATTAAATTGGTATAAGATTATTGAGTAAACTTTTTCTGGGTTTTATCACTAAGTCAACTGGCTGGCCACGTCTCAATTTACGCGCTACGTTCTTGTCACGAAAAGTTTGTTGCGTTGTTAATGTATTAACTTGCACTATTATAGTTAGCATTGAATTGATGAGTGGTTTCTCTAGTAGACGTCGCCTTCAATAACAACTTTATGCTGTACGTTGTTCTGAAATATCTGAATATCCACATTCCAATTGCTGGTAATACCTTATAGCTAGATTTCAATATGGTTTAAGAATGGTTTTGAACAATAGGACTTTGTTATCTCAGAATAATTTGGACTTGTCACCAATAAACTAATTAATTTCCTAGAATTTGAGCTCAAGTCGTTGCGCTTACGAAAAACATTTAATTTTTGTATTCCTTTTACGCGTGTAACAATGTTTGATGTTATTACTTTGTTTCCCTTTTAATAACAAGTTTTCTAATGTGAATATTTCAGAGTGACTTTTTCAAGTATTTACCTTATTCTTGGTCTCTTGATTAAAGCCAACACCGTCAACCAACATGCATATATAAATTGCTCTTTTATAAATATGTTTATTCTTCGTAATGAAGTTGTTTTTTCAATTAATAAATACAGATTGAAACCTCTAACTTAATTTTCAATATTACAGGAACCGTTTTATTTTGTATAAATTTTTATAATCACAGCAATCAAATAAGTACGTCAGAAGCTATATTTCACACTAAAACTGAAGCCTTATGTAACAGCTTTGTGTAACATACAATATTTTTATTTAATTCGCTAGTATTATGAATATTATTACTAAATTAGCCAAAGAATAATTTAGGTAAGTGAAATTAACAAAAAAAAAATGATACATACTTGAGTGGGTACAACCTCACAATTTGAACAACCAAAACCTTCTTAAAAATATAGAGAATGTTATTCAAACTCGAGTGTGGGGAACACAATATATATTTGTGCATATTTTCGTGAATTTACCAATCAGACATGCGGACGCGTGTTTCGTCCTATTTTGGACTCGTCAGTGCACGATGCTGGAATAGACGAACTTCGCAGCAACGAGTCTCTTAGGGCATACAGCCAAGTCATAGAAGACAGAATAAAACAACTTTCGGCGCCGTGACTAATGTCAACATCACAAACTACAACTCATTCAGCGTTATCCTCATGAGAAGTATAAAACTTGACAGGTGCTTTCCATGGGAAAAACACAGTCAAGATACATCTGTAAATTTAGACTCATTTTCGCTTATTATCCATTTCTTAACCGATTTCTATATCTTCTCAAGGTTGAGCTAATTATAAATTGTGTGACCTTGATATTCGGTTGGCGTGAGATTCCAATACAGTTGTGACCTTCGTAAATATTATTACAGTAGTTGTCGAAAAGTATCCATTGCACAGAATGTATAGTAATGATTCTAAAACACTCCCTTGTGCTATACCAGAGAGATTGGAATAGTAATTTATTTAATTGCTGCTAATATATATTAGTAAAGATTTTCATGAAGAATGCTTTAAAATGATTTTAGAACCAAAGTTTTAAACATAATTATTCACTTTGACTATTGTCTTAGACATAGTTCTTTTATTGGGTCATTAAATGTTTTAGGATTTCAAGCGAAACTTTTGAATAGCTTATAAGTCATTAATAGAACATAAACACTCAAACGCAATAATTTTGTTTTTAGTAATTAGAATCTTAGCAAATAAATAAGCTAATAGTTTTAGTAATGATAAAATAATTAAGCTTAAAATGTAGCAAGCGAGAACGATAAAATTATAAACTAAGTCAAAAAAATAGCATGTCGTTGTGTAAACACGATCAAGTATTTTTGAATAGAAATTAATACAAATATGTTAAAAATATATCTGTATCTGTATACACGGTAATACACAACATATTGGCCCAAGGTCACTTCAATATAACAGATACATGTATTTCGATCTAATGATCTCCTCAGTGCAGTTATGAAATGATGCCTTTAGATTCGCCCCCGTAAGGTAAGCACAATCTAATACCGTCAGGTGACAAGAGATATCTCGTGACATCTGACGCTTTCTCACTAACGACTAAGCCGCTTCTAGGAGAGAAAGAAATACGTGTATTTGTGTAGTTCATTAACTCAAAAAATTGTATATTGATGTATAGATACATCAAATATTTGTGAATACAAATATGTTAAAAACATACCTGTATCTATATACATAGATGTCTGTCAGATGTCACGAGATATCTCTCAGCTAACTGTATAAAATTATGCTTATTTTACCGGAGCGAATCTAAAGTCGTCACTTGATAACTGCATTGAGGAGAGCATAAGATTGAAACACATGTGTCTGTATGTTGAAGGGATCAAAATGAAATTAACAGAAAGAAACGAAATATACTTGAGTGGGTAAAACCTCGCAATTTGAACAAACAAAAACATTTTTGATAATATCAAAAATATTATTAAAACTCGAGTATAGAAAACACAATACATATTTGTGTGAATTTACCAATAAGACATGCAGCACGTGTTTCATCCTATTTAGGACTTGTCAGTGTACGATGCTGGAATAGACGAATTTCGCAGCAACAAGTCTTTTACCGCATACACTTAAGTCATAGAAGACAGAATAAAACAACTTTCAGTGCCGTGACTAATATCAACATCACAAACTGCAACTCATCCAGCGCCATCCTCCTGACAAGACTTGACAGGTGCTTTCCATAGGAAAAACACAGTCGTAGTACCTTAGCGTAAGGTAAAAGGTATAGCAAGCGCCAATTAAGTTGACGCGAGGAGGGGATGCGCAGAAGCTGATTTTAAAAACGGCCACCCCCACTACTCAAGTAATTGTCAGAATACATTTGTCATTGACGTTTGACGGAACATAATGTCTTTGCTAGGGGATCATAAAGTGATACACGCTCAGAGGTTAGAATTATCTGACATTTGATGTAAAACCAAATACAAATCTCCCCACTACTTCTAATCCTGCGCGAACTTGCCCCTCCTCGCGCCAACTTAGTTGGCGTTTGCTATACATCTGTAAACTTAGACTCATTGTCACTATATAATTGTGTGACCTTGATATTCGGTTGGAGTGCGATTCCAATACAGTTGCGACCTTCGCAAATGCTATCACAGTAGTTATCGAAAAGTATGCATTGCACAGAATGTATAGTAATGATTCTAAAACAATACCTTATGCTATACCAGAGAGATTGGAATAGCATCTATTTAATTACTGCTAGTGATATATTCGTAAAGATTCTTACGAATAATGTTTTAAAATGATTTTAGAAATGAAGTTTTAAACATAATTATTCCTTTTAACTATTGTTTTAGACATCTTTCTTTTATTGTGTCTCTAACTGTTTAAGGATTTCAAGTAAAACTTTTGAATAACTTAAAAGTCATTAATAGAACATAAACACTCAAACGCAACAATTTGTTCTAGTAATTAGCATCTCAACAAATAAATAATCTAATAATTTTTAGTAATGATAAAAGAATTAAAGTTAAAATTCTGCAAGCGAAAACGATAAAACTGTAAAGTAAGTCATAAAATTACTTTTGAATACAAATTCATACATATCTGTGTCTGTATACATGAATATACACAACATATTTAACCAATGGTCAGTTCAATATACAGACACATGTATTTTGATCTAACGATCTCCTCAGTGCAGTTATAAAACGCCTTTATATTCACTCCCGCAAGGTAAGCGCAATCTTATACCGTCAGGTGACAAGAACTATCTCGTGATATTTGCATGTAAAAATGAGATTCAATATTCATTAATTCTCATTTGCAATAAGTTCAGAATAAGAGTGGAAATTACATTTATTGTACTCTCTAGCAAACTTTTTTTTAATTGTTGCAATTAAATGTATTGCTAAACTCACATCAGTGCAAAAAAATATTTTGGAATGTATACCTGGAGCTTCAACATATCATGGTATTAGTACATGTATTTATTAAATTATTAAATCTATTTATAAGCCATATCATAAATTTAAAGCAGTTATAGGTGAGCATGTTTCACAAGATTACAACACGTTTCACTTCATTAACCTACATTATTTTATGTTTTAGGTCAGACTCATCCCTACCAATGTCAAAATTGTTATAGATCGTACACATTGAAACATAACTTACTCAGACATATTCGAGTACAATGTGGCAAGGAGAAGCAATTGCAATGTATCTATTGTGATCGGAAATTTTATTTCAAAAAGGATGCTCAGGATCATATTCTACGAAGGCACAAAGTCTATAGTCAAGTTTCAGTCACAAAATACTAATCGCTTCATGTCAAAATGTGATTGTTTAATATGCGTGTACACTTAGATGTTATAAAATAAATAGAACTAAAAATAAATTTTTACGCGTTTTTTTTCATTTTATTTTATTAAAGCCAAAGCAGATGAGTGCTTTGAGACGGTGACTCATCTACATACATGCTTGGAGTATTAAAAAATATAGATTTTAGGAATTACAATTTAATTGTCTTATTTCTTTACTTGGTTTCTTAAAAACGTTTTGCCTGAGACCGGTAGCTCTTAACGCTTGTGATGTTTACTACGTTTTATCCGCGATCCTTGCAATAACCAAATTAATTGATTTAAATGATTTTTAAATTTAAATTGGTTTAATGTCAAAGCGACAATTCTGTGACAACTATCACGGACAAAATAGTATATTAAAAAACGAGTTTCATAAGGCACCATTTTGCCGCACGAGATCAGTTTAGAAAACGAGCCGCTTACGGCGAGTTTTCTAAAGAGGGAGTGCGGCAAAAGGCCTTATGAAACGAGTTTTTTATACTATTTTTTCTATTTTGCGTTTATTACATTAATAAATTGCTTAAATTGGAATTATTTAATTTGAAAGTTCAGAGTTTAATTTTTATATAAAGCATGCAGTTGGTCACATTGATACTTGACATTTTCAAATTTAAATCTTGCTATCCGCGAAGTATATTATATTACATATTATTTACTAATTTTCGTTAACATTACTTGATACTTCATTTAAAAATATAAACATGAGGGACATAGGAACATATATATGTTGTTGTCAATTGTATACAAAATACGTTGTTGTGTAAAATACGGACATATATCATATATGTCAAATGTACATAAATTCTTAAAATCAAATGACAGCAATGCTATTTATTTATGTATTCGAATAACGCCAACATTGAAAAATGAAAAAAAGCGTATCGAAATGGAGCTCATTTCGATACTGTTTTGGGTTTCATAATGAGTTCATTTCGAACGCAAAATAGAAAAAATAACTTTTTCCCACTCCCCTTATAGTAAGCATACCATTAATACATTGTTTCTATAGACGTAAGTTGGTTTTACTGAAATGACTGTGATTGTTATGACAACGGGGCGTAAGTAATTTACTTACGTCCTCTAGGGAAAAAAAGTGCATCAAAACACGTGTTCTATTAATTTATATTTATGGTAATATTACAGTTTGTACAATTAGTAACATTATTAACAAAATTGGGATATTTAATTATATTTCTTGATAATTCAACGTTATTATCACCTACTTTATCAGTAACACTTAATTCCGTGGTTTCATTTGACACTATCATCGCCGAAGATGCTTCAGTATAATTTGTACCCTGATTATCATATAAAACCTTATTAGCAATCGCTTTTTTGTTAGCAATAGAATCGGCTACGTAGGTTTCCGCAATACTACTAGACTTCCAACCCCCGTGCCTCTTTAGTGTGAGAACTTCTACTCCAGTATTCGCTAATAATGTTGTTGACGTTCTTCTGAACAAATGACCTGTATAGCAAATCCAAACAAGCCTCTCTCGCTTCGTCTTCTACATTAGGAACACTCATTTTTAAACCACAATTAACACAACTGAATTGTCAAATTTCGTTTTATTTGTGTTTATAAACAATTGTATGTAGAAACTGCCTAGTAACGTTTCAGATGTGTCTAATTTATTAAATTCCGAGGTTGTTCACCGTTTCTGTTTATCATGATTACATTTAATTTTTGAGGATTTTATTGTCTGGGGAGTGGGAAAAATGTTATAAGCAATTCGGGAGGTAACATTTACCAGTCTCGAACACTATTGCAAGTCCTCGGGCAAGCCCTCGGACGCAAACTAGTCCTCGACTAGTAAATGTTACTTACCTCGCTTATTACTTAAATAACTATTTCCCACTCCCCTTATAGTAAGCATACCATTAATACATTGTTTCTATAGACGTAAGTTGGTTTTACTGAAATGACTGTGATTGCTATGACAACGGGGCGTAAGTAATTTACTTACGTCCTTTAGGGGAAAAAAGTGCATCAAAGCACGTGTTCTATTAATTTATATTTATGGTAATATTACAGTTTGTACAATTAGTAACATAATTAACAAAATTGGGATATTTATTTATATTTCTTGATAATTCAATGTTATTATCACCTACTTTATCAGCAACACTTAATGTCTAATTTATTAAATTCCGAGGTTGTTCACCGTTACTGTTTACCATTATTACATTTAATTTTTGAGGATTTTATTGTCCGGGGAGTGGGAAAAATGTTATAAGCAATTCGGCAGGTAACATTTACCAGTTTCGAACTCTATTGCAAGTCCTCGGGCAAGCCCTCGGACGCAAACTAGTCCTCGACTAGTAAATGTTACTTACCTCCCTTATTACTTAAATAACTATTTCCTAGCAATGCGCAATGGAAAATTCACCAATCAAGTAGTGGGCAGAAACACAATAGGATGTTTAAAAGATCGCAAAATGCTTGAATTTGGCCGATCCACATCTTTAAACTGGGCATGCGTTTAGAAGAATTTCAGCTACCTTGTTGTTGAATAAAAATGTTGATATTTTGAGTCTTAGAAGATACTGTGGGTGTCATGTTACGCAGCTGATTTGTTGGTGAATAAATTAGAGTTTTCACGAAAAATTTTGCATGAAAATACACCCTTTCTAGTGACAACGACTACAGAAAATCTTGTTGTAGGAAAGAAGATAGGAAGCAATTCCTCACTAAATGCACCCGAAGATTCTACCATTTCTGGAACCATAAGAAGTTTATTTACCAAATGCACTGATTGTACTTTTAATGTTATAGTTTACGCTATTTTAAATAAAATTACAAAACTTTCATATTCGATTACTTACTGCCTTCCGATCGGTAAGTGACAGTTCTTCCCAATCTGAGATTTGTAAACACAGCATAATATTCTTTTAATCTAACCAGTAAATACGTTAAATTGACTGACCGTGCAAAAAATAATTTAGTAACATTCTTTTAATGTAACCAGTAAATACGTTAAATTGACTGACCGTGCAAAAATGAATTTAGTAACATTTTAGTTTGAAATTTTTCTGAAAAGACTGGAACTTTAATACTTCTGACTCTAGAAGACAAGATTCTAACGAAAAATATAAATATTCGTTGGTGAAAATGTAATAGAAATAACTGGTGATCACTGGGCCGCTTCATTAAGAAGTGTATAGAATGTGCACCTCGCTAAAATTAGAGAGGAATGCAAACTTACTTTGAAATTAGTGAGAGAGAAATAAATGGACACGATACGATAGGAACTAGATTGTGTTGATCAACTGGAATTAGAACATCTCATAGTTACTCTTATCTTACAGCAGGCATGTTCCTATATTTAAGTCGAATTGTAATATGTGCAAGTGAATTATAGTCATTAGAGCAGTTTATCAATAGCGCAATCCCAGACAATCATCTTTTTGATCTGTTTTTCAGTGTTGTATTGATGTTTTTATAGGAAATTTCGTAATCGCATATTAATCTTACGTACAATTAATTAAACTATTTATATTTTGTACTGTGCATACTTGTTAAATACTAATTTACAAAATTTAACTAATTTTTATTTTATTATTAATTACTACTCATAATCATAATAATAACGGTCCTTCCTGCAAGAAACTTCAATGCGTAGGTATTATAATTTTAACAGCCGATCTATTTAGACTTAGACAAACCGAGTCAATCAATTGTATTTAAAAAAACGTGTTTACAGCGATTCGATATTCACACTCGACGAAATAAATATGAAATGATTGAAGATAAAACATAGATATTTTTTATTGCTTTATGTCTAGTAGAATAGTTAATTGTACATTCATTATATTTTGTTTCATTCAAAATAAAAATGAATTCGATCGTTATGTATTATCTTCTTATATTACACGGTTTATCGCAGTGCAATGAACCATTAAAAAAGTGCTCGTCTTTCAAACTGCATATATATAAGACGATACATGCTATGTAATAATTCGGGATACTTAGTTGTAATAATTACTTTCCTAATGTCTCAATTTAGTTTTAAAAAAATGTATATTTTTCTTTTGGTTTTGACACAAGCGTGGTTTGAAAGTATGATTTTGTTGGACAATTTTACAGATACAAAATATAATGTAAATAAAAATAATGTAATAAGTAGACGAAAACCTTTTCAATTGTTGGCTAAATAGGGATTATTTTGTGCATTTTAATAAGTTCTTTGTCTCTTCTGCTTTTTCTTCTATTCTTCATTTGAATTTTGATATCGATTCTATCATTTGTAACAATGAGTTATTTGCATTTATATTAATTCTTAGAATTTTTATTTAAATAATCCTGTTTTCGTAAATAATTATTCGCAATATTCTTAATTTTAGATTTGGTACACTAAGCCTTTTCTATATGTCAGTTCGGAAATTATAACTTAAAGTATTATGGAATCGCTTCTTGGCCGATGTTTTGCCACTGTTGTAAGAAACATTTGGAGAGGGCATCCGTCATTATGGTTACCACCCAGCAAACCCTTCATTCTCTTAAACTTAACCATAACAGTGACGCTCCTATGAGCCGGAACACCTCCTATACTGGGCGTTCCGAAAACGTAATTAACCATATATTCTTTGGGCTTAAATAATGGGGCTTTCCTAATGTCACTTTCTATTTGAACGTTTTTTTTCCCTAAATACAGGGTGTCAAAATGAACTTTTTAAAAGTAGCTCAATCATCACAAAAAATTATCATCGGAGGGAATCGACTCCGTAGAATCCCAATCTGGCATCAGAATTTACCTACAGTCCTCGGGAGCGATGGCGATTTGGGGGGGGGGGGGGGGAATCGTAGCTCCGA
The DNA here is from genome assembly GCA_935421215.2 of Melolontha melolontha. Lineage (NCBI taxonomy): Eukaryota > Metazoa > Arthropoda > Insecta > Coleoptera > Scarabaeidae > Melolontha > Melolontha melolontha. Next base: position 47,775,032 of record OW285235.1, on the reverse strand, counting down.
ATTAGGTACATATAGTGAGTTGAAATTATGCACACGAACCTACAGAGGATGTATCTACTATAGATCGTTTAACGTTCGCGCTGCAGTGTATATTCTTATGGGGATATATACATCTCCTTTTCTCTTTAAACAATTAGAATAACGCTTACTTTTTCTATCTCTTTAACCGTTATTAAATGTATCCATATTTTCGTTAGTGATTTTTCAGTTGTACAGTTAATGAAATTGACATGGTTACAATTTTATTTATTTTCGTTTGTCAAATATTATTGCTACTTTCGCGTTGTTATTATTATTTATTTAGTATTTGTATTGGATAATTAATATTGTATTTCTAATTGGAAAACTACAATTCAATATAAATAACATATTTCTTCATTACAATTAAGTGTTTAATTTATATAGGTTATGTGCTATGACAACACCGTCAATAGAGGTTATTTTAAAATCAAACTTCAGAAACTATTTTATCAGTTGGCAAATTGCGTTGAACAATTTGACAACTATGTAAGCGTTCTCTGTAAAGCCCATACTGCACCGTGAACGTGAAACGCTCCATAGAAAAAAATTAGGAACATCTTAGCGGCAAAGTTATCGGAGTTATGGATGCTCGAACTTGACCAATCTTCCTGTTATCCTTTCTCAAAGGTCAAGTTTGCGCAGCTCTAGCTCCAAAATGGGGAAAGTTAGTATGTTCCCTAGGTTTTTTCCTAGTAGCCACATCCCTTTTAAGTCTGTATCCAATATTTCAAGTCACTAGATGTACCAGATTCGGAGCTACTATTTTTTGCACGCCCCCGAGCGCTGGAGGTAAATTCTAATACCAGATTCGGATTCTACCGAGCCGATTTCTCCCGACTATGATTCTTTTATGACGATTGGGCTACTTTTAAAAAGTCAACCATAACACCCTGTATATTGAAAAAGAAGCCTTTGAATAGAAAGTGACATAAAGGAAATCCCATTATTTAAGCCAAAGGAATATATGGTTAACGGATTAACCTACTTTTTGTAACACCCTGTATAACCCCTTCCCAAACTAATAAATTTTCAGTTTCAGTGCAGCAACAGCAGTAGCAACCTTCAAGATGGTTCTTGCAATAGTGGACGAAACGTCGGTCAAGTCGGAACAGTGCCAAGAATGCGGTTCCAGTCCGGAAGCCTGCAAGCCAGATTTCGGATATTGAGGAAACTTATATTCATTTAAATTATATACAAATAACTTATTTAATTGCATATAGTAAACTTAATATTCGCCTACTAAAGATCATTCATTAGACGAAGCATATAAAAGCATCAATATTACTTATTATTTCTGATTTTGGCTATAAATTTCTTCTATAAATATACATGGACTCAGAAAATGATTATTATATATATATATATATATATATATATATATATATAATGGCATACATGTTTTAATACATTGTTAGGATGAAAGCAAGTTATTGCATAATACATTCCTCGGATTATTTAGTGCCAAATCATAAACACAGTGGTATTCCATTTTTTCATAATTATTATATTTTATAAATATTGGAATAAAACTAATTTATTGTTTCAGAAGTCTGTAAAAAAGGTATGAACAACCTAAGACCTAGAACATACAGGAACTATTCGCAAGAAACATTGGAAGAGTGCCTTAACGCGATTTTAAGGGGTGAGATTTCGCAGCGCCAAGCCTCAATTAAATACAATATACCTAGACGGACATTAGTTAACAAACTAAAATCAAGATATTCTGCTAAGACGTATGAGCACGCTGTATATATTCTCCCCTGAAATACTAGTGAAAATATAGAAGAACGTATTAATATAGTTAAATTAAATTAAAATAATTGTTAATTAAACGAATTTATATCCTGTGAAATTAGTTTCTGTGTTGTATTCTTTTTAAATTAAAAAAATCTTGTTTCCTTAAGATTTCTGTGTGTTTTTATAAAGTAAGGAATGGTTTAATTGAATTCGGTACTTATTTGGATGATTCGTTAAAATATTGTACTATCTATAGTATCCTGTGCATTTCGTTGACAAAGTTGTCATAATATGTTCTTCACGGAGTATGGAATATTTACATACATGTGGAAGGTTGACAAGTATTATACTAATTAAACAAATGCCTGCCATGAGGGTAATGAAGTTAAAACCCTTATACTTTAATATATTTCTGACTCATGTTAACAATTAACAAAGCCATATATACTTTTAGATCTGATGCAGATATCGGCAGTGTCTTTAACATTTTATTTCTTTTTTTTTCCTCTAAGAAGGCGTCCAAATTTTTAAGAAAATGATAATGTATTGCATTTAAGTTTGGTAAATTTTGAAGCTGTTACTAGATATGTACTGGGTCTTAAATTACTTCTTCAATCTTTTTGTTTCTTCTATACCTTTACGGATGTGAGGTTATTTTTTTAATCTTTTGCTCCACTTCGTCTATAATCAACTTCATATATCCTATTTTTGTCTTCTTTCCTCTCTTTTTTCTTCCTTAGTAACGTGTAATCTATATATACAGGCTATCCATGAAATAAACAGCGTATGAAAAATGGAAAGATGTAATTATATAGAATATGAATCCAAAATATTGTAAACTAAAAACTCCTGAAAAATTTATAATGTTACACACACACCCTATGTTTACATACGTAACAGCTAGCGATGTTATATAAGCTATAATATCCTGTATGCTAAGGTCAATATCTCGTACACAATCAGCTTTTTATACAGTCAAATAAATTATTAAGAATTAAGTTGTTTATTACATTAATTTAAAAAAAGCCATTTTAAAAATCATACTAAAATTTCATGTATGTATATTACGAGAATTTTTTTTGTTAGAAGTAAGAAACATCGAAAATGAATATCGGATTCAGAATGCCGCTATTGTATTTAAAGGCGGCAATATTTATGTTAATAAAAACGATAACATTGTGTCTAAGTTATGGTAAGGGTTCATTAACTTGGTATGAAAGTCAAGTGAATTTTTAAAGACGATATATTAAAAGAACATGTAAGATGTGTACTTTACGGGCATTTAGCGTCCTATTTGGTTACAATCTATTATCTTTAATCGAAAAATTGTATCGAACGTACGTAACGATTGACAACAAAACGAAACTTAAAGCGATATAATAACAAAAGTATTCTTTTTGTTATCGTGGGCCAGCTTTAAGATATCATCTCCGATAGTATTTATGATATATTGACTTGGACAGTAGCGTAACAATAGTGTAGTACATACCGAGCGGGGAAGTGCTCTATTACAGCCGAGCGTCAAGGTAGCTTACCGAGGTAAGCTGCAGACGCGAGGCTGGAATGAGTTCTCCCGAGGTATGTATACGATTTTACTCACAATCTACTATTAGTAATTCTATATAAGTTTTATTTTAAATAATAATAATAATAATAATACATGAGTATCTGTATTTATTTTTATGATAATTTGATAAACTATTTTAAGGAAGATACTTGTAAAATCGTTGCTAGGCAATGTAATAAGTTTGTTGAATCTGACAGTTAGGTAATTATTTTGCCAGTTACAAAATATAGTACGGCATTTTTAATAATAAAAAATCTTTATACGTGTATACTAAGAAATATGTCTGAGAGTGAACTTGAATGCACCCCACCAGAACTGCGAGTAGCTGCAGAAAAAGCTACTAAAGGCATGATTCCGAAAAAAAGCAGGGAGAGGTACGAGAAGACTTACGCAGCATATAGTAAATGGTGTGTGATTAAGGGTGTGCTGCATACCTCTGAAACGGTACTCCTTGCTCATTACATGGACAAGTAAAAATTGCTAATATGTTGTCAAATGTAGAACAATCAAGATCATCGATTTCTAGAAATGAACAGTATAATTTTAAGCAACAACATGGTCTTTCTTTAACAGTTAACAGTAATGATAATTCTAATGTAACCATTAATATTTACAACTCTAAATAGGTTTATTATTGTTTCTTTACTAAATAAATACAGAGTTTGATTCCAATTTATTCTTAAAAACATGTTTTAATGCCAAAATGACAATGATGTCATATTTGTGACTAATGAACTGACACTTGCTAGCTGGGAAAACACTTTTCCGGCTATAGCTGGGAAAGTGAAGTAGGTAAGCAATAAGTCGCTTCCCGACTGTTTCGAAGGGTACAAATCTACAGATTACTAACCGATTGTGTGTAAAATTTTTTCAAATATCTTTATCATTTTTTTCTCGCTTATGAGAGGGAAATATTTTACGATATATTCTAAATAATTTAATCTTTCCGTTTTTCATATGTTGTCATTTTATTTCAAGGACACACTATATTTTCTTCTCTCAATAATATTTCGCATATTTTTTTTATTCCACCTTTATTTTTTTGAAACATTTTTCCATTTTTACACATGTTTTATTTCCAATTTTCTGCGCATTTCTTACTTTCAGCACGATATTTACATGAATCTTGAAATAATTATATTGTTTTTCTCGTTACTCTCAGTTCAACTTTTCTACTTTAATATTTAGACATCTCTTTTGAGTTCCTTATTTCTTTCAATCATTTGTTTCATTTTTTGTTGGTAGGATTTCACACCGCTTTTTTGGTTTCCTTCATCACGCTTTTAATTTTTTTCTTCATTGTTTCCGCCATCTTGTCCGTGATATCTTGCGATATGGTTCTTATTATTTCAATAATCTTGCATTCCCCTCTTTGATGGATAGTGTATTGTCTTCTGTTTACTTTACTTTTCTTAAAAGGCCCCATGCAATCTCATTCTTTTTCTCTATTTTTCCCCATTGAGCTATCGCTTTCGGGGTCACCCAAAATTGTATAAGCGAGTAATTTTAAATATCTCCACATAAAAAAAATCCAAAGGATTGTGGTCAGGTGACCTTGGGGGCCATATGTGTCCTATCCAACGGTTTGAATAAACCTTATCTAAAAACTCCCGTAAGATTAATGCAAAATGTGGAGATGCACTGTCATGCATGAACCACATACGCCTTCTAATTATGAGAAATACATCTTCCAAAAGAAAAAACAGGAATCTCATTTTCTAAAAAATGAAGATATGTATCACCGTTTAATCGTTAAGGAAGCAAAAAATGGCCCTATTAAATAATTGCCGATAATACCAATTCAAACGTTGACCGAAAAAGTTTGTTGGAATCGTGCTGCAACTGTGTCATGTGAATTTTCATCAGCTCACTTATGGTTGACATGAAAATTCATAATACTATGCCTTGAGAAGTTGGCTTCATCTGTAAACAATACAGTGGAAGCAAAATTGGGATTGTTTGCAATTTTTCTTAAAAACCATTGGCAATACTGCATACGGAGCGCATAGTTATTAGGTAGCAAATCTTGAACACATTGAATATGATATGAAGAACCTCATCTTCAAGTTGTGGAGTTCTGGCATTTCTAGGTTTCTTAGGTAACTTTCAGTTTCTTGTAAACGAAGATGTAGTTTAGTAAACGTTTCAGAACATGGTAAGCTGTTATTTAGATAACACTGGGCATACATACGTCTAGCCTCTAAGGCATTACCATTGGATAATCCATACTAAAAATGCATATTAGCCATTTCAGCATTAGTAAACACAGGCATTGTCAAAAACTTTAAACTTGACACAAATGAAATTAGAATGATGCGTTGGTGTTTAGGTTTGACACAGTAATTACCAAGATTCCAAAGGCCACTTACAATCAACATGTTTTTTCTTGTTAGTTTTCGAAACCATTAGCGTCACTAACAAACAAATTATCGTCGAAATAAATTTCACTTACAGTTCGTTTATTACAAAAAAGAAAAATAAAAAACCTTGTATATCATTAACGACAAAACTTATCACACATGTTTATAGGAACTTTTCGTCTTAAAATTGAATGACGAATCGCCCACAACAAAATTTCAAATTACTTTCGAAACATCCTATATATATATATATATATATATATATATATATATATATAAAACAAGTATTCATTTGAAAAGTCAATCTAGGTTACTTTGAAATTTTGATAGAATAAGACGCAAATATATTAGTATGTGTTTGTTGTTCCGTAAACGTAAATCCAAATGACATTTGATAATGTCAATCACAAATATCAGTTAGTGCATAAAATAATCGTGCGTCGATTCTGGTTTAAATAAATTACTTCTCAGTTTTAAAATGGCTTTCACTTTAGAACATTAATTTTTTTTAATCCAGGCTTATTTTAGAAGTGGTAAAAAATTGATGGTTTATGGGTTTATTCAGTTCAAGATTGCATGGTAGAATTTCAAGTTGAATTTTCACATTTTGTAATACATTATATACAATTTAAGAATACTTTGGATAGAACTTTAAAACTTTTTCTGAAACTGGTGGTCTCTTAAGAAAATCAGGCAGCGGAGCAGTTAAGAAACGTACACCTCAAGTTGTCAATCGTGTTGAAGAAATAATGGAAAATGAACCACAAACATCTGTTCGACATTTGAGTCAACAAATAAACCTTTTTGTTGGTACAACTCACAAGTTATTAAAAAAAGATATGCAACTTTATCCATACCGTGTCACAGCAGTACAAGAATTGTTAGAAATTGATTACCCACGTAGACAACAGTTTTGTAATTGGTTTGTAAATATGAACAATAATGGAGAACTTTCGCAAAGAGTCATCTTTACTGATGAAGCATGGTTTTATAAAACGGGATACCTAAATTCACAAAATACAAGAATTTGGAGTAGTGAAAATCCACATGTAATTAATGAAGAATCGCTACATCCAGAGAAAATTGGTGTTTGGGCAGCGGTAAGCCAAAGGCGAATCATTGGACCAATATTTTTTCAGGGAACGTTAACTTTTCCAAAGGTACCGTACGGAAATTTTACAACCATTTGTCAATCAGTTGCATGATGAACTTCAAAATGCATATTTCCAACAAGACGGAGGAGCACTTTGTCACTGTACTGCAGAATCTTTGGATTATTTATGAGCATTTTTTGATGAGCGTATAATTAGTCGAAATACTGAAATTGCCTGGCCTGCACGTTCATGCGATTTAACACCTTGCGACTTCTTTTTGTGGCCTTTTCTAAAAAATAACATATTTCGAACACCTATATTGAATTTGAATAATATGCTACAGAGAATCGAACAGAAATGCATGGAAATTAATAGCAATCCACTAATGTTGCAGAATATCATCAGAAATTTTGAACGGAGGATTTTAAAGTGCATTGATCTTGAAGGACAACATTTTCAACATTTGTTATAGTTTTCAATAAATACCTATTATTTGTTATTTATTTGTATGTATGAAGCTGTCAAAATATACGACTTCGTAGGTTTTGATTTCAACAAATAAATTTTGAATTATTTTATACCCAAGAATGCAAGATAATTTCAAAAATTTTATAGTATTATGTTAATTTTTTTCCGATTTGCTTGTATAAATAGCTAAAACAACTAATACATTATCAAGAGGTTAAGGTGTGTTTCTTTATTATTTATTCATTGTCCCAAAGTTACTAACATATATTGCTCAGTTTTCAGGAACGCAAGCTTCGACCAAGACGAAAATGGACGGTTTAGATGTCCGCACTGTAAGCTATCGTACAAACAAAAAGGACATTTGGTTAGACATATGAGATACGAATGTGGAGTCGAACCGCAGTTCACTTGCGAAGTATGTTTCAGAAGGTTTAAGCATAAATGCAACCTTAAAGCTCACTACGCTTGTTTACACAACGTTTGAATAAAGATTTATTCGAAAAATTTATATTTTTGTAACATCCTTTTATTGTCCTGAAGACACTAAATAATCAAACTGTGAATAGGAAGGAATTTCATTATTTACTATTGAAATGAACTAATGATGAAGCCAATGTTAAGTGTCATGGAGCTCGTTGTATGACTGAAAGGGTAGAGTTTATATATTTACAAACTTGTTATTACATAAGTGATAATTGAAATAATAAATTTTGTTAAATTGCTATTCTAGTTTTGCGTCTTTGGGTGTTTCTGTCTTAATAGTATTTTTTTTATTATTCAGTAAAAAAATAAAAATAAGAATTGTTAAACTATATACAACGTTCTGTAGTTTATTCCATACATTTTCGAGGGCTACAATAATTTTTTTTTAATATACTTAAACTGCTATTATTATAATTAATAAGCAATTAATAATTACTTTTTTTTACCTAAAATTTTTATTTTTTTATTGAATAATAAACAAAAAATTTGAATCGAAGTAGCCATTTTTACTTGATGGAAATTCATAATTGATTAAATAAAAATGAAAGAGCAATATCACTTAATTTCCGCTTTATAAGGTAAAATCCCTCAGTTTTATTGCAAATTTTTTACAATACAACTCCATCCGACGAAGACACTGTGCGTCGAAACAATTGTTATGGGATTTTAGTTCAATAAAGTAGAAATTAAGTGATGTTACTCTTTCATTTTTATTTCATAAAAAACAATTATTAAGATCCAAACAAAAAGAAAGTAAATACGTACATTTTGTTTGCATATAAAAGATTATTTCATTGTATTTAATAATTTCTTCTACTTTCTCAAACTATATTATCAGCTAAAATGTTAAATTGTCGAATGCAGTCATGTGATTAACATGGATCGTAAAACAGGCATGTTTACTGGCATAGTTGGTGATCAAGGTGTCGAACACTGCAGTACTTAAACAGGTTACACTGCAGTGTATCGACTGTACATAACAACGCAATTACTACCAGTCAGTACTAATTTGTACATGTAAGTAGTTGATAAATTATAAATTTCGAATTGTAGAATTAAATGGGTTGTGTTGGGTAGTTATTCGTATTCGTGTCTCGTCATAATGGAAACGACTGAGTAGGTAGTAAAAATATGTTCGTATATTTTAAAGTAAAGATATTTGTTAACATTTTGAACTTACTGCAAATGGGAATTGAGAGAATTAATTACTATTAAATCTCATTTCTAGACGCAAATGTCACCTTAATGTGTTGCGTTAATTACTACAATTTGACAAACTAAGTTTGTAACAGTATGCAGAACGCAACATGTCGCAACGCCAACCTTCCTGGTTGTTAGAATAATTAAAAATTCGAGAAAAGCCACATCTATCCCGGAACGCGCTTATGCATTTAGTTCTTATTAGAGCTTGTCCGCACACTATTTCCTGGAGAAAGGATATTTCTCCAAGATACATTAGAGCTCCTGACGAGCTCTAATAAGAGCGAACGCATCCAAGCGTTCCGGAATAGATGTCGCTTTTTACGAGTTTTTAAAGATATTTGTCTTTGTAATTATGCTTTTTATCTGTAAGGTGTTTACTTATTTATCTTTTTGCTACTCATTATTTGCAATAGTAATTTGAAACATACTTGAGTAGGTAAAACCTCATTAAATTTTGTATAAATCAAAAAGATTTTTAATAACATAAAATATTATTAAAAATCGGGTGTGGATAATACAATGGAGTGAAGGCAGAGGTTGAGGTCGTCAGATGGAGACCTCTGGCTTGGTTTAGGACTTGATGACAGTGATGGTTGTTTTGGCGTTGTTATTACGGTGAAAGAATCTCTCCAGCAGCATATACTGATGATGCTATGGTAAGATGAAACACGTGTCTATGTATTTGGAGAGATACTTTCACACAAACATGAACTTGGATTGTGTTTTCCACATCCAATTTTTAATAATATTTTATATTATAAAAATGTTTTTGTTTTATAGAACCAAGAATATTGGGAAGTACAGCAACAATATATTCAATTTAGGATGTCATTTATTTCATGCCAATATTTTGCACTTGCTTCAGTGCTATTTATTAGTATGTGTTTGTTGTTCCGTAAACGTAAATCCAAATGACATTTGATAATGTCAATCACATTTGTTATTTATTTGTATGTATGAAACTGTCAAAATATGCGACTTCGTAGGTTAAGTAGTAAATTTTAATTTACGACATACTTCAAAATGTTCTCAGTAAATATATATAAATAAATATATATGTATATATATGTATATATATATATATATATATATATATATATATATATATGCTTGGAGTTTTTCGGCTTTTATATGAAATATTTACAAATATTATCAAATTAGTATGTAATTGCGAAGTAAATGAGGATGTAAACATTGCTGTCGACAAATTACACAGCAAATCGTACGAAATTTTTAATTGAAAAATTTTGTCTATGTTGGGACTTGAACCCAAGTCTACGGTTTGCCGGACCGTTGCTTTACCACTTCAACCACGATAGACCTTGGTTCAAGCTATTTAGAAATGCATTAGAGAGTAACAGTGTTAGTGCTTCAGATGTCAGTTATTGAAAGTAGATGTCAGGTTTGAAAGCAGAAGTCAGTTTTGAAAGCAGATGTCAGTTATGAAAGCAGATGTCAGTGATTGAAAGCAAATGTCAGTTACTGAAAGCAGAATTTATCAATTGATATATTTAATGAACGGCTAAGAAATGATCTAAAACTCACATATAGCTATGGAGTAATAATTAGCAATTTCAAACCTTCAAAAGTGACATCTGCTTTCAAAGCTGATATCTGCTTTCAATAACTGACATCTGCTTTCAAAACTGATATCTGCTTTCAAAACTGACATTTGCTTTTAAAACTGCTTCAAAACAGACTTTCAAAACAGACATCTGCTTTCAAAACAGACATCTGCTTTCAATGACTAACATTTGCTTTCAATAACTGACATCTGCTTTCAAAACTGACTTCTGCTTTCAAGCCTGAATCATTAACACTGTTACTTTATAATGTATTTTTAAATGGCCTGGACCAAGGTCTATTGTGGCTTAAGTGGTAAAGCAACGGTGCGGCAAACCATAGACTTGGGTTCAAGTCCCAACGTAGACAAAATTTTTCAATTAAAAATTTTGTATGATTTGCTTTGTAATTTGTAGGCAGCAATGTTTACATCCTCATTTACTTCGAAATTACATACCAATTTGATAATATTTGTAAATATTTCACATAAAAGCCGAAAAACTCCAAGTACACAATGATTTACACGACGAAGAAAATTAAAATGTAGGCTTTGCATAACTCGAAGTTTCACCGAAACTGTGACAGTAATCGAGTCTTTTAAGAGTACCTTTTCTGTAGTAAATAAGTTACAAAATCAAAATTTTATATTTATATTTCTACCATTGGAGTAGAAATTTGAAATGCGCATTTATTAAAAAAAACAGGTAACCTATGGAATGATGCTACTCAAAATTTTGATAGTTGTTTTGTCTCTTAAAGCGATCTAAGCGTATCAAATTTTAGCAAAATCTGGTAAGCCGTTTTATATTAACTAAAAAAAAAAAAATTTCAGAAGTGTAACTTCAGCGCCGTATAGCTCCAAAACTAGCAACTTTGTAGTCTTAAATTAGCTCACTTTGGTATAAGGAATATGTAGCAGGTTTTTGTAGAGATCTTTTACAGACACCTTGTATAATAAAAATATGTAAACTCATACAATTCTTTTTTGAATATGTTCACAAACAGATGGCGGTAAATTTCGTCTAAAGTTTTACGACTTGGGAATCTACAGTACGTGTATTTATTGCACAAGGAGACAAATGCTTCGTTATCTAGTAAAGTAAACGGTAGATTACATACATTAAGGGTAAAGTATGCATGAAATTGAAATGTTACATTGAATCGTCTGGCACTTTTTTATAAGTTATAAAAAAGTTCCGGACGATCCCGTCAATCACATTTAAATGCTTCATTGGATCATCCGGCATTTTTTTAAAGTTATAAAAAAAGTGCCAGATGCTCTACTCAATCGAATTAAAATATTTAGTTATACCGCTAGGCACTTTTTTATAACAGAATAATTAAAACACACATGAGTGGGTAAAACCCCACCAGTTTTGTATAATACAAAGGTATTTTTAATAATATAAAATATTAAAAATACCTTTGTATTATACAAAACTGGTGGGGTGTTACATTATACATGCGGTTAGTCCGTAAGTATGAGTGAAGACACAAACAAAATACAGTTTCTAGAGAGAAAGCAGTGCCATTTCTAGAAAACGTCGTTGGTTCGCATTGGTTATTTGGACAGAGTTTGGTACTTCGGCCGTCTGACAACAGGCAGCGCTGAATTTACTTCTACGCTGTGATATAAAGATGTCGTTCTTTTTTGTGAATGTGTCTGAAGATATCCTTTCTCTAGCGGGTCGTACCGATGAACCTGTAGAAAGATGAAATATCTGGGGGAGGATATGTTCGGACACGTTCACAAAAAATATTAATATTGTGTTTTCACGCCAGATTTTTAATAATATTTTATGTTATTAAAAATACCTTTGTACTTTTTTATAAGTTGTAGAAAGTGTTGTATGATCCAATGAAATATTTCAATTCGATTTATGTATTTATTCATATTGTATGTAATCTACCGTTTACTTTACTAGACAAAGAAGCATTTTTCACCTTGTAGAATAAATACGGGTACTGTAAATTACCAAGTTGGTAAATGTTACGAAATATTCAGAAAAAGAATTAAATCTAAATTGAAAGATTAAAAATATTATTTTAAATATGTAAATATAACATCACTAGATGTAGAACGGTCGTTTTCGGCATTAAAAACAGTTATTCCGCATGTCATAATAGCTTGACTGAAAGAACTGTGGAGACATATTTAATGATTGAAATATTTAAGAGATGTTATTCCATTTGTGACTTCATGGAAGACTCTTAAAAAGGTAAGTGTTTGAGCACGTTTTATAATTTACTTCTTATTATTTATTTGATGTGTCAACTTTAAAGCGCCCGCTTCTGACGCGTGGCGCAATTTCGCTGCTGTAGTTATTATACAAGCAGCCGTTATTCAATTCCGTATAATTTTAAGCTTAAAGTAGGTAAGCTAAGTAATATCGTATTTCTTTATTTTTTGTTTATACGAATATTCTGTCTTTATTATATGTCTGATATTTACACGACATTGGATGATATACGAAGAAATGTTATTAAAGTTTTTTAGGAGAACTACATTCTCGAAGTGTATTTCAGGAAAAGATAATTGAAGCACAAGTAATCGAAGGTTTGAACATTAAGTTCATAGATGGTATCTTGATTATGTAAGCATAATAGTAATTGTATAAGTCTTGATCGTACTGTTTTATTTGTAAACTGTTGAACTTGAATCTTACAATATAATTTTATTTTTAATTTTAATTATGAACCTTTATAATTTAAATAACTTATTTCAGGTTTCTGTGATCCCTATACGAAAGAAAAAATTTTATTTGATGGGGAAAAGTTTCATTGTCCCAAATGCTCCAGGACATACAAGCATAAATACATACTTCTTCGACACTTAAATTACGAATGTGGAGTGACAGTGCCTAAATTTCAGTGTCATCTGTGTGATTATAGAGCGAGAAGAAAATATATACTCACTTATCATTATAAAATGTTTCACAAAATATAATAAGATGATTGACTTATTTTAGGCGTTAGATTCTTTAAACTAATCTGCTAATCAGATCTTTTTTAACAAAAATATGGTTTTCGAAACCCAATAAAGAGAATATATTTCTTATATTATGTAACTGCTGTGGGTTTGTGGAATCGTTGTCTAAGTCCAATTAAGTTACCAAATGGATCAGCTTTTCTAGACAATAATTTACTCTATTATCCCTGGGACTACCGAGCGGGTCCAATGGACCCGAAACGATTTCTAATTATTGTTTCATTGTACTTATGGTTGGGCTAATTTACTGGTATTAATAGACTTTTTAAGTACGAGTTATAGCTTTAAAATTTTGACAAAAAAATTATTTTAGAAAGAATAGTTTTGGCAGTATAAAAATACTTTCGCGATTTACCTACCGGTTCCGTTGGGCCCATATGTCGTTTACTGTATAAATGTAGGAAAAGCGAGTGTGTTTTACAACGATAGTGGTTCGCTTATAAATTCCGGACTTCCCCGCTGTTGATAAACCTTTCTTGGTATGCAGAAAGGGGAAATCCCTATTTCCCCTATTTCCCATATTTATAGCCGCATGTCGTGAACAATGCATTAGTGCTTGCCGAATCTGTGTAGTGTTACTTTGTTACTGTGAATAAGACAAAATTTATATTATATTGTGTTCAGTTGTGATGTGCGATTTGATATTTTAGCATATTTTTTTATTATGTATAGAATCCACGGTTGGCTCTTGGTAAAACATAATGAATAAAATTTACTAAAGAAAACACTCGGTATATTTGTTTCAAAAAATATATTTATTAATACGTGTTTCGACTTTACAGTCATTGTCAAAGAGTTTGTAAACTGACCTAAAAATACACTTCAACCACTATTTATGAGCTTTTAAAGACTTTATTACAGCATCAATAGTAGGGGTATTGAAAAAATCCAGCTGTGTATTTGTGACATGTCTATTAAGATTTATGGCTTTTTTAAGTTCTAATATTTCGAGAAAGTCAAGTCTTTTTCCTTTATTACAAGTATGTAAAAGTTTAAAATTATTGGTATTGAACAAATGTGTATTTTCGATGCAATGTTCCGCGAATCCCGTATTCATATTACCATAAAGAATAGAACTTTTATGCTCTTTAATACGTTCTTTTATTGAGCGTCCTGATTGGCCAATGTATATCGCATCACAATCACTGCAACTTAATTCGTACACACCTGACTTATCACTTATAAAAATGGCAGCGTTTCATAGTTTTATACATAGACTGATTAATTTCCCTTTAAGTAATGAGAATTACGAAAAAGAAGTAACCACCATAAAAACAAAAGCTAGAAACAACGGATATAAAACATAATTTATAGATAAAATGATTAACAAAAAACAACGTACTATCCTTACGAAGAATTTTTACTACGGGCACACATATACAAAAACTAATAAAACGTTTCACATACTCAACTATATACCTGGGGTTAGCAATAAAGTTTCTAATAAACTGAATAAATTAGTGTTAAATGTCATCCAAGTGAATAAAGTCAATCTAGGAAATATTTTAGTAAATAATAAAGAAAAAATAGAATTGCGTCATAAGTCAGGTGTGTACGAATTAAGTTGCAGTGATTGTGATGCGATATACATTGGCCAATCAGGACGCTCAATAAAAGAACGATTAAAGAGCATAAAAGTTCTATTCTTTATGGTAATATGAATACGGGATTCGCGGAACATTGCATCGAAAATACACATTTGTTCAATGCAAATAATTTTAAACTTTTACATACTTGTAATAAAGGAAAAAGACTTGACTTTCTCGAAATATTAGAAATTAAAAAAGCCATAAATCTTAATAGACATGTCACAAATACACAGCTGGATTTTTTCAATACCCCTACTATTGATGCCGTAATAAAGTCTTTAGAAACTCATAAATAGTGGTAGAAGTGTATTTTTAGGTCAGTTTACAAACTCTTTAACAATGACTGTAAAGTCGAAACACGTGTTAGAGATTTAATAAATATATTTTGTGAAACAAATATACCGAGTGTTTTCTTTGGTAAATTTTATTTTTTTATCAGTTGTCAGGTAGTTAATTCTGAATCTTTTATTGCGGCTATTTTCTACTTCGCGTTTTACTCATTACGGAAAATGGATCTGCGACAATTTCTTTACTTCGTGCAATCTTGCAAAGTATTTGCTATCAAAAAGCTTAACATTAGTTGGCACGATCCGTAAAAATAAGCCTGAATTGCCATTGTCATTTGTTGATCCAAAAAATCGTCAAATGTTTTCTACACAGTTTTACAGACGATGCGATGATTATTTTGTATTGCCCAAAGAAACGCAAGCTTGTAATGTTGCTGAGTACCTTGCACAGTGAGAAAAATGTTTATAATGTCCAAAAAAGAAACCTCAGGTAATCCCCTGGACTACAATAAAACAAAAGGTGGCGTAGACAACATAGACAAAATGACACTATCATACACGGTGAAAAGGATGACGAAGAGATGACCTCATGTAGTTTTTTATAACATAATAGACGTCAGCGCCATGAATGTATACTTACTATGGAAGCTGTTGAAACCTAATTCAACTTTTGATTTGAAAAAGAAAAGAAAAGAAGCTGAAGCATCTACTAGTTCTGAGATTCCAATAAAGAAGAAGAGATGTGATTTTTGTCCATCTTCAAAGGACAGAAAAACTTGTGCACGTTACAATATTTATGTGTTATTATTATTACTGCTTCGGTTTATTCTAATGGTCTTTTCTTATGTTGAATAAAATAAAAGTCAAATATAATAATGCTTACGCTATAGTGAATTTAAAATAATCCCCGCATATTAGCTCAAACCCAGCATATAGTAATACGGGTCCAATGGACCCGCGCGGTTAGCGATAGGCCGTTTTCCTGGTAGTCCTAGGGTTATTTATTTAGAAGCTTAAATTATTAATTTACTAATTTTTAAAGAACAACATGTATTGAGTTTTATTTAATAAAAGTGACGTTAAAGATCTTCTTGAAGTTTTAACATATAACAACTTTTTAATGTTTTTTTAAACTTTAAATATAAGAGGCATTATTTATTCTATTGGTATTGTAGACATAATAGTGATAAAACAGTTTGTTTTTAATTCGACTTATATTAAATCGAACTTCGTTGATCTAGAGGCCCATGGCTTGTGGGTCTACATTTTTATATTTTTCTAACAAGTGTTTTTCATTTTTTTTTTATTATCCTACAGGTTTTATACACTTTTATAGAACAATATTAAATACCTACACAATAAACAAAATAAATAAAAATTATGAAGCAAAAATAAATAAATAAATTTACAATATATTCAATTAAGTTACAAAAATATATCTGTATAGAGTTTGTCTGCACGTTAAAGGATATCCGCCTTCCTTGTTGGCAGATGGAAAGTGTGCGCATACTTTGCAGAATCCCGGAAAGTCACTCGTGATAATAAAAATCCACTTTCTTGTTGTGTGCTAGATTCGTTAGCAATTTCGCACAATATACATTTCTTCTATCCAAAAGGCATCTTGTGTCACAAAAGCATTTCATCCTGAGTAGTTATGATAGATAACATAAATAGAATTTCACACCATGTGAGCATATTCCAGCTTCCTTATGACATAGGTAGAATAGAGAGACTTCAGAATATTAGGATCTCTAAAGTATTTAGAAACATGCATTAGAAAACCAAGAAATTGGGACGCAGTGGTTGAAATTAACTCAATGTGTGATCGAAACGTAAATTGTGAGTCAAATCTCTGATTATTGAATATCTAGGTAAAGTTTTGTACCAATTCTATGCTCTAATAAAAGTAGAGTACGCTTCTTTGTGTAATTAACAAAACAGATACATTTAATATGAAATACATGGCTCTAAGTTTTAATAAGATTTAGGTTCCTCTGCAAACTTTGAGCGTCATTAATAGCATAGATTTGGGAATAAATCTTTTTGTCATCCGCAAAAGCCAAAATGGGACAATCAATCTTTAATAAAAGATCATTAGTGTATAGGCCACAGTGGGGCTAGGTTGTAATCCTGCGGAACGCCGGACA
Source organism: Melolontha melolontha (assembly GCA_935421215.2). Classification (NCBI taxonomy): domain Eukaryota; kingdom Metazoa; phylum Arthropoda; class Insecta; order Coleoptera; family Scarabaeidae; genus Melolontha; species Melolontha melolontha. Next base: position 47,757,524 of record OW285235.1, on the reverse strand, counting down.
TGGCAACAAACTCGGTAGAACGGTATCGATAGTAATGGACGTAAGAAAAACGATTTTCGAAATATGACCTTAAAAGAACAATTACAGATGTAGCATATTATCATATCACATCGCAAGGAATGCAAAAATCTGTAACTTTTGCAGAATAGAAATAGGTCGGTAGTTAGACAATAAAGCGTTATTCCTCTTTTTTATGGACAGAACACGAATCAGAAATTTTTTTTGATTCTTCATAACTCCTTCGCTCGTAGTCACGCACGTTCTTTTTTTTCTCCCCCCCCCCTCCCTGTCTGTGGGACTCGATTTTTCTTAATCCTCATAATATGCTTCAACCACTTTGGGCGCTGGGTTCTAGTTCTTACAATATATTTGTTCAATCTCATTATACATTCTTCTTTTCATCTTAGCAAAACATTTTTAGCTCTCTAATTTACTAATTTACATCTTTAATGCTTTTTAATAATATCAAATATCATGAAAGAATATTTATAAACACGAAAGGTTTTTATAAAAATTTTTCTATTTTTGAGAAAATTATTTGCATTTCTGTGGGTTGAACCCTAAACACTTTATTTGTACGGTGACCTATTGCACACAAAGACCAACGTATTAAATTACACATTCGTACAGCCTTTGCTCGTGTATTAATTTATACTTCTTTGTGCAGACTGAATTCTATTATAAGCGGTTCCAAAAGCATTCATTCTTTTGGAACCGCTCTGTCGGCTAGTTCGCCGCTTTTTTGGCACCGCTTTTTGGGCTAGCCTGCTGTCATAGGATCGCTAATTGCACTGTTCCAACGCCGCTGATTTCGTAGGAAGAGAACATAGTCTTGGTGCTGAAAATAGTCTCTACTGAAAATCCCCAATGCTGACTTCAGCGCTATAGATGTAGGACTTCTACACCCCACCTTCAGACACATAAATGATTAAGGCTACATTAAAAATAAACCAGTATATAAGAAAATCACCAACAACGGTAGGTAATTTAGTATGAAGGATATATAATCGTTACATGTGTATTGTTGTATCTGTTGGCTTACTCGATTAGTGTTAGATACAGTTGAGTTAAGGTTTAATAACTAATATATTCCATTTTTTAACTATATTTGGGTCTTGATGTGTGGCTTTGTAAAGCTATAATATACCTAGAAACAATTAAAATTCATATCTAATTGTGTTTTTAGGAATGGATATGTATATGAGGGAGAGTAGAAGAAGATTTCCATGCACGAAGTGCGGAAGATCTTACATTTGGAAGGCCCATTTAACAAGACATATGATATACGAATGTGATGTTGCTCCAAAGTTTAAATGCGATTACTGTAATAGATTATTTAGATATTTACATGTCCTGAAAAAACATTCCGACATATGTAGAAGAAAGTTTATGCGTATTGTTTAAAGTACTACTAATGAAAATTGAATAAAAGTATTACTATGTATCAAATATTGCAATCATTTCTTAGGTATATTGAACGAGTGATAACTCAGTGAATGTACGCTATCCTTTACGGTTTTAATCAACTACACACACTTAAACCTATCACCTAAATAGCCCATACATTTTTTATTTTCATTTTTAATGTAGTAATAAATTTGTCTGATTTAAAAAGTGCACTCTCTGTTTCTTATCTGCATATCAAAAAATGAGTAGTACCAATAAAAATCTAGTTTAATTAGTTATTAAAATCACGCGATTTCAAGTTAACGTTTAACGTGTTGCTTTGTATTTTTTGAGCGTTAACATCTGAGACGTTAGAACAGATGAGGCATATTATATTGTTTCTTTATATAAAAAAATTGTTTTATTTAGCTGGCTTCTTTGGTGTTTTCGTGCAAGACGAAAAATGTCAATTTTAATGTGATATGAATCAACATAATTTGTTTTTTTTGGTTTGCAAACCGAAGCCTTCCATAAAATGTATAATGTACTCTGTAATTCAACGTTGGCAAATAAAATACTGAATTACGTCTGGGGAAATTATTATATCTAATGTTGAATAAGTCACACAAACTTTAGACAACATTTCTTCTGGCCGGTATTAAGACTACAAATTTCCACTGCGTTGAAAAGACTTAATAATTATTAGAATTTTCCCACTGGGAGAGATAAGTGTGGAGTTAAGAAAGTATAGCCATACGGAAAGAAGCCCCCGATACCATTCCTGAGATTTAGATAAATACAGTGAATAACACAGAAAAGGAAATTTAAAATTGGAGGGATAGCAAAAAGACTTTTGATGAAGATAGTTTAACTAATTATAAATTTAGGTGATGACAAGGGTAGTGTTATGACTCAATTATATTTTCCAAAAAACACTGTAGCAAATATGATTTAGTTTATAATTGGATGTGTATATTATATTTCTAATTAAAATGTATTTTTTCTGTATTTGCTGTATTCATTATTTAATAATAAAAATAGTACAAATGAGTTACATATGCGTTGTATTTCTAGGAAGGTATAGTCTTCCCCCTTCGTTTTGATTGCTATTTAGTGTATAAAGCTTTCAAAGAAAAATGTTTTTTTAATTCTTAACTTTCCTAGTTTTGTGTGATATACCAATAAAGTTATTACATTTTATATTTTTATTAGATGACGTTTTCATACTTAGACATACCTAAAACATTAATATATTTAAAACGAAACTTACATTATACTTTTTTCCAGAGTTTATTTATAATAATAATAATAACGCCAATTACAGGGAATTACTATATATATACAGATAATTATTTCGTGACCTTTGTATGTTATGGTATGTTTTTTCTACATATGCCAAACTAAACAATATTTATACAAAAGAATACAAGCTCAGAAATACTCTAAAGCAGACAAAACTGCTTTATCTACACACAAACTACAACGCGATCACCACTTCGATTTTGAAAACATACAGATAATTGATAAAGAACAACACACAACGAAAAGGGAAATTAAAGGAGTGATTAGTATTAAACAGGAAAAAAATTCAATTAACAACAGAAGTGATATAAAAAATTTAAGCAGTATATACTATAACTTAATTATGTAACGATCTGCAATTTACCATAATAATATATGTTGTTGTTATATAATTATATATCTTATGTTATGTTTAAATATCTATACATTTGCCTATCATGCTGACAGTTCCGTGTTTTGATCGCTGACTGGCTGCCCGAGTAGATTTTCGTGGTTTTCCTTCTCGTTTAAGGCGAATGCCGACAGCTTAACATCTTAAGTCGCTCCACGGGCGCATACATAATAATAACTGATGTCTTGCTTTTCCCTGTATTTGTTGTCTATATATTTTAGAATACTAAGGCATGATTTATTATTATTAAACTGGAATGTATCTTTAAATAATTTTATCCATGGCAACTACAAATGTATAAGTATGACATTAATATACTCATTTATATTTTATATTCCTTGAAAAAGGCATCATTTGCCGAAACATGTAGGATTGTTTTAAATATATACATTTTGAAATAAAACAAGACCTTAAATCGCCAACAAATTGAATTTACCACATATATATATATATATATATATATATATATATATATATATATATATATATATATTATAATTTACTTTGAATTGGAAGAAAAACCATAAAAACCTCATCGAGCAGCCGAGCTTCGGATATGATCACGGAACCCCTTGCATGAGAAGCCAGTGTTACTACCAGGCTGTAGCATTAACTCAAAATTTTGGCACTTGAAAACAAATGTGCTAAATATTTATAGGCTTTTTATTATCTCTTTCGAAATCTTAAATCTAATTGCCACACAAGCATAACGTGGGCAATTTAGCAACAGTGGCATTGTCGCCATGTCTAATATGGCTCCACACACTTATTATGATGTGCATTCACTGTCTCGTCTGTCGTGTCATACCATCACGACAAACTTGTAATTAAAATTTTAAATTATTAAGTTTGCAAAATATGTTTTTAAGTATCTATTCTGAACGTGTTACAGTTGAATGCACATAAGTTGGGCACAAAATGATTGGAACCAAGTTGGAATATAATAATAAATATTTTGAAAACATCAAAGAAATACGTGACTCAGAATCTATAATCATTTTTGTTTCAATAACTTCATATTAAACGAAAAAATTAATATAAAGTCCTAGGAAGTTAAGCGTGAAAATCTAGTTTTTGTTATTGTATTAAAATTATTGAAAGCACACAATACTTAAAACTAATTAAAATTTTAAATTATTAAGTTGGGAAAATATATTTGTAAGTGTTTATGCTGAACGTGTTACAGTTGAATGCATATAGATTATTATATTAAATTTATATTATATTATATTAGATTAAATATAATAATAAATATTTTGGAAACACCAAAGAAATAAGTGACTCAGAATCTGTAATTATTTTTGTTTCAATAACTTCATATTAAACGAAACAAAATCATATACAGTCCTAGGAAGTTAAGCGTTATTGTAATAAAATTATTGAAAGCACACAATACTAGATAATAGTTAAATAATGATTTTTATAAAAAATTGACTTTAAGTCGTTACTTCGCGATAGTTAATCATATTGTTTCACAAAAACCATTACTTTTTTAGCAAAGAAATTTGATTAGATCAATACGTTAAGCATGTATTACGCATTTGTTACAAATGAAACAGACATGCATTATACACGTCTGTATCTGTACACATGGGCATACACCTCGTATTTTCCAACATTTACTTCTACCAAAGACCGTGCTTCTGCATCAACTATAAGACTTCGTCAGTTTGGCTAGTGAAGTAAAGCTTAATACATCGCCTCATAGGTATAGCAAATTTTGTCCTATCAGGTAGCACCAGATAATTAATATCTAGTGACATCTGATGGACGAAAGAGACTATGCCGAAAGTGACAATATCTATACCGAAAGTGGTAGTATCTGCTTCATTACTTTCTTGTTTTTTTATCATTTCAATATAACAGAGGTAACGCTACCGTAGTTTCGGCATTAGAAACATGTCATTCTCAAACGAAATTTACACTACTTATGAGAAACAAAGGAGCAGGTATGTATAAGCCACAACCAAACATAATCCTAACCTGTTAATCGGTAAATACTCTTTTGCTAGTATGTAACAGTTTTTATATATTTAATAGTACTAAATTTGACATATAAATTAAAGCTTTATGTTTTTATTAAATATCTTCAATAGCAACAAAAGCGTACAATTTTAATTACTGTGTAACACATTCTACAGCACTATCTCTTAAACTCTATGAATTCATTTTGACTGGCTCTCTGCCTGGGTGCGCCTAGCAGGCGTCTATATTGTGACCGTCGGGGCTGATAGAATACTTGTGCAATATTGTACAATCTTTATACACGACATAAACACCTTTACTTATTATTTGTCAATTTTGTGTAATTTTTTATAAAGTTTTCAATTGAGCCACTGTGACATACTGTCTTTTCGGTCCAATATACGATCTCGTACGAGACATGTCTTGATAGAAAGATACGGATATTGGCCGTCCAAATAAAGTTCAAATCATCCAATAATATAATATTACAAATATTGATTATAATGGACGAAGATGTATACCAGGGTACGTAAATAAATTTCTTGACATTGCGAAGCTATGTGTGGAAGTAGTCGATATATTTTTTACTCTCTTTATACACATACTATTCGTTCGATTGATAAGAGGGGTCAAGAGAGCTATTTAATCCATAAATAGAATAAATAGACGTACAGTGCTCTCTGTTTATTCTCTATTTATATCCCTACTTGCGTCTAAATGTAAGGGAGAGAAGCCTGTTTTGCTATTTCTTTCTGCTTACTTAGGCAAATAGGGAAATCTATTTAATTCAGATACATTGGATAACATCAATGTCAACATTTACTTACCTAGTATGTATATTCATTTGAAAATATATTTCCGATTTGCTTTTCCATATACTTAACTAGCATTTATAATATCTTAATATTTTTTAATATTTTAGCTTCTGCTATATTCGCTAGTATGCATATGCTTTTGTTTGAATATAAATACATGTTAATTTTTATTGAATTATAACCTGTAAAAAATTGCAGTTAGAAATAAGAACTTGTTCTCAAGAAAGAAGGCACTCTTTTGGAGTTATTTGGGGTTAAGTAGGTTATTGATTTATTTCGCGGACAATTAATAATACCGAAAGGTAAGACTGTAAACATTTTTATTTTATCAAAAAGAGACTACAGTAATTGTTATAGAGGCTATACCATTAGATATAGATATACTAGAAATTTTTGGCTTTAAATTATGAAAGAATTTCATAACATCTCACAGTTATTTTTATGGCCTACGATTTGAATTTCCATCACATTATGATCAAGCTCTAATCCTTAACTTAGAATCAACTTTAATCCCAATATTTTTCAACATTTCTAAATATTCCTAGCACAAAAGAGGATGTGCTAAGGGAAGACCAAATCAATTTGAAAATCTCATTGATTAGTTTTTGCAAAAAGTGCAGAATTCACACTATTTTGTGCGTATAATTTGTAGGAAATTTGATATAATTGTGTAAGGAATACCGGAATTATCAACATTTGTGAGAAAGTTATCATTACTGTCGCTATTATGTCACATGTAAGAGATGCCTTTTTAGTTAGTTGTATATAGCCATAAAATCAAAACAGTGGATCGACTTTAAAGTGCTTTATTACTTTTCAAAATATTTTCCGCAAAAATCGATACAATTCTGGATTCGTTTAAACCAATTGTTAAAGTAGTTATTCCAGTCTTCAGTTGGAATAGCCAAACTTGCAGTTTTGAAGGCATCTAGTTCTCTTCCGGTGATTGAAATCGTCGACCGCGCATTTCATTCTTGATCTTTGGGAACGTATACAAATCGTTGAGACTTAGATCGAGACTATACGGAGGATGATCCAATAATTCGATATTTTGCTGCTCCAAAAACTCAATTGTCTTTTGGGCTATGTGCGAACTTGCATTGTCATGGTACAGGATGATTAGCCGTTATGGTTTGATTTCTCGAACCACGGCGGTTATTTCTGGCAAACAAACGGTTGTGTACCAATCCGCATTAACTGTTCTTCGATCTTGCAAAAGGAATTGTAGCTACATGACCTGATTTTAAGACAAACGTTGCGACCATCTTTTTTGATACACTCCGCGAACGGATTTTTTTGTCGGACTCTCTTCATCTCGCAGCAGTCAAACATTAGACTGACGTTTATTTTTGGACGCGTGGGATTAAATCCATGATTCATCGCCACTCAGGATGCTGTAGACTTTTTTTTTCAATTTCTGCTATTGAACCGCGCACACCCGGTTTATCATGTAGATCGTTTGGATTGAGGTCTTTGAAATACCCATGGATGTCTTCATTTCACGATATGCTACATGTCTATCTTCCTTAATCAGGCGGCACACAGCATCGATGTTTTCGATGAAGAATCGAAGCCAAGCTCCCAGAAACTTTCCTGCGATCGCCGCCGATACTGGTGCGTCCACATTGAAATTCACGGTGTAAACATGGAATTGTCGATTGATGTGGTGGTTCAAAAACAGAAACCAACTCGGCAAGAAATTGTTCCATTTTTCGGCCAACTTATAAACTTTAAAAATTCACTATGACTAAATAACTTGCCGTATCTTAATGAAACCTTAGATTTAGGTTAACGAAAGTTTGAGATTAATTTGGACACCTAACGTGTTATTACTGGTGCCTTCTATGGGGCTACGTCCAACACTAAAAAAACATCCCTCGCAAAAGATGTATAAATCTACAAAATCATGCATTAATATAGAAAATATTAAGCATTATTAATTTAGTTCATTATATATTCAAGTATTTAATCAACATTTCTTACAATATTCGAGATAACTGTGAAAATATTACAGGGAAGAACTACCATTAATAGGTGTTATCTTCCAAAGACGGCTAGCTAGACACTATGTAAATTGCAAAAACACTTAAATTTTATTTCTGTACGAAGTCTAAAATAGTATTGAGGTATTGAAGTCTAAAATAGTTCCAAAAGTGCCTTTTTTCTTACAAGCAGAAAGTCCAAATTTCTAATTTTAAATTTTGTCATTAGATTATATTTAACGAAAAAGAAAAGTATGTTTTTTAAGTTAATAAAAAAAACCAAATCATTGCTCATAATCAAGAACACAATACAAGTTTATATTCGTGTGAAAATTGCTATCGAGACATGCATCCGTCTGTTATGATTGTTTTCGTCATGGGGATGGCGCTGGTTGGTTTCATGTTCGTGATGTTGGCATTACTCAATGAGTGCCGCTGAGATTTCTTCCATGCTGTACCATTAATGGACTTGATCGTTTATAGTGAGGCAGTTGGTGTGGTGGGTTTTGTCTATACCAGCATCATATACTAACGAGTCTACTGCAGGACAAAACAAGTGTCTGCATGTCTGGATAGCAATTTTCACGTAAATATGAACTTGTGTTGTGTTTTCCACAACAAATTTTTAATAATATTTTCGATATTATTAATAGGGTTCCTGTTTTATACAAACGGTGAGGTTTTATCCACTCAAGTACAATTGCTTGTGGTTTTTAGGCCTTTGGAGTGCGTTTGGCTCGCAATAATTTGCGAATATTTTGAACACACAACAACTGCACGAAATGTCATTAAAGTAGTGACGCCATTTCTTTTTAAATAAGCTGAAATTTTTAGATATTTGTTTATATATACAACTTGGAAAGTGTATTGTATTTTGTTTAATTGTAAAATTATACCTGTGTTTTACATTACTATTGCTTGAAACGTTAACATACTTAGGTATTTTGTATTGAGGATGGTGAAAAGGTTACTGGAATAGGTATATGGAACATCTTAATAAACATGGTAACGGTTGGTTGTAACAATCCTTTAACAATATTACTTACATAGCAGCCATACTCATTTAACTTTTACAATGACAATGTGTAACGCTAGTTTTGTTTCAGATTATCTATACATAGACATAGTAACCAATAAGGATATTGATGGAAAAAAAGAGGCAGTTCATATGTGTCCGCGTTGCTTGAAAAGCTTTACGCGAAACGATAACTTGCAAAGGCATATAAAATATGTGTGCGGCGTCGAACCACAATTTCAGTGTCCATATTGTCACTACTGCACAAAACACAAGTATGTCTTGTCCAGTCATATTAAACTGAAACATCATGTGACGATATAACACACTTTTCAATTACAAAAAGGGAATATTCTGCCTTATAAATTATGCATAGTTTATTTTTTATATTTGTAAGAATCATATGTTATATATTCTTGTTTATAATCCTTGATAAATAATGGTTTTTCCAATAAATTATTTATATTTATGTTATTTTTATATTTAATTTGCAACTTGTGGTATTTACCTTAATTAAAAATTAATTTTCGAGATAATGTGTGAAGGAAATTATAAGGAAATTATGAAGAAAACTAACTAAGACGTATATAATTTTATTTGTGTTTAATGTGTGAAATAATTTGTTACAGATACTGAGCTTTGCTCACTTTAGATGCCATACGCTTTAAAATAACCTTTTTTAATTAAATGATCTGCTCATAAGACTAAATCGTTACTAGCTGCTAGCTTTGCAAGTTATATTGTTTGCAGTATCTTTGCAATATTTATTTCTGTGTATTTTTGAAAGTGTTAACTTAAAGTTGAATACAGCGTTTTAGTTTTTGTATAGTAGTGGATGTAATAACAAAAATTGTTGAAAATTATATAAAATAAAATTATAATATAATAACGGGTGGGCAAATTTGAGGTTAGGAATTAATTTGGCTGTCAAATGATGAAATTTCAAGAATTGCGCTGTCATCCTTTGACATTTATTTAGTAAAAAGTTGGGAAATTTTAACCATGGAACGCTACATTCTTGAACAAAGAATTTTAATTGTGAAAATTTACTATAAAAATGGTGAAAATTTTACTGTATCACTTCGTAAAATTTGAGCAGCTTTTCCTCGTAATCAGGCTCCTTCTGAGACAGCTGTGCGTAATTTAATCGCTAAATTCGAGGCTCACGGTACTGTTGCTGACAATAGACCAAAACAATACGCTCATAGTGGCCGTAGTGATGTAAACATAGCCGCTGTACAGCAAAGTGTTGAGAATGAGCCTGGAACATCAATTCGTCGATGCTCGCAAAAATTGGGCATCACCAGAGGCACTTTGCGCAACACTTTGCATAAAGATCTTCATATTCACGCTTATAAAGTTCAACTCGTTCAAGAATTAAAGCCGGCCGACCATTGTTTGCGTCGAACGTTTGTGAATTGGCTGTTTGAAAAACTGAACAAAAACAACGCATTTTTCAACAAAATCATCTTTAGTGATGAGGCCCATTTTCAATTAGGCGGTTATGTAAACAAACAAAATTGTCGCATATGGGGCTCACAAAATCCACAAACAGTCCTCGATAAACCATTACATTCAAAGAAAGTAACGGTATGGTGCGGTTTGTGGTCAGGCGGCATCATCGGCTCGTATTTTTTCGAGAATGAGTAAGGAAACGCCGTCACCGTGAATTCTCTGCGCTACCAAACCATGATAACCGATTTTTTGTGGCCACAATTGGCTAATGTTGACATCAATGACCTTTGGCTTCAGCAAGACGGCGCCACAAGCCAGACAGCCGGCCAAACAATTCAGTTATTGCATGAGAAATTTCCCGGTCGCGTAATTTCTCGATTTGGCGATGTCAATTGGCCGCCTCGTTCTTGTGTGTTCTTGTGATTTAACGCCGCTTGATTATTTTCTCTGGGGCCATTTGAAAGACCGGGTTTACGTGAACATACCATAAACAACTGACGCTCTGAAAGATGAAATTCGGTTCTGCATTGCCGAGATAAGCGAAGCTTTGTTGCAAAATGTGGTTCAAAATTTTGTGAAAAGAGCGGACGTCTGCCGACGTGCTAGAGGTGGACATTTGCCCGACATCATATTCCATTATTAATTCCCATATTTCTACTTTACATTGGTATCAATAAAACTGAATTTGTCAAAAGAAAGTGTGTTTTTAAGCCAATGTACTTCCTAACCTCAAATTTGCCCAACCTTTATAATAGGTAATAATATAAAAAGTATGATCTTTCTACAATATTGTAGTAGTTAATTGTTCTTTTCAATTAAAAGGAATATGATTATTTCTTTAGATTGTGTTAAGATCTGTTAATATTTGTCAATGTGACATCAGCCATTGTTCGCTAGATATCCTGCCACTTCGGTAGCGAGTCTTTATGAACATTTTCAGAGTAAGCTTCAACCATTATTGTTCTTCTGTTTTGTGCGAGTTTCAGTTTCTCAGTTGTGTTTAAAGTCTAAAATTAATGAGTATCATTGAATGCTGCTTATAAGTAGTTATTTAGAGGCTGATGACCCGTACTATAGTATACTGTAGACTACATGTATGCGTACTAACTAGAATACTGCCAACATTACTCTTACTTACATTCTCACTGCGACTTCTGTTCGAGCAGTAGCCAATCTGAGACAACTGATGACGACACAGCGTCAGGCGAAGCCGGAAGCAATGGCCGGACAATTTAGAATAGTCACCAACCTGATGGTAAACCCCAAATACGTGGGATCAATGTTCACCCAGTGTACGAGAAGAATCACAGGAAATAATCGAGAAAACCCTCGACGAAGAAAAAATCCAGGAGCTACTACAAAACCCGCCGTTTTTATTTATGGTTGACTCAGAAGAACCAACGATTGAAATCGTGCCAATAGACGATACCACCGAAGAACAAGAAAAAGAACCCCCCCCCCCCACGTAAAATTGAAGAAGCGCCAACCGGAACAGAAAAGTAAAAACAACGCATTGAGACAAAAACAACAAAAAGACAGAAAACCGACCATACAACTACACCAATCGAAATCAAAAATTCCTACAGCGCCCTCGAAAGCAACACCGAAGAAGAAATGAAACACGACGCAATCGAATCCACTCCACAACCGTCTACTTCAGACAGCACACCCAGGTTAAGTGACAAATCAAACACTACGCAAAACACGAACACCGAAACACGCAAAACACCTAAAATCGCACCAATCATAATCACAGAGAAAGACAAGTAGGCACAAATACAACAAATACTTAAGACACACAACATTAAGAGCGTACAAAACAAACTTGTGAAACCTGGTATACACATCAAACCTAAAACTGACGACAACTACCGCACACTTAAAAACGTACTCAACACAGAACACATACAATTTTACACGTTTCAATTACGAAGTGAAAAGACACTAAAGGTAGTTATGCGAGGCATTCCTACCTTTATCACTGACACAGACATAATAGACGACCTAACTGACCAAGGCTACCCGACACTAAAAATCAAACGAATGAACGGAAAACACGGCAAACCTGCACCATTTGTACTAATCGAACTGACGAGACAATATAAATCAATTTATAACAAACCCGACTGCTGCGGACTTACGATTAAAATCGAACCACTTAACACATGGACAGACATAATACAATGTCATAAATGTCAGACTTTTGGACACCAACAAAGACACTGCAACGTACACTACAAATGCATGAGACTCACACTCAACACACTAATGCACAAAATCAAAAACAACGCCACCAAAGTGTGCAAACTGCGGTGGTCCTCACTTATCAACATTCCTTAACTGTCCTAACAACCCAGAAAACAAAACCACACCCAAATACATCCCAGTACCACCCCCAACTACAAACCCCTGGACACAAAAACGAAACAACGCAACGCCTAACACAAATGACGAACTAGCACTTGCCTAGGCAAAATGCTAATAACATTACACTCTACAAATGCAACAACACAACAGATAGAAAACTTCGTAACGCAAACAGAAAAAATAATCACACTTTACAACAACAAACAGTAAACACACACATGACTTAAACGCAGAAAAGCGACAAACACACAGACTACACACACACAACACAGGACCGTACAAAAACACACAACAACACACTATTATTTATTAATCAGACATAAACACGTCACAACCCTGGGTAATACGAAACAATGGAGTGGAAATGGAGGTAACTTCGACCACAAGACAAATCCAAACGACTCATGAAATTCTTACTTACAACTTGTATTTATACAGTTAGTTGGTAGTGTTGCCTTTTAATTAGAAAACAAAGCATATTTGGGAATTTTATAAGTTAAATAAATAAATGTGCAGTCTAAGGCTACATATATTTTTTTAATAACTTTGTAGGTCAGTATTCCAATGATCTAACTATTTTTCAATGTCCAAGAATTGGAATTCGGCAATTGTCGTAAGCGAAGGTTCCAGTAGGGTTTAATATTGTTGTTTATTGTACGTTAAAGTTTTACTCTTTTATTTAGATGATGTTTTGAATGTACATTACTACCGCTAGAATTTTCAATTTGTTCTTTTCTCTCCGTTATTAAGTCACGAAATATGGCTTCCAAAGAGTGTTTTTAATTTTTTTTTTAATCTGTAGCAACAGTGGTTATAACTAGTCAGTATTTAGAATATATTACAATCGAATTTAGCTTTTTGCTTCTGATGAGAATAGATAGTTAAATTCTCCCCCTTATTAATGATAAATGGTGGATTCGATTATAAGTACTGGTCTATTCCTCCTTCCAGTCCTTTCTATTCCTTGATTTCATTTCTTCCAGCGCTCACTGTCCTTCCTGTCCATGACTGGCAATTTCTGTATCCACATCTTACGAGGTTTTCCTCTTCATTTTTTTTTGTTCGCTGCTTTCATTACGTTTTTCGTCTGTTTATTTGGGCCCATTCATACAATATGGCCGGGGTCATATTATTATAAATAAACTGGAGAGCACGTAGCAGTAATGGTTTGCTCATGTACTAGGAATGGTGTCTATAATTTTCTTCAAATATTTTTATGTTATTTTATGTTATAGTCGCGCTTATTCAATTGCAGTGGCGGGACAAATATTTTAGAAATATTTTTTGTAATTTTTTTTCTTGCGTCTGCGGCGGAATTTGTAGAAAATATTTTGGATTCATATTCTATGTAATTATATTTTTTCATACGTTGTCTTTTCCTTTCAAGGACACCCGGTATAGATACAATTCAGCTAAAGTTAAGATCCTTACAAACTCTCGTATCTGGAAAATAAACTTTTGAAATCATTAAAGGACATGAAAGGAACTAATTTGCCTTATAAACTAATGGGGGGAAACGTACTCTTAGCCTTAAAAAGAAATTAAATAATTAAAGTAACCTTGAATTTTGTTTATTTTCAATAGATCGAAAACACGCCAAATATCGGATTAGCACGTATAAATGGCACGATTATCCGAAATTTGGCGTGTTTTGGATGTATTGAAAATATACAAAATTCAAGGTTACTTTAATTATTTAATTTTTTTTAGGCTGAGATTGTTTCCCCCGTTAATTTATTAGGCAAATTAGTTCCTTTGAGGTCTTTCCATAATTCCAAATTTCCTTTCCGGATATGGGAGTTTTTATATCGTAATATTGGCCAACAATTCATTTCAAAACTATAGAATTTTTTCTTATTAAAAAGTATAACGTTCTAAATAATTTCTTAAAACTTAATGAGAGATTAATACAAATTAACGATGTAGGTATGTTCGTCATTGCTTTCGCAAGACTTGTAATGACTCACGAACTTGTGTTACATTTTATTAAGTTATGATTCTTCATGTTTATTAACTTTTTCTATCTTTTACAGACTATATTTTACGGCCATACACTTCAGACGAAGATGATATGCCTAGATATATTGTTTATCGTAATTGCTTAACTAAAGACGGTAAATATTTCTGTCCCACTAGTCCCACTAGAGTGTACAAGAACAGCCGTAATCTCAAAAGACACTTACGTGAGATGTTACACGTGACAACGGTTTGTCACTTGTGCTCACACGATTTTCCGACGAAACAAGATCTGGTTATTCATTTACACAATGCTCACGCTACAACCTCTCGATTTATTCCGAAGAAATAAATTTGCATTACAAAAAGTATATAAAGATGTTACCAAATATTGTATAAATTTAATATGAAATAAATATATTTTAATTGATTTAACGTTGAGTAGATTTTACTAAATCTGTAAATACACTTTTAAAAAATAATTTATGTAAGATGTTTTTGGTAACTTGCACCTTCACCAACAGGGAAAGGTTCTCAACCAGAAATTCTTTTAAAAATTAAATTTTGTTGGTGAGACCTTCGGATATGATATGTTCAGAATTATTTTTTGTGCCGAAGAATGGTTAAAATGCTCTCCAAAATTAGAACAAATTTGAATTTTTAACATCTATCTCGATACGTTATAAATCAAAATATTTGGTTTTTGGTGCTCTATGACATTTGAAATATATTCCAAATTTTAATTTTATAATAAATATTTTCTTATTTACCACATTCCAAAAATATTTTCAAATTTGATCACATAATACGCAAGAGCGTTTAAAATGGTACAAAATACGTACATCATTTATTTAAAACAAAATGTCATGTTCTACTCACATAGTAATATATCCTTACTTTCAAAGAAATCTGAACACCGGGAGGAGTTCATCAGGAGTTGATCAATTTTTATTAAAATTTATACATAATTAGAAAATAACAATGTTATTTAATAATGAGTGGATCCGTCGCGGTTTCTTATGCATTCGATAACTGTTTGACGCATGCTTGAAATTAAATGATTTATGGTACCTTGGGGAATGTCATCCCAGGCTTCCTGAATTCGGTGTCAAAGGTCAAGTAGGTTATTTTGTGGTTGGGGTAAATAGCCCAGTCGATTACCAATCTCATACGTGTTTGATTGGTGACAAGTCTGGGGAGAGAGAAGGCTGTGCTACCAGGGTCACGTTATTTTCATGTAAGAACTTAGTAGTAACCCTTGCTGTACGAGGAAGTGCGTTGCCTTGTTGGAAAAGGGATTGAATTAACCTTCGTAGGTATGGCAGTGCAACAGACTGCAGTGCGTTTGGTAATGTAATCATTTGCATTAAAATTTCTGTCAATAAAAACTAGAGGTGGCCTTCTACCGTATGTTACCGCACCTCATACCATCACTCCCGGTATAAGAGTGTCATTCCACAGCAAATTCTAAATTTCTGAATTCTCCATGAAATCGATTTACTCTTCTGCAACTATCGTGAACCCAACAGACAGAATCAGGGCACGTCAGAGAACATAACACGATTCCATTCACCATCCCAATTTGATCTGGCGTTACACCACTTGATTCGTGCAGCACGATGTCGAGATGTCAGTGGGAGATATAAAATTGGTCTATACAAATTAAACCCATAAGCGCGTATTCTGCTATATATCGTTGCCGTAGAAAGTCTTTGTTGTAAAACTCCCAATCGAGCATTTCCAATCGACCGGGTTGTGAAAACTCGGCCTTACTCATGGTCGGCCGGATCCGTGACGACGGTTCTTCTTCACAGAACTTGGACTAACACTGTTGACACACTGCGTCCCATGCGTTCGGAAATTTGTCTTATTAAAAAATTGGTTTCTCGCATACCAACAATGTGCTCCCTTTCGAATTCACTTAAATGATTGTAATTGTATAATACAAAGGTATTTTTAATAATATAAAATATTATTAAAAATCTGGTGTGAAGAACATAATAATAATATTTTATATTATTAAAAATACCTTTGTATTATACAAAACTGGTGGGGTTTACCTACTCATCTATTTTTCAATTATTCTGATTGTAATTGTTCCGTAAACGACTCTTTCTGGATGTTCGGATTTGTTTGAAAATCAGATTATATATACAAGTTATTGAGAAATTAATGTCGTACTCTGGTCCCAATTAAATATGTATCCTATCTTCTAAAGCTGGAGTTGTACGTATCCGCTTTTAAATACGTAAACATTACTAATGTGAAGAAAATCGCCTTTGTGTAATACAAAAATAAATTAACAGGAAACTATTCATAAATTCATAGGTATATGTCTACACTACATAAATATTTTTATTTCTTTCATTGCATATGAATAACAAAATTTCTTTTAAAGATGTTTTATGTAAAATGTGTTTTGCTTTGTCTTTTCTATATTCTAGTTTTTATATTATACATTAAAAAATGTGGCCGTGGCTTTCTCTCAATAAACTAGATCGAATTTGTATTAATTTATAATTATTGTCTAATTTATACATACATATTCTACAAACATTTCAAATATTTAAATATTCTATGAATGTGATTTGATTTATCTTTGTCAAATACAAAAGAGTTTGAAAACGGAACTATTTATAAATTGATACGTATACAGTACAAATCTCTTCCTTATAGTCAGTAGAATATGCATACATACGTGTATTACGTATGTGTGTGTTCCTGAAGTGAGAAGTAGGGTTGGGGAGCGCGGAGACGAGCAGCGATACACGCCTTTCTCGAAAAGATAGCCATTAGTTACAGTTTACTTGCGTAGGTGGATGGTTTGGTCAACTGTTGCAAATAGTTTTCAGTTACGTTTATTTATTCTATCAAAGTTCCAGAATTTGTTTTCTTGGTTTTATTAAATTTATGGCTATTGATTACGTATAAGCTAACTTGTGTCGGTATTCACGATTGATATTTTTACCCTTGAACAAAAAAAAATTGTAAAACAGTATCATCTTGGTCGCAGCATAAGAGAAATTGCACGGGTATTTCAAATTAACTTTCAACGTACCATTGCGTTGGAAACGATAAGACACATAATTAAAAATTTTGAAAAATATGGCTGTTTAAATCCGTTAAAACGTACGAAGGTATAATAAATAAATTATGTATAGAAAATAGAAGTTATTATGATTTACCGCTTTACTTATTGTTATTGTTATAGGTATATCTGACATTGTTTTAAACGTTAAAAATATTAAAATCTTCCAAAAAGTCCACACTTATTTGTGTTAATTATTACATAAAGTCCCTATTTTTGCCGCTAGTTCCACATTCATCGACGTTTATACTATGTATGTATGTGCTTACATCCATATGTATGCCACGTGCGTCCCCACTCCTCGCTTCTTGAACGCACACACGTAATACACGTTTCTATAAGTGACTATAGGGAAGAGATTTTTACTGTATATCTAGGTTGAAATATAATGAATTTTATTTATTTTATTAGATATAATAAGTAGAGAACGGACATTCTTACCACATGACTCGGCGTAATTCAATGAAGTATTTGTTAGACCATCTGGTCGACAGCGATTACAATGGACAACACACCTATTGTATTCGGAGGATATATTCCATTAAACGCAATCGGCAATTGGAAATGTTTATAAACATCGCTGAGTACATCCCGGCGTAATACATACAATGAAGTATTTGTGTTTGATTTTCTCGGCCACCTGATTTCGCCAGCGTTAACAATGGACAACGGCTATTGAATTCCGAGAACTTAGTCATGTGGTAAGAATGTCCGTTCTCTAATAATAAGCAAGGGAAGAATAAAATTCATTTTTAAGATGTGCTTTGCTTTAAATTTTTATTTTCTTGAAAATGTATACAGTAGATGTTCAATGAATTAGAAACGTTTGCGATTTTTCAAAAATGAGATGTAAAAAGTCTTGATATCTAATACACATTAGATGTACAGTTCTGTTCAAATAAATCTGGGACAACTCTTGGAACATAACTCTTAATTCCTTTTGTTCAAATAAATCTGGGATAATTTTTTGGTGTATTGTATGTAACGTGGGCCGTTGGGCAGCCACACAGATTAGCAGGTGGGGCGACTTATCGTTGTAAATGATACACTCGTAGTTCGGGTAACATCTTATAATTTAATCAACACTTAGAAATTGGTTAACAAACTATGTACATTATAAATAGATACAATTCTGACTTATTACTATTACAGATATAGTCTGTCTAGTTCTCTATCATATACTGAATCATTCTGAATTCCTTTTACTTATCCTACAGTCTATATATATAATAGAGAAGTCCTCGGAGAGTTAATTAGGCCATAACAAACCCTGGCCTACCGCAGTATGTATACATAATATATACATGCTTGAGGTCGTGTTTATTAAACACTTGTTTTGTATTAAAGGGAACGAGGATATAACCTCGTCCGAGAGTATTTGCATATACATGCATATTGCGTTATCACACCACCCTCCTTAGGGTTAAGAAAAATAACGCCGAGGTGTTTGTTTTTCTTACGTTAGGAGGGTGGTGTGATAACGCAATATGCATGTATATGCAAATACTCTCGGACGAGGTTATATCCTCGTTCCCTTTAATACAAAACAAGTGTTTAATAAACACGACCTCAAGCATGTATATATTATGTATACATACTGCGGTAGGCCAGGGTTTGTTATGGCCTAATTAACTCTCCGAGGACTTCTCTATTATATATATAGACTGTAGGATAAGTAAAAGGAATTCAGAATGATTCAGTATATGATAGAGAACTAGACAGACTATATCTGTAATAGTAATAAGTCAGAATTGTATCTATTTATAATGTACATAGTTTGTTAACCAATTTCTAAGTGTTGATTAGTATTAAATATATGTTACCCGAACAATGTGTATCATTTAACGGGACAACGATAGCTGCGTGACGGCTCAACGATGTAGCCCTCAGGACCAGGCTAACATCACGTGGCGTCCTGCCACGAACGTGCACAAACGGCACTAATACCACATGCCGATCCTCCAGGCACTTAAGGCCCCACTGTTAGCACATGGCGATCCTGCCAGGATCGCCATGTAACGTGGGCCGTTGGGCAGCCACACAGATTAGCAGGTGGGGCGACTTATGGTAAAGTAAGACACTCACGAAGTTTGGGTAACATCGTATAATTAATATTTAACACTTATTCTAACAATTATGTGGCTTTCAACATGTTAGTTGTAACTAGATTTCATTAAAGTTTTTGGCGATAGTTAACAAAAGGTAAACTTTATTATAATTTTATAGAATCATAATTTAATGAAATGATTGTGAAGTTTTCGAAGCATTTTTCAATCTAAAAATGTCATGGAAATATTGTTCAATTTATAGCCCTAAATGACATTAGAAAATTAAAATTGTCCCAGATTTATTTGAATAGTACTGTACTGTTTTTTTTTCGATTTTTTCTTGTATTACACAAAGGCCATTCTCTTCGAATTAGTAGTGTTTACGTATTTGAAAGCGGAAATGTAGGATTATGCTCTAGAAGAGAGTATTCATATTTATCTATGACCAGGAGGGGTAGAAATACTCTACATACGACCATAATACATAACTATCCACATATATATATATATATATATATATATATATATATATTAAAAATAATAGATTTTTATTGGTTTTAGCGACCTTTTATTGATTTAGATGTTTGTTTGCGATGTTTGTATACATAGGCCAAACAAAACAGTTACTACAAGAAAGATTGAAAGGTCACAAATACGCAAAAAATCAAACTGGTTTAAAAAAACACCAATTGACACTAAAACATAATTTTGATTTTGAAAACACCAAAGTAATAATACAAAAAAAGAACACAAAAGCTAGAGAGGTCTTAGAAATGATACACATTTTCAAAAATAGCAAAACAATCAACGACAGGAACGAAATCGATGGGCTTTCAAAACTTTATTACCCTCTCATAAAACAATAGAAAAATCCAAAAAAAAACCCCTGCACGCACAAGACAAAAACGGGAAAAAAATAGCTGCCATTAGAAATAACAATGTTAACTTATACCCCTAAATACGGTCCTGACTACCATGCTCATTCCAAAAAACAGAAATTAAACCCCCGCAAACTAAAGCATTAGTTCACTTACAAAATCCGCACAAGCATGTTCGTTCTAAGAAAATTGGTCCCGGATGTCCAAACACATGTGGCACATGAATGCGTACCCGTGTAGAACAAACAACAAATGTGAGTTTTATTTGACTTTTCTTTGTTCTCTTTACGTATTGTATTGTAATTAAACTTTCCAATCAGTCATACAGTTGTTAATCACCAAAATGTCTCCCTACCTGTTCATTTTAGCCATTCTTATTTTTATTTTATGTAAGTTTAAACGTTAAATGTTAACTCAATTTGTAATCATCTTTAATCTAATTTTAAACTTAAAAATTGTTAATATTTGTTAAGTCTCCAATTAATTCATACAGATATTAATCACATAAATGTCCCCCTACCATTCTAAGCTATTTTAATTTAATGTTATTTAATTTTCAACGTAAAACACTAACCTAATTCGTAATTCATTTCTTAATATAATTGTTAAATTTACAATTGTTAATTCAATTGTTATATCACACAAAACAAACACAGTTCTCATGTTCATTGTAATGATTCTTGTTTCCAGATGCTTGAAAAAGACTGAATTGAAAAAAGTCGAAACGTCGCAAACAAACATCTAAATTCAATAAAAGGTCGCTAAAACCAATAAAAATCTATTATTTTTAATATTAAAACACGGCCAATAAAATAAAAAAGAAAAACAAAATTCTTTAAACACTAAATATATATATATATATATATATATATATATATATATATATATATATATATATAGTAAACCTAATCAGTAGGCGATTAAAGGTCTGTATATTACTTCAAAATATATGTATTTAAAAAACTCTACATGTTTCGGCTGTATACGCCTTTATCAAGAGAATACAAAATCAAAGGCGTATACAGCCGAAACATGTAGAGTTTTTTAAATACATATATTTTGAAGTAATATACAGACCTTTAATCGCCTACTGATTAGGTTTACCATATCATACCAAGGTCACGAAGTTATTATATTATTATATATATATATATATATATATATATATATGATAATAAGAATATTTTACTTTAAATAAATATGTGTGTATACCGTCTGGAAACGTGGTAAGTTAACACTGCTGCGCAAGACGCGTCCCCGCCAACTTTACTTCCCCGATATGTTTATTTAATGTATAGTGCAGCATTTGATTGGATAAGCAATAGGAATAGGTCAGAAGTAGGTGTGGTATACACATACGTATTGCGTATGTACTCGTATTTCTATTGCATCCATCGCCAACGTATCTGATCAGACTGGGCACAGACACGCCTGGCGTCTGATATAGTACCTCCCTTCTCTCTTATCTAGTGTACTGGTCGGGTATCGTTCACGTATCCGCCGTTAACCACGTTTCCAGATGGTATACATAGATGTATATAGAGAAAAGATGAACAAAATAAATGTTTATTTATATATGTGCATGGCAAAACGTAGTACAGTTAGGTGAAAATGAAATTCTTGGTTAAAAGGTTTTGAACATGAATAAATTGTTGCATCACGAATACCAGGTGGTAGTTGTAGCTCTACAAATTGAACGTCTAGGGTGATTTATTTGGATTTGCAAATGCAAAACTTACTGAATGTTCAAACTACTTTGCTATTTCGTTGCTGTCTCCACATTTATACCAAATAAATAGTTGAGCATGTCCTAACGTTGACATGCTGAACACAAACTTCAATTTTATTTTAATTTTTAAGTTGAGAATCTACCCTTGTATGTTAGATGTTCATGTGATAATGGTTATTTACTGGAAAATTGCTTTAAATTCACTTTTATACTTTTACTACGGCATTTCAGTCTGTTCTCCACTATTTTCACTTCTTCCTTATGCATAGTGCTTTTGTATAACATTCTTCTATCCAATTGTTCTACATATTCCCATAGTAATTAGTTAAACAAAATTAGTGTTGAAGTTCCAACGTGTTATACAGTAAAACTTGACTATGTTTTGTGTCATACGAAGAATAAATGACCATTGTATGGCAGTTCACATTTCTAATTATCAGTAACGGTAAAAAAAATGTCTAATTTTATTTGATCTAATTTTCTATAATTTTTCAGATCAAATGGGACCATTACAATGCAGTGTTTGTAATAGATCATACAAATATCGAACTTCCTTGAATCGACACATTAAATATGAATGCAATAATAGAAAACTCTTTAGATGTCACATCTGTCATCAGGGATTTACGCAAAAAGCCACAGTAATAAAACACATACAGAGGAAGCATGATTTTTATGGTTTTTAAGTTGGTTTAATAATTATAGGGATTTTTCTTCTGCGCTTTAATCATAAGTTTAGCTGTTGTTGATATTTTAGTATTTATGTCCAAGATGAAAATAAACTAATACTGAAAATGAATATTAAAATATCTGATTGTAGGTACCCAATAAATATATTTTCAACATATGTTAACTTGTTATTTCTGCTAGATGATTTATTCACAATTTAATTTATAATATTTTTTATACATTTTTAATAATTCCTTATAAGATATTAAGTTAATGCTTTTCCTTTATTATTATAAACTATGTTATTTTTTTAAATAAATTTTTTTAAATTTTAAGTATGTTATTCCTTTTTTTTTAAGTTTGTACAGACCCTGCATGCAAGTTTTTTGATAATGTGCTTTGTGATTTTCTTGCATTAATAGAGCTTTTTATTTGTTTAAATTAAATTTTACGCATGGAAATAGTTTTGAATAACCTTTTTTTACTTAAGCAATTGATTGTGGAAACCGTTATTTAGTGATAGTTAGAGAGGTTCATTCGAGTAACATCGCACCGGTGGCTCATCGTCGCGCGTATATATGTATATACAGGATGTTTTAAAACATCGTTTAAAAATTTTAAGGGCATTTAGTACAATCGAAAATAAGGTAAAAGTCATAATAAACATATGTCCGCAACTTAACTGTTTACAAGATAACAGCGAGTGTTCCTAGTAGTACATGAAATAGTTAACGATAGCATATCCCAGTAAACAGGTGCTTATCTGCTATTGTTTTATGACAGTTTAATTTGACGTTTTGTCCAATTTGTAACAATTACAATGGTAGCGTATTCTAATGCTGAAATGAGCGATATGGTGTTCATGTACGGTCGTGCCAATGGGAATTCTTTACAAGCACGTCGCCTCTATGCTGAAACGTTTCCTGATCGCCAACTGCCTTCGCATGTGATGTTTCAGACGGTGTTCCAACGACTAAGAGAAACTGGTTCGTTTGAGAAGCGGTCTTATGATACTGGACGGCAGAGAATAGCATGTACTCCACAGATAGAAGATCAAATTTTGAATATTATCGATGAAAATCCCGAAACTAGTGTTAGAAGAATTTAGACTCAAGTGGGTGTAAGCAGCAATCTTGTTTGGAGAACTCTTCATGAGCAACTCCTATACCCCTACCATATCCAACGGGTACAAGCCCTTACTGCTCCGGATTATCAAGCGAGAAGGACTTTCTGTGAGTGGTTTTTGCGAAGAGCTGCTGATTATCCAGATTTCGCTGATAACATCCTTTTCACTGATGAAGCTGGTTTTACTGAAAATGGAATATTTAATTTCCACAACAATCACTTTTGGTGTGACGAGAATCCTCACTTTACCGTTGAAGCCAGACACCAGCAACGTTTCTCTCTAAACATCTGGTTAGGCATGATAGGGGACCGGTTGTTAGGACCGATTGTTTTGCCACAACGCTTAACAGGTCCTGCATCCCTCGAGTTCTTGGAAAATACTTTACCTGAGCTTTTGGAAGATTTACCTTTAAATCTGAGACTGAACCCCTAGTTTATGCAAGATGGAGCCCCACCGCACTTTACGCGTGCTGTTAGGGAACATCTTAACAATGAATTTCCTGGGAGATGGATAGGGCGAGGAGGTCTCATTGCTTGGCCTCCAAGATCTCCCGATCTAACCCCGTTGGACTTTAGTATCTGGGGTTATTTGAAAAGTTTATTGTACGCAACACCGGTAAACGATCTTCCAGAGTTGCGCCAACGAATAGAACGCTGTTGCCAAATAATTCGAGATAAACCCTTGTTTTTTGAAAGAGTGCGCGTTTCCTTTGAAAGAAGATGTAGATCCTGTGTCGAAATGGAAGGACGTCATTTTGAACATCTTCTTTAGTTATAATATAAATTTTATGTTAAAATACCGCTAAAGCAAATTTATTCTGCAATTACGATAAAATCGCTGTTATCTAATAAATTAATAAACGGTAAATTTGCGGACATATGTTTATTAAGACTATTAACCTTATTTTTGATCGTACTACATGCCCTTAAAATCTTTAAACGATGTTTAAAAACACCCTGTATATATGTGTGTATATATATATATATATATATATATATATATATATATATATATATATATATATATATATAATTAGACCAGGAGTCTTTGCCGTTAGAATATGTGTCGAAAGGATAATTGTTTTTTGGGGAATCTAGGAAAATTAAACTCTATTACTTAAGTCAGTTCTTTATTTTTTTATCCCAATATTTCGCATCAAAATCGTATGCTTCCTCAGGGGGTCAAAATGTGAACTGGTATTTTTTGTATGGAGAAATTACCCGTCTCAATATTTATAATGTTTGCAATATTTTAAATTAATTCGACTAATAACAACGGCGTACACATAGTTTACTCCGAAAATACATTTTAAAAGCAAGGACAAACACATTTAAAAGACAGCCACACGTGCAGTTTTGACGAACAAAAGCATTACTCGCACAAACACATGTTATTTGTCACAAAGTTAATACATATAATGAAATATTGGAATAAAAAAATAAAGAACTGACTTAAGTAATAGAGGTTAATTTTGCTGGATTCCCTAAAAAAACAATTATCCTTTCCATATATATATATATATATATATAATCAAAAATTTATTTAAATTCGGGTAAGCGGTCAATTAAAAAACTCCTTTATTAAATTACCCTATATTTCGCAACACTTTGTCGCTTCTTCTGGGGTAAAAAATGTAGAGTTAAAAAATAATAATGAATAGTTATACCAATATCCCGTTCTTCCGGAAAATACGGGATTGTAGCTGCAATTAAAAAATAATAATAAAATTATTATTTTTTAACTCTACATTTTTTACCCCAGAAGAAGCGACAAAGTGTTGCGAAATATAGGGTAATTTAATAAAGGAGTTTTTTAATTGACCGCTTACCCGAATTTAAATAAATTTTTGATAATATATCACGGTCGATCATTTCTTTTCAATTATATATATATATGTATATATATATATATATATATGTGTTGTCAGTCGTCGTCGTTTACAGTGATAAATAATAATTTTATAATGTCATAAATAGCCAGAAAGAGACCGTAATAATTTATTACTCTAAAAGAGCGAAGTGCGCTCAACGTTTTCTGGCGGCTACTGACAAAATATATATACACGCGAAGACGAGCCGCCGGTTCGATGCTACTCGAACGAACCTTTCTAGTGATAGTTAATCATATTGATTACTAAAAAAATATTACTCTTTTACCAATTAACACTACTTATTAAAAAACAGGCGCACGTATATATACAGGGTGTTAAAAAAGTTATTCGTAAATTTTACCCACTAATGGTACTCATTAAGATAAATAACAAAGTCTTATAGGCCTTTCGCGATACGAAGACGTGCACGTCTGTAGCAAATACCTAGGTACACCTGATAAAATTCAACGTTAATATCGCCGTATAAGTTTGTAGGACTAAGAAAGAAGCGTCCATTGATGACAAATTTGTTAATTGGTCATTTGACAAATGTGTTCTGTCATTTGACAAATATGTTTTGTCATTATTTTCCTTGTTGTTAGTACGTTTTTATTAGTTTCCACCGTTTTTATCTCATCTTTATTACAAATAATTATTCGTATAACTAAAGTGGAATTATTCGCTTACGCAATAATGTCGAAACCGTTCTCTAGCCAGAGTAAATGCCTAATTGCAGCTACAATCCCGTATTTTCCGGAAGAACGGGATATTGGTATAACTATCATGATATATATATATCATTATATATTTATATATATATATATATATATATATATATATATATATATCATTATATATATATATATATAAGGTAAACTTAATAAGTCGGCGATTAAAGGTCTGGTTCATTACTTCATAGTATATATATTTAAAACAACCCTACATGTTTCGGAAATGATGCCTTTGTCAAGGGAATAAAAAATATTTTTTATTCCGTTGACAAAGGCATCATTGCCGAAACATGTAGGGTTGTTTTAAATATATATACTTTGAAGTAATGAACCAGACCTTTAATCGCGACTTATTAAGTTTACCTTATCATACCAAGGTCACGAAAATATTATATATATATATATATATATATATATATATATATATAATAAAATAAATTAAAAGCGGGCAAGCGGTCTGTCAATTAAAAAACTCATTTATTAAGTATCCCTATATTTCGCAACAACTTTGTTGCTTCTTCGGGAGATACTACAAGATTAATGACAAATAACATTAAATAAATAAGAGTATAAAGCAGTAGTAAAAAACATACAAAATGTAGAGGAAAAAATAATAAAATTGGCGTACAAGGACAATAAAATTGATTAGATTTAAAACTTAAAGTAACTATAGATACAAGCCTTTAAAACCTTTAAAAAACATGTATATGTAAAAGTTAAAACATGAAAAATAAAAAATATAAAAGGAAACAGCAAAAAACTAAAGTCACAAGTATATAAAAAAATAATGCAATATAAATTTAACAATATATGGACCAAATAACAAAACAATTTTTAGATGATCAACTAACCGTCAAACCGAGTATATTAAAATAAATTATACTTGAGTCCGTTAGTATCAGATCTATAATTTACGTTATTTGTGTCTCTGTTAATGTGGACCATTTCTAAAAAGGTTCTTTTTTTAAGGTTATTTTCAACGTCTAAGATCTTAACGTCAACAAAATTGAATGTATGGTCACGATCAAGTGCATGGTCCACCAATGCACAAGATCTCTTTCCAATACGGACATCACTTATGCTGTGTGATGCGCTGTATTAGCCACTGATGTCTGACCTATATAAACGCCACAACAATCCGAACATGCTATCCTGTAGACAACATGACTAATTTAAAAAGAAAGGTGTTATGTCTTTGATCTTACTGTACAACTTCTTCAAAGTATAGGTGGTGTATTTAGCTATTTTAATGTTATTAAATTGTTTGAAATGTGATACAATTGTATCAGTAAGACCACCAATGTATGGGATTTTTTTGTAAATCATACTGTCTGCAGGAAGGTCCTCAGTAGGGCCATCAAAAAAGTTTGAGCTATATATCAATTTATTAAGTATGTGCTTAGGATAGCCATTGTTGACGAAGATGTTGAAAAGTTCTTTAAGATTGTCATTAAGAAAGGTTTCATGACAAATATGTGCTATTCGGTTTCTCATAGCTATAACGGTGTTATACTTCTGATTGAGAGGATGATGAGAGTGATAATTAATGAACCGATCAGATGAAGTTGGTTTTCTATACCAATTGAAAATGATACAATTATTATCGTCAGGAATTACTAAAACGTCCAAGAAGGGCACGCTATTGTTATTTTTTTTGCCACAGTAAATTGTAAATGTTTGTTGTAGCTGTTAACGAAGCTGGTAGCGAACCCATAGGAGTTCCAAATATTTAATTAAGTATAATTTATTTTAATATACTCGGTTTGACGGTTAGTTGACCATCTAAAAAATTGTTTTGTTATTTGGTCCATATATTGTTAAATTTATATTGCATTATTTTTTTATATACTTGTGACTTTAGTTTTTTTGCTATATGTTTCGTTTTTATTTTTTATTTTTCATGTTTTAACTTTTACATATACATGTTTTTTAAAGGTTTTAAAGGCTTGTATCTATAGTTACTTTAAGTTTTAAATCTAATCAATTTTATTGTCCTTGTACGTCAATTTTATTATTTTTTCAACTCTACATTTTGTAAGTATTCTACTACTGCTTTATACTCTTATAATGTTATTTCTCATTAATCTTGTAGTATCTCCAGAAGAAGCAACAAAGTTGTTGCGAAATATAGGGATACTTAATAAATGAGTTTTTTAATTGACAGACCGCTTGCCCGCTTTTAATTTATTTTATTCAATATATTACGGTCGATAATATTGAAATACATTATTTATAGCGTGTATCTGTAGGTGTAGGTGTAAGCCTTACAACTGTTAGTAGAATCTCTACTAATGTTGGAAAGGGCAATACAATGGTTGGTCCTAAACGAAAGCATGACAGGAAGAAAGTAGTTGTTCATATTTACAACTTTACTGAGTATGGACTGAGTGGATGTTTCATTGATAATTCAAAAATAATATGGGAAAGGGCATTGAATACAATTTTATCTGAAACTTGGCAAAACAGCATTCATCATACGGAAAAACTAGTATAAGAATGGTGGGATAGGGAAGTGGATATAGATCGTGATGAACCACCTGAATTTTTTATTAATGTTGAAAATGAAAGTAACAATGAAGATAGTTCATCAGACTGATGTGTTTTTAACTTTATTGATACAATTAATGATCATTAATATACTTCTTTACGTTTGTTTACTATTATATTGATGAAAGGTATTCCATATTGTAGAATTTGTGTATAAATAAATTGCAAGTGTTTCTATTTAATAAAATCGTCAAAAAAGCAGCTTTCTTTATTAAATGCAATGAGAACCATAAGTGGGTAATATTTCCGAAATTTTATTTTAACACCCTGTATATTACAACTAAAATAATCGTCTTCAGATATAAATATGAGATAATTAAGTGACGATGGGGAATTTTCGAGGTAGTAACTGCGGGGCTGTATATTACGGAGGAAAATACGTTAAGGTTATTGTGGATTAACAAAACTATTGAAAAGATGATTTTTAAATCGGTTTAACTGGTCCTTAAGAATAATGTCTTTCTAATTATTAACTGCTTTATAAATTTCTATGGGTTCTAAGATTTGAAACCTCTTTTTCTCTCTGCGTAGAATTAATGTACTTATTTAAATCAGGAAAAATATGTCCTGTTTCTAGAAGATGGTTCGCGAAAATAGAATTCGGTTTATTATTTTTAAATGAACATGAACGTTCTTTATATTTAATTTCAATAGTATGACAAGTTTGACCTATGTAAAAGCTATCACATTCTGGGCAAACACCGTTTTTTTAATTTTACAAAACAAACAGTAAGTACATGTTAGAAAACATGAACACAATTTAAATTATATTTTGAATGATTATTATCCCAAATTGTTAATAATAAAAAAAAACTCAATTTTATAAGTAACAATCTGAAGTAAATGCAATGACATGCAATGATTATGATTACGATTTCCATTCATTTATTTCACTATTTTTATTTATATAAATATAGTTTGGTTAATATCTAGACTGCAGAACAGACGCTATCCTCTAATGAGTCATGCAGGCGCAGAGACAGAGTCGGTTTCGCTTAAATAATAAGATTGATGCAATATTCGCTCGTAGCCCTGATTTTAATGTCCTGAAAGGCTGTTGTAGTAATGTTGAAAATACGGAAATCGGTAGATATATTAAATTTAAAGATTATTATTTCTATGCGCCACTCACTAGCTCCGATGTTGAGCGAAGATTTTCTATATTTAAAGATATACTGTCTAATAAAAGAACGCACTTTACAGAACAAAGTTCAGAATATATTGTGATAATTAATGTGAATAAAAAATGTGTACTGTCGTGTGACTAAGCATTCACTTTAATTATATGTGATATAACTAATTTAAAGTTTTTATACTTTTTCAATATTTTGAATTTTTCACTGTACAAAGTAAATGCATTTTGTATATATATGAAATTACTTTCAATTCAAGTTAATTTAAATTCATTTAACTTCAGTATTTTGTTTATTTTCGTAAAAATAAACTTTCGTATATACATTTCATTGCCTTTATTAGGACTCTGGCGAAGTATATTTCACAAATCCGTCTGTTCGCATTAAAAGACGTACAAACAGACAACTTTTATCAATACAATCGCGTTATAACATGTTAAGTTGATCGATTGTACATTGTCAGTTACGATGAATCACACCCGATACGGGATAGCGTCGTTTCCGCAGTCTGTTAATATCTGAAGGCACACAGGATGCGCGAGGCGTTGCTAAAATACGTCTATCTTTCTCGTTTCATACTGCATCCTCCTGTTTTGAAGGTCCCTAACCCTAACTCAGGCTTGTGTAATAGCGGTTAGGGCGCAAAGCCCTTTCTGTAGGGAGATCGAGTCGTCCCTACCTCCCTAGCTCCCTATACGCTCTTTCGATAGGGCGGTGTAATACGGAATAGAGTCCCTAATTGCTCAGTTGACGCGCAGGCACTGAAGCGAATAGTTCTATGTTCGTGATTGTATAGCGACGGTATAGTACTTGAAAGATCGCGTGTAACAGAGAAAAAGAAGTTTTGCTCAATTTGATCGGTGTTTATAAGGATATGCCTTATTTGTGGGAGAAGTGTTACACAGATTATATGAATAAAAAAAAATCTCAAGTGACTACTAATCGTTCTTTTGCACTGACACTTTCTCGTAATATCGTATCTTTTTCTCGATGAAAGGAGTCACCATCTTCAATAATTCTTCAAATTGTGCCGCTCCTGCTCTTAAATAGTTTCTCAAAAATGTTGGATCGAGAGCTCGGAGGATTTGCATATTGGGCAACTTATTTCGCAACAATAAACATTCTTTCACCCACACCTTCCCCTTGCGTTTTTTTAATTTTCAGAAAACCAACCACTAAGGCAGCGGGTAGCGCTATTTTTATCTTTTGATAACGTGGGTGTCAGAGCAGACATTTAAATTGCTTGATGTATATCCTGACTGACATGAGATAGGTTCTGACAGAGAAGTTAGTCAGGCTAGTGTAATAAGTGCACCCTAAGTGGGGCCACGCCCACCCTATCGATAGGGACCCTACTTACTGGGTAGTGTAATAGGCCTTTAATATCTGAAGGCACCTAGGATGCGCGAGGCGTGGCTAAAATATGTCTATCTCTCTCGTTTCATGTTGCGTTCTCCTTTTTTTGTCTTTAAATTGTTATCCACGCAAGTGCCATAAGATGTTAACCGTGCTATACACATTATAATTAACGCTATATTAAAATATCTCATTTTCACGATAAGAATCTGAATCTAATAAAAATTCAATGAGATCGATTCAATAGTTACAACAAAAATCAAATTTTCTAGAATATTGTCAACAATATTATCTGAATCATAAATTTTGTTTTCTTCTGTGATGACATGAATATTGTTCCTCCTTGTATCGGCATCAAAAGAACTATTTTTAATAAATAATAATAGCAAATATCACATTAATCAGCAAAAATAATAAAATACTTTAATCGGAAGTATTGATAGCATAGGTATAAAAATACTGTACTGGACAGAACCTGTTAAAAATTTTGTCTGCATAAATTTGCCTTGCATTTCAGTCAATCATAAACGTTTATTTTAAGCCCTATCTTTCCCAAAGCTCCTTTCTCATTTGGAATGAGTTATAATATGAAAATGATACTAGAGCATGATTAAATTACCTTACCTGGGCAAAAATATAATGTGAATACGAACGTATTGTAAACAAATGTATCAAGAACTGAAAAAACAATTTTTCCGCAAATCGTTAGGAAATTTTGACATTCCTGACAAAATTTCTTAAAGAAAAAGTCAACATTTCCTAACAGTTAGGAAATGTTGACTTTTTCTTATACATATTCGTACTTTTCTCTTGATTTCTTTGGCAATAATTCTAATGAAGCAGTATTCACTACCTCAACCAGCTCTGGAGGAGCCCCAGATATGGAAAATTCATCATAACTTATCATTTTACACTGTTTTGCTATCGAAAACACCAGCAGTTAAATTTATATGCGTCAAGTTTGACAATTCAACATTAATACGTTTCCATAGTAACGCAACCAATTATATTACGAATTTCAAAACACCATTTATTTGTGAATAAAATTATTCGCGATTTTTTCAAAATTAATTAATATCTGTCGAATTTTAAACGATTTGCGGAAAAATAGTATGTTTACCTCGTAGGAAAAGCCACATTCCTGGCCTCTGTGTTGCTAAGTCTCGGCTTGCACCTCGACTTAGCAATCTTCACAGTCGTCCAGGAATGTTAGGCTTTTCTTACTCGGTAAACAATATACTATTTCCGCAAATCGTTCGGAAATATATGGATATTTCTAACAATTTTTTTTAGAGAAAAGGTCGACATTTCCATACATCAGTAGTTGCCAGGCAACGCAAAAGTAACTTCATTTCTGTACTAGTAAGGAAATGACCATTTCCTTACAGTTACTTATACACTTCAATGAATGAAATGAATGACAAACAAGTTTATTTGGAATCAAAATTGAGTTTATTAATTAACAACAAAAAATAAAAATGAATTAAATTTTACTTAACAATATTAACCCAGTGATTATCAATATTTTAAAATTATTTGTTTGTTATATTCACATTAATCACTAGTTCCAGACGAGTACCAGGCAAAAAATATTCTTCATCAGTTTCATCACTCATAATAATGGCACACTTTATACTCCTATTGGCTTTGAATAATACTGAAAGACGCTACCACAATATTTCTACGCGTAAAATTTGGCACTTGACAACTTGACACATTTCCATAGTTACAATTTATGGCCGCATTTGTTATTTGTGATTCTATTTTCCAGAATTAAACGAGCTTAATTGTTGTCGACGTGTTAACGATTTGCTGAAAAATAGTATATTTACTTTGGAGGAAAAGTCACATTTCCGAACTCCGTGTTGCTTTGCCTAGGGTTGCGCCTAGGCGAGCAATCTTCTTTCCTCCTAAGTAAGCAATATACTATACTTGAGTTGAAAGCTATAAAAGAGATAGGCGTATATCTTTATATCTTATCAAAATATTAACAGAGGAAATAAATATTTAACACGTGAACTGCTAATAACGCATATGTCTTGTATATCTGTAATATTTTAAAATACTAAATTTAATTTAGTTTCATTAATTATAAAACAGAAAAGTGGAATGCTTAATGGTAGTGTTTTCACTTGCAAAAACGTTTCTAAAGCGAAAACTCTTTACTTTTCATTTTTTCAAATATCCTTTGTGTTTACCATCAATATCAATAATAATATTGACTTCAGTCGGTTTCAGGAAAATTGTTCATCTGCGACCGATGTAATAAGGCCTACAAGTACGCATCAAACTTAACCCGTCACAAAAACCACGAATGCGAAGGAAATTATCATTATTTTTGCCCGATCTGCGAACGAGCTTTCTCTCAAAAAACAAGTGTGGAAAGGCATATTCTGCATGTTCATCAAAATCAAATGTCTGACGGCGATGCAAGCAAGAGCTTTTCGTGAGAATTTATTTAAGGCTATATTGTCATTCATGGAATAAAGGTGACTGCAAAAATTAATTGATATCTCTTTATTTTTATTTGTATTATTTAGTTTTTATTTTTGTGAATGTTTTATATAAAAAAATCCATGTTTGTGTTTTTCGTTATGCATGACGTAATATGTCTTTTTGGTATTGCAATATACGCTTTAAAAATTGTGACAGCTGGGCTCCTCTCACCCAAGTTTACCAATAAACGTTTTTGAAACAAACCTTAACGATTTTATGTTTCAGCAGTTATACCTTCCATACAGAATGTAAGGCCATTTAAGTGTGACAAATGTTGCAAGTCATACAAACACAAACCAAATCTGATTCGCCACAGAAAGTACGAATGCGATGGAATTGCTCACTTTATTTGTCAATTTTGCAAAAAGGCCTATACTCAGAATTCAAGCTTGCGTCAACACATCATCGCGGCACATTCGAAAATGTATATGGCTTCCTAATATTGTATATCTTCTTCCATCCATTAAATTTTTTTTAACATAGTCAATTATGTTTTTATTGATGTTATTTTGAGAGAACTATGTGCATGCGTAAATTACATCCCTATTTGTAGAATTTGCTATTGACTGTTGAAAACCGTTCCAGACATTCGAGTAGTTATATAACAAATACTATTTAGTATATTTCTGTCAACCATGGCAATTGTCAGTTATTTTAGATTTTTGCAAAAAAGAGCAAGTATGTGTAAAAGTGTCTTATGTACAATTAAAATTATAATAAGGGAAATTGATAACTAGAGTGGACCAATCCGGAGCGAAAGCAGAGGCGTGACTAACGAATTGGTTCACGATTACTTAGTATGTTGTTCACGTGTCATCGTGTGCACACGTATAACAGCAGCAGGAAAGTGTATTCTGTGTATTTAATAATGTTGCACAGCTATGTTCGATAGAAGACGCAAGAAATGAGTGTATTTTAAGTAAGTTTGAAAGTCACGCCTCTGCTTTCGTTCCGAATTGGTCCACTCTATTGATAACCTTATATCCAAAGAACCAAATGAAAAATTGAAGTTAATTGATTTCAATTTAGATACTCCGTATTTAGGTACTTTAAATATTACATTGAGCCAACCATTAGCATATTAATTTGTCATTTAACATATCTACATTAGTAATTTTGGTTTCAATGACTTGCAAGATAAATAATACATTCACTATTTATTAATCTTAAATAACGATGTTTTTATTAAGTTCTATATAGTTTCTCTGTAATGAATTATCTTATTACAATGGTGCTATTCTTTATTTAAAGACACGTTTGAAGGCATTCTTTGAGAGTTTCTTCAAAACCGCTATTAAATTCTTAACAGCATCAAGTTTTGTTTGAAGCCATCGTCTAAGATCCTTTTTGCGTAAGGGAGCAAAAGTCACATGGGAATAATGAGGACTATATAGAGCGGGGGCCTGTACAATTCAAAATTTACGGCGGGCCGTAATACTTTATGAAAAACTTGTGCGGGCCGAAAGAAAATAGTACAGAAGCGAATGCTATTAAGGAAATAATAATTTCGTTATTTACGAAATAAATTTAATGCGATATACCTATAACACCCTTTTAACAGAAATGAACTGTTAGAGCACTATTTCTTATACAAAGACTATACATATCTAATGTAAGCTTAGTACTATTAATTCTAATCCATCCTTAAATTGGATTGGGCAAGAGAGATAGGACCGGGCATGTGACTATTAAATCGACAATCCAATTTAATTAATCCTAATACATTCATTTTAAACCTCTGTCGTTGACACATTACGTACGTAATATATAATCAAACAATTCTAATTTTCTTTCTTCCAGTTTCATTTCCCACACATTTCACTCTATTTAAATTGTTAACTATTCTAATATGCATGTCTGTCACTTAGATAATAGATTTTTTTCTATTTTGTTACGAGGACAGTTTTATTGAATCGATTCCAGTTACTACTACGGTCAGCGATTGCATTCACTATCACCTTGATCAATATTCATATTTCCACAATCAAAATAGTTCCTTCTACTGAAGATAGAAAAGTATATTAACCTAAAAATAATACTGCTTATTGAAAAAAATATCTAATTATTTATACACACGGTGTTTTTCTACCTTAGCTATCTTAAGTTGTTAGTGTTATCCAGATAAATATCGATTACTCTTTATTAATCCTAGTTGTCTATTGTCAATGTTTTGATAGTCTTATTTGCTAGCTTAAGTAAGTGGCTTATTGCACAACAGTTAAGTTAAATAACTATTACTAGTTCAATAAACATAGATATGTTTTCTATAATGATGATGAATTCCATAATGATCAAATTTGGGTCTCTTGCTTTTTAATATTTACATCAATGATTTTTTTCCATTATTATCTTCTCAAGCATACGCGGGCTGAGGTTAAACTCTTTCATAGTATCTTCAGTCAACGCGATGTAGACCTACTTCAACATAATTTGTGTTTACTGGCCCATTGGTCTGAAAAGAATAATCTTGTTTTAAATGTTAATAAATGTTATGCTATGACTTTCACTAGATACAACCATCCATACTTGTTATATTACAATGGTGCTCCTTTCACCAGTATGGTGAGATTACAAATCTTGAAGAGTCACTTGATTCATATTTATCGTTTAATTAGTCATATTCAAATAATTTGTTCTTCTGCCTCAAGAATGTTAAGATTTATTAGCCTTCTAGAGTTCTCATATTTCGCTTTTATTCTTCTAAACCTGGAATAGGCATCTGTCGTTTGTTTCCCTCATTATATATCGCACCACTTCCTATTGAGCGTGTATAGCTACTTTTTCAAAATTCTAGATGTTCAAAAATACAAACCGTAGCATATGTTCACCGGAGGAAATATTTCTGTTCGGGTGAACAAAAATATTTTCTTCGACGAACATATACTACGGTTTGGATTCCAAACACTCACCGATCGGAAGAATAATCAAAGTGCTCATTACTTATTTAAGTTTAGCAAGAATAAAATTGATTGCTTTGGATATTATCTGCTGTTCGTTTTAATGTGCCTTCAGTTGCCATACGAATATGATCAACCTGAGTGAGAACTAACTTATTAATAAGATACCATGTACAGCGAGCGACATATTTACTGTAGAAATCATATATCATATATTAATATACATAGAGATCATTTATGTTTATATGTAAAATTATTAGCTACGAGTACTTTGGTTGTCGAGATGTGTTACACATGGAGTTTTGATTTACCTTACAGTTAGAGTTATTAATTGTTCTTCGCCCCTGTAATCACAATCTCTGATTTAATTGTAATAAGACACTTTTTAATGTATAATTACTCTTAAACTAAACTTCAGGAGTAAACTATTAAAATATAGCTAGAAATCTAAAATAACATTTTATGTGCAATAAATTTGAATGGATGTAATCGTAATGGACCTGTCCCATTACAAACCTATAGGGCCTTCAAGGCCTCTTTGAGATACCTATTATTATAATTAATAAAATTATGCATTTACGCATGTAAAATAGTAACTTTTGTTGGTTGGTAATTAGATGTTTTTTTTTCTGATACCTAAGATTAGTTTTTAGTACATTTTATGTTTGTTACGTCGGGTTAGTTAATTGTTATTTTCAGCAGAATAAAACATAATTTCTAGTTTTACTCATGTTCATACTACATATTCACTTATATTTACAATAGGTGTACTGCAAACGAAAAAGTTGGTCTAGAATGGCCTATTATGTTTTTAAAGCAAAGTTAGACACGGCACGCCGTACATTGCCCATAGCAGAGCACAGTCGACGGTAACAGAGGCCTCCCACCCTTGCGTGTCCAGAAGAAAGCAGGGGAATATTTGCATTCCTATCTTAGTTGCAGGTGTTTTTTCATACAATAAAAGTGTTGATTCAGCTAATACACCAAAGCCATCGTAAAAAGCTTTGGTTTTGTACGATATTGGTAAAAACATAAGTTTAA
Organism: Melolontha melolontha; assembly: GCA_935421215.2. NCBI lineage: Eukaryota > Metazoa > Arthropoda > Insecta > Coleoptera > Scarabaeidae > Melolontha > Melolontha melolontha. The sequence goes on along the minus strand of OW285235.1, from coordinate 47,719,281 downwards.
AATTTTATATCGAATAATAATATAATCGAAGGGAAAGTATTATCGACAATATATGTACATATATCGGACTACAAATATCAATATAGGTATAGATGTAAGGATAAATTAACTACACCAGTTCAGAGATTACCAAAGTAGACACATTAAAATCTTAACGTCAAACAATAAAAAAAATTATTAAAAATTTTAGTGTTCAAAGTTAAGATTACTATACCAGGTCAGACATTACCAAAATGAACACATTAAAATTTTAAAAAAATGTATGAAAACCACGACTGTCTATCTCAAAAAGTGCATATACCAGCATGTCGTTCTCTTTAGAACTCTTCAGTACATATATGATATTTAGAGACAAACATATCTTTCATTTATATACTGCGTGCATGTATATACGAAACATGTTGAACTTAATGCATGTGAGAATTAATAATTATTAAAATTTCATCTTACATGCATTTATCGCTTAATTTGTTGCGTTAATTCTACAATCTCACAAGATTACCCCCGCTGAAGAATGTAGGCGCAACACGTCGCGTCGTCAACTATCCAGGTTGTGAGAAGAAACGAAAAAATGTATGAAAGCCACGTCTGTCTATATCGTCTGTACTGACGAGTTCTAATGAGAACGAAATTCTAGTATATGCATGTTTCAGGATATACAGACGTCGCTTGTAAAATTGGTGAAGTTTCACTCACTTATGTATGTTTCAAATTATTCTCTTATATATTTTTCCATTTATCCTCACAACCTGGATGGTTGACGTCGCGACTAGTAACAATATCAGATTGTAGAATTAACAATTAACGCAACAAATTAAGCGACAAATGCGTGTAAGATGAGATTTTAGTTCAACATTAAAATCTTAACTCAAACACTAAAAAAAATATCTAGAATTCTATGAGAATTCGATTTTAATTTGTTCATTTTGGTAATGTACAGAAACAGAATTAATTTTAACTTACTCTCTGATGAAGGAGCAACATGAACAGTCCGAACTAATTAGTGTAATAATGTATGCTTACTGATTTCGTAAAAAAACAAAAAACTTTTACGAAAGTTTTGACGGACTATCTCAATCAACATTTCAATTGTATGAAAGAACACCTTCAACCAACATAGGAATGTAAATATTCTTCTGTTTGTCTGGCAAGACGAGTGGGAGGCCGTTTCACCGTCTATGGTGTTCTGCTACGTGCAATGTGCAGCGGATCTTATAGTATCAAGAATCACAATTGTTTATTGCGAATTAAAATTAGTATGGAGTCGAAATAGAAAGGGCTCTATAAATCTAAATTTAGTTTTTAAGATCACTTACTTACATTTTTATTAATAGTGTTTTAAAAATTAGGGTCTTAATTAAACTTATTCCGTTCTAGATATTGTTTGAAATTTAAATTGGTTAAAAAGTTATGAAAAAAAGAGAAACTCACTGTGTTTACTTTGCAGTACATTTGTTGCAGAAATAAATGTGTAAAAGTACAGTACAAATTTTAAGCGTGTCAGTTGTAGAGGAAATTAATTGTGAACCATTTACATCAGTAAATTTTTCGTAAAGAATTTTTTAGTTTTATTTGGTAAAATAGTATTTAGACGTCTTAGTTTAGGTTATTTAGATATATTTGCTGATAATGTAATACTAATTTAATACTTTACTGTGTCATATACACAATTTATTTGATGAATAAATGTGATCCTTTATAAAACAGAATTACATCGTTTTGTTTTAGGTTAATATATACATCGAAATAAGGATTCTAAAAATAAATATTTGGATTTTTTTCTATAATAAATTGTGAATATTATCTACATCAATTTTTTTTAACGAAAAGAAGTTTCTTTGAGTTTTCTGTAAGAATATTGTAATATATGGAAATCTGCTCAATGCCTAACAGGGAGTTGCTGAAAATAACAAATTTACTTTTTTATGTTGTTGTTTTAAATATGCAATGGATTTTTTAAATTTCCTAATTCTCTTTCACTAAACAGTAATAACTCATTGTAAGAAAGTGCCATTAAAGTATTTATATACTCAAACTAATAAAAGAAAGAAGAGGGATTATTGTTAATAGTTAGTAAATTTCTTGAAGATTTTCAAGGTATTTACCTTTATATTTTGTATTTTGATTTTGCACAAAAATAATAAATAATAAATTTTATATAATGTTTTTTATATTTTCTTTAACGTTCAGCACGAATGTTTGCCTTATATCTCCCTTCATCCGTTCTATTTATTATCAGCATTTAGTCGCTAAAGCCAGTGATAAGTAGAGCTGAGGATCTTTGCGGTACGGCAGGACCGTATGTAGTGCATCCCCACATTTAACTATTTATCTAAATATTCTCTGAAATGATTTGCCGGATCTCATAAATTAATAGAGTGATATTTTAGTATGCACTGGATATTGTTATTATACAAAATCATAATAGCCATTTGTATTTATGGATCATAAATAATAATACGCATGTATATGTATTTGGTTGTGAATTCAATTTAAACTTAAAACGAATCGTAATATTTTAACGACAAGCCGTCCTTACAATACATGCATTCGAGACAAAGTGTGCAACTCTACGAATAACTTCCATAATTGATCGAAAATGGACATTTTGGAGCTGAAGTAAAGCCTCTATTCTTAGAAAATTTTATTACTGTCGTTAAGAACTATTATTATAAATAAAGACGGCAGACTATGTGCCCGAACACTAAGTAAACTAACTGCCTCGGTATATGTATTTATATGATCGTCTCTTTGTTCTTTTCTGCGTTTTTTTTTTTTATATTTAACAATCAATAAAAACATCCATACATATATGTGTGTTTATTTAGGTTGTCTAACGTAAACGAATTTCAAACGCATGATGTTATTGTTATATATATGTATGCATTAATAAATGCTTTATATTTTCAAAATATTGTATTTATAAAATTGTATTTATTAAAATGTTTTGAATTTTTTATTGGCGTTGGCAAAATAAAAAAAAAACGCAGAAAAGAACAAAGAGACGATCATATAAATACGTATACCGAGGCAGTTAGTTTACTTACTTGAAGTTATAACTAGAGCTGAGGATTTTTGCGGTAAGGCAGGACCGTATGTAGTGCATCCCCACCGGCGTATAATCAATACAAATGCAATTAAATTCTGGTATTTGAAAAATGATTATATGTATTACCTTAGTATTAAAATAAACCATCCATTTTTTATTACTAATACATGAAAGAAGTTTCTGAATCGATAGTTTATAAATAGTTCTACGAATTTTGAAAAAAATGTATGGGTGTACATGCACCAGTATGCATATACTTGCCGGTAAGCGATTTCTGTATGAAAGGATTACTGTAGTAAATAGCAATAAAGAAGATATGCATTATATTTCGTTTAGAGTACCTAATTGATTTTGTTGAATGTTTCTGGACAATCGTTCTTTATTCCTTATTATCCTGGCATATGTTCTATTCCTATAACGAAAGTATAAAAAGTATATAGTACATTTGTATTTGTAACATCAGTCATCAGTGATGGCTGATGTTACAAATACAAATGTATAATCAAAAGTGTCGCAAATGCAAAAATTAAGCGCTTTGTTTATTGTTAAAGTTTAGAAAACATTTTATTATAAGAGGCAGGTAGTGTTTATCCACTCAAAGAAGTAATTGATACATTTCACAATACTTTTCTTTTAGAAATTTGGTTTGCAGAACAATAGACGATACTTTTTATACTTTCGTTATAGGAATAGAACATATGCCAGGATAATAAGGAATAAAGAACGATTGTCCAGAAACATTCAACAAAATCAATTAGGTACTCTAAACGAAATATAATGCATATCTTCTTTATTGCTATTTACTACAGTAATCCTTTCATACAGAAATCGCTTACCGGCAAGTATATGCATACTGGTGCATGTACACCCATACATTTTTTTCAAAATTCGTAGAACTATTTATAAACTATCGATTCAGAAACTTCTTTCATGTATTAGTAATAAAAAATGGATGGTTTATTTTAATACTAAGGTAATACATATAATCATTTTTCAAATACCAGAATTTAATTGCATTTGTATTGATTATACGCCGGTGGGATGCACTACATACGGTCCTGCCTTACCGCAAAAATCCTCAGCTCTAGTGATAAGTGATAAAAACTACTTATTGGTTTTATAGCGAATTTCAGCCTCAAATAGCTCAATTCTTTAGAGTCGAGCTATTCGAGACTGATCCTCACGATTCTGCAAGGTTTGTTAATGTTTAGTTTCATTAATAGCTATTCTACTAACGATTTAAGACACCTTGCACTATATTGTCAATATTTTTATTATTATAATGAAAAATTCGTGAAAAATTTCGTTCCTATTGGAGCTTGTCAAATGCATCCACACATTCCGGTAAATGTGTGATTTCTCACGAATTTTTCATTATCCTAACAACCAGGAAAGTGGCATCGCGACGTGTAGCGTTCTGCATACTGGTATAAACTTAGTTTGTCGAAACGTAGAAATCAACGTAACACATTAGGCGACATTTGCATGTAAAGTAAGATATAATACTCATTGGTTCTCATTTACAGTAAGTTCCTTAAGTTATTATTAGTTTAATATATTGCAGTCACTTTGTTGCAATTTTGTATAACATTTTCAGGCCTTTAGATGTATAAATATATATCTTACACACTTTATTTGCTGTCACTGTAAACTCGAAAACAAAACTGATCTGGAAGGGAACCTCAAAAGATTTTGAGAAAATCAGGTATATTGAATTTATAAGAGATGGGTTCTTGTGTCAATGATATGTGTAATAAATACATTTTACTTTAACAGTAACCTACGATAGCAACATGACCCGTAGTATTAGATTTTTTAATTCACTACCACTAGCGCATTTTATTGGTAAAGTGGAGAGCGCATGAGAAATGCGCAGCTGGTAAATATTCTTAGTGTTAAAGTCGAATGCATTATATGGTATAGTTCTCGTCAAAATAATTTAAAATGGTTTGTATAAAGGTAATGAGATTTTAAAGATTAGCCGAATGGAATCTGTAAAAAGCAGTAGTAAATACATTAGGATCGTATTAAGGTGCAAAGCCCGATTTTATAATACGAGGGTCACCTTTTATATTTTTACAAAATCTGGGAAGAAAACAAAATTTTTGGGAACAAACTATTTTATTGTTTTTCAAAATATTCGGCTTTATGGTCTATACACTTTTGCATGCGTACGAACCAGTTCTCAGAACATTTTTTCCACTCTGAAGGTTGTATCTCAGAAACATGGTTTTCAAAGGCTTCGACTGCTTCTTGAGGTGTTGAAAACCGCTCTCCACGCATTCTTTGTTTCACAATTGGGAACAAAAAGAAATAATTCGGCGACAAGTCTGGCGAATATGAACAATGAGACATTATTTCAACACTTTTCTCCTTCAAATAGTTAACTGTAGATGTGCTGTAAGGGAACTCGATGTCGCGATGAAGAATAATGCAACGTTTCCGGTTGTTCTTCCTGATTTCATCTATAACTTTTGGCAAACAAATTACTATATACCGTTCAGCGTTAACAATTTTTGGATCCTCTAAAGAAATTGTTGCGATGTGTCCTGTGCAGCCGAAGAAACAAGCGATCATTTCCTTGGAAGTGCTCCTTGCACGAACAACTTTTGTGGGGTTTGGTTCGTCTTGGAACACCCATACAGTAGATTGTTGCTTGGCTTCCAGCTCATACGCATATATCCATGTTTCGTCACATGTGACGATGTTGTATACGGATTTTGCGGTTCCTACGTCGAATTTTTTGCGCATCCCTTTACACCAATTGACACGAGCTGCTTTCTGTGCTTCGGTCAAGTTATGTGGAATCCATCAGGAACATATTTTTTTTGACAAATAAATGTTCATGTAAATCGAATGATTTGCAGTCTGCGATATGCCAAGAGATGCCTCTAGTTACATGTCGACCGTGTTCTATTATTTTCCGTACAGCATCGATTTTTTTTGGAATCACAACAGTTTTTGGTCGACCTTTACGTGATTCATCACTCACTGAGGCACAACCATGACGAAATTCTGCAAACCAATTATAAACTGTCTTCTCTGATAGTGCTTCATTACCGAAAGTTGATCGAAGCGATACAATGCATTTTTGTGGTGTTAGGCCTTCTTTATAATCGTAAAAAATCATCCAACGAAAACCGTCACGAGTAATCTCCATTATTTTACAAACTCACTGTCTTGAAACTGGCACTGTCAACAAACTACTGACTCAATTTCTAAGCTATCGCGGATTTCACATTGACAAATGTCAAACTTTAAGAATATAGTGATTACATATGTCAAAAGCGCCATCTAGTGGTCGATTGTAAAAATATAGCAAAAAGTGTCCCTCGTATTGTCCTTTTCATTTAATAAACTGATTTGGTTATTAGTTTCCGGACAGATTAAAAGGGACGGGAATATATAGAAATGTGTATCAAGTAATGATCCTATTAATTGATTTTTTTATTATGATATTGATTATTTGTTACATATGTTGTTCCAAATGTCTTGTTTACCTTTATTATGAATTTGGCGTTTAATTTTCTAAATAGTTAATTGAAAAACTTTTGCAGGCATTCGTGTATGAGATTGTAATTACCTATTTATATATCCTTAGAAATTCTTTAAATATTAGATGTTTTAATATTACTTTGTCAGCAGTAGTACCTATACACTACTTATTATAGGTAGCTGGTGTAAGGCATATTAATTATTCGTGTTCATATAATATATAGTACGGATGACAATATGGCGGCCATGGGCTTGTGAAGCAAGTGTGAGTGAAGTGAATTTTAAATCTTCTACAGAAGATATACTTGTATCATAACTCTCCCAATAAAATGTTCATATATATCATAAACTTCCATGATTTATATTTTCAATATAGATTATTTAAAACAGCAGCTGTTACCGCTTTACAATTTTTCGGAATACAGTCCTGATAGACAAATACTATTTTTCTATTTTGCGTTCGAAATGAACTCATTATGAAACCCAAAACAGTATCGAAATGAGCTTCATTTCGATACACTTTTTTTCATTTTTCAATGTTGGCGTTGTTCAAATACAGAAATAAATATCATTGCTGTCATTTGATTTTAAGAATTTATGTACATTTGACAGATATGATATATGTCCGTATTTTACACAAACAAGTCATTTTTAAATAATTTGAATCTTACTATACATATATAATTTAAAGTATTTACTCATGAATACTTTAAAAAATTTTATTCACACACAAAATTTGACGTAGGTAACACTAATTACAATATAACGTCGTATATCACTTATGCATTACAAATGTACTTCATATATGATTCGCGATCTTTTTATATAAAAATATATCTTAAGTCGGCAAAAAGGGTGCATTTACCGGATTAATGAACATCTCTACAATGTGATGATTTCATTGTTATTGTCATTGACCTGGTACAGTACGTGACTTACATGTTGTATTTCTATATAAATGAGTCAGATTTTAGAACTAAATTAACTTTGTTGCAATTTTAGTTATACAGGGTGCGGCAAAATAACCTCCCTATTTTTTGACGTAAATAAAAAAAGCATTTTTCCAGATAAAACAATTTTATTTTTACCAACTTATTCTTTAACACGGGAATTTTTTTTACTTGGTTTGGAAAATAATATATGACAAATGGTGGCCGTGGCTGTTGATACACTGCTGCAAGTGAACATTGAAGCACTCGTGGACTCTCTCAAGCATCGCTTGAGGTATGCGATGAATTTCCTCGCGAATTGCTTCTTTCAGGTCTAGCAGGTTTCCGTGACGATGTTTGAACAATGCTGTCTGGTGGAAGACTTTCCAAGATGAGTTGACATGCTTCCGTGCGACTCTGGCAATCACGTTGTGACAGTTCTTGCACAACAACCATCTTGTAAGGATGGAAATGAAGATCCTTGTGTAGGATTCGACGAACACTACGGTCAGACATTCGAAGGGCGGCTGCATGTTTACGAGCTGATCTTTTAGGAGACTGTAAAACGATGGTCTAACCGCATTGATGTTTTCAGGTGTTCGGGCACTACGAGGTCTTCCACCCCGTTTTTTAACAACAGAACCAGTCTCTCTAAAGTTTTTTACCCACAACAAAATAGACTTTCTGTCCGGTACCGACACACGCGGAGGAATTTGAAATCGCGTTCGAAAAGCACGCTGTGCCGTGACAACCGACTCATTGTTGCGAATGAACGCTTCGACCGCATAAGCTCTGTGCTCGTTCATCCACGCCATGATGGCGACTGGTGCCTACGTGCCGAATGCAACGTAAACTTCCCACTCTCCTGCGTCGACTGCTGCTATCCCCACTACTCTAAGTGTCTCCAGTTACTTACTACCGAGCATCGAAAATAGGGAGGTTATTTCGCCGCACCCTTTATATGTTGAAGCTATTAAGGAACCAACTAGATGTAGACATTTAAAAATTAAATCCACACAATAATAATAAAATAAAATATAAATTTTTTTTTAAGGAAAAAACTATGAAAATTCAATATAAATATGTATAAATAACTATTTATTCTTTTAGGGGAAGACCTTGAAAGTCATACGTGCCCAAATTGTGAAAAAACGTATAAGTCAAAAGGTTCGCTTATGAGACATATGAGGCATGACTGCGGACGTGTCAGTAGAAGTCTTATTACTGGATATACATGTATTGGTGATGTATACGCATGCCAGAGATGTGATAGAACGTATAAAGTATTCAGTTCAATGAAACGGCATCTGCGTTATGAATGCGGTAAAGAGCCTCAGATTCCGTGTCCCGTAAAAGGTTGTCTATATAAAGCCAAGATTAACTCAGGAATGCTTCAGCATGTTAGAATGGTGCACAAACTATCATATGAGGTTAAACCACGAGAATCAGTGAAGTTTGATTGAATTTTAGATGCGAGAATTAGCTAAATGTTGTACGAATGTATAGTATTTATAATTCATGACTTTAATTGTATATAAAAGATTTTGTAATAAATTTTGACCTTGGCCAAATTGTTAGTCTTGATAATTCCATTCATTATAAAAAAATAGTGAAAAACATACCACGACTGAAAACGATATTTTCTTGTTGGGAGGTACAATAAATGTATATTTATATCTACGGAAAGCCTTTTGTTGGAGACTGTGACTAAGTAGAGACTTAAAAAGGTAACAGAATAATTGAATCATAAATGAGTGGGTAAAACCCCACCAGTTTTATATAATACAAAGGTATTTTTAATAATATAAAATTATATTAAAAATCTGGTGTGAAGAACACTTAAAAAGGTATTAAATCTCTTACCTTAGTAATATTTGTATACCATTTACGTATTTCAACAACTAAGTTGTCATCTTCAGTAGAAAGTGAACAGTTGTTGAAGGTGGGGCGTAATAAAGTTAACACACAAAGATCGCGAAACACTTTCCTAAACGAGTCTTGTGTGTTAGCTTACTGTTAAGCACTGTTACTACTTTCTACTGAAAATGACAACTTAGTTCTCGAATAGTTATATAGGATGCGAATATTATTGCGCTAAAGGATTTTATACCTTCTATAAGTATTTATATTTGTATTTAGGTTAATACATAATAAAATTAATATTCTAAATATAAGAATTAGAATCATGTAGCTTGATTGAGATATGAAACTATTTTGATGTAAATTGGGGGAATGGTAGATTCTGAGCGTTAAGAGTAGTTCATATGATTGCAAAATACGTTAATATGTTTAGTAAGACGTAGTTATCTAGTAATCTTTCGATGTCCATTTCATTTTAGTAGAGTAGAATTGTTTCGCTGCCAATTAGGTTTCACTATAATAATCCACATAAATTCTATTAGACTTATAAATCAATCAATATTAGCATTGATAGTTTTCATTAAAAACTGGAAAATACATTCAAACGAAACAATCCGACATATTTAAACCTGAATAGATATATGTTTTAAAGTAGCCTTCAGTTTTAAACTACTTTTTCTTTTTCTTGTAATAAAATTTATTCTTCTTCATAATTGCTTCTAGGATTCAGGGCTGAAACCATGTCTTTGGCACTGCTTATTTCTTGACCGACTTTTCTTGTAACAGCAAGTTTCATCTTCTGTTGCAAGAAATATAAAAAAAAAACCCTTATCACAATATAGCTTTAAGTCCTGAATACGTGTTTCGACAACTAAGTTGTAATAATCAGCAGTAGACATCAGTATATCACCCACGTATTAATACGTTGTGATATAGTGTTGAATTTCGTTTCGAAGAATAAAAAATACTTATCATATCTCGTTTCTCTTCGTTAGTGTATGACATTTTTCGATTATTAATGAACAATAAATGAAATGTTTGACAGATTGAAATTAAGGCTACCTTATTTAATCTTATAATTTATTCTTTCAAATAAAACCTAATGTCAAAAACTATAGTCAGCATGTGGTACATGGTTGAAAACAGAAAAAAAACTCTTTCTGAAGATGTCTAAATCCAATATGGCGCCTATAAGAAATTAGAAAGTTGATGATGGCCAGAAAGAAACGAAACGTCGTATAAAAATTTAGAGTACACCACTGGAAAGAGGTTTAGAAATGGCCACAAGGATGTGTTTTTATTTTTTCTCTACAAGGCCAAATGTCAGTGCTACAGGTAAAAGAAGAAAATGGGGTTTTCGCGTTTTTTTTTTAAATAACGAAAGTCATTTGTCACAGGTCTATTTTCTTGACGGATTTATAACAAACACAAAATTATCAACTTTGCCAAATTTAAACCTATACTCTATCTCCAATAATAAGAGAGATCCCCATGGTGAGGGCCGAAAATGAATCAGCCTGTGTACGCTATCTGCAAGTTGCAGTTGTGTCCGTCAGTTGGAAACTCCTGGCTAAGTTTTACACTTATTATGAAGACAGCTATGATTGTCCCTTTAGCATTCGTAATGTTGACATTAGTCAATGAGCGGCGCTGAATGTTCTTCTACGCTCTGTCTTAATAACTTTTGTAATGTAGTAACGGTGTTATTTATGGTGAAAGTATCTCTCCAGCAGCATGTACTGATGATTTTATTGTAAGATGAAAAACGTGACTGCATGTCATGAAAGAAACTTTCACACAAATATGAATATTGTGTTCTCCACATCCGATTTTAAATAATACTTTCATATTATTAGAAATGTTTTTGTTTAATAATGTATTTATTTTAACGAATTTGCCTGTAACTAATGAACATAATTACTACTATTTAAAATTTGTAATTTAATATTATCAGTTCTAGTATGAAGATGATTTTAGTTTACACATATCTCACTTGATCGGTTACATTTACTCTAAGAACTCTTAAGAACTATTTTTCGTAGTTTTAATATTTCTTACCCTAACGTTGTGTGCATATTTGTACATTTTGTTCCTTATTTCAGATTTTGTTTAAATGTACTGGTTGTTGCTATATAGATAGATTGGTTTTGTATATTATCAGAGCTTAAAAGGTTACATTGTTGTAAATTTCATTTAACGTGAGCAGTATTTTATTTTAATATGAAATTTGAAACATGTATCATGACTGGTTCCTGAAACCAAAGGATTTTTATAAACATGTGTCTGCAATTAGCTTGACTTAAAAAGCACTGCTACTCTTGTTAATACGATTGTTTTTTTCATATATGTAATACTTGTATCTTTTAGGAGAGTCACAGGACGAATATCAATGTCCAAACTGCGATAAGTCTTATAAGTCAAAAGGTTCACTGAAGAGACATCTGAAACACGATTGCGGGCGTATAAATCGACCTTTTCTAACGGGTTACAAACGCATTCTGGATCAATTCATATGTCAAAGATGCAACAGGATATACAAAGCATTCAGTTCGATAAAACGCCATTTGAAGTATGAGTGTGATAAAACACCTCAGATTTCTTGTCCTGTCAAAGATTGTCCATACAAAGCTAAGATTAATGCCAGGATGCTTCAGCATGTTAGAATGGTGCATGGAATTGCCTATGAAGTAAAACCTAGATCTCCTGTTAGATTCAACTTCGAATAAGTAGAACTGGAGGTTTGAAAGTGTGATCTGAAGAAAAAAATGTTTTATTTTATGTACATATGAACGTTAGATGTTTACTTTAAGTTAACATAAGTGGTAATAACTTTTAATTAGTATAGTCCTCTTTGATAATCATTTATTTTCAGAAATGTGTAATTTAAGGAATGTTGAATGAAATGAATATTGATTTATAATAAACTATGAGCTTCGAATAAGATATAAATGTAGTTTTATGAGTATTGTAAATTTTGCATTTATTGTATGTATAACACTTGATGTAGTTAACAAAATCAAAATTTTGTAAACGTTTATGGTTATATCTAGGTAGTCATCCAATGTTTAAAGAAAAATGGTTTGGTAAAAGAGTAGGAGCGAATTTACTGGAAAAATCTCATAATGTGAGAAATCATTTATGCAAAATTCCATGATTGTATTACCCTCAAAAATGCTATTTTGCGGCAAACGCTCGTTATGACTAATTTAAGGTTACAGTTTCGCTTGTTATGCTTTTAGTATCTGCTTCAAAGAAATCTTACATTGTTTGTCTTGGAAATCCATCTCAGATCCTTCCATTTTCTTATATCTCTTTTAATTACCAACATCGTATTCGCGTAATATACGAGAGCATTCATTTTCAAAGTTCGGTGAGCTGACAAAAACAAAAAAGAGCACTAAGAAAAGTTTTAATATACGCAAGAGTTGCACATCTGAACATAAATCTGCACATAAATCTGAACTACTTCTCAATGTAGTCGCCACCTATATTCAAGCATTTATGATAACGGGAAATCAGATAATCAGTTTCTTTATACTCTCCTTATACTATGTTGCCACCTGGTTCTTAACCAATCTTGTATATAGGCTTTCAGTCCCCCCCCTCCATTTTGTTGAACCGCTTCGTTTTCAACCACACTTTTATTCTGACGAACAAAGTAACTCGTTGTACGGGCTGCAGGACTGATGGTAGAACAGCTCCCATCCGAAATTCGTCAGCAGTTTTTTGTTTCTTCTGCGGCAATACCTGATAACAACATGCCTCTTCTTTTCACAATATGTCGCTGCAGTAATTCTGGTCCCGGGTTTCATGAAAAACGCCAGCAAAATTTCTTTACAATTCCAAAACACAGAAACCATAAGCTTTTTGTTAGACAAGGTTAGTTTAAAAGTTACAAAAGATTTTTCCCTTCTTTAGCGCTGTAAAAGCGTTACCGCAGAACCCACTCGCTTAAGTTTGTCAACGTCTACGAGGTGTTTGGGAACTCACTCTGCACGAAATTTATGGTAGCCTAATTGTATTGTAATAATATCATAAAAAGTTGACCGGGAAATCTGAGGAAAATCAACAGAGCTCAAAAATTGGAATCCGACGTGCTCTCAAATCACGTTGTTCACTTGATCAAAAATATCGCCTGTTGCTACGGAGTTCCCTTCTTTCATCATGGATATCGATTCATCCTTTCCGAAAAATCTTACACCATTTATGCACCGCATCATCACTCATAAAGTTTTTGCGATAGAGAACATACAATCTTCGGTGAATTTCTACCGCAGTGTCGCCTTCAGTGGATCACAGGGCGAATCTCGCATTTGGCGGGATCTTTGATTGTAGTAGTCATGATAAACCAACGCCCACATCAAAACCAACTCGATTAGGAGGTAGTAGCAGATAAATTAAAGAGTACTGCGCAAATGCCACGTCCCCATGACAATTGAGTATTGCCAGCCTAACAGAACTTAAAAAAATGTCTCTCGTATATATAATCTTATTTCAGATAACCAAAATTAGTTATTCACTATAACGTGTGCAAATTTTGGTTTATTTAATTTTCTAGCTTTCGTATCTTATCATTTACAAACCTAGATGTTTTCTTGGCTTGTCCTCCATCTAATATATGTGTTTGTTTTTTTCAAAATAATCTCTGGAATCCCATTCATAATACCTTTTTAAAGTTTTCATACAAAACTGTTATGTATAATCGTCAAGTATTAGGAATTATTCCCAAAGAAATTTGGTACTGTTTTAATTTATTATTCACTTGTATGGGAATTAATGCCATTTCTAGTGTACACATTGTAAAGATTTATTTAAGAATATTGTACATTTTGACCATTCGTACCATGAAATTCTATCGTAGATATGTTCAAGAACATTGAAAACAAGATCAGTTTCTAACACTTGTTTTAAAATATTTTCTCATGACTTGCCTCACGGAGTAAGCATTCTTAACACTTTTTAAAATTTAGTAAGGAATCTACATTTATTTAATTTCTCTATACAACTTTAATGTTTGTCAATACCAAGGCTAGTTACTATAATCTGTTTTATATTTTCTAATAAATTACACAGGTCTACAAAATTAAACTTTTTGACAGATGTTCTTATTTTGAAAACTGATTTTATATAATTTTGGTAGGCTGATTTCAAAAATTCTATACATTTATTTGTATCACGTAAGGTTTCTTTGCAAATATTAAATGAAAAAAAAAGATATTTCTAAAAAAAATTATTTGTTTATTGAGTAAAAAGGTGGAATACAAGTTAAAAAAGTGGAAAAAAATAGTTTACTCAGTCTTTTTTAAGTGAAATCTTTGTCTTTTTGCCAGAAAGCTGCGTTGTCCGGACATACGGTTGTATGTTTTTAAGGGCATATCCCATTTTAACATCCAGCAGTAGTCCGCCATCATCGTTATGCTCCATCTGCCTTGGTATCGCCGTTCCATTTCCTTAATGTCTTGGTGAAGCCTCTCTCCCTGTTCTTCGCTAACTGCTCCAAGATTTTCAGGAAAATAGTTCAAGTGCGAAAACAGGAAATGCACTTTCAAACTCATATTACAACCTAGACGATGAAAGTGTTCTAACATATTTTGAACAATATTTTCGTAGTTTTCGTCCTTAGAGTTCCCAAGAAACTTATCAATTACTTCTTTAAATGAAACCCAGTCGTTTTTCTCGACATTGGTCATTATGGCTCTCGCCCTCCCATAGGAACACCAAAGCTTAAACATTTCTTCCTACCTTTTTGCCAGTTTCTTAATGCTTCAACGCAAACGGAACAAACAGTATGAGGAGCCCAGGACTTGTCTTGGTCGCCAATTTTTACACCAAAATAAGCGTGGTATACATTTTTCACAAACGAAGTTTGCCTCTGCTTTACTACGACATAACTACCACAGATATAACAAAAGTTATTCGGATTGTTCACACAATGTCTTCTTTCCATATTTATACGTTCTAGAACACTTAAAATACGCAACAACGAAGACAACAAGCGCGCGGACACAGTAGCACGACGACTAACACAACCAAACTGCACATAAGTAGGTTTCAACGTTGTGTTGACGCTTCTGTGCCGACTCTGTTGCTTTGCTGAGAAATCTAATATTAACCAGTGTTGCCAAATCACATTTAATTTCATAAAAATCAATTCATTTAAAAATCGTGCCTAACATGGAACAAACATATTCTTGTCATAGGTATGTATATTAATAAATTAACATTTTTAAGATATAGAGCGCTATAAAAAAAATTTACGTGATAGAGCAAAAATATGGCGTTTTTTGGAATAATGGCCCCCAAACATATACAAATTAGCAAACAGCTTTCAAACATCAAAATCACTGTAGACCTGTGTTATCAGTCTAATAGTAGAGTCTAGAGAATAATAATATTCTCTTCTTTAAGAAATAGAGTTTATATTTAACAAACTCAACCCAGAAGTTTCTAGATCCTAGAGGATTTTCTTTTTTTATAAATTTTAACATTTTCTTAAACTTCTCTGTTATTTTTCATATTTCCATTATCCTTTCTTTCGCGATAAAATCAGTGAAATCAAATACTTTTACAAATTCATGAATCGATTAAAAGTTATGAGAATAAAAAGAATTTTCACTTTCGTATAGTGTATTATTACTGTATCTCAATATGTTTAATAAATGTTAACTTACCTTTCTTTTTATAAATTAAAAATTCTGTAAGGGTATATTCACGAAGCATCGATCATGTAACATTTGATGTTCAATTTATATTTAGCACATAAAGCGTTGCTTTGTGAAGATATCCATATTTAACTGAAACCTTTATCTAGTTGCTATTCAACAATGATAAATATAATTTAGTATTTAGTCACGATATTAATTTAAAACTTATCCATAGATTCGGTGTTAATAACTAAGAAAGCCTAAAACCTTTTTGTGAGAGGATTGTGGAAACATATTTTATAGTTAGAGATATATAAAAATGCTGTAATTTATGGATAAGTAGTAGCTGTAAAGATAGTTTTCTTTAAAAAAAAATGTAAATATTCCGTACTTTTAATATAATTATTGTTAAATGTCTTCTGTTTGACTTTAAATTATTTCTAGAATTTCTAGAATTTATATTTAGAAACACGTCAGGGATTTTACATGTATTTAAATTTCCGAAATAATGTTTGAAAATCTGTTTTAGGACAAGGATCATGTAAATATCTTTATATCCACTAGGTCTTATAAAATGAATCACTCTATGGAGGAAGCTCAAATATCGTGATTAAATGAAGCTAAATTTTAACTACAGTTTCAACATATTACAATCAGACATAAGGTGAATATATACAAAGTATCTAAAGAGACATGTTTCGTATAAAGAGATATGAAGTTCTTTTATTTACGTATACTTTTATACTATAATTTCTTTTAAAATCTAGTGTAATATTTCCATGAGTAGAACTGAATAAATTAAATAAATGAAAATCTACTAAAAGTACTTATCCGTATAAATAAGGTAAGAAAAAGCGAAATATTTATGATTATGTATTTAAAAATATAAGCATTTAAGATCTATATACATATATATATATATATATATATATATATATATATATATATATAATAACTTCGTGACCTTGGTATGATATGGTAAACCTAATCAGTAGGCGATTAAAGGTCTGTATATTACTTCAAAATATATGTATTTAAAAAACTCTACATGTTTCGGCTGTATACGCCTTTTTCAAGAGAATGTAGAGTTTTTTAAATACATATATTTTGAAGTAATATACAGACCTTTAATCGCCTACTGATTAGGTTTACTATATATATATATATATATATATAATTTAAAGGAAATTATCGACCGTAATATATTGAATAAAATAAATTAAAAGCGGGCAAGCGGTCTGTCAATTAACAAACTCATTTATTAAGTATCCCTATATTTCGCAACAACTTTGTTGCTTTTTCCGGAGATAAAAATGTAGAGTTGAAAAAATAATAAAATTGACGTACAAGGACAACAAAATTGATTAAAATTAATCAATTTTATTGTCCGGAAAAGGCAACAAAATTGGTGCGAAATATAGGGATACTTAATAAATGAGTTTTTTAATTGACAGACCGCTTGCCCGCTTTTAATTTATTTTATTCTATATATATATATATGTATATATATATATATATGTATATATATATATATGTATATATATATATATATATATATATATATATATATATATATAAATAGATAGATAATTATTTCGTGACCTTTGTATGCTATGGTAGATTTAATTAGTTGGGGATTTACGGTGTGGTTTTACTTAAAAATGGATATATTTAAAACAATCTTACATGTTTCGGCAAATGATGCCTTTTTCAAAGAATTTAAAATATAAATGATTTATATATTAGATTCTTTGAGAAAGGCATCATTTGCCGAAACATGTAAGATTGTTTTAAATATATGCATTTTTAAGAAGTAAAACCAGACCTTAAATCGTCAACTAATTAAATCTACTATATATATATATATATATATATATATATGCAATTAAGTTCTATATATATATATATATATATATATATAAATATAATATTTTCGTGACCTTGGTATGATATGGTAAATTCAATCAGTCGGCGATTAAAGGTCTGGTTTACTTCAAAGTATATATATTTAAAACAACCCTACATGTTTCGGCAATGATGCCTTTATCAAGGATATAAAATATAAATGACAGAATACAAATGTCAAATAATTGAGTTGCTATGGTTTAAATTATTCAAAGATACATTCCAATTGCATAATAATAAATCATGCCTTAGTATTCCAAAAACAGATAGCAAGGTGTTAACATATGTGTTGTTCGCTGCTAGCAGCTTGTGTCTCTTTCTGGGTATGAACTTGTGTGTTGGTTGCTGCTGGCAGCTTGCATCTCTCTCTGTGTTTGTGGTTTTGTGAGTGTAGGGTTTTGTATGTTGGCGCGCTCGTGCGTGTGTTTAGTGACCGGTCACTAAACACTCCTACTTCTTCAGGAGTTCCTATAGGTTTAACAAAACCACAATATATTAAAGAATATGATAATACTAAAATACTTAGAATTAAAGATTAAAATCTAGCAAAAACGCCACTAAACATGTTAAAATCAATCATCCAAATTTAAAACATTAAATTAACAAGATGTTGGTTTCTCGTTAACCTTTTAAAAACAAATATACATAAATGTTGAAATATAAGAATAAAAATATAAAATACATAGCAAAAAACTGATATCATAAAAATATCGAAACCAAAAACAAACTATACATTAAACAATACGAGGACTAGTTAACAAAACTTGACAGGTCAATTAACCGCCAACACCAAGTATATTGCATTAGATTATATATATATATATATATATATATATATATATATATATAGTAAACCTAATCAGTAGGCGATTAAAGGTCTGTATATTACTTCAAAATATATGTATTTAAAAAACTCTACATGTTTCGGCTGTATACGCCTTTTTCAAGAGAATACAAAATATGAATGACAGGATATAAATGTCAAGTAATTAAGTTGCTATGGTTTAAATTATTCAAAGATACATTCTAGTAATAATAATAAATCATGCCTTAGTATTCCAAAAAATAGATAACAAGGTGTGAAAATATGTGTTGTTCGCTGCTAGCAATTTGTGTCTCCTTCTGGGTATGAACTTGTGTGTTGGTTGCTGCTGGCAGCTTGCGTCTCTCTATGGGTGTGTGGTTTTGTGTGAGAGCGTAAGTGTAGGGTTTTGTATGTCGGTGCGTTCGTGCGTGTGTTTAGTGATCGGCCGCATGAATTTAGAGAGGTCGGATAACCAGCCGTTGCGTAGGGCCGCCAACCCTTTCCCGACAACTTCTTTACAATTCCGTGCAGTACTTCGACGGTCTGACCCCCGCCCCAACGAGGCAAGGCGCAGACAGGCGAAGCGCACCCTGTACGGGGTTGCTCATCGCAACTAAGGGAACACTCTTAGTGGCTACCTCGGTCGACGATGGTCACACTTATGCCATCTTAACGTTTTCCGCCGAAGCGGGGGCATAGCACACACGTCGAACGTGTGTGTGCTGTTAACGGCAACCTAGCCAGGTTGTCACCCAGGACCGGTCCTAGTGGTGTGTGCATTGCGCGGCGACGAGATAGCGCCGCGTAGCATGGTTCCTCACTCTTGCTGGAAAGGCGGAATGGCACCTGACTGCCCAACGGGCAGACCCCCCTAGAGTTTTGTAGCGCATATGCTAGGCTGCAACCCAGTAGAGGACCACATCAGCAAAAAACAGAAAACAGGGATAGGCAAGGAAAAGCAAGACATGAGTTATTATTACGTATGCGCCCGTGGAGCGACTTAAGATACAAAGTTGTCGGCATTCGCTCAAAACGAGAAGGAAAACCACGAAAACCTGCTCGGACAACTAGACAGGAATCAAAACACGGAACAGTCATCATGATAAGCAAAAGTATATGATATTTAAATGATATTTAAATAACATAAGGTATATAACAAAAAAAAAATATAATATGATGGTAAATTGTAGATCGTTACAAAATTAAATTATAGTATATACTGCTTAGATTTTTTATATCATTTCTGTTGTTAATTGAATTTTTTTCCTGTTTAATACTGATCATTTCCTTAATTTGTCTTTTCACTGTGTGTTGTTCTTTATCAATTATCTGTGTGTTTTCAAAATCGAAATGGTGATCGCGTTGTAGTTTGTGTGTAGACAATGCAGTTTTGTCTGTTCTAGAGTATTTGTGGGCTTGTATTCTTTTGTATAAATATTGTTTCGTTTGGCCTATGTAGTAACTATCGCAATCGCGACATGGTATTTTATATACGACATGTGTTTCT
This sequence comes from Melolontha melolontha, assembly GCA_935421215.2. NCBI lineage: Eukaryota > Metazoa > Arthropoda > Insecta > Coleoptera > Scarabaeidae > Melolontha > Melolontha melolontha. The sequence continues at coordinate 47,699,087 of OW285235.1, read as the reverse complement.
CGATTTTTTTCTATTTTAGGTTTAAGTTTTGAAAATAAATGTTTATTAGTATTACTAAGTTTATATGTTGTAGCTATATCATATTTTTTTAAAGTGTGTTTAATTTTTTCCGATAGTTGTGGAACATATGGAATTGTGATATATGTTGTGTCATTGTTCAAATTTTTATTGCTGTCTGCAGTGTTGTATGTTTGGTGTACTCTTTTTTTAATAGTTTGGTCTATAAGTTGTGGTGGATAATTATTATCAGTTAGGATTGTTTTAATTTTTTTGATGTTATCTTTTCTGTATTTAGTATGTGATAGTTTTACTGCCCTATCAGTCAGATTATTTATAAATCATTTTATTGAATACTGTAGGAGCATTTGAGTGGTAATTCATATATCGAAAAGAAGCTGTGGGTTTATTATACCAATTTGTATAAATAGTACCCTGTCTATCATAGCTCAAAGAAATATCAAGAAAATTAATACTGTTATTAAATTCTTCTTCCTTGCCTATCCCTGTTTTCTGTTTTTTGCTGATGTGGTCCTCTACTGGGTTGCAGCCTAGCATATGCGCTACAAAACTCTAGGGGGGTCTGCCCGTTGGGCAGTCAGGTGCCATTCCGCCTTTCCAGCAAGAGTGAGGAACCATGCTACGCGGCGCTATCTCGTCGCCGCGCAATGTACACACCACTAGGACCGGTCCTGGGCGACAACCTGGCTAGGTTGCCGTTAACAGCACACACACGTTCGACGTGTGTGCTATGCCCCCGCTTCGGCGGAAAACGTTAAGATGGCATAAGTGTGACCATCGTCGACCGAGGTAGCCACTAAGAGTGTTCCCTTAGTTGCGATGAGCAACCCCGTACAGGGTGCGCTTCGCCTGTCTGCGCCTTGCCTCGTTGGGGCGGGGGTCAGACCGCCGAAGTACTGCACGGAATTGTAAAGAAGTTGTCGGGAAAGGGTTGGCGGCCCTACGCAACGGCTGGTTATCCGACCTCTCTAAATTCATGCGACCGATCACTAAACACACGCACGAACGCACCGACATACAAAACCCTACACTTACGCTCTCACACAAAACCACACACCCATAGAGAGACGCAAGCTGCCAGCAGCAACCAACACACAAGTTCATACCCAGAAGGAGACACAAATTGCTAGCAGCGAACAACACATATTTTCACACCTTGTTATCTATTTTTTGGAATACTAAGGCATGATTTATTATTATTACTAGAATGTATCTTTGAATAATTTAAACCATAGCAACTTAATTACTTGACATTTATATCCTGTCATTCATATTTTGTATTCTCTTGAAAAAGGCGTATACAGCCGAAACATGTAGAGTTTTTTAAATACATATATTTTGAAGTAATATACAGACCTTTAATCGCCTACTGATTAGGTTTACCATATCATACCAAGGTCACGAAGTTATTATATATATATATATATATATATATATATATATATATATATATGTATATAATATTAGAAGAAATTTCTTAGTTTTCTTGGTCGTAATTATAATACAAGATAAAAGTGTTTCATTGGGAATAGCAGCTAGGTAATTAAAACAATATTTAATATCGAAAGTAACGTTTCAGTCCTATGTCCAGAACTATTTTAAAACTGAAATATTTGTTGGTTCAAATTAGTAAAAGTACAATGTTTGTGTTGACTGATCTACTTACATTAAATATTATTCTGTTGACATATAATTGTAGTGTCTATTTTTAAACTTATATTATAATCGGAAAATTAAATGTAACAAACAAAGATAATAAACTATACTAAATAAAATAACAAACAATAAACATAATTTGACAAACTTGCACATATACAATAAGTGTCTTGGCTTGCATTTATTAGGAACTCCTTAATGAGCATTTCTTTCAGTTTTTTAAATTTTTTAATGTAATATTTGAAAATGAAAATTTTGTTAAATTAAGTACACCGAAACTCAACAAAGAATTAATTTTCGTTATCGAAGTCTACGTGACGAACCAAATCTTTGTGTATGAAAATTTCGGGACTTTACGAGACTTTATATTAAAGGTATATAAACGAGATGGAATTTTATAGACTTGCAATTACATAGTGTGTCGAGCAATTGGTGCCTGAAAGGCATAAGAAAAACCAAGTAGTTAATAAATAGGTAATCATTCTTAATTTATTATTTACTTTAAATGAATTCAAGACTTTTTCGGTAGGTCGGTAGATATCAACGAAAATCGGTAGATCTACTGAAAAAGCGTTAAACGGAATGGGCGGATGTAGTTTAGTCACTAAGCAAGTAGTTCACACAATTCCTATCGGTAAGTTCGACACAGATTTAGGGTCATGCCTAATCCCATATGTATTTTGGATATTACACAATTACCGCATTTGTAAAAGTAACCATGATATATTGTGATAATAAAGAATAAGTGTGGAAAGTGAATAAAATATAATAAAATACAAAATTTGAACAACATAAAATATAATTGAAAACTGATACATTTTAAAAATTAAATGTAACATATACAACTAATTTAAACAGTTTTTACAAATAATTAATTTTAATAGAAAGGAAAGTAATTGAATAAAATAAAACACAAAATTTGAAAGATACCACTTGTGTCAACGACTGATGTGTATGTAATAGGATAACAAAATTATTTGAAATATATGAAATGTATTCCCACCCCAATTAATTAAATTAACATGAAAACCTATAAACTGGGAAAAATCAATTAATATTTCTAGAAATCATTTATCTTAATTACCTGAGTGGTAGTTTAACATTTTATACTTGGTGTCGAAATTTAGCAATACCCTTCTCTTAGTCAGGTAATAGAAGAGATTTGCTGTCGAAATTACACCCATGACGATATTCTGACGCTAATTATTAGTTTCACTTCTTGTTTTCATTATCAATAATTTGTTATTAGTTTTTATTATCATGTGCAGGCAATGTGTATTAATAATTGCTGTTTCAATTTAGTTGTTGGAATTATCTGAACCAAACAAAATCTATTAATAATTACTTTTGCGGATTCGGGCTGGAATCGTATCTGTGGCACGGTTTACATCTTGGCCGACGTTTTGTCCATTGTTCTAAGGAATATCTTCAGGGCTGTGCTGTTGTCGTACAGTGGGGTTGCGGTTCCAGCCCGCAATTATGGACAACGACTGCGGAAGTCTACAAGCCGGAAAAAGTATTTAATTCACTGGAATTTTCGATAAGTGTAGAATAACAAGAACAGAATAGTATCGTTCCGGAAGAAGAAAAAACTTAAAAAAATGAGCACTTACTGTCCACAAATGTGAGAATAAACCAACATTTTGTTTTTATGTTTTACAAAATTTAATATTTCAGTTATGATTGTTAATTTTACGTATTCACATTGAAGAAGATTCTTTTATACAATTAAAACTTGTTTAAAGAAATAACATATTTTATAAACAACACTACGTGTAATTATTTACCCTCTTTTAAAACATTTACATTTTATTCCAGTTTTTGTTGAATTATGTTTGTATTAACCGCAATTGGAAATATAAATACCGTAAATCTCTGGTGATTTACAAAAATTTAAGTGTGACCTTGAAGACGATTGACGTCTCCAGGTAGAAGGTCGTAGTACGACCTATCGGTGGGTTAGACCAGGTTGATCTTGTTAACTTAATTAATTTGTGAAAATGCCCAACAGTTAAATTATTTTATATTATTTTTGTTTTTTTCTGGTTTTGATTGATTAAGAATGCAACAAATTATCTATTAACAATTTAAAATGTATAAAGCGTTAGAGCGTTGATATTCGTATCCTGAATATGTATTTTGACAACTAAATCATCTTCAGTAGGAACAAGTAATAGTGTTGAACATAGGCCAGCACACAAACCGCGAAATACTTTGCCAAACGTCCAAATATACACTGAATCTTAAGAAACTTAAATTTAAATTAGTTTCCTCTCTTCAAAAAAATTGCTTCTATCTATTCTAGAAAGTTATACAAGAAGGTACTTGAAATTGGAATCTTATCTGTGTTGTAGACATAATTTTTGTGTTTAATGATAGTAATACTTTCATAAATGTCATATTCTCTTGAATTGTTTATGCTTTTAATCAGTTTTAAACAAACTGCCGAGATGCTATGATCGGTTTCTAATGCATGATGGAAACCAGTCTATTGAATTTAATATGCGATATATGTTCCTTATAACAAGTTATTAATTATTGATTAATTTTATATATATATCCAATTTCTGATTCCGTCCACTTTATTTTTCGTGTTTCCTAGAAGAGATTTGATTGCGGTTTTGAACCGAAAAGCAACTTAGGGATCCTGTTCTTTAACAACACTATTAAGATTTTTCGTAAATCTAAATAGCGTTTCAGGCCGGAAACTCAATCAAATCTTTTCTAGGAAATGTGAATGATAAAAAATAGAAGTGAATCAAAAATGAAATTAATTGCCGCGGTTGTATGTTGAAATATGTTGGTCAGACGTTTTGTTTGTTATTATTGACCGTTTTGCTCATTCATAACCCGTTACAAAACATTAAATTTAATAGACCGCATAAATCGAGTGTTTTTCCGTCATACGTTAAAGCCAATCATAATGTCACGGCAGATGGAAAACTAATTAAAAATATAAACAACACAAATGAAAGTATTGCCATTATAGAAACAAAAATACCGTTTACAACGCAGATAAGGGTCCAATTCCATACATCTTCATGTTTGACTTCCTAGAATAGATACAAAGAGAGGGCATAAGTGGACATGTGTGTCGTGTCATTCTTTGAAGAGGGGTGAGTGACCTAAATTAAGTTTCTTAAAACTTAGTGTGAACATTGACGTCTTGTAAAGTGTTAATACTGTTAATACTGTTATTTTGTTCTATTGAAAATGACAACTTAGTTGTCGAAACCGCATTTAGTATACGAATATAAATGTGGTAAATGTGGTACACCTTTTCTTAGCTTTTACTTAGCCACAGTTTCTAAGGAAAGTCTTTTTTTTTTTTTAATTTAATTGAATCGGCCGATACTTGCTGGAAATCCATTACATATATGTACATGGGATTTAAGTAAAACACTTATACTAATTTCCAGTATATATTACACTTTATTATATATATATATTAATAAATAGATGACATGTTTCGCAACGATGTAGCTTCTTCAGATCTTATATAACTACTGAACACTGGGTTGCACTTTCCTACATTAGAATCGTCTCTTACCGATATATCGTTTAAAGTTATTGTTATCTTAATATTTAATGAAACCAGTTTAAAAGTGGGGAATTATTAAGGTCTAATTGGTCATTTAACAATATATCTGCATATTTAAGTTTATTTATTTCTAAGGATTCCAGTAAATTTAACTTTAATCCTTTTTGTTGTGACTGTAAAATTTCGAAATCTTTATTGAAACTATGATTATTTTCCAACAAATGAAGTGCATAATTGGAATCTGTCTTTTTGTTAATAAAACTTTTAAAATGTTCCTGTATTCTTTTCTAAAGCTCCTACCAGTTTGGCCTATGTATGTTTTAGGGCACTCTTTACATGTTAGTTTGTATACTCCGGATTTATTACTTTTGCTTGTCTTGGATTTATTATTTTTTATGAATTTCCCTAAAGAATTATTAGTTTTATAAGCTACATTTATATCTATTTTTCGTAAAATTTTTCCTAGTTTTTCACTTATTGGTCCTATGTATGTTAATAATTTATAATTGCTTGGTTTATCTTTTATTATTGGGTACACATTTTCTATTACTTTCCTATATTTCTTTTTTCTTAAAATTGTATCTACTATATTTGGGTTATATCCATTATTTTGCGCTATTTGTTTAATGATATTTAATTCTTTAAAGAAGTGTTCATTATTTAAAGGTACTGATATTAATCTGTGTATCATACAATGGAATGATGCTAGTTTATGACTAACCGGGTGACAGGAACTATTGTGAATGATAACATCTGTGTGTGAGGGTTTGTGATATATTGAAAAGACATGTTTATTATTTTGTCTAGAAATTGTAAGGTCCAAGAAGTTTATACTTTGATCTGATTCTTTTTCTATGGTGAACTTAATGTTTTGGTGTAGATTATTTATATGTTCAAAAAATTGGTTTAATTGTCTATCTGTGCCTCTGAAACAAGCTAATACATCATCTACATATCTGTGCCAGTATATAAAATATTTAAAATTGGGATGTTCTTTAATTTGACTTTCTAAATTATCCATAAAAATCTCTGATACTAACGGACTCAATGGGTTGCCCATTATTAGGCCATCATTACACGAATATGTCTTACTGTCAAATTCAAAATAGTTTTGATCTAAATAGATAGTTTTAAGAGAACTTATGATATCTAATTTTTTAACTATATTAACATTTTGAATTGTTAACAAATTCTCCACCAAATTAATGGTGTCTTTTATCGGGATACCAGGGAATAAATTAGTAATGTCGAATGATATTAGCTTGTCTTTTTACCTATGAACACTTATAACAAAGTAATTTGAAACATACTAGAGTAGCTAAAACTTTTTCAAATTTTGTATAAAACCAAAACATTTTTAATAATATAAAAATATTAAAAATCGGGTGTGGAGAACACAATACGAGTTCATATTTGTGTGAAAGTATCCCTGTTAACATGCAGACACGTGTTTCATCTTGCTACATAATCATCAGTAGATGTTGGAGTGATACTTTCATCATTTACTACATCGCAAAAGTTGTTAAGACAGAGTGTAGAAGAAATTCAGCGCTGCTCATTGACTAATGTCAACGTCACGAACGCCAAAATAACAATAATGCGGTTGTATTTGTCAGATGGAAATCCCTGGCTTATACTTGTTATGAAGTCAGCGATTGTTGTTTTGGCGTTAGAGATGTTGGGCGGGGCTGAATGTTCTTCTACGCTCTGTCTTAATAACTTTTGGAATGTGGTAATGGTGCTATTTATGGTGAAAGTATCTCTCCAGCAGTATTTACTGATGATTCTATAGCAAAATGATACACGCATAGGGGGATACTCTCACACAAATATGAACTTATGTTGTGTTCTCTACTATTTTTATATTATTAAAATGTTTTTGTTTTATTAATATTTGATGTTTACATTACTGATATTTTGATTATTTAGATTCTTAAATTTGAACTCGAAGTAATTCAGATATATTCGCTATCATAATTATTCCTCAAATTAGTCCTATAATAGCAGATCCTTGCAGAAATTAGTAGTGTCAATAGTGAATCTCAATTATTACCACCACAAGGCGAAGCCTATATGCAGATTATATTACTAACTGTTTAAGATAATGCTCTCTACGTTTTACCAGACAACACAAAACTTGAACATTGCGTTTTCGTCGAGAAAGCAACTTTTCTGAAGTGAGAAAAAGTTGTTTAAATTTTCCTTTTTACGACTAGCAAGTGAAAAGTAGTTTACATATGCAACTTAAGACAACAGTAGAAAATGAAATAAATAATATTAGCCAATATTTATTTTTCTAAATATTTTAAAATCTAGAAAACATGTATGAAATCTTGAACTGTTTATAATTTACATCTTTAATTATGTCAGGTGATAAATTCCATATGCAGGAGTATAGACTCTGTGAAAAATATTGAAATGAATTACGTGTTCATCTTTGATGGAACTTTTTGGTGAAAATACTAGAACATAAATCAATAACAGTTCCCTGAATCTGTTTCCACTATTATCCAATGAATAATATGTCACAGAGAGTGTAAATCTAACCACAGTTTCCTGTGCACAACATTTTTAAAGTATTAAATTATCTCTGTGAAAAGCATTTATCGTATAAACAAGTTACAAATCACTGCAAATTAAAATATACATACTTCTTCTATTTGAAAAAAATAAAAATATGAATCGATGTTTTCTTTGAAACACCGATATTATCGATATTTCGAAGGGAAAGCATCGATGTTAAAAACATCGATGTTCAAAACATCGACAATCAATGTCCCAACCCTACATTATACACTCGAAATAAAGCAATAATGAATGAAATAAAGCTTATCGATTATCATAAAGAAGAACTTGCACTAACATTTGGAAATGCTTCCTTATCTAGCTTATTCGCCAGATTTGGCCCTCTCAAACTTTTTCTTTTTCCCAACTTGCAAACTTGTCTCGGTGGCAATTTCGGCGGACTGAATGTAATGAGTTACCTTGAAAAACTAAATAATTTTTTCCCAAAAGTTTGCATTTTCTTGTCTAGACTCATCAATTTACTGAACGTCCCTCGTACTAATGCTAATGAATTTGATAAAAGATAGATGTAATAAAAATCTCACCGGATATTATTGTTTTGTTAATCGTAAGCATAAAATAGGTATATTAATAGTACATATATGACGCAAACTTAGTAGAGAATATTAATTATACGAGCGTTTTCTGTCCTCTTTGAAATGAGTTTTTTAAAAAGTCTGACTGGGCAATTACTTGGTTTTACTTTGTTGGGAATCAACCATTTACTGTCAGCACATTTTTGTGCTCCACCTTGGGTAGTTTTCGTGAATATGGGATTGTACTCTATTCTTCCAGTCGGTGTATTGTATACGTTCATTTCTTCTCGGAAGTCGTGGATCAAACATGCCGCGCCTTCTCCTCCTCGCCATGCCAATTCAATCGACACTATCAGGTAAAATTTCTTTTGTAGTCCATCTGGATTTTCTTCATCCCAAACATTTATCATTTTTTCATATTCGTTTTTCTGTAAAGCTGCAGAACTCATTTTCCGTTTACCAGGTATCGCTTGAAGAATTCTCCTTTTGGAGTTCCTTGCGTCGCGGGCTGCTTTAAATACGATGCTCTGAAAAGGATCAATTTTTCTGTTATATTCGTTATTAAACTTCTCTTGTAGCAATTTTGACCTGACATTCCACATCGTTTTAACAACACCTTCTTTATATTCTTCCCCATTCACCTTCCTCATATTGAAGGCCCAGTGTTTCAGAATATCTGCAAGTTCCTCTTCTGTAACATTTTGTTCGATGCTGTAGTTTTTCGCATCACAAAACTCACAAAATTGTCGCCAAATTGACGCTTTACTCTTTTTCGTATTAGCCGGTTCAGCTTGTTTTACTATTTGATCAATGTTTACAACTGATTCTTCCCCAAATCTCAGCATTGTTTTGTGACAATGAAACCAGTTTTTTGACAGAACTTTAGAAATGTCTATCCTTATTAACCGCATTTCCATAACAACGCCTAATTATTCTACTATGAAAATTATCGATAAATTACCGCTGTAATTTCGAGTTGCTTCAGTAATACGCGAATCTGATTGGTTTATTATTTGTATTATTATTGTTATTATTTGTATGTGTAAAATAATCTCGGCTATTTCTTATTTGAAGTTTTATATTTGCAATATTTTAAATTACCCATTTTAGTATTTAGAATTACGATGCCTGAATATTCATTTTATGCATTTAGTCAACTACATTTACAATTAGATATTATCATATTAAATTTAAAATCATAGGATAATAATTTAGTAATCTGTCAGAAAATATCACTATTAATTGTTACGGTACTTAGCAACAGTACCTATCAAAAGCATTTGTCGAAATGCCATGAAATTTAAAACTATTATATGTTTGAAATTTAGTGATTTAGTAGTTTATATATAATTAATTAAAGTTTTACATTATTGTCACAATCAAGGTTGATTTATTATTTTGGTTCATTAATGTATTCAATTATGGCAATAGGTAAAGAGTTTTTTTTTGTTGTATTGTGATGAGTTAGCAATATAATTTTAAAACTTTTCAGATTAATTTATTAATATAGTATAAAGTATCAACATGAATTAATAATATACTTACTTTGGTGTATAAGTTTCTGAAATGGGGTCTGTAGTTTATTTCGTTCCTGTAACTTTGTTATTATATTCTATCGCCAATTAAAATCTTCTATAGCTATTTTATGTTTGGATGCTAAATATGATTCTAGTGCTCAATCATTTTATTTTTGTTTGCAAATAGGTATAATACGATTAATTAAAAATGTGTAGATAGTCGAGTAGTATTGCCCGCAAATATAATACGATTTTGTATTACCTTGTAATTATGATAGTTGTCTAAGTTTAATTTTTTGACTTCTGTCATTTTCCTAAACTTGACAATTTATGTTAGTGTTGGGCACTCGTTAAAAGTGAAAGTACCATTTTGCGTAAAAAAAAATGTTATACAATGAAATTATATTTATTTATTTTTTTTAATTAAGGGCACACAAAGTGTTATTATATTGGTGTTTTCGACATATTTTATCATTAATTAGCTACACTGTGTACGTATCGTGCGGACAAAGTTTTCATGCCTGGTTGCCATGGCAACTTAGCGTTTATAAGATTAATTCCAGGTAAATCCTTAATTTTTCATGTAAAACAACTCTATTACAGATTTTCAAGTGGACTAAGATGTAAGACCATTTACATTTACACTTGAGTGGCTAGTAGTATCACTTATTGGATGTTATTAGCAATGTATGGCCTTGCACTTAATTTATTTATTTAAGAGATTGTTTGTTATTTCTAAAACCTTCTTTTTCCAGACTGTGAGAGATTTATATGCTACAAGTGTCGCCGTGCCTATAAAGCCAAGCGATCCTTATGGAGGCATATTAAGTTTGAATGTCAGAAAGAACCGACTTTTTCTTGTCCAGTGTGTACAAGATCTTTCAAGCAAAAGTATTCCATGATCAAGCACGTTCAAAATGTGCACGATATCTTGATGAGTTCTAGAATAGGAAACAATGTGTTTGCTTAGATGATCCACGCTTCGTTTCTACGTGAAATTTATGATTATTTTTTGATTAAGTATAATTTTCACATAGAAACATATAGTTTTTACTACATACATATATTTTAAAATTTATTATGTGTTAATATACGAATGGGGTATTGATAAATACTTAGCTTTTAGCATTTAGAATGCCATAATAATATAATACAAAATTTTATTTATTGAACATAATCTCTTTTAGGACTTCCACATTTAGTAGAATCTTTATAGAATAATTCTATGCCTCTAGTATTCTGGGCTGGAACTGTGTTTTTGCCATTGCTTCCTTCTTAGTCGATGTTTCGTGTAATATTGCAATGGCCGTATTCAGGGCTGTGACTACTACTGCTATAAGGCAAACAGTAGGAGCAGCCCTGTAGATGTTCCTTGTAACAGTGGACGAAACTTTGGCTAATAAGGGCGTGGTTTCAGCCTGAAATTTCAGGCAGGTTACGGTCACAGAAGCCTACAAGCTAGATTAATTCTAGGCCCTTTAGAAAATTCTTTATCTTATTCTGCAAATCACTTTTCAACGACACATGTGACTTCATCATTTGTCGCAAATTTTTGCCTTAGAAATATGTGTCGAATGAGAATGCTTCCACTCTTTGACATGATCTGTAGAGTTTAGACCGTAGTGATAGATCCATGTTTGAAGAAGTTTGAGAAGTTTGAAGAATCTTCTTCAAAACGCCGGCGTGGTCATAGGAATTGGTTTTCCAGAGCGATGTTCATTTTTAACATCTGGTCTGCCTCTCTTAAATTCTGAAATCCCGATTTTTTACTAAAAAATTCTTTCAAAAATAAATACTTAATAACTGATCGAAACTTAAAATCTAGCTTTTTGTCAGAAAAATTTACAATTTTATATCCGTTGTATATTCTGGCTGTCCTTGAAATAAAGAGACAACGCATGATAAATGGAATGTTGTAATTATATAGAACATAAATCTAAAATGAGTAAATTACGGCGTCAATCCTGAAAATTGCATTACGTGACTATGAATTCAAAATATTCACAATGTATACAGGGTGTTTCCGATTAACTTGGCCAAACTCCAGGGGCGTATTCTACTCACCAAAATAGTAATCATAAAAGTTCATATACAAGATTTACGGAAAACGCTCTCTTAAATAATTGTGATGGTTTTTCACTCTATTATTGTAGTACTTATAACATTTTATTATTTTAATGATTAGTCGAATAAAGTTCATCCATATGATCATAGCAATCAGTGCATTGAGATTCGAATGATGGTCCACCTCCCGAAATCTCGTCCACAAAAAGACAAAGACAAACACTGTCATGTCGATATTGACATTAAGCTTCATTCATACATGTCATATTGAAGTGTAACACTTTCAAGTTTCTCATAATGTATAAATACACAAATGCAAAAATGACAGACATCCATTTTACTTATGGACGTGCGAACGGAAATTCCTAAGAAGCTATTCGGCTGTATCGTGAAATATATTCAGCGCAACATTGCCCAGCTAAATGCACTTTTGCGGCTACTCATCGTCTTCTTGAAGAGACAGGAACCTTCACGAAGGTTTCTTTTGACTGTGGGGCTATAGAAGTAGATATTCTTGAGATAGTTGGAGCTGACCCAAGTACAAATACTAGACGAATTGCTGCTGATGTTGGTATTTCATCGAAGACTATTTGGAATGTTCTTTATGACCAATTATTGTACCCGTTTCATGTACAGACAGTGCAAGCTCTTTCAGATGATGATTGCAATTTTGTCATTGAATTTTACAACAATGCAATGACCCTAATTTTCATAATAGTGTTCTTTTTACCGATCAGTGCAGTTTTTCAAAAGATAGAATAATGAATACTCGTAATAATCATCGATGGTTGGACGTGAATCCTCATGAAATAGCACATAATCGACATCAACAAAGATTTTTCTACAACGTTTGGGCCGGCATAGTTGACAACTATCTATTGGGACCAGTGTTTTTACCACCGAGACTTAATGGTCAGTATTATAGGCAGTTTTTAGAAGAAGAGTTAGAAGCGTTGCTGGATGAAGTTCCATTACAAATACGCCAAAATTTATGGTTCGTGCAAGATGGGGCTCCTGCACATTTTTGCGTTGCTGTACGAGATTTCTTGAATACGAGGTTTCTTAATCATTGGATTGGAAGGGCAGAACCAATTGCATGGCCACCACGCTTACCTAATTGGAATCTATGCGATTTTTTCTTATGGAGACATTTAAAAAGTGTCGTATATCAAACACCAATTGTAAATGCGCAATTTCTTCGACAACGTATCGAGCATGGTTTTTAATCAATTAACGAGACTCCTGAAATTTTTCATGTGTAAGACAATACAAAACGTTGTGAGACCTGTGTTATTACCCAAGGTGGGCACTTCGAGTAATCGTTAAAGTAATAAAATGTTATAAGTCCTACAATAATAAAGCTATATTTAATAATTTGCGAAATTATTAGCAATAGTGAAAAACCATCACAACTATTTAAGAGAGCGTTTTCCGTAAATTTTATGTATGAACTTTTATAATTATTTTGGCGAGTAGAATACGCCTCTAAAGTTTGGCCAAGTTAATCGGAAACTGTATAAATAATAAATACTTCACACACATATGCTACAGCGTATGTTCATATACGTAACAAATGAATGAAATGAACTATAACAGAACTATTCTTTTTGTTATTGTCGGCAAACTTTAAGACGCCTGTTATAATATAGTATATCTCGCACAGTGGCGTGACAAATTTTTTTTAAATATTTTTGTAATTTTTTTTCTCGCTTATGAGAGGAAATTTTGGAAAAATATATTGGGCATATATTCTATATAATTTTTTATACGTTGACTTCTTATTGCAAGGACACCCAGTATATAACTTTTTTATTGTAATTGTAGCAACTGTATTCAATTTTGTCTAGTATAATAGACTTTCAAGGCTAACTATATATCGATGCCACCTCGAATACTTATACTTTTAAATTTATCATGTAACTAGAAGGTTAATAATATTGTTGCCATATTTTCAAATTGTATTAATAGTATTGAATGTACATATGTAACGACTCAAATATCCTTTATTCCATAATGCTTTCATATAAAATACGTCACAAAAAGATATACCCATATGTATCCACAAATATAAATTTAAATTTTACATCAATTTTGGCAATGAAACATTTACGCATATTAAAATAAATCTATGAGTATGCACTTCAAATTGGTTTTTTAAAAAAAGTCTTGCACGTTGTAAAAATAGCGGTATAGTAGGTAACCTTTGAAATTCATTTATAATATTATTGTATATTTTTAAAACTTGTGTAACAGCATTTTGAAATTTTGTCGTATATTAAGAAATTGGTCCCCCAAATAGCGTAGTGGTAAGTGTGCTTGATTCAATTAAAACTTTGGAATTTCAAAGCAGTTTCGAAACTCACACGGGTAAATTTTGTAATTGAAAAAATGGAAAGACATATATTTGTTAGACATGAAATAACCAGTGCTTCTCAGGGTCACCTTGTAGACGACAGCTCAATTTTCGAAAAGGATGGTAAAAGGTTGTTTTTTCATATTTATACTTTTAGCATGTTCTTATATTTCCTTTTACTAATCATAATCGACTGCATCAAAGAATTTAAATCGCGCTTTTCAAATTACAATCTCAAATTCCTATCATATTTCTTGAAGTTTCTTCGATTTATCCAACCGCTGATGCTTGAAAACACTTCTAACTAACCAATTAGATATATTAAAGAAAATACGAATAAATAAGGAATGCAATAGACATGTTAATAACTTAGCGATTGTACTAAGAACGACAGAATTTAAATTTCTTTTTCCTATAGATTCTTTGAGGTGGAACGAATAAATAAATTGAGGAAATTTAAAAAAAATCAAACGTCAGTAATAAAAGTCGTCTACTGAAGTAGTTTTTATCAAGTTGATGCATCTGCAAAAAAAGTTGATTGACGGAAAGCTCGAACAGCCCCGTCGCGTGTAACACGACTCCAATTATTTAGGCATTTACTTTACTCGTGACGAGAAGTTGTTGAGGTTGGATGATTAATAGAGTAATTGTTTGGATTATTTCCATCGTTTGCAGGATTTGAATGATCCGACGTTTCGGAAGTCAATCTACTATCGCCTTCAGGGTTACCCCTGAGAAGGACTAGTTCAGGCACGAGTTTGGCAAGAACTAGCCCTTCTCAGGGTTATCCTTAAGACGACAGTAGATTGACTGACGAAACGTCGCATTATTCAAATCCTGCAACTACTCAACGACTAAACATAGTAAGAATAGTAGATAGCAAACAGAAGTTACATTTGGTATGCAATTCGCTGTGGTTCGTGGTTGTGTAAGCGCATCGTTGTTACCCATACATTATTATAATGGCAACGTTTGCGCTTGAGGATAAAAAATAATAAAATTATACTAGCAGAAACGTTCTCTGCCATGTGTCGGAAAATAATTTTACAAAATAACTCAGTTTACACCGTGTTATTAAAAATTTTGAGAAATCTGGTTACATTTCACCTCAACAGGATAAAAGACATAAGAATAATAGTTTAAATAATTTAAATGAAAACCGTAACTTTCTCATTCGTGCTTCAGTAGAACAAAATCAGAACCAAACTGGCAAACAAATTGCACATCAGTTTAATATTTCTGACAGAAGTCTTATTAAAAATATTATATTAGATTTAGAGATGAGTTCGAACCAACTTCGTATCATGTGCATGTTCTTACTTAAGTTCGGCTTACTGTCTAAGTATTTTAAATATTTTTAATTTCGAATCAGAATTTCAGTACTTCGCTAGTTTCTTTTGATTCGTGTTCCAGAAAATCGCTCTCAAAATTAACCTTCTAGTTACGACGGAAACTGGTAGATCTGTATAGTTATTACATGTAAATCACAAGTCAGAATTCTTTCAAGATACAAAAGTTTACAATATCGAAATATACATTATAACTCATCTATTAGTAAACTAGCACCTAATTATTGTAAATAGCATTTATTCTTATTTTGATTTATATTAAGACTTGTAAATTTGTTTTTATAGACCAAAAATGATTAAATTGTACTACTTGCCTTTACCTGGCTGCCTTTTAATTATCTTAGAAAGATTAGTACTTAGTAACACTAAAATTCGAAGTCATAAACTATAGTTCAATGAATTGTTTTAAACGAATTTAATGTGGCAGTAATTTACAATACATATAACTACTGTTTTTTGGTTTTAAGTTCTATTCTTTTCCGATTTTTTTTTCATGAAAAACTATAGTCTCTTGTTGAATTTGAAAAAATGTTCGAGATATTCTAAGTTACTGAGAATTATATATGTATTTTCTTATGTCTTTGGATTAATATTCTATTTAAATCATTATGTAAATCTTCAGTTGATCTTTCTTCACCACTGTTTCTAAATTTTTAGACTTATCAGAAACCATTATACTTGAAAAAAAATGTAAAATTTGATATATTTTTAATTCTCAAAACGAGAAAACTTCTCTAGGAATTATTGTTCTTTTATTAATGGATTAAGCAGAAGATTAGATTAGAAGATGAAGACATTTTCAGTTAATTTACAAATCTGGTCTCTGCAAAACCAATTACAATTTCGTGTGGTATAATTGAGCAACCAAAATTGGGAAACGATAAATCTGGAAGAATGTTGGAGATGACTAACAATGTCAACATCAATTTTTGGTATTTTCACAAAAAGGAACTTCATTATTTTCGCGAAAGCAGAACATCTTTAGATAGTGTTATTTTACTACCAAAACCTGGTTTCAAAGTTATTAAAAAACATTTCTAGTGAATTTGTTAATATTTACTACTGCGATCAAGTTAAGAGAAACTCAAAAAATATTTGTTCTTCTTCCGAGTTTATTTAATCTCTTTCAAAGTAATGCGGTTCTGAAACTATATAGTTTTTCTAACATTTTTCCAATCTCCATAGCAAAATCTATTTCCAGTATAACCTACAGAGCGCATTTTGGATTTAGTTTTCATTTGATCCAAAATGGTGTCCACGGAACAATCTTTTGAGCCGTGGAAATAGAAGAAGTCATGCGATGCTAAATCGAGCGAATACGATGGCTGGGTAACGATGTGTGTTTTGCCGATGTTTGCTTCGCCAACTAGTCTAGAACAAATGGTGAAGTGTGACATGGTGCATGGAAGAATTGACTATGCTCTACAGCCCAGAAATTAAAGAAAACTCTTAGCATGAATTTGGTTTTGGAACGAATTTTATTTAACGTGTTTTTTCCGATCTCGCTTCACCTTTGGCACGGTATTCACTGAACTTATCGGCTGTTTCCGTATCATAAGCACAGATTCGTGACTCATTGTCCGTAATGATGCGTCTAATGATAGGCTAATAGTCAGAAATCATCCCTGTACCGACGTTACCACGTTGATTTTTTGTAGGGAAAATTGAGAGATTTTGGAGCCAATCGAGATGAGTCTGAGGCTCAAAGGGTCTTTCAAAATTACTTGGATCGATCCAAACGAACTCCCATGTATTGCTAATAAGGTCTCCAATAGTCAACCCACGATTTTATTTATTTTTTATTAGTCGATTTTGAAGTTCGACAACCCAGCTCTTCATCTTTAGCGCATTCTCTATCTTTTTTGTTGATTTTATACCAATTAAACACACTTGTTTTTGAACATCACTTATGAAGGAAACTTTTCCTAGCGTTTTCAACATATCCATGACAGGAATTTAATTCCGCTAGTAAAATTGTATACAAATTCTTTGCTCAATAAAATCAGCCGTTATGAAAATGATAGAAAGCTTTTTTTCGTGACAGAAAAACAATCTTTTGTTTACTCATGAACAAGGAAAACAACATGAAATTTTCTAGAGCTGTTAAAGACAGTGTTACCAAAACTCGCGCGAATTAAATGTAGCAGTCCTGTACTTTTTGATCACAATAAAATTACAGTTACATCTTTGGCACTTGTATTGAAAGTTTGCAGTAATTTTTCTCATTTAAGTATTTATGTCTAAACCTTAACCTCCCACTAGCAATAGTTTATGCAAATGCAATTCCTTTAGTATATACACAGGGTTTTTCACGTAACCCTTTCATTAGAAGTTTTCTATGTTAACACCTTAGGATACTTTTGAAAATTTGCGCCACGTAATCTTGATACTTGATGTGTTAAAATAAAATATTTTATTTATATCAAGTCATAGCCAACTTTGATAATTTAAATGGAGTGTCATATTTTTTATTGCTTTTTTAGATTCCTTGTAAAGTACTATAACACTTAAGGTTTCTTTTGTAAAAAAATAACCGTTATTGAATTATTTTGATTTTTGAGAAATTTTTTGTTTTTTCAACCACATGTTTTCAATCACAGGATGTTATATATTCATTGATTATTTAAGTGATCTTTAATTAAAGAAAAATCTATTTTTTTAAATGGAACAGCCTAAACATAGAAAACTTCTAATGAACGGGTTACGTGAAAAACCCTGTATATATATATATATATATATATATATAAGAAAATTTCTTTACCGTACTAATATAAATTCACTAATATTTGGGTTATCGGTCTGTTTACATTAAAACTCAAATGTTCTTTCTCAATATTTCACCATATATTAATGACATCATCAGGAGAAGCTACAAAATTGCAATATATACTTTACTCTTATGATTATAATTATCACTAACAACTCACAAATGAAACATGAAACTACATTTTTAAAAATGTAGTTTCATGTTTTGTTTGTGAGTTGCTAGTAATAATTATGTGTAAATTTATTAATAAGCGTGCCAGCGCTTAACTCTAGCTGTAAGCTTTCTTTTTGGAATATATTGACATAAGAATAAAGTCGCTATTACAATTGTATAATTCCTGATGAAGTTATTAATATATTGACGAAATATTGAGAAAGAAAATTTTAATGTAAACAGACCGATAACCCAAATATTAGTGAATTTATATATATATATATATATACATACAGTATAGTCCGCTTATAATGGACTCCAAGGGACCTCCGATAAACGTCCATTAGATCCGTTTGTCCATTATATGGGAAGGTGGAGATAGGTGTGAAATAATATAGCAAAATTTATATGAAAGTTTATATTTTAAAAAGTTAAGTAACTCTGGAACTCGTGAACGCAAAAATAATTTTAAAATAAATTAAAACATAATATGTATATAAACGTATACATATATGTATCTAGATAATATTTATTTCAGAAAATCTGTAATTTTTGTTTGAACAGACGTATTATGCATAAATTGGTACAACAAAAACCTATGCATCTTGTTTAAATTATCTAGGAAGTCCTTTTTATCTGTTTGAGGTTGAAAAAAATTTTGTTTTCCTACACATGTTAGTGCTTCCTTTGTAGATATGACTTCCATATCTGTTTCATCATCCTCACTGTCTGACAAAACTTCTTCACCGCATTCTCTCATTACTTCGTCAACTAACGCTTGATTAGTAATTGGATGTTCTGTAGTTATAACATTCTTATCGACATAGACATAATCTTTAAACTGGATGTTTTCGTGTAGAAACATCTCCATTTTCAATAATTGACTTAATGGAAGATCATCTTCTGGATCAAAATTATTGTTGAAAGCTTCTGAATCTGCATCTTTTATTACACCAGCGTGACGAAAGCAATTTCTAATCGTATATGTTGACACTTTGGTCCATGAATTGTGAAGAATTATGATCGCATCTAAAATAGAAATTGACACATTCCGATCTGTTGCTTGCATCTCAAGAATTTTTAAGAGTAATTCTTTTCTATAGGTCTGTTTTAGGCTCCAAATTATTCCTTGGTCCATCGGTTGTAAAACTGACGTTGATCGCGGTGGAAAAAATGCAAGCTTTATATTGTTTAATTCAATATGAGGGTGGGCTGGGCAGTTGTCTATAAGTAATAGTATCTGGCATTTCTCTTTATTTAATTCAAGGCCCCATTTTTTCACATAATTTTCGAAAATAGATGACGTCATCCACGCCTTTTTATTGAATGTGTAGTCTACAGGTAAAGTTCCAGTATTTTTGAAGCATCTAGGCTTCTGAAACTTTCCTATTACTAGTGGCTTTCTTTTTTCTGATCCCGAACTATTTGCACATAACATCACTGTTATACGTTCTTTCGAAAGCTTCCCTCCAAAACATTTTTCACCTCTAAATTTATGAGTTTTATCTGGTGTGAGCTTGTAAAATATCCCCGTCTCATCTGCATTAAAGATATTATCCGGAGAATATCCGTTACTAAGCGATGGCCAAATATCTGCAAGCCATTGGTCGGTGATCGTTTTATCGACAGAACCTGATTCGCCACTTATTTTATCGAACACTATTGCATGCCGTTTTTTAAATCTGTCTAACCATCCACTATTGCACTTAAAATCACCGCCACTTAATTTCCAAATTCTTCGGCTTGCAATTGTAACATTGCTCCACTCACTGGAATCTTATTTGCTCTCTGCTGCTGAAACCATCTGATTAACATCGTATCCACTTCTGGACGTGACGAACTACGCAGTTTTTTTTTCTTCGCATTTTTATGCCATCCTTCATCCTTAATTTTTGAGCGATTTCCCCATATATTTGATACTGTTGATTTATTTAAATTTAAAGTCTTACACATTGTACTTTGCGATTTACCACTTTCAATCGCTTCAATAATTTTTAACTTTTCATTTAATGAAAATGATTTGCGATTTTTAATATGCTTCTCCATGTTATCTAAATATGTATTATTCATTCAAAAGCGCACACACGACTGAAAGCACCTTTTCAAATAACGGTTTGAATATCAAATTTTATTGTATATATTTAGGGGAATTACCAAAACGTTCCGTTTATAGTGGATTTCTCGTAGTTTTATAGTCCATTATAACAAAAAGTCCATTATAAACGAGTCCATTATAAGCGAATTAAAATACACACGCTTAAATAGGATTGAAATCGGGACCTACATACTTTGTCCATTATATCCGGATTTCCATTATATCCGAGTCCATTATAAGCGGATTATACTGTATATATATATATATTAAAATATTTTTTTTCTTGACTTCCTTTTCCGACATTAGCTTGTGATAACGTTGATGCGAGGGGGACACTGAAAAAATCTAGAATAACTGCTTTTTAAATAAAATGCACTTTGTTTTTATTTGACAACTACGTTTTAATGTCTTGCTAGTTGATTGCCGTGTAGTTTATTTGATTGGCTCCAATAGCTTGTTAATTATCCTAGTTTAAGGATTTTGTGTTCTCCCAAAAATGACTTTGGCCAGAGAACATTTCCGGTTGTGCTGTCGTTAACCTGTAACCGTGTGAAGATCGCATTTGACGAATAATTGGTACAACGAATTCAAAGGAGATCGATTTTTTTGTTAGTGATGAATTTCGTGAAGGACGCCCAAATACTGCTGTTACTGATGATATTATTTCCGCTGTTCGAGCAATCCTTGAGGGACATTGACGAACATATGAATTTATTCGGACGATATTGGGTATTGGTATGAGTCAAATATAAAACATAGTACATCAATAGTTAGGCGCGAGAAAACATTGCTGTCGATGAATTCCACATCAACTGTCTCGCGCTCAAAAAGAACAACGTATTGAATTGTGCGGGAGAATTCCAAGGTGGCACTTCGAATTCGGTTTGGAATATCGTTACTGGTGATGAATCATGGATTTATTGTTATGATCCTGAAAAAAAAAGTCAATCGACTCAGTGGGTCTTTCGAACAGAACCTAAGCCTTCTGAAACCTTTTTTCTAAAACGGGCCATATTGCTACTATAGCATTAGGAAATAGCTACTGACGATTGCTACACAAATGTCTGTTTACCGCAAATTTTAGAAAAGTTTGTGAAAAACGCCCAAAAGGAAAAATAATTTTTCACCATGACAACACATCGTCGCATAAAGCAAAACTAACAACTGAGTATCTGGATGTGCTAACCGACTACATAAATAGTGCATTCTCGTCATTCTAGCAAGTAATTAGTAATGATTATATCTAAAACTTTATCTTACAACATTTATGACTTAATAATAACACACAAATCTACACCCATTCTAATAAGGAATGATAAAAATAGCAAGCCTTCAAACTTCATCATTTGTTGACGAATCTACATAACCATATCCGATACAAAATTAGAAAAGCTTAAATTCAAATACATACCTTGCAGATAGATCTGTCTTGAACTTTGTGAACAAGCAGGTTTATGACAAATTATGCAACCATGTAATGCTTTTCTATCTCTTTTAACATGATAAAAGTCACGATTTTTCCGCTTTGCTAATATTGCTATATCATCCTGTAATGGAGCAATTATAGTTGGAGATACGTTTATAATTCTTCCTATAATTAGTCTGATTTCCTGTGTGGTATGATCAGAGGACTTTCTATTTCTGATTTTTCAAGTTGAAGAGTTAGTTGCTTCATAAAGTCAAGACGTTTTACTGTCAAATTATATTTACACCCACTGTGAAATACAAATGCATTGACACCACTGATATCTAAAATTCTAGAAAATATAGCACTAGGCACATTTTTCACCAAGTGAATCAGCTTCACCTTTAGTCAAGATGAAGTACATAATGATTTCAGGCTTATTATTGATGGGATCAGTACATTTAGAATGGTGCATGGAACTAACTAACAAAACTACTTTCTGGTTTTTAGGAATATATGACACCAATTTGACATCTTTCGTGAAGCCATATAATGTCAATTCCACAGACCTAGTTTTGTTAGGCAGAAATTCTGCTGGAATGTCTTTTTTATTCCTTTTTAGAGTTCCAACATAAGTTAGTTTCATCAATAGATGCACAAGGTCTAGGATTACTACCAAAACCCGGTTTTGATAGATGTATTACAGATTGGCTCGGTTTAGAGAGCTTTTGTTCTCTCAGCATATATGTAGCAATTCAGAAACTAATGAGTTGTGCTATCCGTAAGTGCCATTATTTTGATGCCATATTTACAAGGCTTGTTTGGTATATACATTCGATACTAACAACGACCACGAAAACTTACCAACATTTCATCAATCGCCGCACATTCTTCCACTTTATAAAGTTTTTGGCAATTTCTCACAAAATATTCAAATATAAATGAAATGGGTGCTGAATGATGAAGCTTTTTACCTTCAATTTTTGTATTAGGACTACCAAATCTTAGGACACAAAAAGCAAGCGACCTTTAGTCATCACCGGTCGAAAAATATCCCTACCTGAACTATCAGTTGCAAGAAGTACATTTACGTCATCATGGTTAGATTTGAATACCGCAGAAAAATATAGTCAACCTATGAATGCGTTTAGTTCAATAATATCTAATTCTTTTAGTACTGTATGATCTTGTTGCTTGTATTTTATTTTTTTTTGTTTTTCAATTCTTAGTGCAACGCAGAATTTCTGACAAAATACTGTTATCTATAAGTTGATTCCACATTTCTTCTGGATTTGCGCTTCTGAGATTGGCAGGACCAAGTAGCCAGTAGGCTGGGTCAAAAAATGTTTTTCTTCATTTCTTGAGAGGCTCAGTGATAAAAAGGTGCTAAATAGTATAGGAAATCTGCATATAAAATTTTATTGCATTATTTAAAGTTTTACTGCCTCCGGATAGCGATAGAAATTTCAGAAAAAGTAGATTTTTGACATCACTTTAATAATACTTTTTAAGTTACATATCTATACAAGTTTTATGCAAAATAATTCTAAGTATCGGTATATAGAGGTAATCCCGATATAAAACTGTACTTTTACAATGTGGATTCACTCTGTTAAATTTCCCCATAACACGCATTTACATATCGCTACCTTAATATAGAAAGTCCCTAACTCAATTTTTTACAAATCGAGTTTTTTTTTGGATATTTCGATATATTAGAAGATCATCTATCGAAACATGCAAAAACCTCGATTTAAAAAAATGAGTTAGGCATTTCTATATTAAGGTAGCGATATACAGCACTGATTCAGTCTAAAGGTTCAATTAGACGTGCAACAGCCGTAACCATAAAAAACCAATCGTATGTGCTACAATGTTTTCGATTTTGGTAACATGCCGTAACGCCATAGCCGTAACCGTAGATATTAATTGAATTTTGGTTACGGCTATGGCACGTCCGATTGAACCTTAATACGGACAAATAAGTCATTAAAAGGAACAATAATATAAAATTCTCCTTTTTCATATATTACAAAAACTAAAAAAACGTGCTGCTTTTGTATATGTTATCTAAATGGTTCAAGGCAAAAACAAAATAGGCAAATCCCCGTACAATCTTTATTTCTTACAACACGGAGTTAGATGAGACAAGTGTGCCGCGATCGTTAAAATAATTAGTGTTGCGTTGTAAAGTGCTGTCATTTATTTGTTTATTTTATCATTTGAGAAATGGAGTGTACCAGAAATAGTTGGAGGTGTCCTTTGTTTGGTGTTTTATGTAATTTGAAAGATAATATATTACCAACTTATGAAGATGTGATGAAATTTTATGAGTGGACCCGTCATAGCTTAAAATATGAGAGGGAAACTAAAATGGTTTCAACGGGTATAGCTGCAAACAATTTGGCAAATAAATCACCCGGCAAAATGTCTCATGCTCGATGGCTAACACGTGCTAACAGAATTCTTCGTCTATATATTTCAGTTGAGAACCGTTCTGCAAACCTTACCGCTCTTGCAATATATATTGTCAAGGTTTACGCTCCAGTGTGGTTTTCTATAAAAACTCTCCCCAGCTGTAAAGACGGACCACGACACCTTTTTAAACTAATTAAACTAAGCAGATATTTACCAACAACTTTGAAAGCCGTTGTTGACCCAGTAATTCAAAGAAACAGTTATTTTGCACACCCTGAAAACTTATTACTTGCAATGTTGACAGATCCCCAGCAACACATTCGTGAATTAGCTGTCCATCGAATTTTGAAAAATTAAACCGGCAACATCAAAGCAAATACGGCTTTTTCAGATACCAACGATAAACTTTAATACATCATATTTTGACCTTTTGAATTGGGAAGAAACTATCACTGAACCACCTATTTTAAAATCGGTAAATGAAGAAAATCTTCGACTGTTTATTGAAGAAGGAAACAATGGAGGAATTGAGCTATTACACCTTCCCTGTCACACCCAAGCGGTAGAAAGAGCAGTCAAAGCTGTGAGTGAAGCATCATCAACTTTGTGCAACAAAACAACAAGAGAAGGTTTCATCAAAACGCAGATAGAATCAAGAAAATTAATGCCGAAATTCGATAGCAAAAAGGATTTTGTCACAAAATAAACTCATTATATTCATTATTTTTATGATTATCCTTTCTTGCACTTTTATAAAAAGAATTTTGTCATCCTTTTTTTCTCGAAATAAATATAATTAAAATTGATTTCTAACTTTTCCAAATAAATAAACTTAATTATAGTAATTTTATATATCATGCTTTAAGTTCTTTTTTAAGTACATTTTTGAAAGATTCAATATTAAACCGGAGGCAGAAGATTAACTCCGATTGCTACCAAACTTCGTAACCTAATAACACTTATAATTTGGCATCTTTTTGCCACCGTGCCGTGCCCATAAAAAAAAATTTTTTTTCTCCATACATATATGACCCAGCCTAGTAACCAGGTTCGGTTATTATGTTGCGTCTTCGTGTTTTTCCTTTTATTGTATTAGGTTCAGCTGTCCACAAAAACTTATTTTTCCCGAGAAATTTTGTTTTGTCCCTCTCAGATTCACGCTCATCACTAAACTTACTTTCCTCAACTTTATGTTCAGCTTGTATATTTTCTCCAATATCTCTAGCGTCATCTGCACTTTGAATCTCAATCGAATCGATCACTTTCTATTGCGTCACAATCAGAATCCATGTCGCTTGCAAGATCGTTACTCAAACCACTTCATAACGGTCTCTTCAAAGTCATCGTCGGTTGCTCTTACTCGTCGGGATGTACTAGGATGTGGTTTCATTATAAAATGTCCTATAATACATGCCGCATCACGAAAATTAAAAAGAAAAAAATATAACGAACTTACTACTTACAGTCAAATTGACCGAGATAGAACAAAATAGTATATCTTAACAACTTGCACATCTACACTATTGCGTGGTTATTAGCTGACTGATATTTGTGTAGTGCGATAATAGGGTAATGGCAGAAACCGCAACAATAAAGTTACCCGCGAAATTTAAATTTAAAAAAGTGAAAAGGTCAAATTGACCGGATCTTAGCAGTTACGGGTTAAGAACCGGTTTCATCGAATGCAAAAATGAATTGATGTTAAAGGAAAATATTGTGAGAAACAATACCATAATTTAATTTTGTTTAAAGCTATTCCTTGTTTGATTTTCTAATAATTTTCAGTGTTTTCTTCGCAATGAATTGTTTTTTAAAAGAATTATGTATCTGATGTGCTGTTTAATCCAGTATTAATTTTGAAATTTTAACGAATTTAGAAAACTATTTTATTCCACGCATATTAAAGGATCTATGTATAAAACACGAACTGTAATTTATCCTGTTTGTATTTCCTATTGCAATTATACTGTGTTCCTTAGCTTAATAAAATGCTCCTATGCTACTAAAATTGTTTTCTTTTTTCTCAAAGGATATTATTCTTTATAAGTTAATATATTACGTTCATAAAATGTCTTATTTATCATCTCATGTTTTTTTTTTTAATTTTTGACTCTTTATTATATAATTATTATTATTATTATTTAATTTTGACAATTATTTTTAGGCAAACCTTTGAAATATCGCCAAACGGAAGAATGTAAATACGTTTGCTTGCAGTGTAATAAAATTTACAAGAATCAAAGCTCGATGAGTAGACACATCAATCACGAATGCGGAATTGAACCAAAATATGTCTGCAAAATCTGCAACAAGAAATATAAAAGAAAAGACCTTTACAAAGATCATGTTCGACTACATTATGAGTAAGAGCAAAGGTTTTATTTTGAGCATAGTTTCTAAACGGGTCAATAATATTTAAAACATTTTGTAGAAACAAAGTAGTAATCAAATTTAAAACAATCGGCTGCCTAATTCTTGCTTTTATTTCAGATATACACCCGACACGGAGGGAAGCTTTCGTATGCAATAAGTGTTCTAAGGTGTATACTTATAAAAGTACATTACACAGGCATCTAAAATATGAATGCAACAAGGAGGGTTCTGAAAAGTGTCCGATCTGTTACAAAGTGTTTAAGCACAGACACAACATGCACATGCATATGTTTACTGTACATTCAGTAACTTGGAAAGATCACACCAAGGAGGACAAATAGTTACTATAGTGGCTAGTGTTTCACTAAAAGATGTTTTTGTAATGATCTAAGTTGAAATAAAAATTTAGTTATTTATGTCCTTTTTTATTACGAAAGAGATAGTTCAGAATAATTGGAACATACATGAATAGGTAAATCCCACCAGTTTTGTATAATACAAAGGTATTTTTAATAATATAAAATATTATTAAAAATCTGGTGTGAAGAACACAAATACAGGTTCACTATTAATATTTTTGTGAACGTGTCCGAAAATATATCTCGCCAGAGACGTAGATACGTATTTCACCTTTCTACAGGTTCATCGGTACGCCCCTGCTGGAGAAAGAATATTTCCAGACAGATTCACAAAAAAGAACCACATCACCACATCACAGAAATTATCCAGACCGGGCGTAGAAGTAAATTCAGCGCTGCCTGTTGTCAGACAGCCGAAGTACCTCGCCCCGTCCACATAACCAATGTGAAGTAACGACGCCCTTCCAAAGGTGGCACAGTCATCCCTCTAGAAACTGCATTTTGTTTGTGCCTTCACTCATACTACGGACTAACCGCATGTGTAATGTATCAGAATAATTGAAACATACATGAATAGGTCTGGAAATATTCTTTCTCCAGCAGGGGCGTACCGATGAGCCTGTAGAAATGTGAAATACGTATCTACGTCTCTGGGGAGAGATATTTTCGGACACGTTCTCAAAAATATTAATAGTGAACCTGTATTTGTGTTCTTCACACCAGATTTTTAATAATATTTTATATTATTAAAAATACCTTTGTATTATACAAAACTGGTGGGCTTTACCTACTCATGTATGTTTCAATTATTCTGATACATTACACATGCGGTTAGTCCGTAGTATGAGTGAAGACACAAACAAAATGCAGTTTCTAGAGGGATGACTGTGCCACCTTTGGAAGGGCGTCGTTACTTCACATGGTTATGTGGACGGGGCGAGGTACTTCGGCTGTCTGACAACAGGCAGCGCTGAATTTACTTCTACGCCCGGTCTGGATAATTTCTGCGATGTGGTGATGTGGTTCTTTTTTGTGAATGTGTCTGGAAATATTCTTTCTCCAGCAGGGGCGTACCGATGAGCATGTAGAAAGGTGAAATACGTATCTACGTCTCTGGGGAGAGATATTTTCGGACACGTTCACAAAAATATTAATAGTGAACCAGTATTTGTGTTCTTCACACCAGATTTTTAATAATATTTTATATTATTAAAAATACCTTTGTATTAAAGAGATAGTTGCCGAAAAATATTTGTAAAAGTGAATGCAAATATTATTAAATTCTGAAATGTACAAGACATCAATTTAAAAAGGTAAAATGTCTTTTACCACACTAATATCTGTATTCTACATATAAGTTTCGACAACTATGTTGTTATATTCAGCACAATGTTGAAAATGGACTCACAGTGTAACTAACACCCAAAGATAGCAAACGCTTTACTGGACGTTCACGTATATACCGCAGTTTAAGAAACAAAAAATACCAATCTTATCCTCTTACGTTCAGTAGAAGTGGTATTTTTTAATACGAGCGAATGACCTAGATTTATTAAAATACAGTGTACGTAGACGTCTAGTAAAATGCTTTGCGGTCTTTGTGGGTTGGCTTTACTGTGAACCCAAATAGAATACTGTGATTATTTTCTACTGAAGATGATGAATTAGTTGTCAAAATATAAATACACGTATTATACATACACACCAAGACCCTGCTTAACGCCGGGTATACGTTCTATAGTGGTAGAGCGTTATACGAAATAGCGTTAAACGAGGTTATGTCGTAATGTAAATACATAATAAGGTTAGGTGAAAACGGATAGAAAATTAAAAATATTGTTCAGGTATTTTGGAACTAGAACCCGGAAACCGGAACTAAACAGGCGATACGCCTATTGAAAGAAGAAGAAGAAGAAGAAGTATTTTGGAACTTAAAGTCATTTAATATATTTTTTATAATACAACAAAACTTGTTTCCTAAAAATAACTATATAAAAATAAACCAAACTCTAAATCATTATTAATGTTTCAGTCATTCAGATTCTTGAACTTTCTGTCTTTTTACTAAGAAGGTATCTAATGTCGTTTGTGTTTTTCTATTACGCTCTGTAAGAAGTTGTCTATAAGTGGACAAAGCATCTATAACCCCCGTCTTGCCTTTGAACTTCAATAAAAATTCTCATCATTTTCAATAAATTGGTCCATAATCTCTGTTGTCGTATCTACACTGGTTTTTAAAAATGCAGTTGATAGTTCCTTTTGCTCTGCCTTAGAATCGCTACTTTCGGTATTTTTTCGATCTTCTTGATTCGCCTACTCCTTGAGCTCATTATTAGAAAAATTTTCTCGTGTGTCAAAACTTCTTCCAGATCTTGCACATTTGCCTCATCTAAACTTGCTTGTTTCGCTAAAACTACTATTCCGTTCATATCAACATCAGAATCTCTACTGTCATTGTTCTTGCATAAATTTGGCCAAATGTGCTTGCACACCCCTTTCAAACATTTCAAACCTCATTCCAAGAAAAATGTATGTTTTCCAGAGCATCCATGATATTGTATTTCTTCCAAAAATCTCTTATCGATTGTTTTTCTTCTCCGTCTGTTTTATTCAAACATCTGTCTAAATGTTCGCCACAAGTAATAAGCTTTAAAATTTGATATAATACCTTGATCTATGGGTTGAATTAAGGCAGATGTGTTAGGTGGCAAGAAACTTGAATAGATGTTTCTAAGTCAGATAAATTCGTACGGTTAATAGTAGTGCTTTTGGTTCAAGTTCTTTTGTCTCACAATATCGTTTCACAGATCGGCAAAAATGCTCTGTAAACCAACTCTGGAAAATCTTCATATTTATCCATGATTTTTTATTAGATTCCCAAATTACTGGTAAGTTGTTTTAGATATGCCCGTCATCGCTCTTGGGTTTTTGGAGTGATAGACCAGTAGTGGTTTTAATTTAAAATCTCCATTGGCGTAGCCACCTAGCAAAATTGTTAAGCGATCTTTTGTGCCTTTAAATCCTGGTGCACGCTTTTCTTCACAGGATAAATAACTTCTTTTTGGCATTCGTTTCCAAAAAAGCCCCATCTCATCGACATTAAAAACTTATTCTGGAGGATAGTGTCCATGGTCAATAATCGTTTTTAATGTCGCGGGGAATTCTGCCGTCGCTTTTATATCTTCACTCGCTACTTTTTTTGTAATCTTTATATTACGAAGACTATTTCGGTGTTTAAATCTGTGAAACCATCCCGCACTTGCAACGAAAGTTTTAGTTGTGTCACCTGTTTCACCTTGAATATGATTAAACATTCTTTTAGCTTTTTCCATTAAAATTGCTTGGCTTAATGGCATATTACGTAGAACTTCGTAATCAATCCTCTATTTCATAATTTCCCGAACGAGTAATTCTAGTGGCAGATGTAGTTGTAGTCATAGTTCCGGACGAAATAATTTTTTCTTTATTCCTAAGAATTGTCCTTATTGTCGAAGTCGACAAGTTTCGACAAATTTAATTAATTAATAACAATTTGAGTTTGACGTTCACCCGATTCTAATCGTGGAAGCACTTGCATTTTAGTGTATAGTGAAATACTTTGTCTTGACACTTTATTTTCGTGTTTTTTATTGTCACCCATAATAGAAACTAAAAATTATTATATTTGTCAACATATGAATCCTTATATTACATAAATATATATGTACTTACAATTATGAATTATCAATTTATTTAAAAGTCTTGATTTTTTACAATTATGGTAACAAATAAACAAATTTTTAAAACCACATATAAAAATACGCGTGTGTTCCACCGCAAGAATGAAGCAAGTCTATCACATTTACATAGTTTGTATGTCGGGGAAGCCCAACGCTGCTGCGTCCATTTTCTGGGAATACCGCTATTCCAATAAAACCGCGTTAAACCGCAACAGCGCTAAGCGAGGTCTTGGTGTATTAATATGGAAAAGTGTTTTCTTACCGTGTTTAAGTTTTTACTTAGCCATAGTCTCCAACAAAAGTCTTTTTAAGACAGAAATTTATGAATCGAAACACTATAGGTCTCAGGCCCTTTTTCCACAAACCAAAATATGGTTATAAATAAAAATTTAATGTTTAATCAAAATCTATCTCGACATTTTCATCAGTAAAATCTTATTTTGGATTTTACTGTGTGATCATAGCAATCGACTTTTCGTTGAACTTAATGCATGTGAGAATTAATGATGATTGAAACCTCATCTCACATGTAATTGTCGGTTAATTTGTTGCGTTGATTCTACAATCCGACAAGGTTACTCCTGCTGAAGAACATAGACGCAACACGTCGCGAAGTCAACTATCCAGGTTGTGAGAATAAATGAAAAATGTATGAAAGCCATCTCACTCTCATCTTACAGCAATTGTGAGTGGAGATTTGAATAATCATTAATTCTCACATGCAATAAGTTTAATATGTTTCGTATACCGTAATCGACAAATTTTAATTTCTGGTATGAAAGTAGAAGAAGAACAGAGCGCGACAGTAAAGTAAAAGTAAAGTAAAGAAAGACATAGCGAGGTTGCCAATGAATGTATGCAAGTATATTAAGTGAGGTACGCAGATTATAGCTAGTCAGTAAGTCTATTGCCTCAGAGGATTGTAGAACGCATCTTAGAAATACGTATAAAATTCGCCACGAATATTTACAGATAAATATTTATTTCATGGTGTATTACTTTTATGAGAATGTACAACAAAGCTTATATTTTCTGCGTATAAATGAAATGAAATGAAATATTAATTCTAAATTATGTAAAAAATAAATAAATGTAACTCTTATGAAAAGAAAATAAATTAACTATTCTCCGATAATAATAAAAATAAATATTCTAAACTAAAGGTTCAAGTAATCCACCACATTGTTCTTGGCAGTATGCCAACTTATAATAAAATTCTTGGCGGTCATTACTGATATATCCCTATAGAACGAACCGACACTTGCATTATTGAAAATAGCAACCCATACATTTTTGTGTTTGTTAGGGAATAGGGCATGTTAAATGTGTATGTGTGTCCACCACTCTGCTTCTCCTTCCACTGTTTGAAAGCTGGCATCGTTGGATATAACAGGTGTGCACTATATACGCAAACAGAAATTAAAATTTGTCGACTACGGTATATACACGCAGTACAGAAAATGAAACTCATGTCTGTGTTCGAATACCGTGTACTGACGATTTCTAATGTGAATGAAATACTGTTATATGGAAGTTTCGAAACAGATGTGACTTTCATACATTTTTCGACTTTTCGTTGCTTATCTACTCAATTAATAATAAGTATTCTGTCATTTTTTTTAACTCCAATAGTGCGACAATTTGTCTTCATTAACAATTAGCGTTTTTTTAGACTACAAAAGAGGACTTGCGCAGTATGCTTCAATAAGTACATTGTGTTCGCAAATGATTAAGATCAAGGTCAACTTAAGAGCTCCAAATTAGAAATTTAAGTTGGTAGTAAAATAAGCTCCCCTATTTTCACAAATTTTGAATATAATTAAATTATCGAATTTCATAATAATTGTCTTGTTATTTCATTTTTGCTGAACCTTTAAAACGAAATAAATATTTTACTGGGTTTTTGATTGCTAGGGAATTATTTATTGACAGGTACCAAACCGTATA
The DNA here is from genome assembly GCA_935421215.2 of Melolontha melolontha. NCBI lineage: Eukaryota > Metazoa > Arthropoda > Insecta > Coleoptera > Scarabaeidae > Melolontha > Melolontha melolontha. The sequence continues at coordinate 47,666,252 of OW285235.1, read as the reverse complement.
TTTGGTTGCCTATACATTAACAATTTTTAATCAATTAGGATTGAAATTAATCACAGCTCGTTAAAGCTAATTATATAGTATTCTAGAAGTCTGTGTTAAGTAAACGTGGTCCCTAAGTGAAATGGTTCGAATTTATTAATTCTTTGTACTATTTCTGTTTCCCAAACCAAACTTTGGGTTAGCACGTTTGGATGCCTGATATTCTCTCACAGCATTTTACTCTGTTTTCAGTAATTACTTCTTCTACTGAGGAAATTGGTAGTTCTCGGTCAATTGAATTAGGAATCTAGTAAGAAGCGTCGGTGATAACTAGACTCGGCTAAGAGGGGCAATTTCCCGTGCAGTGCCGAGAGCAACGTAGAGGGGAGAAGCGCGCGGCACGGAAATTCAATCGTCCGTATCAAAGCACACTTGTTCAGTATTATTCCCCTGGTCGTTGTGAGTCCATGTACACACATACTTAGAAAATGTCACATTTAGGTACGTTTCAGAAATGGCGTATTTCGAAGAAACCAGAAAACGTAGAAAACGGATTTAGAATACGAAGGCGATAGAATTAAATGTGTAAAGTGCGACGAGTATTTGACGTGTACCAGCAGATGCAAGTGCGAACGCTACCTAAGCAATATAAAACACTGTTTTACTATCCGTGGCAAACGATACAGCGAACAATTAACATTTTTTATAGATGTTTGTTTTATTATATGTAATCTACTGTTCACTTTGTTAGACCAAAAAGCATTTGCCTCCTTCTGGAGCAAGTATTCAAATTATACATTACCAAGTCGGACATCGATAAGAAACGTTATGCCATCTGTTCGTGACTATGTTGAAAGAAGAATTATAGCAGAATTGAAAGATAAATAATTGAGGTTATGTGTGGACGAAACAACCGATCGGCAAAAAAATTCTATGCTGAATGTGATGGTACGTACAATGGAAGAATTTGAACCGTCATCCTCTATCTTGCCTGCTTCCAAAAGGGTTGCAAAATGTACTAGCGATGAAATTTTAAAAGTGGTGTTAAGCGCATTGAACAAATTTCAAGTTTCAACAAACCAAATTTTAATGTTTGTGAGTGACGGTTTCGCTAACATACTTTCCTTAGGCCGATCTCTTAAAGCAGAGTGGCAATCTGTTACATGTAACATGTAAAATACATGCTTTAAACCTTGTGGCGCAATTAATACCTAAATGTTATCCACGAGTAAATGCTTTAATAGCTCATACGAAGGCAGTATTTCTAAGGTCCCCGAAACGTACAAACAAATTTCAAGAACTGTGCCCAAAGTGCCTGAACTACTACAGCCGATTACTACGCCTTGGGGAACATGGTTAGAGGCTGCGTTTTACTACTGCGAACATTTTGATGAGGTAAAAAAGGTAGTTTTACAATTCGATCCGAGACACTCCGAAGCTAGCAAGAAAAACCAGAAAATATTTCAAGATAGTCAGGTAAAAAGTGATTTAGAAACTATTCGCTAGAACAACTATGGACTAGCGGAGGGAATTGAAAAATTACAAATTGTTTCAATGTCGTTTGTGGATTCTGTTTAAATTGTGGATGATGTTCACTCACACCTATGTGCGGCTGAAGGCGAAAAAAATGAGTGTGTAATACGAAAATTTGAAAGTGTTATTGACAAGGATTCAGATTTTCTCATACTAAGTCAAATTTGTGAAGGTGCGTCAAAACAGGCTTTTCACAATTTCGCAAAATCGAAGAAATCTCGTAATTTTTAAATAGAACGCTCTGTATATTTTTAGCTCATTGAAAAGCCCTTTTACTACGCTTTCTATTGATACCTCATTTGATGCACCTAGGATGGATCATTTGCTAATTATTTATTTTTAGAGTTGAATTAATGAAAAATGCTTGTATTTTTAGTACTAATTTGCGCTTTTAAACGTTCTATAAGATCGGATATTCAACAAATTATCCATAAATGGTCTATAACAAGAAGAAACCCCATTAAGTACGAGAAACAGTTGATTTTCACTCAGCGGTGAAAGCAAACATTAAATTATATTGAATATAAAGTAATATAGCATTTTCAATAGACTCACTGCTGATCAAGTTACATGGTGAAACATTACAGCATGTTCAACAGAATTTCACCAGGCGGGTTCATTTATGTATTGAGAGACATGGAAGGACATTTGAAAGTTTTCTTTGATTAATTTGCATTTACTATTTACATTTACTTTATTTTTATTTACTGTGCTACTACTTTTGTTAATTAAATTTGATGTTGTGGTTAATAATTAGTATTTATTTAAAATAGTGCAAACTTTTAATACTACTCGTACTTGATTCTTTCCTACATGATTTCGATTTATGTTAAGCTAATTAGGTATGTATTATTTCATATTAGGTAGGTATTCGTAAAATAGTTGGTTTTACAAAATTCTTTAAAATACAAATTAATTAGTGCAAATTTTTTATTAAACTGACACCATATAACTTGATCAGCAGTGAATCTATTGAAAATGCTATATTACTTTATATTAATTTAATGTTTGCGCTCACCGCTGAGTGAAAATAAACTGTTTCTCGTACTTAATGAGGTTTCTTCTTGTTATAGACCATTTATGGATAATTTGTTGAATATCCGATCTTACAGAAGGTTTAAAATCGCAAATTAGCTACTTAAAATACAAGCATTCTTCATTAATTCAACTCTAAAAAGAAATAATTAGAAAATGATCCAGCCTAGGTGCATCAAATGAGGTATCAATAGAAAGCGTAGTAAAAGGGCTTTTCGATGAGCTAAAAATATACAGGGTGTTCCATATAAAAATTACGAGATCTCTTCGATTTTGCGAAATTGTGAACAGCCTGTATAACGCGAGCAGTTGCAGAATTTATTTCACGTAGCAACGAAAGTGCATACTAGTAGAAAATATTCTATTCTATTGGTTTCGGATCTTTTGATTTTCCTTATGCAGAATAGCCTACTGAAATGTATCAATTTATCAAGTAAAATAATTATTTACACAAAAACTATCAACTTTAGACCCATACAACATTATATCGATGTAACCAGCTTTCAAGCGCGGATCATTTTATCTATTAATATACAGGGTGTTCCATTTAAAAAATGCAACTTTAGTCTGGCATTTCCATCTGGAACACCCTATATAAAACAAAATATTTTTAAAACGTGCGCTTGATGGTACGGAAGGATATCCGATGACTAAATATTTGACTAACTTTCAAATACGCGTGTAATCTTCAATAATATATGTGTTCAATTAAATTAAAATACATTAGATCATCTTTTGTTTTTCGAGTGATAGCATGCTGTTTCACAGAATCGGAAAGAGGGCAAAAATAGCATCGGATACGTTTTGATTTGTTTTGAAATATGATACTCTCAACGAAAATATTGAGTGTACAATGAAAAACCAACCATTACCACTATTATCGGGATAAAATAAACAAATTTTAATGAATTTCACTACACAGTAACGATCGTTTCGCTACAACCTGAGCTTCGTCAGCCATGTAACTAAGTTATGGATATATTTTTACACAAATTTTACACAAACTAGCCTATATTTTAAAGAAGCTAAGACTAGCTTTTTGGCCCTTTGGTATTTCAAACTTATGTTACTGAGTAGAATATCGACACAGAATATATATGTAGTTTCTAAATGCATGTTTGAGGAAAGTTTTGTGCATATACATTTAAATAATAAAAAGTACCCATTCCTTCAACCATTCAAAACAAAAAATGTATATTTGTTACGGTACATTTGTGTAAAAATATATCCATAAGTTAATTATATGTCTGACGAAGTTCAGGTTGGAGCGAAACGATCGTTACTGTATAAAGTAAAAATTAGTGAAATTCATTAAAATTTGTTTTATTTTATCCAGATAATAGTTATAATGGAATTTCATCAAGTAAAGGCTGAAACAATCCTATAAAAACCAACCACTCTGTATAATACAATGCTCCTAAAAAAACCTTTAAATAGCTTCTACAGTATATAAATTGATAGAAAGGGACGATCGGTTCAAAATGCGGATGTATACATTTCAATAAGCACCAGGAATTTTGATGGATTACTTGATAGGGAAGCAGGGAGAGGAGGGGTTGAATACCCTAAGTGAATAGGTACGTAATAATAATGTGCAGATAACTGTGGCGTTTCGGTTCGAATGATTTTGAATTGCAAATAAGGGCTCTATAAGAAAATATGTACATGAGATTTTGTATTAGAATCTGCTTTGCTTAACAACTCTCATATAAACAGGAAGTATATATGGATATATATATATATTTGGCGCCTTTTTTTAAGGCGGTTAAGCTACTAAACATCCTTGTCCCCTCATCTTATACTTGTACTATACGTAGATATTTTATTTAATATATCTGTTTGGTGTTATTATATATTTCTTCTGCAAATATTTTGATTGTAGTAACGTTCATTATTTTTAGGTTATGGATGGTCGCCCAAACGTGCATCTCGTCTAGATAGATACTATTGCGGAAAGTGCAATAAAAATTACAAACATAAGAGGCACTTGAACAGTCACGTGACGTATGAATGCGGAAAAAATCCACAGTTCACGTGTCAAATTTGTCTTAGAAAATTTTTTCAACGTTACACTTTGAATGCTCACATGAGGCAAACTCATAACGTACATACGATATGATTTGTTACTTTGTGAGACTTTGCAGTAAGGTAGTAATTATTTAACACGAAGGAAGTGTATTTTGTTAGTATTTCTCTTCTGTGAAGATGTAATAAATTTTTTTTTTAATTACTGCTAGTCTTCTTTCCTTTCACATAAAGTTGTCCTAGCATATTACATTATCGTATGCCCATTTTATTTAGCTAAACACATTTATGCAGGATGTCGTTGAAAGAAATAGACAACGTATGAAAAATGGAAAGTTGCAATATGAATCCTGCTAAGGGTTCAATAACCTCGTACGAAAAGTTAGCTGCTAAAAATTTATACTGCATTTGAATTTTTAAAAGATGTAAGACGTGTGCGCTATGGAGCCTTTCACGTTCAATTTGGTAACAATCTACCTTTAATCGAAGATGTAAATGTAAATAATATCGAATGTGTAGCAAACGCCAATTAAGTTGGCGCGAGGAGGGGTAAGTTCGCGCAGGATTAAAAGTAGTGGGGAGATTTGTATTTGGTTTTACATGAAATGTCAGATAATTCTAACCTCTAAGCGTGTATCACTTTATGATCCCCTAGTGTTCCGCCAAACGTCAATGACAAATGTATTCTGACAATTACTTGAGTAGTGGGAGTGGACGTTTTTAAAAACAGCTTCTGCGCACACCCTCCTCGCGCCAACTTAATTGGCGCTTGCTATACACATGTAACGATCGACAGCTTACTGAATCGGAGATGGTACTTAAAGCAAGACAATAAGAAAAACAGCAGGAGTACCTACTCTATATGATATAGTCGGTCACACAGTGGCGTGACAAATATTTTATAAATAACATTTTCTTTTTTTCTCGTTTATGGAAGGAAATTTTGAGAAAATATTTTCAATGTATATTCTATATAATTACATCTTTCCATTTTTCATCGTTGTCTTTTTTTTTCAAGGATACCTGTATATTTCAATCGAATTTACGTCTAGTAAAAACCAAAATATTTTGGATAACTTTCGTGGTCTTTTTTCTAGAATTTTGGTCTTAATTTTGGAATATAACGAAAGTATTAATTACTTTTTCATTAAAAAAAATTCCTTTAACTTTTAACATTTTGAGCGTTTAAAAGGTAAGGCAATATGTTATTTAAAGAAATTGACTTTCTGTAAAGGATCATACGTATTATAAAAAAAAAATTAGAATTTGTCCGTATCATATAAAAGATCCTTCCGAGAAATATAAAGCAGTTCTTATTGAAATATACGTGCTTGTTTGCATAAACAAAGATTTCGACAGTCGCTACTCTTGGCGACGTAAAACGTGGGCACCTGCACGGATGAGACTGCTTCGAACAAATTCGAACAATTTCGGTCACACCTACTCGCTTCTCTGTATATATGAAAGCTTAAACGAAACAGTCTCATACGTGCAGGCGCCCACGTTTTACGTCATCATACTTATGATTGGGATGAAGGCTTGGGGCGTCTAGTTTTTATCGCAAGGAAAAATTGGCATTTATCAGAATCAAACTCTGATGAATACCGATAATAATCATTTGATTTCATTTTGCCGCTTTGACAGCTTGGAATCGAATTGTAAGAATGAAAGGCGCATTCTTGGAGCGTCTTGTTCTTATCCCGAGGAAAAATTGGCATTTATCAGCAGAATCAAACTCTTATGAATACCGATAATGATCATTTGGTTTGATTTTGTCGCTTCGACACATCGAAACCGCTATTTTAAGAATGGGAGACGCATTCTTGGAGGATCTTGTTCTTACCTCGAGAAAAAATTGGGATCAAATCCAAATGGTGAAAGCTCGCAGCGATCAAACCAATGACTGAAGACAATGGAAACAATATCAGCTTTTTTCAAGATCTTTAATCTAGAGATGGGCGGAATCGTTCCTTTTGTGGACTCGTTCCTTCTCGTTCCATTCTGCAGATGGAATGAATCCAGAGGATACGTTCCGTGGAGCGATTATAACAACCTCGATGTTAAACAATGTTAAATGCCGATCGGAGTTGTAAGTCCGATAACTGACACATTCATTTCAATCTAGCTTTGTTGGATCGGAATGATTGCCTGCTTGTTTTATTTATTTATTTAAAAGTTGCATGAGTATGTATATGTATAATATTTCTGTAAATTCTAATAATTGCAGACACTACAAACCTATAAATTCAAAATCCAAAATATACAAACGTAATATATTTCATTACTAGTCTTTACTATTGAAACAAACGACAATTGATGGAGTAGATAATAGTCCAAAGTTTAGAGAAACATAAATAGAGACTCATGCATTAATGATTTAACTACATTATTAAAAAATACTTGGACAATATACACAATTATAATTTATATCTTAGTAAGCAAGTATGTGGAAAGACCGACAAATGCTTGACGACGTGCCGTTCTATCGCAGTTATAGATTGAATAATCTCGATGGAACTAAATAGAGGAACGACATACAGTTACAATTTCGGATTCGTTCCATTTTGTTCCACAGATGGATTCGTTCCTTTGTACCGAATCCATCCGAATCGACACATCACTACTTTAATGACAAGAATTTCGAAACTTCTTGTGTTGTTTAATTGTTTAATTAAGTTGTTAAGTTTTAGTCGGCAATCTGGCTAAAGTTCTTGTAATTTGGCAATTTTGTAATGCAGATGGATCGGATTATAATAATCGAAGGTTAATTGCATGAAAAAATACTTGAGACAACAACTTTTTCACATATGCCATAATATTATTTTTTGAGTTGTGCGTGAATTTGTTGATTTAATAATTTTAAATCATTGACCGACGAAGGAGATACTTGTTTAAATTTCATTATCACGTAGAGAAATAAGAAATAATTTTTTCTTTCAAATATTGATTCGCCATTCTTCATCACCGGATGGATGAAATCTACATATTTAAAAAGTTTTTCTTTGGAGACTTATCACAATTAATAAATACGTATTTCAACAACTAAGTTGTCGTCTTCAGTAGGTAAAACCAATCATCATAATGTTGAACATGAGGCACAGTAAAGCTTACATAAAAAATCGAGAAACACTTTACAAAGGCACCGACGTGTACATTGAGTGTACATTGTGTGGTACCTATAAACACAGTGTTTCATGATTTTTTGCGCTAGCTTTACTGTGCCGCTTGTTCAACACTGTGACTATTGGTTTTACCTACTGAGGATGACAACTTACTTGTAGAAATACGTATTTAGGATACGAAGATAATTATAGTAATGGGTTTTATACCTTTTTAAAGTACATATTTAAAATTCAAACTATGTTAATATGAATAGGAATAGAAACGGTTAGAAGTTACAATCTTAAATTTAGACGGGGGTGAAGTGGGGGCTTATTTAAGTCTACTTGATTATGTAATACTAACCTAATTTATTGTACCTGTTGATTTCTAAACTTTCTATAGGGTTCTTGTGGGTTAAATAGTTCTATTTCGTGAGCTAGTTAGAGAGAACTAATTCACAATAACAAACTAGTTTGCAAAACGAACTATTAGCCTTAAAACTTATATCAAATTGTCAATGAGACTGAAAATTTCTTGGATCCGTAAGTTCAAAATGCGAAATAATATATTGTATGTGCATATGAAATTTACTTTTTCTATTTTGCGTTCGAAATGAACTCATTATGAAACCCAAAACAGTATCGAAATGAGCTTCATTTCGATACGCTTTTTTTCATTTTTCAATGTTGGTGTTGTTCGAATACAGAAATAAATATCATTGCTGTCATTTGATTTTAAGAATTTATGTACATTTGACAGATATGATATATGTCCATATTTTATACAAACAACGTATGTTGTATACAATTGACAACAACATATGTATATATGTTTGTATGTCACTCATGTTTATAATTTTAAATGAAGTATCAAGTAATGTTAACGAAAAGTAGTAAATAATATGTAATATAATATACTTCGCGGATAGCAAGATTTAAATTTGAAAATGTCAAGTATCAATGTGACCAACTGCATGCTTTATATAAAAATTAAACTCTGAACTTTCAAATTAAATAATTCCAGTTTAAGCAATTTATTAATGTAAAAAACGCGAAATAGAAAAAATAGTATAAAAAACTCGTTTCATAAGGCCTTTTGCCGCACTCGCTCTTTAGAAAACTCGCCGCTATCGCGGCTCGTTTTCTAAACTGATCTCGTGCGGCAAAATGGTGCCTTATGAAACTTGTTTTTTAATATACTATTTTCTATTTTGCGTTCGAAATGAACTCATTATAAAACCCAAAACAGTATCGAAATGAGCTTCATTTCGATACGCTTTTTTTCATTTTTCAATGTGGGCATTGTTCGAACAGAGAAATAAATATCATTGCTGTCATTTGATTTTAAGAATTTAAGTACATTTGACAGATATGATATATGTTCGTACTGTACACAAACAACGTATATTGTATACAATTGACAACAAGATATATTAGTTTCTATGTCACTCATGTTTATATTTTTAAATAAAATATCAAGTAATGTTAACGAAAATTAATAAATAATATGTAATATAATATACTTCGCGGATAGCAAGCTTTAAATTTGACAATGTCAAGTATCAATGTGACCAACCGCATGATTTATATAAAAATTAAACTCTGAACTTCCAAATTAAATAATTCCAATTTATTAATGTGAAAAATGCAAAATAGAAAAAATAGTATAAAAAACTCGTTTCATAAGGCCTTTTGCCGCACTCGCTCTTTAGAAAACTCGCCGGCGGCTCGTTTTCTAAAGTGATCTCGTGCGGCAAAATGGTGCCTTATGAAACTTGTTTTTTAATATACTATTGTAGGTATTCCAATTTATAAAAATACGTTATTTCAACGGAAATAAAATGAAGAATAATGTAGCATTTCTATTATTACCAACAAACGATCAATTGATGATGTATTTGTACCTTACACTTATGGCACAGCAGTTTATAGTTCGCCGCCAATTAGTTCGGTTTTATATAATCAAACTAGTTTTGAATGAACTAAATATCTGTACTTTCTCGTAAGCTAAGTTTTTGCTTTTATTCTGAATGTGTACACTTTTGAAGTTTTTATTAAATCTTTAATTTGAGAATAGACAATGATTTGCCAAAGCCAAGTCCGTTCTCTTGAAAGGAAACAAGCTCTAAAGCTTTTTTCATTTAATGTTAAAAATTAAACTATACATATAGGTATATTATAAATATTTCAAGCTACAATAAGTAATAAGCTATATGATAGAGTGATTGGAACAATGACTATCTTATAAGGTTGTTAATATGTTGGGGATTTAGTACGAGCTTCTGCATACTTGTGTTATTATGTTATTATATTTAATATTGTGCTTTCATCGTGTTACTAGAATGCTGCTATATCGGGCGTGCTAATAATAAGATGAATGAGTTAATTATAATGTGTTGATGATGGATCAAAGGTTCAGGAAGTATGTTGTATGTTGAAAGAAAGTTTATCAATAAAAGAAAACACAACAGCGTTGTACTTAAAGATTTATTTAATATTTACTTAAAATAAATTAAACTTCTAACTTGGTTAAAATTATTAATTAATAATACAAGTAATGACGAATAAGTAATTACAAACTGAAAATAAATGAATAGCTTGGTAAAAGTAATTAAAATAATATTTAAGAAATGTAAAGAACATTTTAAGAAACTGTAAATAAATGCTGGACAGCGTGAATCACTACATCAACTGTAGTTCTGGTCAGTACCGTGGTTTAAAACGAGAGATGGTGTTCTCTTACCGTTTTCTCTAGAGCTGGGCGTACTAAAAGTGGGTTTTATGGTCTAGAATTATATTGCAAATAGCGATGGGTTTTGATTTAAGTGAAATTATATCATTAAAAGATTGCTTTAAAAAGATTAAAATAGCCTTTACAATTACTCGGCTATTAAATTATGTAAATTTTGATACGCGGTCGGTATGATTTTGACGCGCAGAACATTAATAATAAGTAAAATAAGTAATTAAGACACAATAGAATAAAAATGTACTTAATTAATAATTAAATGAAATTGTGCAATATGAATTCGAAACGAAAGTTAAATGCCTACGCCAAGCATTCGTTAGATTCTCTTTATAAGGGTGACGTTTATGACTAATTCGATAATACAAAAGATATATGAATAATATGTCACAAAGTATCTTTTTACTTGCGTATAAAGTGGAAATCTAAAGTCATTATCTTTTTGCACATTGTGACTATACCGTGTAAAACACTCTTTCTTTGTATTATTGATATGGTGGATATTTTATAAATTATGTTCATTTCAGTTTGATTTTGTCTTGTTTAGTATTTATAATGTTTTGTGGTTCTATGGTTTTATTTTTTTATAGGCCATTTTGTTCACGCACCGAAAAGAATTAATTTATTGAATCCATATACCTGCGACAAGTGTCCTAGCCGATATAAAAATGAAAAGGATTTGCGTTATCATAAAAAGATTTGTGGTAAAATGCCAATGCACGCTTGCACCAAATGTGGGTATAAATCGAATAGGAAATTCAATTTAAAAGTTCACTGCAAAAATGCACATAAAATGGAGTAAGGAAAAGCATTTTTTTATATTTCTTCCATACATATTGGTTTTACTAGGAAAAGAATAACATTAAATTGAACTAATCTTAGTCATAAAAAAGTGTCAAACATTCAAGGGCTTCCATATTTTTTATATACAGAGTCGGTATTATGTATGGAAACGGTCAAGTATCTCGAATACGATGCGAGATATCTTAATGAAATTTCGTACACGAATACAAGGAAATGCTTGGATCTTTTTGGCTTTATTTTCTTTTTTTTCCTTGTCTCATATTTGAAATCCCAGTCTAACTTGATTGGCAACAGTGCATAATTTTGGCATCGTTGGAAAGATCATTTTTGTCTTAATTCTTTTTCTAAAATAGTTCTAAAAAATGGAAAAAAAGTGTTTCGGTTTCTTTTGGGGTAAACGCATTTTTCGTTTAGTTCGCTATGGAACTACGGATGACGGATCAAGTATTTAATTACACTTGACAACTGTTAACGTCCATGTGTGAGTTTTAAATTTGTTTCAATTATCATACGGAATTAAGATGTATTTAAGTGAAAGAGAAAGAATTCTAACAATAGCATGTTGTTTTTCCGTATGTTGTTTTGTGTGATATTTTCCCATTCTTACAAAGTTTATCAAGGGTCGTAGACGCAAGTACATGATTGCGAACTTCTCTACCGAGCATATCCCAGATATGTTCGATAGGATTGAGAGGCGGACTTCATTCGGGTAGTCTCCCACTACTCCAGCGACATGTGGCCTCGCGTTGTCATACATTAGAAGGAAGTTAGTCCAGTTATTATGTACATACATTTAAATTGGAAGGAGATCCCATCAAGCCAAATTTTTTATATGTTGGGAGGGGGGGGGGGGATTAGAAGTGTCTAATTTCAAGTTCTCGGCCGAAACCCTTGTGACAATTTTCCGCTATTTAGAAAATAAGGGTGGATTTTTATTTCTGTTGTAACTCGGCTCCTCGTCGTTCTCCGGGGAAGTTGTATTGTTACTTTTTGTTCCTTTTTTTATTGTCTACAATTTGTGTCATATGATTTTTTCACTTTCTCGATATATCGGCGAAAATAGGACAAAATTGGGGTACGAAGTCGCTTCTCATTTTTTTCTTCTTTATCGTCACGCATAGCGAAAAAGTGTTTATCGTCAAAATTGTAGCGCACGCTTGTACCTACAATTCGATATTTTTGTTTTGCCCCCATCTGTAAAATTGCGAGTTCTAGCGCGCTGGACCATCGAATAGAAGGAAGACATGAATATGTTTTGGGCCGGAAGAAAATAAATTTACAGAATAAATTTCACTGTCTTATTTATTTATATTGTCTTTCAGTAATTCTATTCAGAACGGTGAATCCGTTACAACCTATCTACGCAATCGCGCGAGATATAGAGTCGAAACTTCGCACGGACTTGCAGACTTGTCGACTTTGCGGCGCGCTAGAACGCGTAATTTTAAAGATGGAGGGAAAACAAAAATATCAAATTGTAGGTACGAACGTGCTCTACAAGTTTGACCATAAACATTTTTTCGCTATGCGTGACGATAAAGAAGAAAAGAATGAGAACCGAGTTCGTACCCCAAATTTTGTACTATTTTCGCCGAAATCTCGAGAACGGACAATGTTAGGTGAACAGTCATATAACACAAATTGTGGAGAATAAGAAAAGGAACAAGAAGTAACAATTCAACTTCCCCGTAGAACGACGAGGAGTCGAGTTACAATGAAAAGAAAAATACACCCTTATTTTCTAAAGTCACAAGAGTTTCGATCCAGAACTTCAAATTAATTACTCCTGCCCCCCCCCCCCCTCCCCCTCCCGACAACATATAAAAAATTTGGCTTGATGCAATCTCGTTCCAATTAAAATGTGCATAGTGACTGGACTAAGATATGTTCGATAGGTTGAGATCCGGACTACGTGCCGACCAGTCTATTCGAAGAATGTCACTTTATTCGGGTAGTCTCTCACTACTCCAGCGACATGTGGCGTCGCGTTGTCATACATTAGAAGGAAGTTATCTCCTATAAATTGAGCATAAGAGACAACATAATCTTGCAGTATCTACTCAATGGACCTTTTAGCTGTCAGTGACTCTTTGGGAATAATGTAAAAATCGATTCGTGCTTCCGTTGATATTCCGACCCATGACAAAATTTTGTTTTTTACTTAATAATGATTTTTTTAACGGTAATTTTAATTAGTTTGTATTGTAAATATTGTAATAGTGTAATGAGAGATATCTAAAGAATGATGTAATAAATAATAATAAAGTTTAATATCGTAATATGATATTTTTACTTTACAAATATCGCTCTTAACGATGAAAATAAATTAATAAAAGAAATAATTATTAAATATAGACGTAAGTCGATAATAATATGTTACTTTATATTGATTTGTCAAATGGTATAGCGACTACTACAATACCTACAATACGTTCAACAAATTGATCGATTCTATATTCAAACAAATATAAACAATATGTCCTCCAAGCTCTGATAGGTTCTCTATAACGATTTTAGTTTAGACAGGTAAAGATCTTTTTAAATGACATAAACTTTGTAGTATTAGCTAAATTAAATTCAAAAATGTTATATTTTAATAATATATGTTTATTATCCTCAAGAAATTAAGTTTGATATAGTTATTTACATTTATAGATATTTCTAATTTAAATAAAGACGAATATTATTTTTATATTTCAGATATAACAAATTTACGAGGAAAAATAAAACTTGTGCAAGAGCTTTGAGTCAAAGAATGTTTTAATAACTATTAAAGAATAAATGACCATACTTATAAAAACTGGTTAATTGATATTGATATCAGGATATTTAAATAAACAATGATCCAGCCTTCTGGGTCCTTCCTCAGGTATTTTTTAATAACTAATTAACCATAATGTAAATTATTTAATATTTTTGTTGAAAATTGAATACCCAGTGGGTACTTTAATGATTTCTCTTGAATAATATTAATTCTTCTTTTATGAATCTGTAATATATCTTTATCAAATCGTTTTTTTTTAATTTACATTAAAAATTTATGTCCATTTCCTCAGACAAAATTAATTATTTCTTTTTGTCAATAACATTGCTATGGTTATTCAATATATTTTCATTTTATCAAAGTAAGTTAGTTTTTAAATGCCATTTAGTTTTATATACAGTAAATCGAAATGTCTTTTCTAAATTTCAATTTGGAAATGAAATATTCATATAGTTAATTATCAATTTTAAAACATTCACTTGCGTATGTTTAAATTTTACAATTCTTTATATAAATTTACTAAATATTAATACTAAACACAATTTTCATTATTAGTCAACTTCCAAAATAAAACTAACTAAAAATATCAACCAAGATTCAACTCCAATATATATTTACAATGCTAAGTAATTAAGAATAAGATTACTAATTAATATTTTGTAAATATAATAATCATTTAAAACTCAAATGTTACAAATATCTCTTGCATATGTTTAAATTTTCAGTAGTTGGAATATAATCTAGAAATAACTCTCATCAAACCATGTAACGGAAGTTGATTCCATTACAATATCTATCCTTAAAAACCCGTCTGTATTTTATTGGAAAGCGTATACAATGTATGCTGGCTCGTTCGTATTTGTCTGAACCTTTCATTTTGCTACTTGGCCTTTTTCATCATGTGTTCATTCTTGTATTTTGCTTTTGATTAAAAATTTACCTTTACAATATGTATAGACAAATTAGATGCTAGGCTTAATAAACAGAACCTAGTTAACCTCTTAAATAAAAAAGCAAGTAGAGAAAATGAGTCAAGGTGAGTACTACTATATGCCTGTATAAGAAAGCGAATCAAGTTCAAAAATCATCTTACAGTTGCCCAACACAGGATACACAGTAATGCTCGCATGTTTGTGTAATATTAAATTAGCATTAACCTTGCCAGAGGTCTTCCATATTCACCACGTATTTGTCTAAGCTAAAATTAGTGATATTTCTTTCTGACAGATCACCTAAAGAACGTCTTTCTCAATACCTCGCGTTTTAAACTATATCGCAATACAATCCCTAACTTATTTAGCTTTTCTTTGGAGACCGTGGCTAAATAAAACTTGAGAAAGATATAAAACCTCTTACCATATTAATATTCGCATCCTAAATACGAAGAAGAGGTGACCCCGGTCTTTGAAGAGCGGGGTCTCCAAATTGCTTTCCGTTCCGTAAACTCAATTAAATCTGTTCTTTGAAATACAAAAGATAAATTTTATATGAATCAGAAATCAGTTATATATGAAATTATTTTTCGCGATTGTAAATTGAGATAGATTGGTAAAAATAAACGCTCACTAATAGATAATCCGTTTTATAGAGAACATATATCAGATAATAAATTCGATACACCGGAGAAATTGAGTGTTGCCCGCAATATTGGTAACATTACGGCAGACTGTTTAAAAGTAATTAAAAATATAAACAATCCGAGGAAATTGGACATATATGAAAGCATTTATCTCGTAATTGAAAACGAGAATTACACCTACAAAACCGATAAAGGTCTAATTCCCTATACCAGCTTGTAGAACTTCTTAGAATAGATATAAGAAGAGGCCGTAACAACGAACACATGTGTATTTCTGAGGAGGGGTAAGTGACCTAAATTTAAGTTTTTAAAACTCAGTGTATATGTGGACTTCTTTTAAAAAGTGTTTCGCGATTTTAGCGTTAGCTTCATTGTATCCCATATTCAACACAACGATTATTATTTTTACTTACTCAATATGGCAACTTAGTTGTTGAAACATGTTTTTAGAATACGAATATTAATGTGGTAAGGCGTTTTTTATCTTTTCTAAGCATCTAACTTATTTATTAAATGACACATTTGTATTATATAGAGTCAATACCTTTTCAAGAATACAAAATAAATTGTATAGTATGTAGTTTTTCATTAGGTCACACTGAAGAAATACAACAAAAGTGTGTAATTGCAATAGTATGGAAGCCTAGATTTGACAAGAGATCATTAATTTTTCAATTTAGTGTTATATATAATTACTTACATGTTTACAATCTTCTTATTTCAATACTATACTAACACTGGTTCTTTTTCAGACTATAAAAAGTTCTCTTGTCCTAAGTGTTATAAGTGTTATTCATCATATGGTTCAATGCAAGCGCATAAGTCAATGGACTGTGGAAAGAGCCCTGGTCATGCCTGTAATACATGTCATAGACAATTTAAACGATTGTGGTGTTTAAAAAGACATTTAGTTACATGTAAAAATATTTCTAAATAAATTATTATAAATTAATTCTGGTTTTGCTTTTCCAAAAATTTTTTTCTAATTGTGGATGCTTATTATTTTTTTAGTATTAAAAATTATTCTTCATTCGAAATATATAGACCTAGCTTCTTTTTAAATAATTTTTAGGAACTACAGATGATGATAAGCAGTACACTTGTTTCGTATGCTACAAAACCTATAAACACAACTCGTCCTTATGGAAGCATAGGAGGTACGAATGCGGAAAAGTTGCTACCCTTCATTGCTATATTGACGGATGTAACTATGTTGCGAAAAGGAAAGATAATCTTAGGGCGCATATGAGATACTGTCACAACATAGAATTGGAGAAGTCAAAATGATACTAAAACCTATACCATAATGTTGTGTGAATGGTGAATTACAGCATAGATAGATACATGTACAAAACTTTTTTTTCTATTTTTCGAACTTCTTTAGTTCTTAGCTTGGATTTACAAATAGAGTTTATTTGAGAAAAAAATGTTTTGTAACTGAACCAAAAATTGTTCAAGAAAATTGATCAAAATATGTAATATATGACCCGATCAATAATTTAATTATTATTAAACATATATTAGCAGAAAAAAAAAATAGTAGTTGCAAAAACAAAGAAAATAAGAAAATACAGTAACTTTATAGAATAAGTTACACTGAAAATACCCACTCCTTATGTTAAACTATAATGTTTTTAAAATTACTTAAATTAAAATTTAAGTAATTCTTGTTAATAAACTAAGCATTTATATAAATCCTACAATTAAATAGTTGGACTTAATGCTCTTAACTAGTTCCATTATTTTAGCTTTATTTTTTTTTTATAGGAACTGGTATTCTATTGCGTTGAGAAACCTTCTATTTGCCCGTTTGTCGTGTATTTTCTGCAAAACAAAAACGTTTTACTTTTCATCATAACCTCCTTTCAGCTCGATACAATTAATCTAACGTTTCTCCAATATTTTGATGCCTGCCAAATGAAAGGATTTCTCGAGGCCCTCAAAATAGGCGTTCGTTTCATCGATGACCTCTTCATTCGACCCAAATCTCTTACCACTTAGCCATTTCTTCATATTTGAAAACAGGAAATAGTCGCAGGGGGCTAAATCTTGAGAATATGCCGGATTAGGGCGTAATTCGAAACCTAATTCATGTAATTTTGCCATTGCTACCACGGACTTGTGCGTAGGTGCATTGTCCTGGCAGAAGAGAACTTTTTTCCGCGCTAAATGTAGTCGTTCTTGCTTCAAACCGGCGTCGAATCGATTCAACTGCTCTGCAATATATTTGATCGTTTTACCCTTTTTAAGGTAATCGATGTCAATGACACCCCACGAATCACAAAAAACTGTTACCATGACCTTGTTCGCCGACAGACCCATCTTGGCTTTCTTTGGCGGCTTCGTTTCACCACGGGAAGTCCACTGTGTCGACTGTTATAATATTCAAGGGTGTATCATTATGTCCGTGACTTTTTGGATTTTTCGTACATTGAAAAGCAATATTGCTCGCGTCAACCACCAGCTACCATTAGACTACTGTAAATGTTTGAGAAAGCTGCGTTATTTGGTTAAAGTTTGACAACCATTTAAAGCAGACAGCCTCGTGCATTTTGCAGTAAATGGAAAAAATTAAATTTGGTTTGCTTAACAAGTAAATCAAATCAAAGCTAAGCTTGATGAATATTATGGCCACACCATTGAATCAATGGTAAATAAGTGATTTATTTAATTTCGTTGTGGTCCTATAAGCACAAGTGACGCTGAACGTTCTAGACGTCCAATTGAGGTCACTCCTCACGGAACAATTGAAAAATCTACGATATAGTGTTGGCCGATTGGAGATTGAAAGTGTTCAAGATTGTAGAAGCGACCAACATATCATATGGCTCAGTGGGTTTGAAGCTATTCGCAATATGGGTGCGGCACCGGATTGCGGTTGAGCCTTCTTCGAAGTTGTCACACAATTGTGTGACAATTTCGAAGGAAGCTCAACTGCAATGCGGACGAGTATTTACTCTGTTTCATAATCGTGGGCGTAACATGTATTCACCCATAGCACACCGGAGACGAAGCAGCAGTCGAAACAGTGGGTTTCTCCGGGCGAATCAGTCCACTGTGTCGACTATCCCTTGGTCTTTGGTGTATTGCGATGAATCCATGTTTCGTCCACGGTTACGAAACGGCACAAAAATCGTTCAGATTACGATTGAATATCGCCCAAAATTCTTTTAAAGTTGTCAAACGATTGCGTTTGCTATCAGTTGTGAGCAAACGCGGCATTCATCTTGCGGATAGCTTTTTCATATCCACATATTTATGCAAAATTGAAATCACTGATCCATGTGATATCCCTGTAGCCACTTCAAGTTCGTGCATCTTCACTCGCCGATCGTATGATATCATATGGAACGTTTCTGGTGTGGTGACCCCGATGGGGCGACCAGAACGTTCGCCGTCACTTGTGTTGGTACGACCGCACCGAAATTGAGTAAATTCACCACAGATGGTTCCAATCAATGACGAAGAGTCCACATAATATTTTTCAAGTTTTTTTTTGGTTTGCCTGATAGTTTTTTCGGGCAATAATAGCATTTAATGAGCACACGAAATTAATTTTTTTCCATTTTTATGAAAATGCTCGTAGACGTCTGTCTTAAATGGCTGTCAAAACTGAAAGTTAGGGTGTATTCTTTAGAAAGATGTTTCCTAACAAGCACAATGTTGGATTTGAAGTGGCAGCACCATCTGTTCTAATTTTCAGGTACTTCTTGACATACCCTTGTACTGTTATCATATTTTTTCAGGTTCTCGTTGAATGCCTTTTCACCTTTTACCATTATTACTATGTCATCATTTTGTGCGCATGCATTAGTGTTTCACTGATCGTGAACTAGGAATAAATTATAGTTAGAACGTTATGGTTTGGTTATCAAGCTATTTTGTAGTATTATCAAGAGTGATAATTATAATAATCAAATTTATTCTGTTCTATGATATTGTGTAATGTTGTTATTGCCAACTGTAGGCCTCAAACATGATGAAGTATGTAATGCGCATGGCACCTGCTTCAATCTCTGAACTGTTTTCACCGACCAGTGATTGATTTGTGTATGATTAAAATTTGGTTGCAACACTTTTGGCATCGTTGTATGTACGGTCCAAGATGAAATTGGAACGCATTTTGTGCAGTGGGCATTTACGGTACCGTTACTCAACTGTTTTTCTAGTGAATTGGGGCGAACCTTGTATAATATTTCCTTTCTCCATTTTCTAATGTCTCATTTTATATTGTCTTGCTTACTCTCTTGTCTTTTTGATTGCCTTCCTCTTAGACGACAGAGAACAGTAAGGGGCTTAGAATGCAATCTTGTCTTACACATTTTGTCGCTTCAAGCATTTGTGATTTCTCGTGCCAAATTTTTAGCTTGTTTGTGTAAATATAACTTCATCTTGTTAAAATAATTTTTTTATTATTTTAAACATAATTATTAAACGATTAAGTTTTCGATTTGTACAAGTGTTCCTTAACCCGAAATACCACTCTGACTGAATTTTAATTATATCCACACAACGAATTTACGCGTCGAGTGCAGTTTATAAGAGTTATCTAATATACTCGTAGTCCTGTTTCCAGACTTCCTATCTGTTTATAATATTCAAGGGTGAATCATTATGTTCGTGATTTTTTAAATTTTTCGCACATTCAAAAGCAATCATGTTCTCGTCAACTACCAGCTATCATTAGACTATTCTAAGTGTTTGACAAAGCTGGTATTTGGTTAACGTTTGACAGCCATCTAAAGCAGACAGCCTCGTGAATTTTGCAGTAAATGGAAAAAATTAAATTTGGTTTGCTTAACAAGCAGTTTTATACGGAAGAAAACCATAATTCAAATCAAATGTAAGCTTGATGAATATTATGGCGTCTCCGCACCATCAGAATCATTGGTAAAGAAGTGATTTACTGAATTTCGTTGTGGTCCTACAAGCACAAGTGACACTGAATATTCTGGGCGCCCAATTGAGATTACTCCGCTCGGAACAATTGAAAAATCCACGATATGGTCTTGGCCGATTGGAGACTGAAAGTGTCCAAGATTGTAGAAGCCACCGAAATATCATATGGCTCAGTGGGTTTGAAGCTATTCGCAATATAGGTGCCGCGATCGTGTGACAACTTCGAAGAAGGCTCAACAGCGATCCGGACGAGTTCTTACTTAGTTTCATAATCGTGGGCGTAGTATGTATTCACCTATAGCACACCGGAGACCAAGCAGTAGTCGAATCAGCACCGAAGAAGACCATTGTTGGCCAACAATGTCATGGCGATAGTTTTTTGGGATATACGCGGCATAATCTAAATCGATTACCTTCAAAACAGGCAAATATTACGGCAACTTATTGGAACGGTTCCACGGCGATTAGAAGAAAAACGACAGCATTTAGTCAAGAAGAAAGTGCTTTTCCATCAAGACAATGCACAGGTGCACGCGTGCGTAGTCGCCATGGCGAAATTTCATGAATTGGGCTACGAATTATTGCCTCAGCCGCCATATTCTCAGGACTTAGTCCCTAGTTGTTGTTTTTTGTTTCTAAAACTGAAGACATGGCTCTGCTGAAAGAGATTTGGCTCCAACCATATAATCATGGTCAAACAAACTCCCATTTTAAGAATTTCGATAAATCTCATTATTTGGAAGGGACAAAAAAATGGAGAAATGTTTGATAAAGTGTACTAAGCTTAAAGGAGACTATGTTAAGCAATAAAACGTTTTTAATATATATATATATATATATATATATATATATATATATATATATAATTTAAAAGAAATTATCAATTCAAAAAAATAATATTATTTTTTTGAACTCTACATTTTTATCTCCGGAAGAAGCAACAAAGTTGTTGCGAAATATAGAGATAATTAATAAATGAGTTTTTAATTGATAGACCGCTTGCCCGCTTTTAATTTATCTTCGTCTATATATATATTTCAAAAAGTCACTTTGTTGAAGCGTAGTTTTTCACGGTCGAAATCTGTTAATTGTTTCGCCCTGTGAAGGGCTACTTTCTTGACAAGCTTTCAGCAATCTCTCTATTGCCATTTTCCTGTCTTTAGTGCCCTCAGGGCTTAATGATATCTAGAGTTATCAGATGTTCCCCACATTCGAAGATCCTACTCATTATAAGTTAATATATACGTACGAACGTATTCAAAACATATCGGGTTTTATAAAGAACACGTATTCGTATGAAATTACAACTCAGAATTTTTGTCAATATATACAGTCCAATAAGATTTAAGTATTACCAAAGAAATTACTTATTGTAAAAGATGTTTACGAAAAGTTTTGTTTTTTTAACGAGACGCACTCAGTTACAAAAAAAGACTAGGAATTTGAAGAAAGCAGGTTCATTGTATGCACTGTGCTAAGTCGTACATTCCGACCAGATGTTTATATTTTAGTTAAGCCTATTGAAGTTAAGCGCTATTAAAAAACTGCAAAATACTCAACTGTAGTTAGTGGAGTCGGTACAAATAGTGGGCGAAGTGAAAACATTACTGCACAATATAGACGACGCATAGTAGAAAAGTTCGATAGTGTTCTGAACAAAGGTATTGATTTTACTAGATTAAGACACATTTGTGATGATGCATCTACAGATCCGTTATCTATTTATAAAGATTATTTTAATTATGCCAGTGTTACATCCGTAGATGTCGAATGATATTTCTCAAATGATAAGAAAATTTTCACACCACGGCGAACATTGCTTTCCGAGACAAATGTTAGAAACTTATCTAATGACGCAAGCTTTTTCCTGATTTCATTCATTTTGGGAGTTTTTTTACCTCTCGTTAAATTATAATTTCTTAGGGACACGCCTTCTTTGCAAAACCCAATGTATTTGGAATACATTTGTACCTATTAACTTTTACTGAGTAGGACTCTAGAATGTGGGGAAAAATAACAACTTTGATGATATTTACACGGCGCAACTTCTATATATACATATAGACTATAAAGTATTATCGACCGTACTGTATAAGTAAAAATTTCGTCAACTTTTGTGTCAAAAGTTGACGAATTTTAACATGTTTAGTGCCGTTATTTGCTAAATTTTAACGCTGAATTACACTCCTTATGAAGTAACCAATGCGTTATGAAATATAGAGTGGAATAAATGAGTTTTATTTTTACTTGACAGACCGCTCACCCGTTAATGAAATTTACATTATATACATATAGACTATAAAGTATTATCGACCGTACTGTATAAGTAAAAATTTCGTCAACTTTTGTGTCAAAAGTTGACGAATTTTAACATGTTTAGTGCCGTTATTTGCTAAATTTTAACGCTGAATTACACTCCTTATGAAGTAACCAATGCGTTATGAAATATAGAGTGGAATAAATGAGTTTTATTTTTACTTGACAGACCGCTCACCCGTTAATGAAATTTTTACTTATATATATATATATATATATATATATATATATACATATATATATATATATATATAGACACGGCCAATAAAAGAAAAAAGAAAAACAAAATTCTTTAAACACTAAATATATATATATATATATATATATATATATATATATATAATTGAAATGAAATTATCGACCGTGATATATTATCAAAAGTTAATAAAAATTCGGGTAAGTGGTCAATTAAAGAACTCCTTTATTAAATTACCCTATATTTCGCGACAGACTTTGTCGCTTCTTCTGGGGTAAAAAATGTAGAGTTAAAAAATAATAAAATTGACGTACAAAATATAAAAATGATTGAATCATTTTTATATTTTGTTCGTCAATATTATTATTTTTTAACTCTACATTTTTTACCCCAGAAGAAGCGACAAAGTCTGTCGCGAAATATAGGGTAATTTAATAAAGGATTTCTTTAATTGACCGCTTACCCGAATTTGTATTAATTTTTGATTATATATATATATATATATATTATATATATATATATATATATGTATATATGAGAGGGATTGTTGGGAATCCAGCAAAATTATAATCTAATATTTTCTAAGTCAGTTCTTTATTTTTTCATCCAATATTTCGCATATAAGTTCTATGATTCATCAGGGTCAAAATGTGATATTTTCTTTATACAAGGAGAAATTACCAATTTATCCATACATAACCCTTACAATACATCACAAATAACAATCTGACTGATAACAATTAGAACCATCTTGATCGATTGTGAAGTTACAGTTTAAAATGAAGGACAGCACACAAGAAAAATCTCGCAATAACAATCACGTGTTGTCGACTACATCGTTGAACATAAAAATCTTTTTATGTTCAACGATGTAGTCAACAACATGTGATTGTTATTGCGAGATTTTCATTGTTTACTCTATTACACGTGTTTTTTAAGTGTGCTGTTCATTTTAAACTGTAACTTCAAATCGATCAAGATGGTTCTAATTAGATTTTAATTTTGCTGAATTCACCAACAATCCCTCTCACATTTGTTCTACAGCAAAGACCCTTGTCTAATTATATATATATATATATATATATATATATATATATATAAGGTAAACTTAATAAGTCGGCGATTAAAGGTCTGGTTTACTTTAGAGTATATATATTTAAAACAACTCTACATGTTTCGGCAATACGCCTTTGTCAAGAGAATACAAAATATATAAATATATATTTTGTATTCTCTTGACAAAGGCGTATTGCCGAAACATATAGAGTTGTTTTAAATATATATACTCTAAAGTAAACCAGACCTTTAATCGCCGACTTATTAAGTTTACCTTATCATACCAAGGTCACGAAGATATTATATATATATATATATATATATATATATATATATATATTATTTTTTTCTAAAATGATCCAACTCATCTCCAGAATTTTATTTCTTGATTTATGATTTCTGAGAACTTTAACCGAAAATGTTTGTTTAAAAGAATCGATTTATGAATTTCATAACAATTTTTATGTTACTCCAAAGCTTCTTGCTAGGTGTGGTTACATTTTAAACTTTAAATAATCATAACTTACTTCATTTTGATCAACTTTTTGAAAACGGACAGTAATTTTACTATAAGGAATGTAATTATGAGCCTTTAAAGTATATTTTATTTATGTAAATCAATATAAAAATATAAATTTGAACATTAAATAACTGTATTTTTCTTTCAAATTAACGAAGTCCTAAATCTGCAGTGGATACATGTTTTTATGTTCAATGGTAAGTATTTTTATTATGTAAAAAATAACGATATTTACTGACAACGAATGTATAAATACGATAATACATATATGTTAAAATATGCCCATGAACGTATATATGGATATCAATTTGCATTGGTGACTTCAACGTACAGGCACGTGTTTCGGGCTGGCTTGCCCTCATTAGCGTACAACGAAAGTAACTATTCCTAAGCTGGCTTGCCGCATATGTTGGTAGACGGATGTCGTGAGATGCTTGTCATTGTATGTATTGGTCTAAACCGTTTTCGGCCGTATTCTCATGTATGTTTTTCTCCAAGCCACTTCTATCTCTTTGTCGATTCTTTCGTTTAACTTCATCTAGATCTTTCTCTCCTACGCATTCCTTATGGGGTCCATTCCATCACTTGCTTGGGTAGCCGTTTCGTCTACCGTCCATTGTACATGTCCATATCATTGAAGTTGTTTCGTTCTGATGTCTTCTGTGGTATGCTTGACTCCCATGATTTCTCTTATCCTCTCATTTCGAACTCTGTCCCTTCTAGATCAGCTCTTCGCCAGATATCCATTTCTGTTGCCAGCAAAACCTTTACTTTTATCCTTAAGTGGCCACACTTGAGAGTTATAGGTTGTCATGCTTATATTTTCTTAATATTTGTTTTGTATATTGGGATCTTATTCTTTTTTGTGATCTTTTCATCCCAGAACCTATCCCAGACTATTCACCATATTACAGCTGACTGCTCCCTTACAGCATATGGAGGCGAGATGAGTATCTTCTTTGAAGTAACTGATTCTGCGTTGGACTGGGCCAATGGCCTCGATTTTAAAATTTAACCTTTAGATGCATGACCCATGTTAGCCATACGCTAAATAAATAAACTCATCCCAGAAAATACTATTTAAGTGAGCTATGGCTTTTCTATCCTCAGTGTTCCTATACCGTATAGCTTCATCCAAGGTACCGTCCTGTGACACATGCAGTTCCAGATATTTTTAAGTGTCGCAATGTTTAATGTTCTGTCCATTATTTAAGATAAGTTCTCTTGGTAAGCCACCTAAGCACATGTATTCTATTTTTTCTGTTTTCATCTCTGGACCCCATTTGTGATATTTTTCTATCAATTTGCGTGTCATATATTCTATGTCGTCCAACATCTTGAGCTAACGCTATTTGATCATCTGCGAAGCATAGCGTATATTTCTTTCGACCAACGAGATGTCCATACTCTCACACTTTCGTTTCCACGTTCTTAGGACCTGTACTAAACATATTTTAAATAATGTTGGCGAGAGACAGCATCGTTGCTTGAGCCCTTTCGTTATATTACATGCATTGGTTGTTTATCCTTTTAGCTTTACTCTAGTTTGGTCGTTTTTGTAAAGGTTTCTAACTGATCAAGTTATTGTTGATAGTCGTATTTCTATTTACAATAACTGGTCAATTTTATTCTGATCCGGTGAGAGCTTTCGATAGCGAACTGCCGTCACGGGACGCCTGGCAGATGGGAAACATTGAAATCGATTGTTAATTAAAGAAGGGAAGAAGTAAAGTAGAGAAATATTTTGAGTTGATAAAAAATATATTTTTTTTAACTGACGTAATTTTACAGAATTTATGGGTCGTTTCAATAACTCAACAATTCTTAGATGGCCAGTCCTATCCTTGCTTTCATTATTAAAATCTTCCCCAGCCTTTGAATTAAAATATGCTTCTCGCTTATTATTAGTAACTGATCTGGTGACAACAAATATATTATTTGACATAGTTTTATGTTCATCTGAATTTATACGGATTCTAGAGAACGCATCTGCAGCTAGATTCTTTGAATGCCAACACGGTGATCCTGTGCTGGCATTAAAGCGCCGAGTTTACCCCCGTGGCGCGCCATTGGACGTTTCACATAAAAAAAGAGAATCACATTTACTCAGAACTCGTCCAGGACTCATTCAAAACTTGCTCCATCAGGATAACATTTATCCGCTATGTAAACCGCTAAATTTGTTGAATTAGGATCCGAATTACTGTCTCACCTATCTATTTACTAGATCTGATTTTTCGACTGATTTTTCTTCGTCACAACTTGTAAAAATGTGTTGTCCGAAAGAGATTCGGAACAAATGAAGAGGTGAGATAGTGACACCTTTTAGACGCCTCAAAGTCGCTGGGCTAAATGATTGGAATTATATGGGAATTTTATTGAAAACTATTTTTTACCATAGAGTAAGTATTTTATTGAAAAGCCACTCTCTCATCGAATCAGCCTCGTAGTTATTTTGCAAACAATCAAGTAAACTTCGAAGAATTTGCTAATTTCTCCTGTAATAAAAATAGTGTCTTATTAAATTTTTATAAAAGAAAATATAATCTTCTACATAATTTACGTAAATTATTAAATTTTAAGTAAATTATACCTTCTTTTTTAATATAATTAATCATAAGTTTACAACTTCAAATACTTTCTCATAGTAATAGGTAATAGCACAGATAAGTTCCTTACAGATAGCCGATGCCGTACAAAATCGTAAAATCACGCAGGTTGCATGCATGCTAGGCGTTTTATTACAAATTTTAAGATATATAGAGCTCTGGAATAAGTGAAGAAAGGGAACACATCCTTATGCCACATGATTAGTGGGCGCACTCTGTACACGTCGTAGGATTCCATCAGGATTCCATTTCGACTAAAATACGGTGCCCAGTTTCGTATTCTCTTCACCTATCTGTTATAACTTATCTGTGGTAATAGTAAGTATGTAGTTTTATACTAAATATAGAAGAAGTACAGAGCTGCGAGAGTTTATTATAAGTAGTTGATGCAATGACTTGATGTAGTATTATTAAAAAAAAATACCTTATAAACATTAATATAATTCTATATATTTTAGGAATCATGGCGGCCCTTCACACATGCGATCTCTGCGGGAAGAACTATAAATATCCACATTCTCTAACGAGACATATTACTTATGAATGCGGAAAGGCGCCCAAATTTGCTTGTCCTTATCCAGACTGTTATTATAAATCGAAAAGGAAAGATAATCTGGCAGCTCATATTAGATCCCACAACAAAATCAAGGAGTATTAATGTGTTCCTGTCTTATTTTCCCAGATGTTTTCGATAAGATGTTAAAACCCAATTAAACGAACATAATTATTTGCAAGTACATGTATATATTTTTCCAGAATCAGTAACTATGATCAAATTTTAGCCAAAATTAGAAGATTAATTCTACAAGTATTTATTCTCGTAAAAAATAAAACATTTTATGAAAGCACGTATTTGTTTTCTTAATAGCATACTTGATTTATTATTGAAAAGTATTTTCAATAGTAGTGTTGTCACTAATTCCCCCCATGTTATTTTTTATCTTTACGGTGTCTTTTTTTGTAGGTAGATTTATCTGCTACTGCGGAAAAAGTTACATTTATTCCCATTCGTTGAAACGACATCAGAATGTGGAATGTGGAAAGTTGCCTAAAGTATTTTGTCCGATCAGGGAATGTGGCTTTAAAACAAAGTACAAATCTAGTCTTAAAACTCATTTAAAATTAAGACATTACATATTTGATACGGTTGATAGTAAGAGCACGATGTTTTCGATTTAGCGCATTCTACATTAGACATGTAGTATTCGTGTTTATATATTGTGTGTTAAAAATTTAGAGCCTATTTGAGAAAAATATCTAAATTAATTTGGCAAATACTGTACAAATAATTTACTTTTTAAAATATCTTTATCTATATATTAACTTTTCGATTTTTTTGTTTTAAGTTTTTTTTTAATGGATCTAAGCATTGACTGAAGCACTGCCAATGCTTTCCAGTGAGATACTGAGGTTAGAATAAATAATATTATTCTTATTTTTGCTGGAAAACTCGAAGATTCTCGTGCAATATTTTCTTTATTGAATACTAGGTAGACCTGGTGACGCTTAGCTGATATGAAATGAATGGGAATGTAAATAAAATTATTGTAGCGAACATAGATTTACCGAGAAAACACCTAATTAAATTCACGTTTCTGTGGCTATTTGGAATGAAAGGAAAGGAAGAAAAAAGTTGTTTTTCACAAAAAAAAATGTTTTTTACTGTAAAGTAGTGGATTGACTACATTTTTTGTTTGTCCGCTTTCGGCAAAAACATAATTTCAGACGGTTTATGGAGCATGCGACGTATAATTGCACACGAGAGAAGCAGTCGTTTAAATTCAACCCGTACACTTGGAAAGATTGTCCTTGGATTTATTGAAGGTCGCAGCGAACGCAAGGTGTATTGGAAGTTGAAGTAGTTTGAAATCGAACGCCATGTCGGTCGGAATGAGTGCTATTCCTGGAAGTAGTACGTTTTCACCTTTATGAGGTCCAATTAGAATTGTTTCTTCAATTAGATTGTTTATCAATTTTCTAACTACTAATTGTGTGCTTTGTACTTTGTGCATTTTTCCGATTTCAACGAAATTAGATGAGGTATTGTATTGGATATCCGGTTCGTATGAAAAAAGCAATTCGGTGATATGAAGCTCGATCAAGCAGATATTGCAACTGCAAACGTCTTCGCTGTTGATCTAATTGTTCTTGTCGTCGTTGATACGATTGTGCTGCTCTCTTCTTCTTATCGATTCAACTGGTAAGACTTCATTTTTTTTTCCCGTTGGCCTGCCGATTCTTCTACTCACCTTTAAGAAGTTCCGACTCCAACACGTTCATTTTCGTTTAAACGTTTTGATCATTGCGGTTTGATCTCTTTTGGCGTTCTTTGATTTCGTGTCGAGAACGGGGGCCTATATTCGAAAGTGGGCGAGGCATCTCTATAAAATCTTCATTCAAAAATCCAGCTACTTGTTTAATTGTTTTTCAAATATCAATATTCGTCTTTCAAATTTGACATTTGTTTGTCATAATTTTTTTTTAAATAACATCTTCCTGGCATTTATATATAACTTATACACATTATTCCAAGTTTTCATATAAGACAATTCATTCAAGATTAAATCAAAGTTATTTTCCTTTTTATCATTAAGATTTCATAACAATATGTTAGCGTAAATAGAGTATATGATTAGCAAGCATCAATTTGTAATAAAAAAGTACTACCAAAACAAGTATTTGAGAAATTTTTGTGCTACTTGCGTCTACTTATTTCACTGGTGCGGGAAGACATTTTTCACGCCTTGTTAAAAAAAAATGATTATACATAAAAACACTAGCGTATTCGAAGCAACGTTGTGTCAAAATTTCAAGTCAATCAACCAACTACTACGCGAGTTTTGCGCGCGCAAACATACGCAGCCTGAATCTATATACACGTTTGGCCCGTTTTTACCTTAAATGCGAGCTACAAGTCCATGTATATAAACGAACGTAGTTGCCAAGTAAAATACACAAGTGCGCAAGTACTGTTCGAGAAAAGTAGTGGGAACCCTTAAAGACAGGTCGATAAGATCATTTCGATCATAAGAGACCAATATTGTGCATGTTGGTGGTTATTTTCTTAATTTTTATATTATTATTCACGTTCGTGATATTCTTAATAAGTATCTAAAGTTAATATTATAAGAATTACCTACTTCACATTTATTAATTTTATTGTTGAATTTAATTTGTTTCTAATTGGCAGTTATATTTTGTATTATTTGATTTTACCCTGTTTTTATAGTTTTTATTCAATATGTTGGTTTATACAAACGAGGAAAGGATACAAATTATTAAGTGGTACTACTCTGGTAGTACTGCTCAAGAGGTAGTAGGGCGATTTATTTTTTCTTTCCAAAATAGACCTGTGCCTACAATACCAACAATAATGAGTATTGTTCATAAGTTTGAAGCTACTGGGTGTGTGCAAAATTGTCGAAAATGTATAAATAAGGTACCTAGAGTGCGCGTATTGAATGAAGGAAGAGAAGAACGAGAAGTTTTAGTATGTAGCGCGGTTGAACATAATGAACCATGCTCATCGCGCCAAATTGCCGAACAAGTCAATATACCAGCGAGAACTGTAAGAAAAATCTTGAATAGGCAAGGATACCGTAGCTTTAAAATTCAAAAACGTCAAGAAATATTTCCTCACGATGAATCAAAACGCGTTGCATTTTGCGAACAGGTTATGGAGAAGGTCATTGCCAATAACAATTTTATTGCAAATATTTTGTTTACGGACGAATCATCCTTTTATTTACATGGGCGTCATAATCCAATGGCTACAAGATATTGGTCTAAAGCAAATTGTCATATCTATCTACCTCTGCGTACCCAGTATCCCCAAAAATTGAACGTGTGGACCGGCATTTTGGGGGATCACATCATTGGTCCTTTTATTATTGACGGCACCTTAACAGCAGCTAAATATTTGCAAATGCTGCAAAATGAAATTATACCAGCTCTTCGTGCCCTTGAGGTTAATTTTGACGATATCTGGCTCCAGCAGGATAACTGTCCTGCCCATACTGCTCGTCTGGTTCAAGCATTTTTAAGGGAAACATTTCATGATCGTCTAATAAGTTCCGTTGGTACAATTGTTTGGCCGCCACGATTCCCCGACCTAACGCCCATGGATTTCTTTTTTTGGGGGTGTGTAAAACAAACCCTGTATAGTCATCAGCACAATCGAGCACGTAATCTTGGGGAACTACAACGAAAAATTGTTGATTGTGCAAATACGATAACCCCGGAAATGTTTTCGAATGTACGAAATAATTTTTATCATAGACTTGCGTACTGTCAGGAGCAAAGAGGTGGATTATTCGAACATTTGATTAATCGAGAAGTTTTAATTTGGTTTTTCAAGAATTCCGCTTATTTTAGAAGTATACTTTAATTTCCATTATTTAGAATTATTCTTTTAGTTTATCGTA
Source organism: Melolontha melolontha (assembly GCA_935421215.2). NCBI lineage: Eukaryota > Metazoa > Arthropoda > Insecta > Coleoptera > Scarabaeidae > Melolontha > Melolontha melolontha. Next base: position 47,634,666 of record OW285235.1, on the reverse strand, counting down.
CTCTTCCTGTTTCCCCAGAAATTATATTTATTGAATTTTTTCATTTTGTTTTCCAAGAATTTTTTAATTTTTTTATCTATGTTATTTTAAAATTTATTGCCTTTAGAAGAGCATTTGTTTTTCTCTTACTTCACGTCTACTTTGGTAGTGTTATACATTTACTATTTTTTACAGCTTGTATTTAATGACTATTTACCTAAAAGATTCTCAAATTATGTTTTTTGCGCTCGTTGTTAACAATATTGTACATGTGCATAGCTGTATAGTATATCACTATTACGGAATACATTCATATTCATTTGTCAATTTTCCAACAAAAGTACTGGTAAAATTAAAGTACGTTGTCTATCACATCTGCTTCGGCAAACCACTAATCTAGAAGAACATTGTTATTTCTCTAAAGGTCTACATACTTGCCGGCTCTCGTATGTATATTTGTTAGGTAGGTAGTGTAGGTACGGTTTGGCAACTTCTCACGCCCTATGTATGGGAAGCCGCATGCAAGATGATTGTAGACCGAACCTGTATAAATCTACATATAAAAATCAAAAACATTTTATTTGTTATTTATAGACTCACAAACTACATAATTTTGATAAAATTTTGTATGTGTGTTCCTTATGTTGTGTGGAAATTTATTTTTCCAAATCTTATCGGCAAATATTAAAGAATTAGCAATATGTGAAGATGATACAAAAGTATTTTTAATAATATAAAATATTATTAAAAATCTGGTGTGACGAATAAAATACAATTGAAAATATTCTTTCTACACTTTACGACGCTATTTTATTCGAATTTTTCATAGAAAAAGTTCGCCCTCAATTAGGAATCGAACCCACAGCCTCTGCCTTGCCGGACCATTGCTCAACCACTGAGCTGTTGAGGCGTGAATTAGAAACGTTTATTGGGATGCTTTGAGTTACACCAAAGGAAACTGATGAATATATCTTGCCCGTAGTACGGCAGTTGTTCAAATTAATTGCGTTTTCGCGAAGTAATGTAATTGTAAATATTCTTTCTACACTTTACGACGCTATTTTATTCGAATTTTTCATAGAAAAAATTCGCCCTAAAGTAGGAATCGAACCCACAGCCTCTGGCTTGCCGGACCATTGCTCAATCACTGAGCTGTTGAGGCGTGAATTAGAAACGTTTATGGTTATGCATTGAGTTACACCAAAGGAAACAGATGAATATATCTTGCCCGTAGTACGGCAGTTGTTCAAATTAATTGCGTTTTCGCGAAGTAATGTAATTGTAAATATTCTTTCTACACATTACGACGCTATTTTATTCGAATTTTTCATAGAAAAAATTCGCCCTAAAGTAGGAATCGAACCCACGACCTCTGGCTTGCCGGACCATTGCTCGACCACTGAGCTGTTGAGGCGTGAATTAGAAACTTTTATGGGGATGCTTTGAGTTACATCAAAGGAAACAGATGAATATATCTTGCCCGTAATTTTTTCTATGAAAAATTCGAATAAAATAGCGTCGTAAAGTGTAGAAAGAGTATTTACAATTACATTACTCCGCGAAAACGCATTTAATTGAATACAATACAAGTTCATTACTAATATTTTTGTCAACGTATCTGAACGAATCTGTTTTCACGACTTCTTACGGGATAACCGCATGCGTAATGTAACAGTATTATATATGTGAAGTTACACGAATCTAAACAAATAAAAATTAAATGCTGTTCGTTAGTAAGCGCATCACTTGAGAACGGCTGGATCGATATGGCTAATTTTTTTTAATGTTCCTGATAGTCCGAATAAGGTTTTTAAGGAAAGAAAAATTGCAAAAGTTGTCAGGAAAATTGGAAAATTCGTTAATAACTGAAAGTGCTTTTTTCCATGGGATTTTTATATGAACTCACGATTCGAACGATGAATATGCATATTTCTTTCTTTTTAGTGTTCGTTATGGTCCTGCAACAGTTTGCAGGACAAAAAAAATCGATAATTACAAAGGAAAGTCCGAAAATTACGATAAACTGCAAAAATAATAATTTTTGTATACACTCTCGATCATTACTAACGATATAAACGGCATATTTGGCAGGTTCTTTTTTTTTGGTTTGTTCATTATGCTCGTGGCATGGAAATAACTCAATTGGATATTTTCAATTGAAAAAAATCTGGAAGATCTGGTGAAAACGCATTCCAGCCTAAAATAAAAAATAAAATTACATTTGTTTTTACTTTTGTGTTGTTTCGCGAAATTAATCTCGCATGTAAAATTTCCAATTGACGTACTTCTGAATGTACTCTTCCTTAAATTGTATATCCATGGCCACAATCATTACTAAATACAATGATCACTCAGAACTACGTTTTTTTCCCAATTTTACTTTGTTTACTTACACATTTGTTATACACAAATTCATAAAACGATCACAAAAAAATTTATTGAAATTTGAACAGCACGTCTGTCGGGTCAGCTAATTTTATATACAGTGTGTATAAGCCAAATGGAATAAATTCATTATTTCGGTTACTGTACATATTTATAAAAAATCCCGAAACATGTCATATTTAATTTATAAATTAACATTCTTCAACGTGAAAATGCGATCCCTACCTTCAACCCCCTTCGAATGGCAGGTACAACCCCCATTTTTTTAAATGGGAAGTATAGGCTTGTGATATATCGTTGTAAAGGTCTCTTTATTCTCTATTCAAAAATGTTATAATTTTCATGTTTGTTGCAACAATTAAGATAGAATAAAATAAAATCATGTTGTTATCGAAATTCGCTACAATATACTCAAAAAATAAAATTTAATGCAAAATGTAAAGAAAAATTGAAAACTCCAGAAAAAAATATGAATGTCAATGAAGTAGATGCTCATTTGCGTTTATAAAGATTTAATACATACATCAAAGGCATTATTGCATTACTTACTTCCCGTTTAGGTCTTCATAATAAGAAAGTGAATAAAAACCATACCAATGTGCTTTTTAGATGGTATCCATTAAAAATACTTTAAAAAGTTTCCGCGGCAACATTAGTTTGGTTAAAACGCCTTAGTAAATTGTTTTGTATTTAAAAGTTGTCATTTAAATTGACAGTTTGATAATTTTAGTTTGAATTTCGTAAAATACAATTCTGGGAAATGGTTAGATTAACGGAAATGCATAAAATAACAGTCATACAAATGATTGGTTACGGAGATAGAACCCGAACACAACAAGAAGTAATCCGCCTATTTCATGAGAAATTTCCTGATTTACCGCCTATAGCTCAAGGAACAATAAGTAAGATAGAGAAGCAGTTTCGAGAGTTTGGTCATGTAAGGCAGATAAAAAAAGCAGCTGCCAATGCACTGAGTGATGAAATCAAAGTAGATGTGATGCTTGAGTTTATGAAAAACCCACATACATCGAGTAGACATGCATCCACTACATTAAATGTTAGCCATACATCGATAGTAAACATATTAAAAGAAAATAAAATGCATCCCTATAGAATGATATCTACTCAGGAGCTTATGGAAGACGATTTTGATAGAAGAACTTATTTTTGTGAGCGAATGATGAACATGCTGGATAACAATATTATCAATTTAGAAGACGTTATGTTTTCTGATGAGTGCACTTTTTCTCTTAGCGGTCATGCTAATCGGCAAAATTGCCGCTACTGGTCTACGGAAAATCCTCACTGGATGAGGGAAGAACACACACAATACCCAGTAAAAGTTAATGTTTGGGCAGGTATTGTTGGAAACCATATCATTGGTCCCTTTTTCATTGAGAGCAATTTGAATGGCGATCGTTATTTGGCACTACTTCAAAATGATGTCATTCCAACTTTGGCAAATTTATATCCTGATCCAGGAAACCCTCAAGTTCCAATGAATACGATATGGTTTCATGCAGGATGGAGCACCACCACATTACCAACGCAATGTCCGGCAGTACCTCGATGCAATATTTCCCAATCGGTGAATAGGAAGGCGAGGATCGATAGAATGGCCAGCGCGATCACCTGATCTGACCTTACTTGATTTTTTTTTATGGGGATATTTGAAGAGCATTGTGTACAAAACTAAACCTTTGGATTTAAATGACTTATGAGAACGAATAACGCTTGCGATTAGGTCGATCACGCCTGATATGTTAAATAATGTTAGAAGACAGTTTTATTTAAGATTAGAATGTTGCCAAGACGTTCATGGTGAACATTTTGAACATCTACTTCATTGACATTCATATTTTTTTTGGCGTTTTAAATTTTTCTTTACATTTTTGCATTAAATTTGATTTTTTGAGTATATTGTAGCGAATTTCGATAACAACATGATTTTATTTTATTCTATCTTAATTGTTGCAACAAACATGGAAATTATAACATTTTTGAATAGAGAATAAAGAGACCTTTACAACGATATATCACAAGCCTATACTTCCCATTTAAAAAAATGGGGGTTGTAGCTGTCATTCGAAGGGGGTTGAAGGTAGGGATCGCATTTTCACGTTGAAGAATGTTAATTTATAAATTAAATATGTATTGTTTCGGGATTTTTTATAAATATGTACAGTAACCGAAATAATGAATTTATTTCATTTGGCTTATACACACTGTATACAGATTAGCGTAGTTAAAAGTAGATATTTAGCTTCAAGTTCACACACATATACATATACGTATATGTATAACAATTTTCAAGGATACTGGTAGAGATGGCTTTTACTCATGTAGTGGGGTATGCGGAGAGCAGGGATCACATTCGTTGTTCGCATCTCGATGCGTGCGATATTTGTTTGAGCAAACTGTCTCGAAAAACTAAAATAAAACGCCTTTCACTGTCGAAGAAAAAATACAAATTGAATTATGGTATGCGAAGGATAATTGATATAAAGACGTGCAAAATTTATTTGTAGCAGCATACGAAAAGCAGCCTCCCTCTGTGTCAGCTGTCCATAGTATTGTAAATAAATTTCGTACCGAAGGTTGCGTTAATGCGTACATTTTGTTTAAAATTTTGTTTCGTTTTTTTATAAGAATTTTATTGCTTTTATCGCTATGGAAATATTAGTTACCGCTTACTAAATTTTTATGAATAGTTTCTGCGAGATATAAATGTCATTTTTGACATCAGTATGAAATAAATTCATTTCATTTTATATAAAATTCATTAAACTTGCAGTATGAAATAAACTTTTGTATTCACCACGAACAAAATGTGTTTTGAAAGGTCCTCGCGAATTATTTCGTCCTCGGCTGACGCCTCGACCGTAAACAACTTACTCGTCCTTTAAAATGTCACTTTTATTTCTTGATAAATAAAATACCTTCTTGACTTACAAGACACCTATTTTATTTTCTCGATAATTTTTTATGAAAAACTTGACATTACTTCTAACAATCAGTCAAACATGTTCGTATAAGAAGTACTCTAATGTTAGCATAATTTTCTTTATTTAGTTACTTCATATACCAAGAACTATTAATATTTTATATTATTGAAATATTAATATGATTTAGTTCAATATCAAATAATTGCGTGTTTAAGTTAGAAGTCCAGAAGGTTTTTATCAAATAGGCTCGAGATGCCATTAGCATACTGTATATCAAACTGAATACATTTTAATGCAATTTTTTAACGTGCAGTATCTAATTTGGTTATAATTTCTTTAATTAGTCTAATTGATACCAAACTTCATAAGTCATTGCAGAATATCTATATGATTAGTTTCATATTGCTGGCTTTTCAATAAAAATCACTTACCAAATTGTATGCTTTACGTAAAATTCTTCCAGGGAATAATATCTCCTTGTTTAGGTTTGATTTTAAGTATTAAATTCATTCCAAAAATTTGTTTAGATCTATTTTAATTTAAATGTTTGAGGACTTATGACCACTTATCTCAATTTGTTAATAGACAATTTTAATTCAATACCTGTAGTTTTATTTTGACTAGTAGTTTTGTATTTTTCTTACCAATAAATATTCTATTTAACTTCGCATTTTCTTCTTGATACCTATCTAATCTTGAAGCATATTTTATTTAATTTTGTGTAATTTTATGTAATGTATAATTAATATATAATTCTCATGAATTTGTCTAGAATAGTTTGTATGAAATAAAAAGATGCTTTCATGGTTTAATGTTTCTGAAATGAAAAGTAGACGATCCGATGTCAATCTAGATTAAAATTCGAGCGTTCGAACGAAATTTTTAAATGTATTTGGTTGTGATCTTTATATACAATATATATATATATATATATATATATATATATATATATGTATGTATGTATATTAGATAAAAATATAAATGTTTCTTTGGAGTAGTGGCCGGGTAATTAAAACAATATTTAATTTATGTTTACGTTTCGGTTCTATATATAAAACCTTTTTCACAACTGTAATATTTATTAAAGTGTCAAAATGGTGAGAATAACGTTAAAATAAATGTACTTACATTAGAATTGTGTTATTAATACATTGCGCTGTACTCATTATATGGAGGCATGGGGGGGGGGTGTTATAAAATGGGGAGACGTAATGTATACAAATTATTTGTGTCTGTTCTGTCGTTTCTGGAATCTATTTTTTTTTCAGAGACGCATCCACATACAAAAAACAGATTCAATAAACGACAGAACAGACACAAATAACTTTTCTACAATATACCTACTCATTTTATAACCGACTAATAATAACCCGCGATAGTTATAATATGGGGTTATAACTATGGCCAAGAAAATAAGAAATTCTAGTATATATATTAGTTATTCTTCAAATTAACGTTTCGATATTTATTATCTTCATAAATAAAACAATTATTTACAAGGTGGTTAGATAATTTAATATGAATACTTCAATTTCACATTTTCAACTAATTATAAATGAGATCGGCATTGATTGATATATACTCGTATATGTATTCATTGTCCCATACAATAGTGTTGGAAATTATTGTATAAAAATGTATAAGAATGTAAATGAAAGTATATATCAATGCAAGCAGATCTGATTTATGATTAGTTCAAAATGTAAAAATGAAGTATTCAAATTAGATTACCTAACCACCTTGTAAATAAATATTTTTTCTGATGAAATTAACCTTTTATACGTAAGACAACGACTAAGAAATATATACATATATACGAGAGCGATTCGTGAAGTAAGTTCCGTTTGATTCTTAAAAAAAAACACATACATAGTTGCCATTAAGACAAAGACATTTGTTATAACGACGAACCAGCAGAATTAAGCCATGTTGTAACACTGTCCTTCAGTGTTTATTGTGGTCCCTCGTTCCATAAAGTCAACAAGAAGAACACCTTTCTTGTCTACAATAACAGTGACTATGACTTTTCTCGTAGAGAAAGTTTGAAGACACTTTAAAGGTTTCCTCGTAGGCGAGTTAGAGCGACCTAACTGCGTCAAGTTTCTTTTCCTCTCATTGTTGACACAAACAACCCATATATCATCACCTGTTACGATATGCCTGAGGAAATCTTCACCTTGAACCTTCAAAATCGTAACGTGTCAGAAAAATTAGTGCCAACCTATTCTCTTTGTTTTATCGTCTTGGGTAAGCAGCTTTGGCACCCATCGTGAACGAAATTTGTGATAACCTAAATATTCAGTAACAACCTCGTACAAAACGTGAAATTTGGAGAAAAAAGCACTCAGTTCTCTGATTGTGAATCGTTGATTTTCTAGAACTTTTTCTTCGTCACTATCCAAAATTTCGTTTGTCATGTGGTTAGTGTTGGATGCATCACGTCGTAACGTATTTTGGTCACCGTTCGAATTGTTTGCTTCCGTAGGCTACATTTACAACCACTCGAGCAATGACTCACAGACATATGCAGGCAGTACGAATACCATGTCTCAAGGAAGTCGTCCCATTTAGAATGATGTAACGTCCAGAAAATGACAGCGAGTCTGTCCAAAGCTCGACGAGGGAAGGAAATAAGTCTACTTCGTCCACTTACGAGCTCTATAGTGCAAGTCATGTCCAAGAACGCTGACAAAGCATATATACAGGGAGAAATTATGAGAAATCTTGGGTTTCGAGTTTCTTTCCCGTTGCAGAAGTTCTTTGGTTCGGAGACGAACCATTAACTCTTCGACGTTTCAAAGTTCTGGTTGCATCTTCTTTTGTCTTGTTGTGAGGCTAGTACAAGCTGTCGGTATACTACCGTTTCAATATATTCAGAACTTGGTAAGAAGAGATTTAGGTCTATTTTTCGACTCCATGCAACACCTGAATCCTCATATACATATACATAAGGCGATCACGAAAGTATCGGAATAGGTATATCTTACTATCATTAAGAAAAATTTTTACTGAAGAAATATTCTAGAATTGTATTTTAACTTCGAAGAAAATATATTTTCAGCTACCGTTACTTTTTGGCTTTATTAATTTAAGCCTTCTCTTCAGGCATTAGCTATTTGAACATGTCACAGTTTTCATATAAGACCCTGGGTAATAGTTACTACGCGCCACTTTTTGGAAGTTCGAAAAAGGTGTAGATATGTAGCTGAAGCTTCACAATTTCTCCGAAAATTGTTTTTCGTCAAATTAAATCAAAATTTAAATATATAATTCTGAAACTATACTCCGTCTAGAAAGTATCCGGAAAAAAAGAAGCACAGTTGTAATTTTACGGTATATATTTTTATTACTTGAATAATAAAATCACAAAAAATAATTCATCTTATTTACTAATACCTGAGCTACGAAGGACTGTGATTTTGAATCTTTCGGGGAGCGCCTTAAGTTACTTTTTAAGAACGGCTAAGAAATAGATCTTCTCCATATTATTATAATGGCTAAGGATGAAAATTTAACAATCTGTTTCTTAAAAAGTATCTTAATGCGCTCCCCGAAAGATGCGAAATCACTCTCCTTCGTAGCTTAGGTGGTAGAGCGATGGCCCAGCAAACCATGAACGTGGATTCAAATCCCACTTAAGGCCGAAATTTTTTCAATAAAAATATCGAATAATTATAATAAGCGTCGTAATTGTAGATAAAGCAATATATACTTTTATATTACTTCGCAAAATAACTTCCTAATTTAAATATTTAATGTAAAGCCAAAACTCCAAGAATTTTATCAAATGATGTATATATATATATATATATATATAAATATATATATATGTATATATATATATATATATATATATATATATATACATATATATATATATATATATATATATATATATACATATATATATATATGAAAAATTTGTTAAAAACTTATCTGCGCGGAATGTGCAAATATCGACATTTCACTGTTTTTACAGATCATCAGTGCACCTTATCCGAACACAGACATGATATTCACTTCTATACTACGTGTATATATACGAACTGTAATGAACTTCATGTGTATGAGAATCAATAATTATTAAATCTCATTTTACATGCGATTGTCGCTATAATGCAACAAATTATAGCGAAATTATATCGCATGTAAAATGAGATTTAATAATTATTGATTCTCATACACATGAAGTTCATTATATATATATATATATATATATATATACACTGTCATTTATATTTTATATCCTTGATTAAGGCATCATTGCCGAAACGTGTGGGGATGTTTTAAATATAAATACTTTAAAGTAAAGCCAGACCTTAAATCGCCAACTGATTGAATCTACCATATCATACCAAGGACACGAAAATATTATATATATATATATATATATATATATATATATATAATAACTTCGTGACCTTGGTATGATATGGTAAACCTAATCAGTAGGCGATTAAAGGTCTGTATATTACTTCAAAATATATGTATTTAAAAAACTCTACATGTTTCGGCTGTATACGCCTTTTTCAAGAGAATACAAAATATTTTGTATTCTCTTGAAAAAGGCGTATACAGCCGAAACATGTAGAGTTTTTTAAATACATATATTTTGAAGTAATATACAGACCTTTAATCGCCTACTGATTAGGTTTACCATATATATATATATATATATATATATATATATATATATATATATATATATACAGTATAAGCTCGCTAACATGAACACTCGTTAGTTTGAATAGCTGGATAACATGAACAGATTTTTCGCCCCCACATTTTGTACGGACAGCCGTATAGTGTGAACAACGTTTACCGCTCGATAGTATGAATACGTGTTTGTTGACTTTTAACTTGTTTGAACTTGTTTACAATACATATAAGCAGCATTAATATTATTCACTGTAGTTAGATCTACCCCATCGAGCAGTCAACTTGTTATCAATTTGGTTTTATATTCATTATAAATATGGTTAAGCCAAACAGTAAGTGTTTAACATTGAAAGAAAAGTCAAAAATATTAGAAGAAATTGAGAAAGGTATGACAGTATCGTTATTGGCCAAAAAATATGGTATAGCAAAATCAAGTGTTTGTTTAATAAAAAAGAAAAAAGATGTAATTTTAGAAGCTGTAGACAATATGTTAAATCCTTCTCAAAGACGTACCTTGAAGGTATCTGTATACAAATTAATGGAAAAAGAACTTTACATATGGTTTCTTAAACAAAGAGAGCGTAATTTACCTGTAAGTGGCGACATAATTCGAGAAAAAGCATTAAGCTTATGTGGAAACGAAACATTTACAGCTAGTGATGGTTGGCTGCAAAGATTTAAGACCCGTTATGGCATTCGATTTCTAAAAATAACGGGAGAAAAATTATCTTCGCAGCCGGAATTGGTCGACCCCTTTAAACAGGAATTATACAGAATTATACAAGAACTAAATTTAAGTCACCAACAAATATATAATGCAGATGAGACGGGATTATTTTGGAAGCTTCTCCCCGAAAAGACTTACGTTTCTTTATCAGAAAAAAACAGCCCCAGGGTTAAAAATTGCAAAGCAAAGATTGACATTCTTAGGCTGCACAAATGCTACAAGCGAACATAAATTGACACCTCTTATTATTGGAAAATCTAGGAACCCGAGAGCATTAAGTAAATTCCAAAATCCTGTGATTTACAAACATTCAAAAAATGCATGGATGACTTGTGAAATCTTTAAGGGGTGGTTTTTTGAGAATTTTGTCCCTGGGGTAAGCTTATGTTATGTAATGTAAAAACGTAGATACATAAAATAATACATTCCCTTACGCATTTGTAGGTAAAGTTTTTAAAATCCCATGGGTTGCCTCCAAGAGCCATTCTTCTACTAGATAATGCTCCTAGTCACCCACCAAAAGAGAAGTTAAGAAGAGCCGATGGAATGATATTCGTAATATTCATGCCACCCAATGTCACACCATTAATACAACCGCTAGATCAGAACGTTTTAAAATTAACAAAACTTTACTATAGGAAAAGCCTTTTAAGTTCAACTTGAGGAAAAAGTGATCAATTAACAGAGAGTCTGAAACTTTTAGCATCTGACGTTTGCGTGGAATAAACTTAATCCTGATATAATTCGTAAATGTTGGAATAACATTTTAAAGTGTAACGAACCGGACGAAGATGATATTCACCTATCGGAAATTGTGAAGCAAATTAATGCCGCTAAAGAGATTGACTACAATGAAGCACTTAAGGACACACTTACACTACTTAAATAGAAATATGGAATGAAGATCGTCAAGATGAATCTGAAATCGAAATCTTCGACGATGAAATTCCTGAGGATGAGGAAGCAGAATTAGATCATCAGCGTGTTTCACATGGTGCTGCTGCAGAAGCTTTGGGTTTAGCAGTGCAATGGGCTCAAGAAAATAATCTTGACATAAGTAAAAATTTATTGCTTCAAAATATATTAGAAGAGGCTGTCCTTTTGAATATTCAATCTAAAAAGATTCAGAAAAAAATTACACATTTTTTCAGACCTAAAATAAATATGTAATACGGTTGTACATACATAGATATGTACATGTGCAACTTTTTTCTTTCTTAAGGAGATAAATAGATATTTTACTTTTTGTTACATAGGATCGTACATACATATTTTTATTTGTTATTTTTTTAATAAATGTTTATTTCGTTATACATATTATGTATGTTAACTTTCTTTGTGAAATAAAGAGATTTTGATAATGTATTTTTATGTACCTTCAATTGTATGAACACCCCCTATAACATGAATGGTCCTTGGTATTTTTGCGTTCACACTATCGAGCTTGTACTGTATATATATATATATATATATATATATATATATATATATATATATATATGTATAAATATATATATAGCTATGCATATGTACACATTGTATGAAAATGTTGTTTTTCTAATGAAAATCAATTATTAACTTGATTTTAACTAAAAAGTAAATACGCCTAGTTTCGTATATTTTTCATTAATCGATTTTGTAGATATTTGTTGTTTTCTAGTTAGCATGTTTTTCCGATTTTCATTATATTGTGAACTGCTTGCAGAATTCTTTGATTGTCTTTTATATTTTTTGTTCTTTAATGACGTTTCAGCAGCTCATCATCTACTAACTTTGCGAGAATTCTTGATTATTGTTGAGTATTAGTTAATTTTGTACTATATTCTAAACCTCATATAATTATTCAATAAACTTTTCTTAAGTTTTTGATTAGCAAGACAAATTCTAAAAACAAAATTTAAAATATATATCTGAATAAATTGAAGACTTGCTGATTATATAGAAGTTAATTAAAAAATACATCCTTATTACAATGTATCTTTAATCCTGGATAGATATTTCGACAATGTATATAGTAAGAGTTTCTACAACTTTGTTGTCGAAATACGTATCCAGAATTAAAGCTATATTATGATAAGGATTTATAATTATTGACTGTATCAAGTAGTGGTTTATATTTGATTTTTGTACCTTTTCCTATATTAAAAGCTATCTTTTATAAAAGAAAAATATGTAACAATTGGCTGAAACGTCAATAAGATAATTGACATATAATATTTACATTTCAAGCAGCAGATCATTCATGTTTGTAATTTTTGCACGACAGTTTTTTAGCATTTCGACTTAACTTAATTGAAATAACATGGTACATTTTTTTAGGTTATTCTTCAGTATCAGCAAATCGATTCGTCTGTTACTGTGGAAAATCGTACAAACAGCGTTCGACATTATTGCGTCATCTAAAATACGAATGCGGCAAACCGCCTTCTTATAAATGTACACATGCGTTATGTCCATATGTAACAAAGAGAAAATTCAGTTTAGATATTCATATTAAATCACAACATAGAAATATTACTTAAACTTATAGCATAAAATATCGAATCTAAATTGAGTTGACTCTGACTAACATTTTGAGGAAATAAAAAACATTTTTCAAGTAAATTTGGGGAGAAATTATTTAATTATTCTTTATTTTTTTGTATATAAATTCAATGCATTTGGTTGATTTGCTTTTTAAACCCCATTTCCATGTAAAATTCCCATTTTTTGGCTACCGTATTTTTTATTATTTCAATCAATTAATTTAATAAAATTCATGTTTATTTAATAAATAATTATATTTGTAAATATTATATTTCAGTAAGTCGGTACATATATTCAAAAAAGTGTGCAATGTACGATATACAGGGTGATAAAAAAATTGTAACTTTATTTTTAACTGAAAATAATACGCAAAAAATAATGACAAATGAAAACAAATTGTGATGAAAGTTGTAAAGTAACAGAGATATTTACACTTATGCGACCAAGTCATTAACACCTCCTAAAATACATACAAGCTTGTGCTCACCGTCTCTACGAATTATAGCACGCTCGGGTATCTTGCCTGCTTATTGCGTCTGCAGTATCTTGAAGACGTATAATCAATAATTGAATGTTTTCAATTTCATTATCGTTAGTGTATACCAAATTTTTATATTTCCCCATACATAAAAGTCTATTGGGCTCAAGACGGGTGATATAAGTGGCCATGCAATAGGCCCACCTTTGCCTATCCATCGGTCACCAAATGTTTTATTTAAAGGCTCACGCACTTCTTCGTAACTCATCTGAGATGGAGCACCATTATGCAGAAACCACATGTTGCTCTAGCAAGTGTTCCTGTGTTGCTCGCATAAGTTTGAATTCTTTCTGTTACTTAACAACTTTTAGCACAATTTTTTTTTTCATTTGTCATTGTTTTGTGTGTACTATTTTCAGTTAAAAATAAAGCTCCAATTTTTTATCACCCTGTAGAAGGGATTTTGTTTTACAAATTTAGTTTTAATATTATAAAATCTCAAATGATTTCCATTATTAAGCGAATAGAATTTGATTTTAGAGTAGATATCTTTTGAAATTTTACTTTTTAATATTTTAATTGTTATATCATTAAAATTTAGGCCAACGATAGAAATACATAAATTCTGGGTTGGATAAAGTGCTTCTTAAACTGTTGCAATATTTAGTCACTATTGTGATTACAATGGTCTCGAGCGGCGACAGTGTTCGTTTACGGAAACAGTGATTATCAAAAAAAATTTACCAATGTATGTATGTTGAATTCATCAAATTTCGAAGTTATAATTTAAACGAATTCTTGAAGATAAAGTTAGACCAATAACTTATTTTTTATATTCTATCTTTATAATTTTATAAAATAATATTATTTTTTCAATATTTTTGTTTGTTTATGTACTTGATAGAATAACTATTAGTTTTGATAACTTAAACAAGGAAAACAGTTATTTTATGGATAGTACATTTACAATATTGTTTCCTTAGTAAAATTTCAAAGCAAGCATAGGTAGATTGAAAATTCCAACAATATTTTAACTTTCCAAGCCTTCTTTTTAATTTTTATTTGACATTTTCTCAATTGTTAAGGAAAAAGTGTCAAATAAAAATTTAAAACTTTGAATGTTAAAATATTGTTCGAATTTTCAATCTATTCTTGCTACGATTTGTTCTAAATCTTTCTTTTAACGAAATATCTTATTTTTAGCATAAACTTTAATATGTTCTTTTTTTGAGAATTTTGCATTGAAATATTAAATTCTGTTTGACAAAATAGTAGTTAAGCTGGCTACTATTGAGGAACGATTTTTGTGTAGTTGATTCTAGAATTTGCTACTAATTTAATAAAAGAATAAGAAGAAATATTAAATTAATTACTATTATTATACATTAAATTATTCACCCATATATACATGAAGTTTATTATTTTTTAAATTATATTATTATTATAATCCAATATATTTCGAGTACGTAAATATATTTCTAGACATTCAAAAGCTATGTGTGGAGGTAGTCGATATACTCTTTATTCTCTTTATAGACATGCCATTGTTTCGATTTATAAGAGCGTGTAAATGCAAGGGGAGGAGCCTACTATGCTATTTCACACTTATTAAAGGCAAATAGGTATATCTGTTTCATTCTGATACATTAGTATAACTTACATGTATATATTAGGGTACGTAATTTGAAATACTGACATTAATATTTCAAATTACGTACCCTAGTATATATATGTATCTGACCTTTTCATGTATATATCACTTATTAATTATTATTTTTGTATTAAATTATGAATCTAACAGGTATTGTTAATCATAACATTGATCAATTGTTTATTTAGACAAGTGTCGAAGTATATAAAATTCGAAAAAGGAAAAACTATAGTGAGAGAAGATGTATCACATTGTAATTTTTAAACGTTTCTATATGGAAATAACCCACTGCAAATTCTTCATTTGAATAACTAGAATTTCGTATGTCCATACAATTTAATATCTAAAACCAAGTGTACTACCTTTAATTAGATTTTAAGTTCAACTGAGGCTAAAATAATTGAAACTTGAATGCATTTAAGAGATTGTGGTCAAGTATTTAAATGAAACATCACACATCACATATTTTGATAGAAAATTGTTATTTTCAGTAGAAACTAATATGTGTTAATCCACATGTCATTGTAAAGACATAGTATGTAGTAACAGCGTGCTTTTGAAAAATTAAATTATGCTATGTAATCAGGCTTGGTGCAAATACTCCAGTTAATTTTCCGGTAGATGCTTAGATGTTAAAATACTTCACGCTATGTGAAGAATTAACGTAAAAGGTCTGTAAATAAATCTTGGAATCCTAAAGTTTCTATATATAATGGTTCTTAATTTATTAATACATCTAAATATTCATATTTATTATCTTGTTAATGGATATGTCAGATATATATATATGGATAGATAGATAGATGGATGGATAGATAGATATATAGATATATATATGTTGGTGAAACATTATATATACATATATATATATATATATATGAAAAAATGTGTGAAAGTCGTATCCACCCTGGAATGTGCAGACGCCAGCGTTTCATGGTTTTACCAATCATCGGTGCACCTACATCCAGAAATAGACACGACTTTCATTTCTCATGTCAGGTGTAGAAATCAATGCAACGAATTAGAGCGGCATTGGCAGTAATGTGAGAATTTAATGATTATTAATTCTCATTAACATTACGTTTATCATAATTAGTATATATACACGCAGTATAGAAATGAAAGTCGTGTCTATTTTTGGATGTAGGTGCACCGATGATTGGTAAAACCATGAAACGCTGGCGTCTGCACATTCCAGGGTGGATACGACTTTCACACATTTTTTCATTTTCCCGTACAACCCGGTCAGTTGGCGCCGGGACGCGTTGCAGCTACATTCTTAGGCAACTGTGATTTTGTCAGGTGTAGAAATCAATGCAACGAATTAGAGAGGCATTGGCAGTAATGTGAGAATTTAATGATTATTAATTCTCATTAACATTACGTTTATCATATATATATATATATATATATATATATATATGTCACTCTTGATGCTCGGTGAAATGGTTGTTTCTTGGGTTTTTCTCCGTGTGTGAGATATGTCCTGAGAAGGACTCATTTTCTCGACGTCTCAACAAGATCTGATCTTGCGCTAGTCAAAGTTGGCAATCGAATGACGCCATGAATCGAATTCGATTGTCAATTTCGACCAGCGTAAGACCAGTTCCATAGAATAACGAGTGCATTCTCGTTGAAACGTCGAGAAAAAAGTCATTTTCAGAACACGGAGAAGAATCTGAGAAACAACGATTATATATGGTAAACTTAATAAGTCGGCGATTAAAGGTCTGGTTTATTACTTCAAAGTATATATATTTAAAATAACTCTACATGTTTCGGCAATGATGCCTTTGTCAATACAAAATATAAATATATTTATATTTTGTATTCTCTTGACAAAGGCATCATTGCCGAAACATGTAGAGTTATTTTAAATATATATACTTTGAAGTAATAAACCAGACCTTTAATCGCCGACTTATTAAGTTTACCTTATCATACCAAGGTCACGAAGATATTATATATATATATATATATATATAGGTTTTTCTTGAAATAAAAAGACAACGCATGAAAAATGGAAAGATGTAATTATATAGAATATGAGTCCAAAACATCGTGTGCCAATTATGACGCGAACCCCAAAATTAAAACCCTTGAAAAATAGTATCATGTTCCGTCTATGAACTCAAAATAATTGGAATTCATAAATAATAAATATGTATTGAAATTACGCACACACCGTTTGTTTACGTACGTAACAGCTTATATAACAGGATGTTATAAAAACTATAACATCTGAATTATTAAAAGTTAAGATGTGTGTTACATTAATTTACAAACCCATTTTAAAAATCATACTAAAAATAATTTGTGGACTTTTAGAACACATTATTTCATGTGTTTTTTTTTCTTCGGAGAAATAAGAAAGAATTCCACTATTGAATTTAAAAGCAGCAATGTTTATATTTATTAAAAATGTTAGAAAAATAAAATTGTATCTAAGTTTTGTTATTGTAAGGATTTGATAGCCTGTGTCAGCAGTTGTAAATTTATATTTGTGAATTTTTAAAGATGATATATTAAAAGGACATGTAAGATGCATGCTCTACGGGCATTTAATGTCCTATTGGACATTTTTTTAATCGAAAAATTGTATTGAACGTACGTAACGATTGACAACTGAACTAAATTTAAAGCGTGATGTACAATAACGAAACTTTTGGTATCGGCGTTTAACTTTAAGGTATCGACTTTTATAATATAGTCCTTCGCACAGTAGTATGACAAAAAATTTTTAAATAACTTTGTCATTTTCTTTTCTCGCTTATGAGAAGAAATTTTGGGAAAATGTTTGGGTATATATTCTATATAATTTAATCTTTTCATTTTTCATGGGTTGTCCTTTTATTTCAAGGACACCCGGTACAAATTATAAAAACACTTTACCAGGTTCACTATGTTTTATTTTATTATTCTGAACAGGCTGGCCCTCTTCCGGGCCAGCGGTAGCGTCCTAATATAATGAAAATGATTCAAAGTAATGGTAATGATAATGTATCAAAGGTCCAGGACATACGTAGTATGCTGAAGAAATATTATTAAATAAAGAAAACGCTTGTTCTTAAAGTTTTATTTAATATTGACATAAAAGAGGTGAAGTACTCTGAACTAGATTAAAATAATTAATTGAAAACTATATGCACACTTATTATATGTCACTATCTTCATTCGCCGGTTGACGAAAACTGCTAGAGGTATTTACTCGGGGAGCGCTAGTAAGCAGAAAGAGCTTGTCTAAAGAACACCCGCAGGAAGGATCATTTTCATGTTCTAGTTTAGGGATAACTAATCTCATTGTAAATACCGATGTGTAAAACATTAAGACTTGCGTGATGCCAATAATATTAATGTCATTTAAAGATTTCTTGAAAAAAAAATGCTTTCAAATGATATGTTACATGATATGGTTTAGATAGCTTTCACATTAGTGAATTAAATGTGGCTATAAAATTATGTCAGTTTTAATACGCGGTCGGTATAATTTTTACATGTAGAAAAAATAGTTCAATAATAAATAAAGTTACTAATTAAGATATAATTAGGATAAAAGTTGTAAGTAATTAATATCTAAACTAAAATGTACAACATAAATTTGCTACGAAATTTACAGAAATTTAATTCTTGGGTTGGCCGTTCAGACGACAGATTCTCGGAAGACTGTCTTTTATGACCAGTGCTATACAATAGAAATTCTTTCTTTTGAAAATGTGAATAATATGCCTTGATTTATTTGTGAATAATAGATACAATTTAAAACGAGATTATTACAAATTCTTGATATAAGTGATAAGTGTAACAGTATTTAGTATTCTTATTTAGGGTTTCCTTCATATTTCTGTTAATTTGCATAGATTGTATTCAAATCCATAATTTACATTATTTTTTTTGTGCACATGATAAATTTCTAAAATACCTTAATCACATTATCTTTTAAGTCATATTTTATATATTCGCAATGATATGGTACTATCAAATACTTTGCTTTAAACCAGTGTGTTGGGAATACTAATATAACCAATTATAATATATACTATGTTTTTGTTAATAAGTTTTTGATAATTTTAGGTCTCGAAGAATATCGATGTCCGGCATGTTTGAAAGTTTATAAATCACGGTCTACGTTATGTCGCCATATGAATTTAGAATGTGGAGTTGAGCCTCGTTTTCAGTGTCCTTTCTGTCCAAAGAAATGCAAACAAAAGGTTCATTTAAAATCACACGTAGCGAGAAGGCATAGAGAGAATTTCGCAATGTTAACATAAATTTTTATATATAGTATATTTGACATATTGACATTTTGTTATTTTCAAATAAAAAAGCAATGGAATTTTAAATACTGTAATTTATTTTTGCACTGAAATAAAATTTTTTATATTAAATTATTAATTTGTTTGGACTAAGGTATACACTATATCTCGAATCTGGTAAATAGTCTTTGTTTAGAATGTAATAGTATAATTGTGATTAGAAATGACACAAGAGTGAGGTTATACATTTCCTGAACTGCTGTTGTATATACCAAAGGCTGTTAAAAAAAGAAAACTGCTGCAAGATCGGTAATAAGTGCTAACAAAAATTAAATTATACAATACAAGTATTCTTAATTCTGGTCCTATTGTACATAAACACACGGTTGATTAGAGAGAAAAATAAATATTCCACTAAACTGTAGTTAGGGTCATTGAAAAAATAGTAATTTACCTAAGACAGTTTCACAATTATTTGAGATTATTGAAAATATATGAAATAATATTGAGGCGTAATCTGTTATGTTCGTATCAAATATTCGGAAACTGAACGATGAATACACCTCGTATTTTCAGCATTTACTTCTGCTTAAGACACGTGTTTCTGCCATCTGTAGGCGTCATCAGTCAAGCTAGTGAAGCAATGCAATACAAATGATACAAATCTTTTTAAGAACAGATTTGTATCTGTATATACATTTACGCTGAAATCGCCTACAAGATATAGCAAATTTCGTCCTATAAGGTGGCACTATTTTATAAGTGACATCTGACGGACGAAAGAGACTATGCCGAAAAAGGCGAACTTTCGCTTGACCAGCTATGCTGGTACATAAGCGAAAAAATACGTATAAGTGTAGTCCATTAACACGAGCCAGATGGCGGTAAATATACAAAAAGGTTTAAGTATATCAATACGTTATGCACGTATTACGCATTTGTTACAAATGAAACAGACATACAATACACATATCTGTAACTGTACACATGGACAATACACCTTGTATTTTCAGCATTTACTTCTGCTTAAGACACGTGTTTCTGCCATTTATAGGCGTCATCAGTCAAGCAAGTGAAGCAATGCAATACAAATGATACAAATCTTTTTAAGAACATATTTGTATCTGTATATACATTTACGCTGAAATCGCCTACAAGATATAGCAAATTTCGTCCTATAAGGTAGCATTATTTTATAAGTGACATCTGACGGACGAAAGAGACTATGCCGAAAAAAGCGACCTTTCGCTTGACCAGCTATGCTGGTACATAAGCGAAAAAATACGTATAAGTGTAGTCCATTAACACGAGCCAGATGGCGGTAAATATACAAAAAGGTTTAAGTATATCAATACGTTATGCACGTATTACGCATTTGTTACAAATGAAACAGACATGCAATATACATATCTGTAACTGTACACATGGACAATACACCTTGTATTTTCAGCATTTACTTCAGCTTAAGACACGTGTTTCTGCCATCTATAGGCGTCATCAGTCAAGCTAGTGAAGCAATGCAATACAAATGACACAAATCTGACTGATGACGCCTATAGATGGCAGAAACACGTGTCTTAAGCAGAAGTAAATGCTGAAAATACGAGGTGTATTGTCCATGTGTACAGTTACAGATATGTATATTGGTTGTCTGTTTCATTTGTAACAAATGCGTAATACGTGCATAACGTATTGATATACTTAAACCTTTTTGTATATGAACGATGAACTTTATACATTTTAAAAGCGTTTGTTCTAAGCGTCGCTTCTCTGAGTATAGTTCAATGCTCCTTCCACACATAATAGCATCTGGAATGGGAACATACAGGTTACCGCTTATCCGTCAAATAATAGGTAAAGTGCTATGCCTGCTAACCTACTTTTCCTATTTAGAGTATTTCTTATAATTAATAGCTACGATCTCTTGTCCTCCGACTTTTAAGATTCTGTGTTACTTGCGGCAGCGACTTATCATAAGGATACCTCAGTAGGTGCACTGATGAGATTGTTATATCGAAACACATGTTGAAGTAACCATTGCTTAAATGCGTTGTATTTGTCGATGTATGCATTTGTGTACATTTTTTCATTAATATATTTACAAAGACTTGATGCATTTACATCGATATGCTATCTTTTCATGGTAATAGTTACGAGCTAATGATGATATCGATTCTTATACGCCTTCTATTTCTTTAATTTCTTATTTCATTACTATATGTTTACCATAAGTTAGTGTTACATGTATTGCTTTTAAGTCAATATTATAATTTGATTGATTCGGCTTTTACTTGTTGAAGATCCATAATTCAAAATGGAACTAAAGCTAAATAGTTAAATCTTCACTTTATTATATAATAGTCAGTAATTGTTTCGCTAACACACGGCTTTGTCTGATACATACTAGAGTAAAGTACAAACTAATAAATGCAAAAAAGGCTAATGTTATTTATGTCTTTAAAATGAGAAAAGTTACACAAATATTGGTGTAAAAATGTGTTACACAGCTGGTCAGCCCTTACTATTATACTATTGGGAAACACGTTTACTAATAAAAATTATTTAGTAAACTAAATGTGCAATTTTATGTCACTTTAAATGAATAAAACTAAGAAATAAAAAAACTAATCATTAAGTAAAATTTGTGATTGATTCAATTTATCAATTTCTAAGTTTGTCATTAAATTAAATTTGGTGCCTCTATTCTCTAAAATGTAGAATTTGAAAATCATTTTTGAAGGTAAGGTTTTCTGCTATTAAATGATTGGCAAAAGCGAAACTTGTTTTTTATTTCTCAGCAATACATTTTTCAAATGCTCTTCCTGTTTGACCAACATCAATCTTACACCAGCCATACGTTAACCTATAGACTCGAGATTTCTTATTTTTATCCTGTTTTATCTTTATTGTTTTTAATATACTTAGATAGATTATTTGAAACAGACGGAAAAAAGAAAAATCCCTAACCACAATATA
This sequence comes from Melolontha melolontha, assembly GCA_935421215.2. Taxonomy (NCBI): domain Eukaryota; kingdom Metazoa; phylum Arthropoda; class Insecta; order Coleoptera; family Scarabaeidae; genus Melolontha; species Melolontha melolontha. The sequence goes on along the minus strand of OW285235.1, from coordinate 47,612,087 downwards.
AATTAATAAACTCTAAATACGTAGTTCGGCAACTAATTTGCCATCTTCAGTATAACAATCTGAAAAAGAATTACAGTGTTAAGCGTTTGGCTAAGGTACAACCTTTGAAGATACGCTCTTCACCAAATCGCCAATGGAATAAGACTGGTGTTATTCCACTGGCCATTATTATTTTTAATGTACTTAGATAGATTATTATTTGAAACAGATAGAAAAAAGAAATCCCACAATACAAATTAATAGGGTCTAAATACGTATTTCGGCTAAGTCTTTGGCTAACGTACAGCCTTAGCCAAGCACGTTACGCTTAACACTATCTTTCTTTTTCAGATTGTACTACTTGAAGAGATTATTAATTTATATTGTGGTTAAGAAATGTTTCTTGTTTCTGTGTGTTTCAGATTAAGCCACAATCGCCATCAATTTGGGAAGATTATTATTTATTTTGAAAACCGTGTTTATATTAAGTGTTTTCAAATATTCAAATCAAACAAATAGCAATCAATAACAGCCACACAAATACTCTAACTGACAAAATGCTGACAAAAGAGTATCTAAAAAAGACATCTCTATTGTTTATTCTGTAATAAAGGACAATGAAAGTTCAAAATTCAAATCTAATCAAGATATTTAATTGCTTGAAAACAGTACCTATATTAAAACACAAGTTTCATAAGGCACCATTTTGTCGCACGAGTTTATGTTTAGAAAGCGAGCTTTCCAAAGAACGAGTTCTACTATTTTTTCTATTTTGCATTTTTCCATAAATTACAATTATTTAATTTAAAAGTTCAGAATTTTATTTTTATTTAAAGTATGCAGTTTGTCACATTGATACTTGACATTTTCAAATTTAAATATTGCTTTCTGTGAAATATTATTAATTAATTTTCGTTATCATTAAAAGTCTTTCTTTGGAGACTGTAGTTAAGTAAAAACTAATAATAATCGTATCCTAAATACGTATTTCGACAACTAAGTTGTCATCATCAGTAGGTAAAACCACTAATCAAAGTGTCGCACATGAGGCACAGTAAAGATAACACATATAATAACGCAACAACATTACACGCCGTCCATATATACATTGACCTTAAAATAAAAATATACGAACTAAAAATTACAACATATCCTTCTTAAGAAAACGACAACATGTTGTTTAATCGTTTAATAAAATTGTTAAAGGACGAGGTCTCTAAATTGCCTTTCGGTCCGAAAACACCATCAAATGTCTGCTAGGGAATACCAAAGATAAAGTTAATTTTAATTTGAAGTCGGGTATATACGAAATTAATTTCGATGATTGTAATTTGAAATATATAAGCCAAACGAAGCGATCAATATTAAATTTAATAGACCCGAAAAATCTAACGTAGCCAATCATTCATTAGACATAGATCACAATATGTCGGTTGAAGAGTTAAAACCTGTCAAAGTCATCAACAATCACAGAGATCTCTACGCATACGAAAGCATTCATATCGCTAACGTAATACGATTATCTCGATACCATACAGTTTTTTTTTCATTTTTAGAAACGAGGTAGAAAGGTTGAGGGCGTGCGAATAGAGAATAAACACATGTTGTTGCCGTTTTCTTAAGAGAGGTAAGCTGTCGTAATTTTTAGTCCGTATATTTTTATTTTAAAGTCAGTGTATATGTGGACGCCGTGTAAAGTTGTTGCGTTATTATATGTACTAGCTTTACTGTGCCCCATGTGCGACACTTTGATTAGTAGTTTTACCTACTAATGATGACAACTTAGTTGTCGAAATCGTATTTAAGATGCGATTATTAATTGTGGTGAAGGGTTTTATACCTTTGTTAAGTTTCGTTATCATTACTTGATATTTTATATAAAAATATAAATATGTGCGGCATAGAGACTAAATTATCTCATACTCAATCCCAGTTACATAACGGAGCTGCCAAAGTAATTAAGAATATAAGATATTTATTTCTGTGTTCGAACAATGCCAAAATTGATAAATGAAAAAAAGTGTATCAAAATGAAGCTTATTTCGATTTTTGTTTTGGGTTTCATAATGAATTCATTACGAAGGCAACATAGAAAAATTTAATATAAACACGGTTTTCTAACTAAATAATAATGTATTCAAATACATTACAAATAATAAAGATAAAATAGATAAAAATAAGAATTCTGCAGTTTATAAGTGAACGTGTGGATGGAGTAAGACTGATCAAACAGCAAGATTAATTGTAAAAAAAATTAAAATAAAACAATATTCCGCTTTCGCCAATCATTTAATATCAGAAAACCATACATTCAATAATAATTTTCAAATTCTACATTTAGAAAAGAAAAACATAAAATTGAATTTACTGAAAAGCTTAGAAATTAATAAATTAACAATCATAATGATTAGTTTAATTTAAATATTTTTCTTTTTGTTTAGACGATGATAAAAATTCACTTCAGTCCATAAAATTTCTATTAGTAAGCATGTTTTCCAATAGTATATTAAAAGGGCTCCTCTGGGGCCGTCTGGGTCACTTATTATTGTTCGAATATCTGTGTAATTTTTCTCATTTTAAAGACATCGTAAAATAATATTAACCAATTTTACATTTATGTATACCTTTGTTATTTAATTGGTGTATAACTTACTCTGTTCCGTACCTGACGAAGCCACTGTGTTGACGAAACAATTGTCGACGATGTATTAATAAGGTGAAGATTTAACTATTAGTTTAATTTCCGTCTTCTACATGACAAATTTTATTTAATTGTATGTGCCTAATACATGTTAAAGGTACAGGTAACAAATATAGTGTGACGAAGGTGGTAAATGCAAACATCTGACATTAAAGTTTCACACTTTTGTATAATATATTTGTGTTAAAATGATTGCATCTATTCAACTTATCAAATCTGTTTCAATTAAAAGTTATTATGTTATATTTATGTACATGTGTTTAAGTGCCTTATTAGTTTATTTACTGAATTTGCTTATTCTCTTGTAATTACTTCCTGTGCTCGACTTGTGCAGGTGATAGGGATTTTGGAATTTACAGCTTACCGAGAGTGGATACACGCATTAACGAAGGTGTGGTATAGCATTTATCTTTAACGAAAATATAATAAGACACATTTATATTTAAGATTTGCTCTTAACTTCAAACTACTAACAGGATGTGTGTTCTTATAACATTTTGTCATAAAAAAAGAAGGATAAATTCTACATTTTAAACGCACTAACCTGGTTTCTAGAGGCATTTACATATATTAAGTAAATAATTATTATATTATATTTTTAATTTCTTAAATTTTGTTATTTTCAGCGTTATATATAAACTCTGAGCCGAGGTATGCATGTGGAGGCTGCGGAAAATCTTATAAACAGAAGGGACACTTGTCTCGGCACAGGAAATATGAATGTGGAAAGAAACCAACATACCATTGTCCATCATGCAATTACGAGTGCCGCAGAAAGGACTCATTTTTTGTTCATCTATTGTCTAAAAAACATCAAAATGCTGGAAAGGAAAGTGTTTAAAACATGATTACTAAATAAATAAAGAATTCGATGAGATGTGTGTTTAGAATAGAATAACATTTTCTTTAAATTAACAGATCTAAGCGGTTGGTTATATTATGATTGTTTTAAGCAATACTAATACGTGAAAACAAATACAGTGTTATTCTGTGTGTCAGAGAATTAAATTTGAGATTAAATATCTTAATTAATATTTAATAAAAAATATTTACCTAAAAAGTCCCCTTTGTAATTTTATTTTAAATTATAAATTATTTAATAAAACTGTTTTGGAACCGCACGAAATACTCAGCTGCATCAAGAGTATTATTGAACCCTATTAAATAGTCGATATCGCATATTCATAACTTATGTATAAATCCATTCATTATAAATAAACTGTATGTAAATAAATACGTCTGCATATAAGCAAGCGACGCGGAATATACAGACGGCACACTGGGTGAGTCAGGACGGACAAAGGTATTCAAAATTTAAATTCATATGTTTAAATTAATTTTTTTTCACAGTTTTTTTAAATTAAAAATAACACAATTAGCATATATTTTAGTAGCATAATCTAATAATTAAATTAATGACACTTATTCAGAATAATCTAGTATATTTTACGAAAATTTAATGAATATTTACAGGGATTAACGTCTAACTTCTTATGTTTGCATTTAAATAATAACTTTTACTACACAGCAGGTGATGCTCAATTATATTAGATTACTTGAGATGGCTTTGGAAGCCTATTCACTGCGACCTTTCTATATGTATTGTGGTCCTCATGCCCCGTTAGAGTACATCTTCTAACCCTGTTCTTTTAATTAAGGCTTGGCAACTTTGAGAGCGATTCTTTCAAATATACTTCCGCTTTAGGATATTGTGCTCCCATTTGTAGGAACCAAGATCTTACCAAACCTTCACATTGGCATGATATATGAATCGCGATTTTCTCTTCCTCATAGCAGAATCTGCATACCGTTTCTACTGTCAAACCCATATTGTTGTTTCTTGAGCTTAGAATGTCCAATTAATAGACCTACAATCATTTAAACAGACTTTCTGTCTATTCGAGATCTGTTTTGACTGTCTTTGACCTGGGGAGTTCTTCCACCTTTGCCTAGATCTATTCTCAGGCTACATTTTCATGGCTGTTTTAATTATTGTTTTCTGATAATACCAAGAGAGGGCTCTGGTCCTATGAAGGCTGTAGACGAGGCCTGTCGAGCCATTTCGCCCGCCTTCTCATTAGACCTATGGCTTTCGTGCCCTGGGACCCAGGCCAATATTATTTTCTTGTAAATCCTAAGCTCGTTTAGAACACACCATACAATTCCGTGCAAGTTTAGATTTAACTTGCACTGAATACAGGGCGTCTATTAAATTCTTCAACGCAATGATCCGGTATATCTACTTAGACTCACTTGGTTCATCGTCCTATGTTCAAGCCCAAATTACAGATAATACAACATGATAATTGTGTCTATACAATATGTAGTTTACCTAATTAATAATATTAAAAAATTTTAAAAAAATTAAAAAGAAAAGTTCTTAAGTAAATTAACAGAAAAAAAAATGGAAAAGAATGGTATCATACAAAACATACATTAATTTATAAATATGGTACACCTCTGACTTGCTATTCAGAAGAACAGAAAATCATTTTCATACAAATACATCTTTCTTTAGTTTATTCGCTTTATACCGAAGCTCGCATTTGTATTTGAAAACGAAACTGAAAATGTGCTGGCGTATCTGGCCTTCATTCTAGGCAATACGTTCCAATAACAAAGAAGTTTATGCAGAAATTTGCAGGTCAATGTATCTATCTCTTGCGCACAAAGATGGTAAATTATGACTGACTAGTAACATATCTTGAGTAGGATGCATCAATTCTGAACAAAAGGTTTCAAGGAATCTTCGATAAGCACTATCCAATGTAGAGGCATTACAAGGATATAGCGGATGTCATGTAAGCTAAATACAAGGACCTCAATAAAACTGTATCCCTGAAGTTATTCACACGCATAATGAAACCTAGGGACTTGAAAGCAGAGTATATATTGCTTATATGAGATTTGAGTGCAAGACCCGAATCAAACAATATTCCAAAATCCTTATACTGTATCTGGGATGTTAGTTTAAAACCGTCTACGTAATTAGAGGAGTTGAACTAGACGAAGAACGATTGAAGCCAACCAATTTGGTACAAGATGCTCAGAATTTGCCCAGAAAATTTTTATTGCTAAAAAAAGAATTAGTGATGTCTTAGGCGTATATCTATATTTGGTTTCCCCTTGATTATATTCTTGTTTGGATAATTGTTATTACTTTTCACTTACAATTTGTTCAATGATTAGTTATCTGAAGAAGCTATTTTTACAGAATTCTTCCATACTTTTGTAGGTTTTATAAATTTCAATGTATGTATGTATATTCAAGAGGATTATAACTAAAGACCGGACACATCGGGCTGAAATGACATTACGATGGACGATATAAATAGTCTACAACACCTGTAAGGACATCACGTAGTTATTGAATAGCACCATTCATTCGGTTAACCGCACACAAAAAATAGCTGTGCAGTTAACCGAATGAATAGTGCTATTCAACAACTGCGTGATGTACTTACAGATTTTGTAGACTATTTATATCGTCCGTCGTAACGACGTCCGTTTCAGCCCGATGTGTCCGGTCTCTGATTATAACTTAACTAGAAACTTATAATGTACGAGTATAATCTACTTTTGATCATTTCGGAACCATTTAATGTAATTTTTTTGTGTAGCTTTTCATATGTCAAATTCAGTATTATATTTCTTGAGTTTAAAAGTCATTAACAATGAAAATTTTATTTTAAATTTGATCATCCTGAAATATCATTTAGCATAAGTCTTACCTCCTCGAATGCAGTTCAAAACTTGGTGCAAATTTCTGGAAATTTTCTGAATTTAATACAAGTTTCAATTAGATTATCAAATAAATCTTGTGTAATATGGCATATGATGCAATATTCTGTCTACAAGCTTAACATTTATTACTTTCTAGATAACATTACAGAATTATAATTGGATTGATTCGGCTTTTAGTTGATGAAGATCCATAATTTAAAATACAAATAAAACTAACAATCTTTACTGTTAATATGTCATTGTAAAACGATCAACAGTGGTTTCGTCAGGTACGTACTAGAGACAGTTACAAACAGTTTTAACTTGCTCATTGATTTACGATCATATATTAATAAAGTGAAGATTTTAACTATTAGTTTTATTTCAATTTTATATAATTATAAAACCACCAGAACTGCAAAATCAGCTATGAAAGTTAGTAAATGTTTTCAGGTAAGGAATACCGATAGCAACTAATTATCTAAAACGCATTTTATTCTAGGGAAAGAAACGGATTCCAGTCCTGAAAGACATGTGTGTATAAAATGTGAGAAAACTTATAAACAAAAGCAACACTTGGGTAGACATATGAAGTACGAATGCGGTAAAACGCCAGTATATTCTTGTTCATTATGTAATTATAAATGCCATCGAAAAGAATCCATTACACAACATTTATCAACGAAAAAACATCAAAGTAAATGTAAATATATTCCTGTGTTGAGTAATATCTAAACGAAAAATCAATTGTTTAATTTCTATTTTAATGTTCAGTTAATTGTTTTATCCTGCCTCTTCATTGTTCCTAGTTTGTAGATACTCTTATAATTCTAATTATATTGTACTTAAAGTTTATAAACAATTGGTGTTGATTTGTGTTATCAGGAGCATATCTTTTTATAAATTCAATAGCACTAGCAAATGCAACTGTTGTTGCACTTGCTAGTGCTATTGTATTTATAAAAAGATAACCGTATCAATTACAGTTTCTGTTATGAATTCTTTTGTATTGTTAATTAAAATTACTGTTATGAAAACAGAATTAAGGTTGTTGCAAAATTAAAGGACTATGTTTTTAAGTGAGTTACATATCGGAATTTTATTTGATTCCTTTGTCAGGTCTACCATAACTAATGAATTATCTATTAACCAAGAAACACAACTATACTTGCAATAGCATACAAATCAAGGATCAGTAGGTACACATAATGCTATCCTATATGTAAACCGTTTACTTATAGCAGGCAAAGAGTTTGCTAATACATAAACATAATAGAAATATATGTAACCGCTTCTCGCGAAATCTTCAATCACCTACTTAAGATCACCTAGGTTTAGAAACGGAAGCCTTCGCATGCATGCAAAAAAATATAAGGGAACGGGCAATAAAAACAGCCGTAAAATTAAATAATATGGGAAAATACGGGGTCTTCCCAGAAATATTTAAATTTGTAATATTCATAAAAGTCTGGATTATATTCAGAAATTGATAGAATTAATTATTTATTTTAAATATGCCCAAAGTAATTCCCTTCAGCAATGATACACTTAACAATTCTTACTTTCCACTGTTTAAAAGCTTCCAACCAATCTTCTTTCGAAATATCTTCAAAATAAGTGTGAACTGCGGTATTAATCTCTTCTTCAGACGAAAACTTTCTACCCCGCAAATTGCGTTTAAGCCCAAAAAATAGCCGAAAGTCACACATAGCTAAATTCTATTGCTTTTATATTTTTTGCATAAAAAAACTGGAATAGTTAAAACTGCCGTATGGGACGATGCATTATCATGGTGTCTGGAACGCCACTGAACACTTCAGGCAAATATTTTTCATTGTGCCACTTAGCTGTAACCGTCTTTTGTCCATCTAGCTTAATTGCATTTACTAAGCCCATACTTTTGAAGAATACCGCATACATAACCTTTTTAATAGTTCGCTGCTTCTTAGTCATTGTAGGAGTTTCCTAATATTCGTGAATCCATACACGATTCACTTGGCGGGTAGGAAGGTCGAAAAGAGAATATAAGTTTCGTCAACTGCCACTATTTGGGAAAAAATTTGGCACCCACCATTATTTAGGAAATCTAATGTTTTTTGAAGTCAGAAAGGTGATGCGGCACAAAACGACTTATCACTTTTTTTAAAAGCAGGTGATCGTGTATGATTGTTTATTAGCTGAGGATCCAATCTTGAGTTAATGCTCTATTACCACATACGTGGCTTTATTGTCCTCTTCAATTATTTTTTTACAGCAGCAATATTTTTGTCGGTAACAGCCGTAGGCTGCTTCGTTTTGATGCTGACCAGAATTCCTTTCACGTTCAAATTCCTAATGCCATCGGTAAATTGTAGCCACTAAAAACTGAATCTAAACTCTCTTTGCACGCATAAGAGCTTAAACTTCTTTTAAAATCATAATAAGTTATGTTTCAAATGTGCTCTCTCGTTAATTTCATTTTCTCTTACTTTTAAAAGTAAGTAGCCAAGTTATAACGAACGTAACTTCAACAACAAAACAGATAAAGAGTCACTCTAAATAAACTGTATGATTGTTTTTCACAGTCTACTAGATTTCCTTATTCTCGATAAATTCAGCTCATCCCTCGTAGAAACATCATGATTTGATTTAAATTTATAACTGAGGTACGCCTTACATTAATAAACTAATAAACATCAACGATGTGTCATACATGTTGGTGATGTTAAGAGCGAGTGACTGCGTTTTAGTCCGGTTGTCTGTGCGTTCTGGGGACGGTCCATGTGTTTGTGTGGAGATGGTGATATATTGTGATTTACTTATTTTATCTGTTAGTCTTGTATCACCCTCTCCTCACAAACATAGGGACCGTCCCCAGAACATAGACAACCGGCCCAATAAAACGTAGATGCTCAGGCACAGCACCAGTAGGCCCCTCTCCAACACAGCGACATATGAGTAAGTGCACTGCAAGATGGTGACAGACCTCTAGAAAATTATGAATGCGACGTCGTTGAAATATGGAGCTTCTCAGGACACATTTCATACGCAGTGAAGAACCGGAGATCAAGGTCTTATCGTATATACGTGAAAACATGAAGCTATACCACACAAACACTCACGCGTGCGTATATGTGCGTGAACGCGTGTGTGGGAGGGGGGGGGTAGATTCTCGGTTTCTCCCTTGTTGGTTCATCGTTCTGTTGACGAACGTTGTCTCGGTGTTTTGATAACATTTAAGCTATTTTTGTCCTGGAGTTTTTGCGTAACGATATATGAACTGGGATTGAGGTAACTTGTGTGCATCGCGGTATTTATGTGTAGAATTAGTTCACCCATCGTCACGAGAAGCATGGTGAGCTCTACAAAAATTTAACAGTAATATTATTTTTAGAGACAATGAATTTTAAAATTCAATGGGATTTTCAAAAATTTCAGTGGCATAATTTTTTTTTTGCCAAACGACATAAATGGTTTCATTTATTATGTGGGCCACTGATCAGCTTTTTCTTTTGGATTTACTATCAAAAGGTAGGCTAGTGTTTCTTCCTCCTGGTTTGAAGGAAGTCGGTGTGTGTAGACCGAAGTATGTGTTGAAATAATGCAATATTTTGTATAACACTAATATATTTACAAGTTTAATCTTGGAGTTCCGTTAATAAATGCAGTATCTGGTCTTAATACTAAAGACCGAGAAAAACTGTCTTATAAATAATATTGCTCCTATTTAGATCACTGAGATCTTCGTAGGAGCTGTTTGTTAGATCACTAAGACCTAAGCTTTAACTCGAAGAGATCGTACTTGTAACTGTAGTGAGCTCTAAGAGATCTTTTTTGGAACTATTTGTTCATTCCCTTATTTTTTGGCAAGAAAGTTTTCTCCCCGCCAGTCAAAGAGAGGGAGAAAACAATGAAAAAGAGTATACGGAAATTTCCATATAACCATTTTTGCCTTTCCAAGAAAAGTATATGCTGTAGTTTCCGACGTCATAAATGTATTAAAATAAACAATATACGCCGGAAACCCTTAATTATAGAAAATAAAATACCTCTTAAAGTAATAAATATACAATGCACAGAGATAACAATATACTTCGTAGAATCGCCTCGAACCAAATTATTAACCTATTTATAATAATATATAACAGGAAATATGTACAATAAAACTTATTCTATTATATTTATGCTTATTCAAATACATTTACATAATGGATGATTAACCAGAGGGTTGTCCCTGTAATAAAGTAAATAGTTTTTAGGACTGTAGAAAATAAGACAATGAAGAAATGTAATACCTGACCAGTCCTAAAGTAATTAACAATATTAAATGTCTCTGAACTCCAAGACCTTTTCTATATACAATATATAATATTTACAATTTAAAACTACTATTAAACATAAATATACCTACATCTAAATAAAACTAAAAATACAAAATTAAATCTATTTTATAAATAAAATAATAAATTAAAAATATTACATGAAGTTCGCAAGACATAAAAAATAAACGATGTTTTCAATTCAAAATTACAAAGTTGTAGCTGATTTTATATTTCTACCTCAGTCAACAAGGGTCTAAGGCAATGACTAAATGAAGAAAGTGTGTTTACATTTAAAGCTTGGTTAAGTACCAAGTATAGGCTCCAATAATACCTAATGATAACAGTCACTGAATGGAATAAATATTGTTATTAAGTTCATGATGAAAATTATTTCCTTGAAGTTGATAAGCTAAAATTTTTAGTTTGACAAACTTTCAGTAATCTCAGCAATGGACTCGTCTGTTTAAATTATTTTCTTTTTGTGTACAACTATTGCAGCGTTTTAATAAAATTGTTATTTCAATAATACTAAATGTTTTATAAGGAATTTATAATTAAGACTAAGTCATATTTCTTGGTGAAAATTATACCTTGACTCAAATTTACGTTTTTATCTTCTGGTGTAAATCAACATGTATAAGCCAATTACATAGAGCTTTTAATTCTTATAATGACGCAAAATAAAACTTAAGGATATCTTTCGGCTATAACATAAATGGAAACTAATGAAGAGGAATAGGAGATTAAGGACAACAATGATAGGGCATTATTCTGTAAATTTAAGTAAGTATACCGGGTGTCCTTGAAATAGAAAGACAACATATGAAAAATGGAAAGATGTAATTATATAGAATATACACCCAAAATATTTTTCTAAAATTTCCGTCTTATAAGCGAGAAAAAAAATTTCACAGATATTTAAACAAATTTTGTCACGTCACTGTGCGATTATAAAAAATATCGGAGACATCTTAAAGTTGACCGACAATAACAAAAAAAAAGTTTCCTTATTGTCCATCTCATCCAGCTGTTACGTATGTAAACATACGCTATAGCGTATGATTGTGTGTAAGATATTTATTATTTATACACATTCTGAATATCTTGAATTCATGGGAGTGACGTAATTTCAATGTTCAAAGTGCTTTTAATTTCGGGGTTCGCGTCGGAATTGCTTCACAATATTTTGGATTTATATTCTATATAATTACGTTTTTCCATTTATCATATGTTGTCACTTTGTTCCAAAGATAACCTTTATATTTGAGTTTGCTTATTTTCTTTTAACAATTAATTTCTTACAGTAATACAAAAATGTTAAAAAAACATCTATACAGGCTGTCCTCAAAATAAAGAGACAACGTACGAAAAATGGAAAGACGTAATTTTGTAGAATATAAATCCAATATATTGTGACAATTACGACGCAAAACCCAAAATTAAAAACCTCTAAAAAATGTATCATGTTCCGCCTATGAATTTAAAATATTCAGAATGTGTATAAGTAATAAATACATCTATTGATAGACGCACACAAACACACACACATACGCTACATAGTATGTTTACATACGTAACAGTTGTCGATGCTATAAAAACTATAACATTGTTGTATGCCAAGGTCAATAACTTCGTACAAAATCAGCTGTTTATACATTCAGTTGAATTATTAAAAATAAAATTAAGATGTGTGTTACATTAATTTACAAACCTATTTTAAAGATCACACAAAAAATAAAATTATTTAATTGTTTTTAGAAGTAGCATCATTTCATATGTCAGTAACAAAAAAGAACATTAGCGTAATATGTTCTTTTTTGTTACTAGAAGTAAGAAATATAAAATATTAATATGGATTCAGAATCCCGATATTCAATTTACACGCTGCAATGCTTATGTTTATAAAAACGATAGAAGATACCATTGGGTATAAGTTTGGTATAGTAAGTGTTCGATAACCTGGTACGAATATCAGCTGTTAAAAATTCGTGGGAATTTTTAAAGACAATGTATTAAAAGTACATTTAAGATGTGTGCTCTACGAACATTTAACGTTCTATTTGGTAACAATTTATCTTTAATCGAAAATCGTATCGAACGTATGTAACGATTGACAACTAGACGAAACTTACAGTGAGAGCGACAATAACAAAACTATTCGTTTGGTCATTGTGGATCAGCTTTAAGGTATCATCTCTGATACATTTTATTAATATAGTCGATCGCACAGTGGCATGACCAAAATTTTTGAAATATCTTTCTCATTTTTTTCTCGCATATGAGAATGATTTTTGGGAAAATATTTTGGATTTATACTCTATATAATTATATCTTTCCATTTTTAATACGTTGTTTTTTTAGTTCAATGACATCAAGGACTCATAACGTGCCTTCATAAACCTTTCCTCATTAGAGACGGCCGTTCTTTTTCATAATGTTTGATGATAGTGCACGTAATCTGTTACAAACGTATAATTTTGAATGAGTATGGCCGTCTCTAATGAGGAAAGTTTTTGAAGGCGTGTTATATTAAACAATAGCTGAATCCGGCAATCCTTTGCTATTTCTGAATTTTAGTATGTATGTATAACGTAGATGAACACAATTAAAGGTTTGATATCAATTATTGTATTTAATTCATATTAGATATTTACTTATATATTTTTATTTTTGTGTTTTGGATTACATAAATTATAATTACAATTGTATTAAACCTTAAGTTCATTGCAATGCTCTTGAATATACAATGTTTAACCTTCTCTTTATGTAAATATATCCAATTATCAAAACAGCACTCCAACTTACTTGTACTCACGCGCGACAGCATTAATTATCTCGTGAACTTCAATGTGAGTAGTACTGTTTCGAGCGCCATCTACATTTAAATAATAATACTGCAACTATTGATATTAAATTATTAGGTCCCTAAATTTCTTTCTACTGGTCAGATCGAGGATTTCAATAGCTTTAAACGTGTTTTGATCTCCTCCTAGATCTCATCAGTGTTCGTGGAGAAGTATGCCAATGAATTAATTGCCGTTAAGTATAACACAATCTTGTACGTCACGTGTCATGGGAAGGCGTCACGAGGTCTCTGACGTAATTCTAAATTCTTGCTATTTAAAATATTAGTAAACATAATGTGATAATTAACTATTTTAATAGTTTAATTTTATATAAGTACGTAACTGATAAAGTAATTATTTTTGAAATAGATTTTATAATCGTTTCCAAAAAAGCATATGGAACTAATAGGAATTTAAAGACTTCATTTCTAAAATGCGTTATTTCTAGGACAATATATGGATTACTACCAATCAAGAGTGTTATGCGTAAATTGCGGAAGAACTTACAAAAGAAAAGCACATCTGAGTAGACACCTGAAATATGAATGCGGTAAAATGCCTATATTCCATTGCTCAGTGTGTAACTACAAATGTCATAGGAGAGACGCCATGCGACAGCATCTATTATCGAAAAAACATGAAAATAAAAGCAAATAAATAATTTTGTTAGCTCAAAACTCAATTAAAAGATTTCAAACAGTGATACCATGTGTTTTACGTAGATTTATATATTCCCTACAATATCAATATCAAAGGTTGTGGGTATAACACTCATATTATCTAATCAGTTATGTATAATTTACATTACATTTTTAATCTACTATATTTATTTTTTAGTTTACGATGGGGAAATATACTCTTGCCCCACATGTTACAAAATGTACAAGCATCTGGGTAATTTGACAAGACATCAAAAGTATGAGTGTGGAAAAAGAGCGGAATTCCAGTGTCCCTATTGTACTTACAAGTGTCACCGTAAAGATGTTCTGAAAGTTCATTTAAAGAATACCAAAAAACATCAGTATATGGACAGCGACAGCATTATTATATGAATAGGATCTAAAGTTAAAATTAAAAATATTGCAAAGGTCTTGAGCAAATACATTTTTAAAATTAAGTTTCGAAAGTATTAAACTGAATTAATTATTTACGACGTGCTACCCAGAAATTCTCGGAATGCGAAAAAAATCACACTAAATTGTTCTTACCACTTATTCAATACCATCCCCATCAAATTACTCTCCTACCACATAAATACTCCGATCCTAACAGAAGTAGAAACATTGCGTATTAACGCGTTCAACACTGCCTGCGATTCGGTCAAGATCTTCTCAGTCGTCTCAAAATGGCGCCCCTTGAGCTTCATTTTCAATTTCAGAAACAGGAAGAAGCCAAAAGGGGCAAGATCTGGGAGTAAGGAGGGTGGCGTAATACTGCCGTCTTCGTTGAGTCTAGAAACTGACGTACAACAAGTGACGTGTGGGTTGGTGCACTGCCATTGTGTAGGATTCACGAATCCTTTTGCCATTTGGCAGGCCGTTTGCGTCGAATGTTTTCTCTTAGTCTCCGAAGAACATCGCAATTAAATCGTTCATTAATAGTTTCAACCTCTGAGAAATCTTTTGGGCACGATGCCATCAGCGTTAATGAAGTAAATCAACATCGACTTGACATTGCTTCGAACTTGCCGTGCTTTCCTAGGTCATGGTGACGATGGCGTCTTCCACTGCGATGATTGCTGCCTTCTTTCGGGATTATACCCATACACCCATATTTCGTCGCCAGTAATGATTCTGGTACTGAAGTTCATATCCCTTTAAGCACTTTTTTCAGCTCTGTCTGATGTCGTTTCTGTTCAATGCTGAGTAATCTTAGCACAAACTTCGCAGCAATACGTCGCATCTTGAGTTGGCCGGACAAAATACGCTGACAAGCGCCACACGACAAGGCGACAATGTTACAAATATCATGATGTCAGATTGTTCTCCTTGAGTCTTGCAGGATAGCATCACGCAATTTGACTGCATTTTGTGGCGTGTTTTCCATTGATGGACGACCGGAATGCTTATCATCAACCAACACACTTCCATTTTTAAAACGGTTGTACCACCAATAAGTTTGCGTCTGGCCTAAAGCATCCCCACCAAACGCTTGCTTATGTATTTTCACAGGTTTCCCTGCTGTTTTACGAAGTTTTTAAACAGAATTTGATCCGCGCTTTTTGCTCTTACATATCATACATTATAGCCTCGCAGAATAACTCAATCACAACTCAACAAATGTAAACACAAAAACTGTTTGTCACCACCTAGCAAAGTACCAGTTAACAGACTGACTTAGTATAGACGCAGCTTAGACCATCTAGCGCTATAAAGCTGTACTACTATCCCTTTGCGCGCCACATTTAAATACCGTAAATTTTTGGGTAGCTCTTCGTATTTGAGATTTAATTAAATGTGAGAAAATGAATGTATAACAAAAATTTCTATATATTTTTTCAGTAAAAAACAATAGTAATTTTTTTATACATGTTAGAACCAAAATAATCGATATTATTTCGGTTCTAATTTCATTTACTTAATTTCTCAGCAAGTAAATTGTATTGTAAATGCAGGAGTTACGGGGTAACTTTTAGAAATATTTATTTTATTTTCAGACTACTATTTATTAATGTAGGAGTTTTTATTGTTGGAATCTTTTAAATAAATTTATCAAAGTATTATTTATTTTTAAATAAAATTTAGAAAACATGGACTGTGCCAAAAAGTTTTAAATAAACGTATGTTAAACTATCTTGATATATTCTAGAAATCACTATTGTTCAGCGTTTGTTGTGAAATTAACGCTTTTTTTTATAGACCCGTCTATACTAAAGAATTAAAAAAAAATTGAATGCCAACCTTTAAATAATTAAGTGAGATCACAGAATAATTTGAAAGTCTTTTAAATTAAATATCTAAGACCAATCTTTTAGGAGTGTCACGCTGTCGTATAAAGAATTTAAACACTTCCTACTACGAAAATAAAATGTTTCCTGAGGATTTTCGAATCATCATCGTCAATAATAAAAACTTACTTATTGCTTGATTATTGTCACAAAAGTTCTTACAGCACACTGATTTTTGATCAAATAAATAGCTTTATTATCAAAATTACAAACTGTAGTTAACAAAAAAAAATTCTCGTAACTTCTCCTTCTATTTTTAGATGTATGACTTAAAAAATGTTTTTCAAGGCCAATAATTTATTGTTGTAAGGTACAAGGACTGTTAGCGGTAGTCCATGGATAAAAATGAAAATATCTATGTCTGTTGAGAGCCGATTTTTTGTTTCCAGATACATTGTTGTAAGTTTAAAGTTAAAGTATGTGTAATAGTTAATTAAAAATATGTTTTTATCAGGAAGTGGATTTAAACTTGGATACGTATTTCGGCAACTAAGTTGTTATCATCAGCAAAAGGTAATATATTATTCTGGAATGCATTTTCAATACGATCTCTTTCTTTTTGAAATCATAAAATATTGCAATCTCTTCTAGTATATTTAGCAATGGTAGATGTCGAGCCTCTCTTAGTACTTGGCACTGGTTTCGCAATTGCTTAACTGATTTCATTTACAAATAATTCCTTATCGCTTTACTTGTCTCAAATCAGTATGTCAACGATTTTCTAAAGCACTTTTGACTTGAATTTTCCCAAGATCTCAATGTTTGGATTTGATGTTGAACTTCGAATCTGCACTGCACATGTTCATATAAAATTTACAATTGCTTTATACACTAGAAGTTCATTTTCAAGTGACAGTTGGGATCTTGTTCTAATGTCCCAGTACAGTAGTGCTCAATTTAAGCCCCATTTGCTTCCTGTTTGTAAATATGTATTAAGGAAAAGGAATATACGAAGCTGCAATGCTTACGTCTACGATAACTATTGTTACTTGTGAATAATTATTCTGCAAATTCGTTCGGAAAGATTGCGAGTCTTTATCCACACTGGTCACTATAGCTTCGTGCTTGATTCCGTTTACAAATCATGGCTTATCACGTCCCTTGGCATAAATCAGGATAATGAAAAATTTGCGGAAAGTCACATCTATCCCGAAACGCGTGGGTGCATTTCGCTCTTAGTGGAGCTTGTCAATACACGGTATCCTGGAGACAGACAAGAATTCCACTTCTATATTTCGCGTATATATCTATATATATATAAAAGAGAGTGGCGTTAGTTACTACGCTTATAACTCAAGAACGCCTGGACCGATTTCGAAGATTCGCACCAATTCGGACTGGTCTCCGGCCAAACAAGAAGAATACCCAAGACAATTCCCGAATTATACCGAAAAAAAAATTATCAAGAAAATTCATTTTCCCATACATTTTGTAGGGAGTGATTTTACTATGTTTATAACTCAAGAACGCCTGGACCGATTTCGAAGATTCGCACCAATTCGAACTGGTCGGACTGGTCTCCGGCCAAACAAGAAGAATACCCAAGAAAATTCCCTAATTATCCCGGAAAAAAAAATTATCAAGAAAATTCATTTTCCCATACATTTTGTAGGGAGTGATTTTACTACGCTTATAACTCAAGAACGCCTGGACCGATTTCGAAGATTCGCACCAATTCGAACTGGCCGGACTGGTCTCCGGCCAAACAAGAAGAATACCCAAGAAAATTCCCTAATTATCCCGGAAAAAAAAAATTATCAAGAAAATTCATTTTCCCATGCATTTTGTAGGGAGTGATTTTACTACGCTTATAACTCAAGAACGTCTGGACCGATTTCGAAGATTCGCACAAATTCGGATTGGTCTCCGGCCAAACAAGAATAATACCCAAGAAAATTCCCGAATTATCCCGAAAAAAAAAATTATCAAGAAAATTCATTTTCCCATATATTTTGTAGGGAGTGATTTTACTACGCTTATAACTCAAGAACGCCTGGACTGATTTCGAAGATTCGCACCAATTCGGATTGGTCTCCGGCCAAACAAGAATAATACCCAAGAAAATTCCCGAATTATCGCGGAAAAAAAAATTATCAAGAAAATTCATTTTCCCATACATTTTGTAGGGAGTGATTTTACTACGCCATCTTCATGATATATGACGAAGTCTGCCGGGTCAGCTATTTAAATATAAACAAAATTTGAAGGCAAAACAACGTTTGCCGGGTCAGCTAGTAGGTAATATATTGAACTTACTGGAGATGAGAGAGATAAGTTCAAAATATTACCTATATATATGCGAAGTACAAAAGTGGAAGTCATGTCTGTCTCCAGGATACCATGTATTGACAAGCTCCAATAAGAGCGAAAGGCATCCACATATTAAAGGATAGATGTGACTTTTCACAAATTTTGCATTATCCTAACAACCCGGAAGGTGGCGTCGCGACGTGCAGCGTTCTGTATATTGGTACAAACTCAGTTTGCCGAATTGTAGAAATTAACGCAACACATTAGGCGACATTTACATGTAAGGTGAGATTTAATACTCATTACTTCTCATTTACAGTAAGTTCAACAAATTAGGATATCAACGATTTTCTAATGTTCCCAATGTTTAGGTTTGATGCTAAACCCCATACCTACACATTATAAGTCCAAATAGATTTTAGAATTGCTTTATACACTAGAAATTTATTTTGAAGTGATTGTTAGAATTTCGTCTGTTCAGTTTAAAACCCAATTTGCTTCCTTTTTGTACAAATATATTTGCGCCAGGTGAGTTGACGATTAAAATGGATCCTAAGTATCTCACGTCTTCATTTTGAATTAACTGCTGTTCATTTAATTCCACAGAATACAACTCTTTTCATTGTGAATGTAGCATTTATTGGTATGATATCCTGAAGTACAATACCAAATCTTTTTCCATTTGAAAATTATGTTTTTCATTTACTAAATAATCGCTATTTTTGCTACTATTGGAATTTACATAGTATTGCTTGAATTTCAACATTATTTTAACTAGTTTTTCTATACAATAATACTCAGTATATTCCGTGACGAAACGTGATTCTTCAATAGGTTTATTATTCGCATTATTTATACTATTTCTCATATGTGAATAATGTTTTGAATAACATATTATTTTTTAAACTTAATCCAATTTATGCTGCCAGTGAAATTTCAAATATTAGGGTACATTCTACTAGCTTTAAATCTGCAGCAACAGTCCGCGAAGACAACGCAAGTTTTCTATAGACACACATATTAATGTAACGTGCCTCCAAAAAGTTTCCTCATTAGAGACAGCCATGCTCTTTTTTAATGGTGAGCATGTAATCTGCCACAAACGTATAATTCTGATAGTTTGATTATGTAAATGTAACTGTGTGTAATAATTACTAATTTAGTTTTTGAAAAAAATATTTATTACAATAGTCAAAATTAAAAGAAAATAATACTAAAGCAGATGTTGGATATTTTGACCATTATTTTGAAAACAAAGTTGCTTTCAAATCCATTTATTAGGATTTCTTGGGCCATGGCAGCGCAAGAATTCACAATAGCATTACGAATCACTTCGATTGTGTGATGTCCGGTCTTGAAAATGGTATTCTTTAAATATGGAAAAATAAAATAGGCTAAAATTGTGAAATCTGGAGATCTTGGAAGAAAATTAATAATTCTTGTATCGAAAAATTCTTGCAAAAAAGCTAGACATTTCTGCCCTGGTGCATTATCTTGCTGAAAATATCCTTCCGTAAATTCATCATCATTAAGGGTCTACTTTAGTGCCCGAAAAATTACCATTTCAGAAATATGCAACCCACATTACAGCATACTACAACAGACTAGGCACCAAGACGCCCTGCTGAGAGGGTCGAAGGATTATGTAAATTAGCAAACAAATTTGATTATTGACACATCAGCTACTTGGGATGTATTTATGCCTTGTTTTCAGCAGATAGATGATCTGTGTATTTCCGCCTAAAATTTTTTGAATCGTAGATAAAGAATAGATGTATTATTATAACAAATGTAACTTAATAGGTTCTAATATAAAATAAGTAGTGTAGTAAAGCTACACAATTTTACCCATACATACCTAATTGAAATACTTAGATGCTTGCGTAAAGTAAAAGACAAACAAATGTATTAACTTGTTTTCCTCTAAAAGTGGTTACGGCATTACCTGGCTTTCTAATCCTTCTTAGTCATTTAAAGTTAATCACCTGGTTACTTGGAAAAATGTATATAATTCGATAAAGATATGACCATATGATATTAGTGTTGGTGACCGTTGTAATTTTGAAATATAAACAACAATGGGACTTCACTCCCAAAAAAGATTGACAACCGCTGCAAAACGGAAAAGTAGAAAACAGTTGATGAAACAAATTCGGATAAAAAATCGAATAGTGTCTCAACGTGATAATATTGTAGATAATGAAATTGTTTTCACTGAGACAAATTCGGCACGCGACGACAGTTTTGATTCGGATATATCCGATGAGGTTTTTATTGAAACAGGAAATATAAACAATATTGCAAATTTTACTCTTGCTGGACGTAGGATTGTTGATATAAATCATCTGTTTACTGTTCTAAAAGGAATACGACATGATATGTTTGGCTGTACTTTTCAAAATGTAGAAATAAAAGCGGAAAAACATTTTGGTTTTAAAAGTGTTTTTACGTATAAATGCAACATGTGTGGAATAACCGATACATTCAGTACTGAAAATGAAAATAAAAAATGTGGAGTA
Organism: Melolontha melolontha; assembly: GCA_935421215.2. Classification (NCBI taxonomy): domain Eukaryota; kingdom Metazoa; phylum Arthropoda; class Insecta; order Coleoptera; family Scarabaeidae; genus Melolontha; species Melolontha melolontha. The sequence goes on along the minus strand of OW285235.1, from coordinate 47,590,821 downwards.
AATGAAGCAGCGGTGTGTGGAACTGTTGCAATAGGGGCGGGTCATTCACAATTAACAGAATTTTCCGCAGCTTTAGACATTCCTCAAATGTCTTCAGCAACGTATGCGCGCATAGAAAAAAAAGTGCTAAAAAATACAGAGGAGTTAGCATTAAAAGAAATGCTAGCTGCAGGAAAGGAAGAACGTAAGTTGGCAATTGAAGCAGGAGAAATTGATAGCGACGGAATACCTTTTATAACTGTAACAGTGGATGGAGCTTGGTCAAAACGAAGTTACAAGTCTAATTATAACGCTCTCTCGGGCGTTGGGTGCGTAATTGGGACCAGAAGTAAAAAAGTTATGTACGTAGGAGTAAAAAATAAAATGTGCAAATTTGGTAAAAGAGGATAAAAAAAATGTTCCGTCTCATAAATGTTTTCAAAACTGGAACAGTTCTTCAACTTCTATGGAAGCAGCTATTATTCTAGATGGGTTTAGAATATCAATAGAAATGCATAATTTGCGATATAAAACTATTATTGGTGATGGGGATAGTAGTGTGTATAAAAAAATTCAAACAGCAAAACCTTACGGACCAACATATTTTATTGAAAAAATTGAGTGTCGAAATCATGTGTTGCGAAATTTCTGTACGAAAATACGAGAAATTTCAAAAACTCCTCGATCAGATATGTGTATACGAAATTTTTTACGGCAGAATATTCTTAAATTTAGGGCAGCTGTAGCTAGTGCCATAAAGTACCGCAAAAATGAAAATGTTTCTTTTCAACAAAAAATTGAAAACTTAAAAAATGATATTCTCAATGGACCTGCCCACATATTTGGAGAACATAGTAACTGTGCTAGCTATTTTTGTAGTAAAGATCGTAACAATGGTAACAATTCAAATACTATTGATTACAAACATTTCAAAAGCAGTGCTCTATATGATATATTTTTCCAGTCTTTGAATAGAGTAGCCAATTTATCCTCCAGTTTACTTTATGACGTAGACAATAACGCCGTAGAATCCTTCAATTCTGTTGTGAATAAATTCGTGGGAGGAAAAATAATAAATTTTTCGCTGGGAGGCTCGTACCAAGGGAGACGTTTTGCGGCAGCCATAAATTATAATAATAAAGAGACATTTGTATATACATTTGTTAAGAAAACTAATGGGGATAATTTTAACGGTGTATATTTGGAAAAATTCAAAAATCTTAAACTAAATCAAGCAATAAAAAAGAAAAGCAAAAAAAATAAAATTCGAATTCAAAGTGCTGATTCGGATTACGGAGCGTGCAAAATCGTGGTACCTGACATGCCTATTCCGGAATACGAAAGCAAGAGAAAACAATTTCTTGATGAATTGTCATTATCTGATTGTCATAATGTTCAAATTAGGACGGTGAATCAGAGACATAACAACGAATGGGAAAAAGAGAGACATAAGATTAACGGCAAGTAACTTTGGCAAGATTTGTAAAATGAGAGAAAAAGCAGACACGGCTAGTACAATAAAACATATGCTGTATACTAATAGATTCAATAATAAAAAAACTACCACATTCTCTACAGTATGGCATAGATAATGAAGAAAGGGCCAAGCAAAAATTTATGGAAATTACAAATTTGAAAGTTGAGGCATGCGGTTTGTTCATTGACGAGAAGAAAAAATGTTTAGGTGCCACTCCAGACTGATTAATTGGATTCGATTCTATTGTCGAAATAAAATGTCCTTATTCAGCGCGTGATAAATTAATACATGAAGCCATTAACGAAAAATTAATTAATTATTGCACCTTAGATGCAAATGATAGTAACAAAATTTTGCTAAAAACTTTTGATAATTATATGTATCAAGTGCAGGGACAACTCCACATCACCAAAAGAGAGAAATGTTATTTCGCAGTTTATACTAAACACGATTTGAAATATATAGTAATAGAACGAAATGATGATTTCTGGAATCATCATATGATTGAACATCTGGAAAAATTTTATATGAATGCATACTTCCAGAAATAATTGACGCGAGGTATCATAGAGATCAATCTATAAGAAGTATTATGAAAAAAGATCTCTAATTATTTTTTATTCTAATTTTTTTAAAATACAAACTATTTACTTATGTAAATACAGTAATTTATTAGCTGCAAATTAGTTTGTTAACATATAAATGACTAGAAAATTCATCTTTGATGTTTAGTCTCCGATCCGCACTTAATTTGCGGTGATTATTATTGATCAAAATTCTCTTAAAACTCAATCAAATGTAATTTAATTAGCCATTGAACCAGTTGCAGCATTTATTTCAATATTTACGCCGATTTATTGGTTGATAAGTTAATATTGTTATAGGTAGAAGCCTGTGGAGCCAATTTACATAATCCTTCGACCCTCTCAGCAGGACGTCTTGGTACCTACTCTGGTACCTACGTGTGCTGTAATGTGGGCTGCATATTTTCGGGGACGTTGAGTATCGGGTTGCCTGTTTTTGACTTTTATTTTTATTGATAACTAAACAACAATTACATCTAGACAAAAACGGGCTGTATAGCTACCTAGATATTATAAATACCTACAACACAAACATTTCATAACTACATTAGCTGGCCTGGTTATCTCTCAATTTGTCCGGATAGATTTTCTGTTTCTTACCGATAAAAGTCAAACCGTTCAAAAATTTTGAAAAAAACGTAAATACCTACCTAGTTTTTATTGATACATGGTCATACATACATCGAGCGGTCTTTCAACTTTTAATTTGAAGCCAAAAAATGGCCGGAAAAATACACTCATTTCAGTGTGGGATTGCCGGGTATAGCGTAGAGCCTTAAGTTCATTAATAAATGGCTCTAATAATTTATTTCGGTATCTTTCAGCAATTATGGTTTGATTAAAAAATATAGGCTCAATAATTCGTCTTCTTGAAACTGCTAGCCAGACGCCTATTTTTTGTGGATGTAGCGTAATTTCCATAAATTCATGAGAGTTTACTGCAAACCAAATTCTCATATTTTGCTTGTCTAAATATCCTGAAAGATAGAACCCAAGCCTCATCCGAAAAGAAGCATTTGTCGAGAATTTAATTATTATTTCTGTTATTCAAAAACTGTACTGTGTTCTCGTAACAAAATCTGTTCGAGTTCCGTTGTTATCCATTCGATGTCGAATATCCTCTATGCAATTTTCTGTTCGTTTTCTAGGTGCTCCATCGCTAGGTTTACGTGTTAATTGCCCCTGTTTCACCAAATTTAATAACAAGCTTGAATATGTTTTTGCAGTTGTGCGTAAGTAACTAACAGATTAGGATACTGTCGCCGGAAATCCTGTAAACACTGATTAGTGGAATAAACCCAATTTCTATTTTCTAATTTTTGGCCAGTTCTATAGTAACTTTAAATAATCAATATTTTATGTTTTAACTAACATTATAATAAAATAATACAAAAAACATAAGTGTTTATAATTTTAATTTACGTATGACAACTGTCAGAATTTGAAGCTTCTTGAAGCTTGGCATGTGTACCAATCTTCGATTACTAAATTACTTAAAAGACAGCCTACTGTAATGAGGAAAGTTTTTGAAGGCACGTTAGATACTTCGTGGAATATTGTACGACTGGGATACGAGTATATTTTCAATAGATCCGTTTTTGTTTCATTTTTGTTATTAAATAACAAATCGTTGCTTTGGATCGAATTAATCTGTTAAACAAATCACTGACTCTTCGAAAACAATTTTCATCATGGATTAGGTTTTCCAATTCATTTTTTTTCCAATTTTGTGTATTGTGCTATTTCAAAATAAATAATTTTATTTGACGAGTCAAACTACGTTCCACTACAGATAAAGTTACCAACGCTTTACCTAGGAAACGAGAAATACTGTAGGTGAAATATTGGTACCTCCCATGTCGTTCAGTTTACTCGCTTCCAGGGTGTATACATATTTTGCGCGTGCAATATAGGAAATATAAGAACACACGCCGCTGGTCGAACTTGTATCGGGTCTGCTACAACACGCCGGCAAAATGGGACATCTTCATAATTATATAAGAAAGTTAATAATAAAAAAAAAATTTAGTTTATTTCGGTATCATTTCTTATCTTATGGAAAACTTTTTGGCACCAGTTTTATTATACGTACGCTATTAAAGTATAATATTTATTATCCTAATATTGCCATCATATTATTTTAAAAACAGTTATGATCAAGGAATTTATTTATCCCTTATTCCTTTCTAATCTGCTAAATTATTTTGTATTTGATAAATTTATTTAAAAGATTCACTACATCGCCTGATGGGCACATAGATAGTTTTAACTTGTTATAAAAATGTTTATGGTTGAGTAGGTTTTTATATTTTTATATTGAATAAACTTTTAATTGTTTATATTGATTTGATTCTAGAATAGGTTTGTTCAAACCCAATGGAAAACTATATTTAATATCTGACTCAAATAATAATGCCTAACGAAATGTATTAACTTAAATTTTTACAGTTGAACACCAAGCAGTCCAGACACTTGATCATAATTAGCGACCGGAGACGAGAGACTCATTGCTCACCGCCCACGGGCGTACTCTTAAAAATTCGTATTTTTAAAGAGTTTTTAATTTTATTTATATAATTGGAGAACAAACGGGTGGTGATCTATAAAATACATTTTTATTTGTTCATTTTGTAGATCAAGTTGAGAAAAGGAGTATTAATATTAACTATCAATACTTTCTCAAGGTTCTCTTCTGTAAAATTTACTCTCTTTGACTGAAATACATCCTTGTAGATAGAAAACGTCCTTTCTACATGGCAATAGGTTATAGGTGCATACTGGAAATATTCTTTTATTTCAGCGTATTTAGCAGTTAGATTTGGAGGCATTGTCCCCATATACAATTGCCGCAATGCTATAAAATCTGGTTTTCTATAAAAAACTGCGTCTAACTTTTGCCGAAGGCTGCATCCGAAGTCACTTGGAATATTTTTTAAATTATTAATAGACACATCTAATGTGGTTAATCCACCATTTAATTTGAGATTTTGATTTTCAAAATAAGTGATTGGTTTTGGTAAATTTCCAAAGTGTTCCCGAAGTACAACTGATTTTTTATGTTTGGTATTTGTATTAGTTTTTTGCACTCATAAATACTTCGAGCATTATCATTTAAACCTTTAACGAAATTTTGTAAACTATCGAAATTCTCTGCATAAAATTTAGTAGCTTCCATCCATGTTCCCCATCTAGTTATTACTAAAGAGGGAGCCAGTGACAAACATGAAAGTTTTTCACTGTAAAGAACTACTCTCAATGGTGCTTTTCTAAAAACTTTTTAAAAGCGGATACAAGGGTTTCACGTTACGGAAAGGTGTCTCTGATATATTCACAGATTCTGTGGAGAGCATGTGCTACACAAGTAATATGTAGCATGTTAGGATATGTCTCCTCAGAGACGCCTTTCATGAAGTTGATAGGCTTGTATCCGCTTTTAAAAAAGTTTTCAGAAAGCACCATTAAGAGTAGCTCTTTACAGGGAAAAGCTTCAATGTTTGTCACTGCCCCCCTCTCCAGTAATAACTAAATTTGGAACATGGCTGGAAGCTACTAGTTTTTATGCATGGAATTCTATAGTTTACAAAATTTGTTTAAATGACGAGGTCGATGTATTTCTAATACAAATTCCAAATTAAAAAAATCAGTTGTACTTTCTTCAGGAACACTTTGGAAATTTGCCAAGACTAATCGTTTATTTTGAAAATCAAAATCTCAAATTAAGTGAAAGATTAACCGCATTAGATGTGGCTATTAATAATTTGAAAAATATTTCAAGTGATTTCGGTTGTGGCCTTCGGCAAAAGTTAGACGCAGTTACTAATGGAAATCTTTAATAGCATTGTGGCAATTGTGTATGGGGACAATGCCTAAAATTCTAACTGCTAAATGCGCTGAAATAAAAGAATATTTCCAGTATGCACCTATAACCAGTCGCGATGTAGAAAGGACGTTTTCTATCTACAAGGTTGGATTTCAATCAAAGAGAACAAACTTTACAAGAGAAAACCTTGAGAAAGTATTGCTAGCTAATATTAATACTCTTTTACTCAACTTGAACTACTAAATGAACAAATAGAAATGTATTTCCTATTTTATAGATAACCACCCGCTTGTTTTCCAATTAACAGTTAAAACACTGAAGAAAAGAAACTAACTCACCGTACTTTATCTGTCTTACTAAATACAAGCTAATAAATAAAATCCCGCTTATATCTACGCCCATGACGAAAGGAATTTGACTATTACATCGAAGTAATTGCGTCACAATTCTACGATGTTCAGTTAAACGAATAGTGCTATTCAGTAACTGCGTGTTGTACTTAGGGATGTTATAGACTATTTATATGATCCATCGTAATTTCAGCCCGACGCGTCTGTTCTCTAATCATAATACTCCTTGCACTGTGCCTAATCAACCTCTAATATCCATTCTGTCAGTTTTGCATTATCTATAAAGACAACTATCCTTCTGAAGGAGAATGTTGGTACTCTAGTAGGTTCAATAAATCCTTGGAGATATATTTTTCTTAGTTTCTTTATTTGTATTCTTTTTCTGATTCCTTTTAGCTCATTATAAGTACAAATTACACGTGAAAAATGGAAAGATGTAATTACATAGAATATGCATCCAAAATATTTTCCCAAAATTCCTTCGCATACGCGAAAAAAATTACAAAGGTATTTATAAAATATTTGTTTCGCCACTGCTTTTGAAGAAGTGGAACCTACTGTTACAAAAGAAGCAGAGGTATACCTACTTTTTATGTTATTGTCGTTTGGCCTTAAGTATCGAAACAATTATGCCACGATTCAGTCAGTTGTCGATCGGTACATATTACTATGAATAGTGGTTTTGCAATTGAATAGACCACTATTCACAATAAATCTATCCAGCAAGGATACTCAGTCGGTTTAATTTAAAAAAAGGGACTGCTTTCCTCTCAAGGTTCCAATTGGAAAACGTGGTTTTTCTCTTCTACAAATTTATAATGCGCCAGTAAAAGAGTATTGACAAATGTTATAATTATGTTTCTTTAAGTTACTTGTAAACTTCTTGAAATAAGGTTTAATAATAATACACAGTAAACTTTAAATGAATCTTTAATACAAAAATTTAAAAAAATAACCTTTATAAAGTATAAAGGTTAATATTGCCTCATTTAACAATATTATCAAGGTAAAAATATCGCATGGAAGTGACCGCAGCATGCGATAAAAACTTCCTTTATGACAGCCGATCAAAATTAAAACTAATAAATTACAAAGATGCTTTTTAATTTCTCCCACAAAAAACAAAATAAACAAACTGATATGACAGACCGAAGCAAACTCTAACACATGTGCAACCACATGAAAAAATATGCCCTTGATATCCCACAAGCGTACAAAATTCTCAGTTACAGAAATTTTTTATATTAGAAATTTTAAAAAACGTTCTTTGTCATTTAAATCAAATAACTAAGAATAAAATATATATATATCAAAATTAACATAATGGAAAAATACAAAATTCCATATAAAAATAATATTAATAATAATAAGATCTTTTAATATAATTTACTTACGTAAAAATAAAAAATATATTCATATATTTTCTCGAGACACATGATTTAGAAAGCGTACCAAATTAACAAAAACGAGATCAACTAACTCGTATAAATAAATCGGTAATGAATACAAACACCAACCACTAATTAATCAAAAATCACGAAATTACTTAACAAAGATAAAATTTATCTTATAATAAACACGTCTTTCCAAACCCAGAGTATACTTGTGTCTGCCTACAGCAAAGCACGCAGGCTCCGTATAAAAAATACAGTTATAAATATCGTACACAGCAATGCAAACGGCTTTCACCAACAGCGCTAGTCAAATATAAATATTCAAAATAATAATACACTCATAAATAATTAAATAACTTTTCAAAATATACGTGGGGAAAAGTTCATAGCAATATGTACATGTGTACATTCGATATTATTTACATTTACGTGTTGGGCTATAGGCAGATTGTTACCAAATTGGACATGAAATTCCCGGTAGAGCACACATCTTCTTTTAATAATTCACATGTATACAAACTAAAAGTATACATTTTTAACAGCTGATTTTTTGTACGAGGTTATCGAACCCTTACCATACAAAGCTGTTTAAACAATGTAGGTGTAGTTTTCCGCGGTCGTTCTCTAGATGTAGATCTCGGTTTCTGGGTTTCCGCGTCGAGTTAGGCGTAATTGCCAACGTTTCGTCCACTGTTTCAAGGGACATCTTCAGGGCTGTACGTAGATGTTCGTCGTTTCGCAGTGGCTTGAAGAATGCTATGACAGTCTTTCGATGAATTCTTACTTTTTCTAAACTCCCAGCACCGTGACATTCGCTTTACCATGGAGGTGGACTCAGACGGAAGTCTCCCGTTTTTAGACGTCTTAGTGACTCGCAAAATCAATGGCAAACTGGGCCACACGGTTTACAGGAAACCAACTCATACGGGCCGATATCTGAACGGGTTTTCCCATCATTCCCTGGCACACAAACAAGCGGTCATCAATACTCTTGAACATCGTGCGTTTTCTATCTCAGAACCTAGGGCACTACGCTCCGAACTTAAGCATGTTTCTAACACCCTACTTCAGAATAATTATAACGCCCACGACATACACCGTACTATAGTGAGACATAGTAACCCCAAACCTCGAAGTGAACCCGATCCTAACATCAGCACCGCCTTCTTACCGTATATTCAAGGTATCACCGATCATATAGGAAAGGTTCTACATAGAAATAAAATCAAAACTGTCTTCAGACCCCATTCTAAAGTTTCGGACCTCTTACGCTCGGTTAAAGACAAAATATCTCCGCTCCAAGCACAAGGAGGGTATCGCAATCCGTGTTGGTGTTGCAGTGTGTACATTGGCGAAACTAAGCGGCCAGTCGGTGTACGTGTGTCCGAACATGAACGTTGTACTAGACTGTTAAATATAGCCGGTTCAGCGCTGGCAGAACACAAACTCAGCTCCGGTCATCAAATTCTATTCAAAGATGTCAAGCTTCTGTCCCGTGAATCGCATTATTTCCCTAGGCAAATCCGTGAATCTATTGAAATTTACAAACATCCCCGCAATCTCAATAGAGACGATGGCTATACGTTACATCCGACGTGGCAAACTCTACTGAACTCTACTAAGAATTACCACACCCATACGACGCATGCCATTGGCTCATTGTCCCCAGCCAATAGCAGGCCACCATCTGACCCCCCCTCCCCTATATAAGTTTTGGCGGTCTCTGTCATAGCATTCTTCAAGCTACTGCGAAACGAGGAACATCTACGTACAGCCCTGAAAATGTCCCTTGAAACAGTGGACGAAACGTTGGCAATTACGCCTAACTCGATTCCGGTTCCAACCCGAAAACTGAGATCTACATCTGTTTACACAATGTTATCATAACATCGACAGCTGTTACGTACACACATACACTGTACATTATGTGTGTGTGTGTATATCTGTGTGTCAAATTCAGGTATTCAGACATTCTGAATTCATAGGCGGCACATAATATAATTTTCAGCGGACAGTCGGACAATTTTTTTTTGTATTTAAATTTTATATAATAGCATCTTTCCATTTTTCATATGTTGTCTCTTTGTCTCTCAAAGAGCAGTGTCAAATTAAGCGGCGATGAACTTAATTTATTTTTTGCCTTTTTTTAAATAGGTTAGTTGAGAATCTTGGAATGGAATCTGTCGACTTCCTTTTATTTTCATGTTTTCTATTTCCTTTGGCGAAATCCTTAGCATTCTCTCATAGAGGTTCTGACTCTAAGACATTTCCTTTTGAACCCTCCTTGACCAGTTCACTGATTATTGCATTACATTTAATATCCTCATGTGTACTGGCATCCAGATTAGCGACACGGTATTCTTGCAATTTTGTATAATTAAATTGTAAAATTATTATGCCTAGTGATATACCAGCTGAATATCCTTCATGATGTTGGTTACACATTTGATTCACGAAATTTATGCCTAGTTTAACTGAGGATAGTATTTGCGAAGAAGATACTAGGTTGCACAAAACATTAATGAAAAACTGCTATTAATCTTAGATGGATATTATTTCTATTAAAAAACGAATAATTAATGATGCTCACAGCACAGCACTGTGTGAAAATTGTTCCTTTCTTATTAAAGCAACGAGAAATTTTCAGCTTTCAACTCCTTTTAAATAAAAGTCACGAGAATTTAGTTCCAGAATTCTACCTTGAGGAGACTGGATTTCGTACCTTAAAATAAATTGTTAACTCGAGTACATTATCACAATATAATTTAAGGTAGAATTGAAGATGCAATTAATGGATGTAGTAAGTCAGCAACAAAGGCATGTTAAATACAAATCATGAAGCATTGTAAAATTAGAATTTTTGTAATGTTGAAGTTATACTTATTTACGAATTCACCGCCAAATAAGCGAAATAATATTGTAATAATGGTCGAAACGTCGGCCCGGAAGCAAGCAGTGCCGGGGACGCGGTTCCAGCCCGGAGTTCCAGAAGCAAAAACGCAGAATAAAACTTTAAGAAAGGTATAAAATCCCTTGCCAAATTGATATTCCTATCTTAAATATGCATTTCAAATAAAAAATAAGTGCTGAACATGGCGATTTTTTGTTAGCTTTACTGTGCTCTATGTTTAACAATGTTATTTTTTCCTACTCATGGTGACAACCTGGTTGATGAAGTACGTATTTAGGATACGAATATCAGTCTTGTAAGGGCTTTTATACCTTCTTTTACGTTTTTCACTTAGTCACAGCCACCAATGAAAGTCAGTGCAGAATATAGTTTTGGGGGGGTTGACTATTTCCACGGAGTTGCCTGAGTAATTAAAAACTTAAATAATTACAATTGTATCAAAGTTTGATGTGAATTATCGCATCGACATGCAACTTGTTTTTTTTTGCTATACTACTCACAGTAATATGCGTATTTTTTCTTCTTTATCAGTAATAGCTTTGCTATTCGAGAAGAAACACTTTGCACCGGCGTGGTCGGTTTTGTCCGTCAGATGGCATGAGGTTATCTGATGTCTTCGGATAGGACAAAACTTACTACATGACCGCAAGTGTACCTATAGTCTTTTGCTTCGTAAATCTATCATTGACAAAGTGGTTACACAGAAACGCATGCGTCTGGTAGTTGAAGCAAAAGCTGGTAAATACGTACTGTGTGTCCATGCATATACAGATACAAATTTGTTTTTATACAGATTTGTATTATTTTGTATCAAAGTTTGATGTGAATTATCGCATCGACATGCAACTTGTTTTTTTTTTTTTTGTTAAATAATTACATTAAAAAAATCGCAATTTAAACAAAAATGAATTGTAACTTCGTTCTGCACAACGTTTGCTGTATATTAAGTGATACAAATACTCGTATATAGGATACAATATGTTATATGCTTATGATTATTTTATTTTCTGTATGCTAAAATACTTAAAATATTTATTTTATTTTGCATTTTTATTTTCACCGTGAATTTAGATACTACTTTATTTGAATTCATTTATAATTCAAAATAATATTTCAGTTTTTCTTTCTAAAAAATTACTGTAGGCTTTTTTCGATAACAGATGAGTCACGTGATAAATAGTTACAAAATAGGGTTGACAAATCTACATTGCTTTTAGTCAGTTGTCGTTAGTAAATAATCTGAGGTTAGGTTTATGTCATTTTAAAATATTAAGAAAACCCAAAAATATGCTTTATTTCTTTTTATTGTATATACAAAAAAATATTAAGAAAATCAAAATACATATGAGAATTTATTTATTTTAGACTACATATACAAAAATAATACACAGAAAAGCTATACCTGAAGAGCTTGTAATATTGGAATAAACATATAATATAAATAGAAAGAAAACAATATTAATATGAAATACTATAATACTGCATTTACACTGTTTTCTGAATCAGAGTTACTTTAGTTGATTATAACTGGTAATATGTTTTGCCTTTCGAAACCCACTTCCTATCCCACCGCTTTTGAATTTCCTTTTCGCAATGTTTAATGCTGCCAGTCCAAATGTCAGGGGTCACTTGGGTTAATCCAGGCGCGGCTCGTGATGACGTATTTGGTGGTGCATATACAATGATGCGAGTGCTTCGTGTATTCTCGTGTACTAACTGTAGCGTTCTTAGTATACACCGAAAACACACGAGGCACTCGTATCATTGTACGTGCACCTCCAAATACGTCATCACGAGCCGCGCCTGGGTTAATCTATCTTTCCATAGTTTTGCACGTTCTTATTCTTTCCTACCATATTTTCCTATACTATTGTTCTAATATGTTTAACCCCATATGAGTTCTATGGGGTTATATATACAGTGGTAGGGTAGAAGACGAACAACCACATGCCCATATTTTTCTGATAATTCATCAACTTCAACAAGCTTGCGTAAATGTTCATGTTTCATACAAACATATTTTTGCAAGAACGTAACACGTTTTAATACAATATGTGAGTTCCATTAAGACTTGTTTAGGATCATCCTTCTTGTAATGAAAACCTATTCCATGTAATATTTTTCATAAAGATATATTACCACCAGAAAAAGTTCCCTTTCTTTGAGGGTATTATTCAGAGATTAAATCGTAATATGGTGTTCTGTAATTAAATGAAATATTTGTTTTATAATAATAAGTAATAAATTACTTCAAACTCACTGTTTTTATACATGTCATAAACTGTGTTTTTAATTACGCACTGATGAACATCATCAACATTTACGACAGGCCTAGGGATGCTTTAGTTTAACAGTTTAGACATGCTTTAGTTGTGAAAACAACTGATCTTATATCTCTTTGCTCCACCCCTGACCCACTCACAATAAAAAAATGGCAAATATCTTTTAGTTTTTAACATAGTCTCTATTAAAGTTAACACATTTTTCCCATCGATGTTCTAGCATATCTAATGCTTCTCGAAAAAGAGATTGCTCAACCTCTGCAAACCACTGATTTACCGCACAGCGCACATCATTATCTGATGAAAATCATTTACCACTCAAGTATTCTTTAAGTTTTGGAAACAGTTGGTAACAGCTGGGGTCCAAATCTGGTGAAGATGGCGGATGCTCAACTAATTCGAAGCCTGCTTGAACTATTGCAGCTGTTGCAATGGCGCACCTGTGACTGGGTGCGTTATCCTGATGCAAGACAACACCTTTGCGCAACTTCCCTCGAGGATTTCTTTTTATGAAGTCACGTAATTTGGGAACTAAATTGGCATAATAAGCACTTGTAATTGTGTCCCCTTTCGCAGAAAATCTAAAATTACGACTTCAGCTTCCCAAAATACGGATAGCATGACCTTCCCTGCTGAAGGTTGCATTTCGAATTTTTTCGGCAGTGGTGAACCTCTATATGTCCACTCCTTACTCTGTATTTTGGTCTCTACATCATAATGATGGATCCAGGACTCATCCCTTGTCACTAATCTTGCAAAATAATTTTCTTTGTCGTGTCTATACCACGTTAAAAGACGACTGCAAAAGCCTCTTTGAGTTTGCTTGTTTGCATTCACGGTACGTACCCATTTGGCAGACAATTTTTTCATGTTCAATTCGGCTGAAATTGTATTATATGTTACATGGCAAGAGAGACCAGTACTTTCAACTCTTTGTCTAATAGGCACACATCAATCTTGCAGCACGACGTCATGGACCTTTCTAACAGTTTCTTGGGTAGTGACGGTTGTGGCTGCTCCACCTGCACGTTCGTCTGCACACAACTGTTTACCACATTTAAACTCACAACACCACCTTTTAACTATGTCATATGAAACTGCAGATTCTCCTGATGTATCCACCAAAGCTTGATGAATTTGAGTAGGGGTTCTCTCTTTTAAACGTAAGTATTTAATCACCGCTCGTTGTTCGGCACGATCCATTTTGATACTGGTAGTTGACTCTCTCGACCTCGGGCGTCTACAGTAGGCACCTATAACAAGTTCAAATTTGTAAATTTTTAGCGTTAGTCTATACATAGCAGTTTACAATGCGACGTGAAAATAAAATAATTGTTTTCATTTATAACTGGGGCGGAGCAAAGCGATCAGCCCTCTTATAACGTTTATGTATAAATACAATGAATTAGGAGCTTATAAATAATGAATTTGATATGAATTGACATTTGACAGAATCCAAGCTAGTAACCGTTCTCAGTTCTGGTAACATAATATATTCACTTAATCGAGAGAATTAATAGGATTATTAGGTATTATTATAATTAGAGCTGAGGATGTTTGCGGTATAACCATGGTTATATCATGTAACCATAGTAATTTACTATGGTTACATGATATAACCATGGTTATACCGCAAACATCCTCAGCTCTAATTATAATTTAAATGTTACTTGGCCTGAAGTAACTGTTTATCACATGACTCGTTTGCTATCATGAGGGACCTAGAGAATGTAATCTCTAAGCATTTTTGTGCGAATTAGTTTTACATTTAGTTTGTAGTATTTTAAGTTTCTTATTATTATTATTTTTTTATTTTAAATTTAGTTCATATGATTGCAAAGAGTAATATAACTAATTATGAAATTTATGGAATCTATTTTTATATACTTCATTTTTAGATTTTCGCGCAAATTTTTTGTGTGTTAAATGCAAGAAGCCGTATGCCTTGAAGTCCACATTATGGCGACATATGAAGTATGAATGTGGGAAAGCACCTCGTTTCGGTTGTGGTTTTTGTGAATACAGAGGATTCCAAAAGAGTAACGTTCTCAGGCATATAAATAAAATTCATAGTAACTTCTGTAAAGGTCAAAATGATCTTATAGTGTTCTACTAATAGTTTTTTATAATAGAGTTGTAAACTTTAACTGTAGATACGTAGAATATTTTTGCTACTCTAAAGTGCAAATGTATATAAGCTAATTTGAAATATATTATTTATATAAAATAAATTAATAAGCATATATTTTTGAAAAAGTTTTTTTGTTTTTTCTTATTTGTATCTCTATTAAAATGAATTATTTTTTTTATCTTCATCAACTATCTTTTTGATGCTTTCAGGGTATCCATGTCAGAATTGTCACAAAGTTTATAGCCAGAAACGTAACTTACAAAGGCACGTAAAGCACGAATGTGGAAAGCAGCCTACGAAAGTATGCCCATACTGTCCCTTTGCAACCTACAGAAGGAACTACTTGCGATTTCACATCTTAACTAAACATAAAGTTATAATATCTGAATAAAAAAAACATGCCCTTCTGAAAAAAGAATATAATTTAGAACAAGTATTTTTCGTATGTACTTTATAGGTCGTCCAAAATTGCGTAGGTTTGTGGAAGATGCTATTTGTATATTCCCCTGGGTTTTGCCATTGCCTATTGGGGATCGTGTTTGTTTGTAACATTTTACTATTCAATCTGACAAGTTTCAACTGTCTGATACTCAAGACAATGACAGAATGAATGGTAGAATTCGAAAGATACATATACGCCTAAATTCACAATCACCTTCAATATTTACATTTTATTTGAAATATATCCATTTATTGTTATGGTAACTTATTTGTCAAATTTGAAAAATATTTATATGTATATTTATTTCCATTTTTCCTATTAAATATATAGATTCATATATATTATACTGTATGTTTCACTTTACTGAAATAAAGAAGTTTCAGATAATAAGTCTAAAATTTTCATTTTTAGCTGTATAATAAGTATCAAACATCTATCTGCATAACTAATATTATTTCTATATTGTTATATTAACGTTATATCGTAAGTATTCACTTACGATATAACATACTTTTAATTAATAAATCTATTGTGATAGAGTTGATTGTTACTTAATGCAAATTTCATTTAATAAAATGCACAAAACACTTGAAATAAAACACATGTTAGTATTTTCAAAATTGTATTAATAAAAAAACGATATATTTCGCACATTGTGGCTTTGTCAAGCATATAATACCAACTAAACTTAAGTGCTAACTTAGGTGCTAATTAAATTTACAATACCTATTAGATAGTAAACATGATTTTGACCCCAATTTCAAAATTTTGAATACACAGAATAATAGTGTTTTCTTAAATAATTTAGAAGCTTTAGAAATTAATAAATTGAAAACACAAACTTATTATTAAACAACTAATTAGATATACAGCGTTAGGATAATTAAAAATTACTGAAAAGCCAACTCCATCAACGGGAACGTACAGACGCGTTTCGCTCTAATTGAAGCTCATCAGTGTACGGTATCCCGAAGACAGATATGGCTTTTCACTTCTCTACTTTGTGTATATATAGTTAACATTCTGAACTTACTGCAAATGAGAATTAATTAATATTAAATCTCATTTTTACATGTCAATGTCGCCTTATGTGATGCATTAATGACTACAATCCGACAAACCAAGTTTGTACTAGCATGTATAACACACCTCGTCGCGACTACGATCTTACTGGTTGATAGGATAATTAAAAATTACTGAAAAGCCAACTCCATCAACGGGAACGTACAGACGCGTTTCGCTCTAATTGAAGCTTATCAATGTACGGCATCTCGAAGACAGATATGGCTTTTCACTTCTCTACTTTGTGTATATATAGTTAACATTCTGAACTTACTGCATATGAGAATTAATGAATATTAAATCTCATTTTGCATGTCAATGTCGCCTTATGTAATGCATTAATAACTACAATCCGACAAACCAAGTTTGTACTAGCATGTATAACACACCTCGTCGCGACTACGATCTTACTGGTTGTTAGGATAATTAAAAATTACTGAAAAGCCAACTCCATCAACGGGAACGTACAGACGCGTTTCGCTCTAATTGAAGCTTATCAATGTACGGTATCTCGAAGACAGATATGGCTTTTCACTTCTCTACTTTGTGTATATATAGTTAACATTCTGAACTTACTGCAAATGAGTTCTGTCCGCTTCTGTTTGTTCCCGTTGATGGAGTTGGCTTTTCAGTAATTTTTAATTATCCTAACAGTAAGATCGTAGTCGCGACGAGGTGTGTTGTACATGCTAGTACAAACTTGGTTTGTCGGATTGTAGTTATTAATGCATCACATAAGGCGACATTGACATGTAAAAATGAGATTTAATATTCATTAATTCTCATTTGCAGTAAGTTCAGAATGTTAACTATATATACACAAAGTAGAGAAGTGAAAAGCCATATCTGTCTTCGAGATACCGTACATTGATAAGCTTCAATTAGAGCGAAACGCGTCTGTACGTTCCCGTTGATAGAGTTGGCTTTTCAGTAATTTTTAATTATCCTAACAACCAGTAAGATCGTAGTCGCGACGAGGTGTGTTATACATGCTAGTACAAACTTGGTTTGTCGGATTGTAGTTATTAATGCATCACATAAGGCGACATTGACATGTAAAAATGAGATTTAATATTCATTAATTCTCATTTGCAGTAAGTTCAGAATATTAAAGATATACAGCGTGTCCGCGAACAACTCCTAAAGAATGAAATGGGTGATTGTACATACAAAAGCATGAAAAAAATTCTTATCAACTTGGGTTCGGAAATGCTTCTTAAGGGAGCTACCGCACATTAGAGATGGCGTCACAAAACTGGTCAATTAGTCTGGAACTACATTTAATTTACGATTCAAGTCTGGTACGTTACAAATGATAATTTATACTTTCTATGTTTAACCAATGACTATTGCATGCAGTTTTGGAGGGATGTCAGGGGTCCTATACATTCTTGGCACTAACTTTTTGCCTTTGTGATTAATTATAATTTTTTGCAAGATTATAATTCCATGATATTTTTAATGTTAAAAAGGTTCTCTTGCTAAAAATCGAAAAAACCAACCGTTTTCAATAAAATACGTCCAATGTGGAGAGGCTTTGATTTTTCTTCTTTCATATTTGGTACAAATGTAAAAAACTAGATGGAAGGATTACATTACGGCTTAAATAAGAAAGAACAATATAGCATAGTATTGTTTGAAAATTGTCAATGTCAAAAATTGTTATTGTCATAATAATAATTTCATACAATTTAAAGTAAGTTTCTAGTTTATTTATTAAAAAAATGGTTTCGTTTACTTGTGAAGAATATGCAGATATGCATTTAATCTACTAAATCGAATGCTAAATGTAACGAATTAGCGGCACAACGTAGGATATGCACAAAAGTTTCCTAATAGAACGCATCCCACTCATACAACGTTTACCGCCCTTCACCAAAGGTTGTGGGAAAACGGATCGGTGTTTCCTAAAAAAAAAAGAAACGGGTAGACATTCCATTGTAGTTGAGGAATTCGGCGAAGCTATTTTAATGGATCTTGAAGACATAGAGGTAGTATGGATGTGAAGAATGTTCGCCAGTGGATTTGACGTGCAAAACTCATAGAGAGGAAATGAATATGTTTTACGAATACCGATCAGGTTAACTAATGTGAGTGGCGCTTGAGAAGAATCAAAGGAAAGTGGATGGCACTGATTCAAGGAAATCGCCGGATTACGTAAAAATAAATTTAACAGCATTTAGGCATTAGTCAAGACAGAGCCCAGTACGTTGTTTAGAAGTTGAATTATGGAAAAATTTGCGCCAGGTGAGTTTTGCGACAAATAGCGGATGCAGTTAAAAGACAAAGAAAAAACATATGTCAATAACTTCTTAACCAGTATCGACGTGAAATAGATGATTTTCTCGTCCTTCCAGGAATTAATCTTGTGTTCATTGTTATAACCCCGAAAACAAGCGGCAGACAATGGAATACCGTTGTCCTAATTCTACATTGGAACGAAAATTAAAAAGAATTCCGTCAGCACAAAAAGTCATATTCACCATTTCCTGGGATGCAAAGAGAGTCATTCATAAAGAATATCTGCTAAAGGGATCAACAATTAATTCAATAAGATTCAATACGGCAAAACATTATGATCGCTATAGAATCGTATCCGTAGAGTAACACTGGAAAGAACGACTTTTTCTTCTACGCACGCTTTATATATAACGAAAGGAATTGGGTCAAAAAAGATCCAGGATACTATCTAGTAAAATACTTCAAGAACTGTTAGAAAAACGATTAATTCCACTAAGAAATTTATACAACTCTATGATTAGAATAGATTACTTGGAGGATCGCGCAAATAATAATGGCGCCGGAGACTGGGAAAAACTAGAAGAAAAATATATGCAACAAGTTTGGTTTCGGAAGTAATCATGGTTCATTTGGGAGTTGTTAAGCAAAGGTCTAAATAGCACGTAAACAGCTAGATTTAAAACTGAGACAATTTTTATTTAGAGATTCCGCAAAGATTCCTAAATAAAATAACCCAGAATTAAGTGTTCGAAGATTGTCAGCGATGCATCCAGAAATTTCCAAATCGTCTACTAATAATATTCTACGTAATGTGAATTTATACCAGTTTCATTTTCAAAAGGAGCGTGCTATGTTGGAGGGTGATTTTCCAGCTTGTGTAGCGTTTTCTGAATGGTTAAGAAATAAGAAATTTGAAGATCCAACTTTCTTTCTTATACAAAGGTATTTTTAATAATATAAAATATTATTAAAAATCTGGTGTGAAGAACACAAATATAGGTTCACTATTAATATTTTTTATGAATTTGTCTGAAGATATCCTTTCTCCAGCAGGCGCGTACCGATGAGCATGTAGAAAGGCGAAATACGTATTTGCGTCTCTGGGGTCTTTCTTCTATAAATCGAAGAAGCGTGAGTTAACTTCCGTTACGAAGATGTACTTTTTGTAACTTTTAAACGACCTTACACTACAAAAGGCTGTCTCGGCCAGTCTCTCTCTTCTGCGTAACAGCAGACGCTGGCAGAAGGGGAAGATAGTTACCAATTCAACCACAGATAGCGATATCAGCACTCATACGTATTAAATGATACGCAAGCAAGATAAGATACCGGGACTCGTCAATAAATTATCAAAACTATTAAGAAAATTTTAGAAGGGAAATAATAGCGTAACAAACACAATACAAGTTCATTACTAGTATTTTTGCGAATGTATCTGAACATATCCCCCCCCCAGAGACGCAGATACGTATTTAATCTTTCTACAGGTTCGTCATCACGCCCCTGCTGAAGAACGATATATTTAGTAATATTTATATATTCATTAAAAAGAACAACTTTGCTATCTCACAGAAATTACAAAGACCGAGCGTAGAAGTATATTCAGCACTAATAATTATTATGTGGACAGGGCGTAAGTACTTCGGTTATTTGCTAATTTGCAGCGCTGAATGTATTTCTACGCTTAGTCTTAGTAATTTCTGTGAGATAGCGAATCTGTAGAAAGATAAAATACATATGTGTGTCTCTGGGGAAGGATATGTTTATATAAGTTCACAAAAATACTAGTAATGAACTTGTATTGTGTTCTTCACACCAGATTTTTAATAATATTTTATACTATTAAAAATTAGATATATCCAACTCCCTACTTC
The DNA here is from genome assembly GCA_935421215.2 of Melolontha melolontha. Classification (NCBI taxonomy): domain Eukaryota; kingdom Metazoa; phylum Arthropoda; class Insecta; order Coleoptera; family Scarabaeidae; genus Melolontha; species Melolontha melolontha. Next base: position 47,570,274 of record OW285235.1, on the reverse strand, counting down.
TAAATTTATTAATTGTAAACATAGACCACCCCCACTTAGGTCTTCTTCTTTTTGTGCTCTCTCCGTCATCGGAGGTTAGCGATCACATCAGCAAAGGTCTCTCGATTTGCAGCAGCTCTAATGAGTTGTTCAAAGTTTAATCCGGTCCAGTTCCTAATATTCCGCATACACGATAGTTTCTTTCTGCCAAGCCCACGTTTACCCTCTATCTTTCCTTCAATTATGAGCTGTAGTAGGTAATATTTTTCATTTCTCAAAACGTGACCAAGGTAAGCCGTCTTTCGCATCTTTACTATGTGGAGCTGTTCTCGATGTTTGTGTACCCCTTTCAAAGTTTCCTTATTAGTTGTATGTGATGTCCATGGAATTCTTAGCATTCTTCGGTATGTCCACATTTCAAATGCTTCTATACGGTTCATACTGACAGTTTTCAAGGTCCATGTTTCCACTCCGTATAATAGCGTTGACCAGACGTAACACTTTGTAAACCGTACGCGTAAATTTACATTTAGCTGTTTATCGCACAGTATGTTTTTGAGTTTGAAGAAGTTTTGCCTTGCTTGTTCAATTCTGGACCTTATTTCGATGTCATGGTCCAGTCTTGAGTCAATCCAGCAGTCCAGGTACTTAAAGCGATCAACCCTGGTCAATATTTCCCCGTCAACCCGTAGAGGTATTGGTACGTTTGAATTACGAGAAATTATCATTACTTTCGTTTTGCTGATGTTTATGGCCATATTAAAATCTTTGCATGTCATATTTACATCTATTGATTATGTTTTGTAATCCTATATCGGTATCCGCAATCAACACAGTATCGTCTGCATAACGGATAGTCGATATATTGACACCGTTTATTTTTATTCCGTCGTTACAACCCCTAAGCGCCTTCGCAAACAGATACTCTGAGTATATATTAAATAGTGTGGGGGACAACACGCACCCCTGTCTCACTCCTCTACAAATGTCAATGTTTCTTGAAGACAAGTTAGTCTCGACTCTTATTCTTGCGGATTGGTGCCAATACAAGTTTCTGAGAAGTCTCAAATCCCCATCATCCAGCCCGATTTCGTCCAGGATCTCGAAAAGTTTATCATGGTTTACTCGGTCAAACGCTTCTCAAAATCGACGAAACAAATATGTATGTCTCTTTGTTGGTCGTGGCACTTCTGTGCAAGGACTTGTAGGCTGAATAAAGCTTCTCTCGTACCTAACCCGTTTCGGAATCCGAATTGTTCCGAGCCGATGTTAGATTCGCATTTGTTATATATCCTCTTGTGTATAATTTTTAATAGGATTTTAAGAACATGATTCATCAGGCTTTTGAGTCTGTAGTCGTTACATGAAACGCAACTAAATTATTCCCCATATTTATTATGAACTTTAGGTTTTGTTTTTTTTTTATTTACTGTAGTTGGGTTAACTGGGACAATTCTTGCTAATTCCTCAATTGAAATTATTCTTGATGATACTTACTATGTAGTAGCTCATTTGCATTATGTTCTTTTAATAGGAGCAGTATTTGCCATTATAGCAGGATTCGTCCATTTATTTCCATTATTTACAGGATTACCACTAAATAGAAAACTTTTAAAATTTCAGTTCTTTACAATATTTATCGGCGTAAATATAACTTTTTTCCCCCAAATTAATTGAAACCTATAATTAAGAAGATACATAAGAATAGCATACAAATAACCTTACAATATATTAAAATTTAAAGTTGTAAATATATATTTTAACCACTAAGTTGAAATTCCCAATAGGTATACTTATAAAATACGCGAATTCTATATTTAGACTTTTAAATCATATTGATATCTTATTTTTTTAACTGTGGTGTATGTATAGTGGTCCGATATCTTAAACTTCGATCGCTTCAAAATTAATAAATTAAAAATGGGCAAGCGGTCTGTCAACTAAAATTCATTTATTTTCGATCTCTATATTTCGCAAGAGTTTGTTGCTTCTTCAGGAGATGTTACAAAATTAATGAACAAGACATTCAATAAATTAATGTATACAGTAATAGCAAAATACTCACAGAATATGGAGTTAAAAAATGGGAGTGACTTACATAGACCTATTCAAATTGATTAAATTTAAATTTTAAACATTAAGATAACTATAGATACATGGTGGCTCATCTCATCACCTAACAACTTTACACGGCGTCCACGTATACACATCAGTGTATACGTGGACGCAAAGTTGTTGCGTGACCAGATGTGCTAACTTTACTGTGTTCCATGTGCGACAAATTGATTAGTGGTTTTACCTACTGATGATGACAACTTAGTTGTCGAAATACGTATTTAGGATACAATTAGTAATTATGGTAAGAGGTTATATACCTTTTTTAAGTTCATAAAATGCGTTATTAGCCGCTTTTATCATTTCTTCTAGCTCTACATAACTACTCGTTTAAACAAATTAATGCACTTCAGAAAAAATTATACATAAAGTGACATTTCTCTTGCCAGAAATTGAATGTCAAACAATTTGAAATCCGAAATATCAGTAGTCTGATAATTTCAAACTCTAGTGGTTGAAATGCGATTTCAACCATCGTAATCAATTTAAAAATGAGTGATTTCAATGTCATGAGTAGAAAAAACTAATTAAACAAAAATATGCTATAAACAATCTTAATTTATTTAATATTGATAAATGTGGAATTGTAACGTTCATTCAGAACATAAGTTTTTTCTTATGCAGTAGATGTTGTCACTGTATTTATTTGAATGCTCCTTTTACATAGAGATCGAAATGTATCTTCTACTTTAAGGATGTAATGAGTTTTTGATCAGTAGCTCAACATATTTTCTAAGATACATCTATTGCTTTATTTCACGAATCTGAGTGCCATAATCGATAAATATATATAGTCTCCAATTCTATAAAATAATAAACAAAAGATAAAATAATGCAACCAGTGCCAAAATCAAGCAAATTTATTCTACTACTAATGTACATAATTATTTCTCTACATAATCACCATTTCGTGAAACACATTAATGCAAACTCGGAATCCACTTCTTCATTCTGTCCATGAAAAAACCTTCTTGTGTATTGTTGATTAAGAAATTCCTTCCTTTAATAATTACTTGCTTCTTTCGGAAGCAACTAATTATAATAATAATAAGTACAGAATAATTGAAACATACATGAGTAGGTAAACCCCACCAGTTTTGTATAATACAAAGGTATTTTTAATAATATAAAATATTATTAAAAATCTGGTGTGAAGAACACAAATGCAGGTTCACTATTAATATTTTCTGTGAACGTGTCCGAATATATCCGAATGTCCGAATGCGCGTCGTTACTTCACATTAATTATGTGGACGGTATGCGAGGTACTTCGGCTGCCTGACAACAGGCGGCGCCGAATTTACTTCTGCGCTCGGTCTGGATAATTACGGTGATAGGGCGATGTGGTTCTTTTCTGTGAATGTGTCTGGGAATATCCTTTCTCCAGCAGGGGCGTACCGATGAGCCTGTAGAAAGGTGAAATACGTATCTACGTCTCTGGGGATAGAATATATTCGGACACGTTCACAGAAAATATTAATAGTGAACCTGCATTTGTGTTCTTCACACCAGATTTCTAATAATATTTTATATTATTAAAAATACCTTTGTATTATACAAAACTGGTGGGGTTTACCTACTCATGTATGTTTCAATTATTCTGATACATTACAGATGCGGTTAAGCCGTAGTATGAGTGAAGGCACAAACAAAATGCAGTTTTCTAGAGAGATTGGCTGTGCCAACCTTTGGAATGGGCGTCGTTACTTCACATTAATTATGTGGACGGTATGCGAGGTACTTCGGCTGTCTGACAACAGGCGGCGCCGAATTTACTTCTGCGCTAGGTCTGGATAATTACGGTGATAGGGCGATGTGGTTCTTTTCTGTGAATGTGTCTGGGAATATCCTTTCTCCAGCAGGGGCGTACCGATGAGCCTGTAGAAAGGTGAAATACGTATCTACGTCTCTGGGGATAGGATATATTCGGACACGTTCACAGAAAATATTAATAGTGAACCTGCATTTGTGTTCTTCACACCAGATTTTTAATAATATTTTATATTATTAAAAATACCTTTGTATTATAATAAGTACAATATTTCCAATTTTATGTATTTCATTTGTAATGAATGTGTATAAATATATGATAACAGACATTAAATACAGAATGCTCAGGTCGGCATCTCAAGGGAATTGAGAGGTTTTCTCATTTCCATTCTTCGTATAATAGCTGGTCGATCTTAACAAGATCGTTATAATATGAAATGATCTATATATGTCTGTATGTATATAATTTTTTCCTCTGTAGTCGATTTATGGTGTAGATGCGAATTAAAAGATATAAATAAGTACGACATATGTAAATGAAGCCTTATTTAGTATCACCTGAATAAAGCCGAAATCTTACCAGGATTGTAGGTTTCCGCGGTAGTTGCTCGTGACTGCTTTCGAGATTTTGGATTCGAAACGCGTCCTTGTCATTGCTTCCTTCTTGACTGACGTTTCGTCCACTGTTACAATGGGCATCTTCAGTGTATCTACTATTGCTGCAGCATTGAAACTATTTCAATATATCAACTTCAGAAGGAAGTAATGCGAAGAGTTCGGAATCTCCGAAGCAGTTACCTTACCATTTAACTTTGTTTGTATTGTTAATTTTTTTTTGTAATTTGTCTTGTCGTTTGAATAGTTTTTCACACTAAATAATTTTGAATTATGTTTGTTACACGCACATACATGTGAGAAGTCTTGCTTTTGGTGGTACTACTTTATAAATATACGTATAATATCATCGTTCTACATCCACTTTGTTGTGTAGAATATAATATATGTTTGTAGAAACATTTGCATATGTTTCAACAAACTGTGTATGTATATGTGTACAGAATTTCTTATTTACTATTTATGCTGTACTGATCACAAAAGTACCGTAAGTTTTTCTTTTATAGATATCGTTGTTCTGCAGCTGGAGAGCGTCACGTGTCCCAACTGTAACAAAATATATAAGCATAGACGAAACATGCTCCGTCATATGCACTACGAATGTGGCAAAACAGCTTCTTTTCAGTGTTTATACTGCAACAAGTGTGTCAAGCAAAAATATAATTTATTCGCGCACGTTTCTGGAATGCATCCTGAAAAAGTAGACGATTTTTCGTTACAATTTAAAGAAATTCAGCCAATCTACAGATCGCATGATCAATATTGGAATTAGTCCACCATAAATAAATGATATTTAAAAATACAATGTGTGTTTAATTTGCTTTATAGATAGTGAACTGTTGTTTACTTTAAACTTTGAAGTTTAGAATTTACACTTCATAATTAAAAAAATAAGTTGCTACAGTGAGATTAAAATTTTATATACGCTTTTTAGTGAGCAAGATGTTTTTCAGTAATAAACAAAAATTGGGTTAATACTAGATTAATCCTAGCTCTCGAAACATAAGTGCAACGTTATTTACTCTTCACTGGAAACTTCCTTGGTAAAATGTATGTATAGAACTTAAAAGTATTAAGTTTTTAATTTATAAATTTTGTACCAGTCTTATATTTAATTTTATCTTCACATGTATTTTTTTTCTGATGTTAATTTTATTTAATTGTAGTGCGCATTTCTCCGTACTGTGGTATCATTATAAAACATTTTTTTAATGGTGTTTTTTGACGTTTCGTTAATCGTGTTACCAACTTCTTCAGAAATTTCCTGTTCTTATTTATATATTTTTGTGCATTGCGTCTGTTCGTTGAATTGTATTCGTTACAATTCGCTGAATTATGACTTTCTTGCTTTGGTTGTTTTTATCGCTGATGATTATAGGAGGGAAGATTTTTATATTATCTAGCCAGCGATGAATGAAAGGCATTGTAAGAATAGCTATATTTTATTTTTCAATATATGATCCACTACCGCTTATATACTTATTCTAGTGTTCTTACAAAACAATTTTTTTTGGTAAGTCTTCAAAAAGCTCCTCTACCACATCCTTTAGGCAATCATCTGAAGAAAAACCTCGTCCACGCAGATGCTTTTTTAATTTAGGAAAAACATAATAATTACTCGGTGCCAAGTCCGTGCTGTAATATCCAGGTGAATGTTCCATCTCTATGAAGCCAGTCATTGATTATTATTTGGACTTTTCGAGCCTTATGAACTCTGCAGCAAAATCTTTTGAGCAAAGTTTTGGTGCCTTTTTTGCTGTATAGCCGTTTTCAAATTTCGGATTGTTTCTTCATAAAACTCTCCTGTAATTCTAGAGCTTTTCTTCATGTATTCAACAAGATTCCTTCTGTATCTCAAAAACCATTGCCATCCGTTTTGCAGATGAATTTTACGTCCTTGTTTTTTTTGGTGGTGGTGATCCCATGTGGACTTACTACATTCTTGTTGCGTCGGTGGATCCAAGTGATACACCCACATCTCATCACCTGTTATGATTTTCAAAAAGAGGTTTTTATCGTGAGCTAAAATTGTCAAGTTTGCCTCACAAATTTGCTGCCGACACAATTTTGTGGTATAATCCATAAGTCATTCTATGTATGCGGATACATAAAATCTCCAATTCTATAAAGAAAGAATAATAAAAGATAAAACCAGTCTCAAAATAAAGCAAATTTATTCTATTATCAACGCACATCATTTCTTTTCTGCATATGCATCACATCTCTTCAAACGGTGAATCCATTTCTTCATTCCTTCCATTAAAAAACTTTCTTGCTTACTGTCGATCCTATGGCGAACAGCAGTCCAAACTCGAATGTCTGATGAAAAATATTGAACTCGAAATACCTTCTTCAACTTTGGGTACAATCAGAAATCTAAAGGTGCGAACTCAGTATTATACAGAGGGTGCAAAGCAACCGTAAATTTCAGGCTTGTCACTATTTTTTTATTGTTTTGTTGCTGAAATACGGCCTCGTGTTTTCATGGTGCAAAAAATTGTTCTTTCCGGCCTTACTCTACGGATACGATTCTTTATGATTGTTCGTTAACGTTGTTATTTTCCCCACATTCCAGAGTCCTACTCAGTACAAGTTAATCTGTACAAATTTTTTCAATATACATCGCGTGTTGTAAAGAAGGCGTGTGTTTATAACATCACAACATCAACTGCCTCGCGTCGAGATCTATGCTTACCTAGTAAATGGTTTTCTATGCTGGTAATTCAGCGCTTATTTCGCAAACTAAAAACAGGTACCTGCTTGTTCTTTAGCAGCTAGTATCAAGTGAAGATGTCTTGTTATTCCTCATACTAATTGACAATCCGTTTTTTTAAATTAAAAAGGAAAAAGTGCTGTATACATCCGATAAGTACAGCTCCTTTTTTATTTAAAAATATTATTACTTGCGATCTACATACATTTCCTTGCTAATATCTTGCCAGACCTTTTCCCTATATTTCTATTAGTATGGGACATTACTTGTTTGTCCAATACAGCAAATTTTATTTTTTTATATTATTTATAATTCAAATGATGTCAAACCTGCTTACCGATAATTAAATGTTCATTCCGGTAAAACTGTCGGCGCAGGCTACAAGTCCGAACAACAACATTGTGACATTATTGGCACCGATCGGTGCTGGTTACCAGTGAGCTGGCAACCTGCTTTCTTTCTGTACGTAACCTAACACAAAACATACAATGAATCTGCTTATCTTCGAGAACACGTGTTCTTTATAAAACCCGATGAGTTTTGAAAACATTCGTACGTATAATATTAACTTATACTGAGTTGGATCCTGGATTGTGGAGAAAATCTGACAACTCTAGTGAACGTACAGTTTTGCAGTATCGCATTGAGTTAATTGTTGATTCTATCGGCAGATATTCGGTATGACTGACTTCCTTTTCATCCCAGAAAATGGTGAACGTGGCTTTCTGCGCTGATGGAACTCTTTTGAATTTTCATAGACGTGGAGAAGTAGGATGACTTTGCATGCTAGAACTTCTCTTTAACCCCACTCTTCACATAATGGGGTTGTTGAAGACCTTATATATCAATCTGCCCTCGTACTAGTAAACCCTTCGTTTTTCCAATCGGTGGTTAGATTCTATTATTTACACAATCTTAGCTATACAGGGTTACCGCTGAATAGCGTCCAAGCTATGCGAATCTGAAGAATCTAACTGAAAATCGAGAAAGAAATTTCTTTGCAATTCGTCAATAATTACCAAATTTTTAAGGTCAAAATGTAGTTAAAGTCGCTCCATATCTTTGTTTATTCTATATTTATCGAAATACGGCTGTAATTCAAGTTCATTGACTTGCAAAAAGAAATCGATAAAATTCCGGATGATACCTTTAACGTAAGTTCCTATTCATAGATAGTAAATGTTATTGTTATCTTACCAAAACGTACTCGACCGCATATATGGCAATGTTTTTCTTTTTGTGCATATCCATAATAGCCTTTACGTTGAATATATCGACAAACATATACAGAAATAATTAAAATGCGGTTAAAACTAAAGAGTTTGAACGTTAGACTTCTTTTAAAAGTAAAATTATTATATTTATATTTATTATATTTAATGAAAAGTCTTTCTTTGAAGACTGTGGTTAGGTAAAGAACTTATTAAAAATATTAAAAATATAAAACCCCCTTACTACAATTAATAATCGTATCCTACATATGTATTTCGACAACTAAGGTGTCATCATCAGTAGGTAAAACCACTAATCAAAGTGTCGCACATGGGACACAAAAGTGTATACGGACGCCGTGTAAATTTGTTTCGTTATTATATCTGTTAACTTTACTGTACCCCATGTGCGACACTTTGGTTAGGGGTTTTATCTACTGATGATAACAACTTAGTTGTCGAAATGCGAATTTAGGAATACGATTATTAATTGTGGTAAAGGGTTTTATACCTTTTTTGAGTAAAATTATTATGATTATAATAAAACAAAAATTGTCATCAAACAAAAATCCTTACGTAGTGTGTCTACGGCGATTCCATTGTGATAGATACCTGGTTTTTAATTATTTGTATGGAATTATTTACACGTAATTTTTCTTCTTTAAATTTGTGTACGGTACTGAAAATACCGATAGAACAATATAATTAGTCGATAAAGAGAATTACTGATGAATTAGAGTTGGAAACCCGTGTTGCCGCCCGTATATTTAACTGCGACAGGGCCGGACTCGAATAAAGAAAAATAATTGTCTCGATACTACGTGAGCAATGGATCGCGATTTTTTGTATGAACGCATTATTCTTTTAATGACTATTTTATTTATGCCTTCGTGGTATGTAATATTAAGTTTTGACCTTTTATACTTATTGTCATCTATGAAAGAATCAAGAACTTAAGCAACCATGTCGATTTATGGCGCAGATGCGAATTAAAAAGATATAAATAAGTATAACATATGTAAATGAAGCCTTATTTATTATCGCCTGAGTAAAACCGAAATCTTACCAGGCTTGTAGGTTTCCGCGGTCGTTGCGCGTGACTGCTTCTGGAATTTCGGGTTCGAACCGCGTCCTTGGCACTGCTTTCTTCTTGGCCGACGTTTCGTCCACTGTTACAAAGGACATCTTCAATGTTGCTATTATACTGTTGCTGCACTGAAACTGTTTCAATACAGCAATTTCAGAAGGAAGCAATGCCAAAGGCGCTTTTCCTATTTTGCCTGGTTGCTTTACTAGTTTTTCGTCTCTAAAACACATTAAATAATTCCGAATATTGTTTGTAACACGCACATACATGTGAGAAGTCTTGCTTCTGTTGGTACTTATTTCTAAATGTACGTCTACATCCACTTTATTGTGTAGTATACAATATATGTTTGTAGAAATATAGATACATATACGAGTTTATATATATATGTATACAGAATTTCTTATTTACTATTTATGCAAATGCCATAACTGGTCACACAAGTATCGTTAGTTTTTCTTTTGTAGATATGATTGTTCTTCAGAAGGTGAGCGTCACGTGTCCCAACTGTAACAAAATATATAAGTATAGACCAAACATGCTCCGTCATATGCACTACGAATGTGGCAAAACAGCTTCTTTTCAGTGTTTATATTGCAACAAGCGTGTCAAGCAAAAATATAATTTATTCGCGCACGTTTCTGGTATGCATCCTGAAAAAGTAGACGATTTTGCGTTACAATTTAAAGAAATTCAGCCAATATATAGATCGCATGATCAATCCTGGAATTAGTCTGCAGTATAAATAAATGACATTTAAAAAGAAAATGTTTGTTTAATTTGCCTTATAGATAGGTGGTGAACTGTTTTTCGAACTTTTACACATACACGTATGCACTAGTGTATACGTGGACGCCTTTAAAGTGTTTCGCGGTTCTTTGTGTTAGCTTTACAGTTTCCAATGTTCAACACTGTGATTATTAACTTTATCTACTGAGGATGACAACTTAGTTGTCGAAAGACGTATTTAGGATACGATTATTAATTGTGGTAAGGTGTTTTATCCTTTTTTTTAAGTTTTAATTTGTATAACCAATTTGTATCACCAATATATCAATGGATTTTTGAAGGTAATATTAAATTTTGGTTTTTGATTAATTTTATTTAGAAAAATGTAGAAAACTTGACGTGGAATACATAAATAGAATTGAAATAAAAATCGATAACTAAAACTCAAAAAATCAGTCCTTTACATTTAACAATTTAAATTTACTGTAAAAAAACACACTTGGCTATTTCACAATTTTTTTTTATTTATTATTTTTATTTATAAAAAAAAAAAAATTGTGAAATAGCCAAGTGTGTTTTTTTATACTAAATTTGTTAATTACAAAATGTTTCACCAAGAAGTGTCTGCTACGTCAATTAATAAATTTACTGATAAAGTCGAAAGCAATTTCCCAAATTTCGACATTTTGTAGTCTTAATGTAAATTATTCTTTAAATAAATAACAACTTCTTCTGTATATTAATTTACAAATATTTTTCCTTTTGATTTAAATTTGATTATATTATATATATGTATATACATAGTAAGTATTCGTACCAATGGACATATAGAAGCTAATTAGATTTTTTTAGGTTACACCAGAAAGATGTTTACCTGTGATAGATGTAATCGTTCGTATAAATATTTGAGAAACATGAAAGCACACCAGAAATATGAATGCGGCAAGGAACCAACTCTGGTTTGTTTTGAGTGCGGTTATAAGGCAAAATTAAAATCGCGACTGAAACAACACCTGAGGATGATGCACAAAATCGAATACGTGTGGTAGACTTTCGTAAAGGAGTGGTACTTATTGAGTTGTAATTTATAGTGTACTTTAATATATTGTTATTATATTATTAGATATTTAAAAAGAGAAATTGTATTACAATGTACTTCAGAATAGTAGGAAATTATTTTTTTATGAGTTAATTATAGTTTTAGAGAGTGTTGAGGAGTAACGCCTAGTGTGTGCAATATTTTGTTTTATTTATGCTTTTAGGATTTAAACTTATAATTTTGTTTATTGTATCTTCAAAACTAAAGACTGGAAAACTTTAATTTATGGAAATATACGGTTATTAAGGATACAGTATAATTATTTTTATTTATAATCTGTTCGATATAATCCATTAAGAACCAGAACATTTGCTAAATTTGGTATAGAAATAAGTCAGTTTGAATCGAAGAACCTTTACTTCGTGGAAATGTTGATGAAATAAAATTGAAAAATGAAAAAAATTTCACTTAATTTCCACTTCATACGTGTTAGTATTCCCTTATCGAAAGAAAACTAGAGTAAAGAACTTAACTACACCAAAAAAATAGCTTATAATAATGGATACAGGCCAGATAATATTTACAATATTCTTAATAATCCCCGCGATCTTGACGACTACGACTAAACTACGACTAAAAAGGTCGTAGACGTTTCAAAAAGAGTAAAAAAATATGTGGGTGCCGTTTCCTTAAGAGAGGTAATTTTTGTCGATCTTTTCAGTCCATATATTTGTATTTTTAAGTCAGTGTATACGTGGACGCTGTCTAAAGTTGTTGCGTGATCAGTTGTGCTAGCTTTACTGTGCCCCATTTGCGACACCTTGATTAGTGGTTTTATCTACTGATGATGACAACTTATTTGTCGAAATACGTATTTAGGATACCATTAATAATTGTGGGAAGGAGTTATATACCTTTTTAAGTTTTTACAATATTCTTAATAAGAGACCAGATGAAATTATTAAGAATAAAAAACACGGTTAATATTTTCTAGGATTTTATTTGAAATATGCTCAAAGTAATTCCCTTCAGCAGCGATATACTTGACCATTCTTTCTTTCCACTTTTTAAAATCTTCCAACCAATTTACTTTCGGAATACATTCAAGATAAGCGTGAACTACAATATCAATCTCTTCTTCGGACGAAAACCTTCTACCCTGCAAATTGCGTTTATGCTCTATTACTTTTATATTTTTCCCAGCCAAAAACTGGATAGTTAAAATTGCCATATGAGACAATGCATTATCATGGTGGAGCATAATTCCCTTGTCTGGAACTCTACTGAACACTTCAGGCCAATATTTTTCTGTGTACCACTTAGCTGTAACTGTCTTTGTCTATCTAGCTTAATTGCATTTATTAAGCCCGTACTTTTGAAGAATACCACATACATAACTTTAATAATTGTTAACAGCTGAGGATCCAATCTTGAGTTAATGCTCTGTTACCGCATAAATAGCTTTATTGTCCTCTTCAATTAATTTTTTAACAGTAGCAATGTTTTTGCGGTAACAGCAGTAGGAGGATGCCTTGCTCCTTTTTGATACTGAACAGAATTCCTTTCGCGTTCGAATTCCTTATACCACCGGTAAATTGTAGTCAAGAAAGGTGATTGTTCACTAAATTCGAAAGTGCTCTCTGGTTAATTCCTTTTGCTTTTAAAAAATAAGTAGTTGAGTTATAGCGAACGTAACTTCAACAATAAAAATGATAAATAGAGTTGCTTTAAATAAAAAATTTGTGATTGTTGTGTGACAGTCTACTATATTTTCGTATTCTCAATAAATTCAGCTTATCCCTCGTAAACAATGCTACAAGAAAACTCTTAAATTAGTATATCCTACAGATAATATTGAAATAAATAATAAATATGAAATACCTACTTATACTGGTAATTTTGCATACAAAATTTCAAAATTCTTGTCGAGAAATAATCATGACATAGGTTTCAAAAACATGAATTCTTTAAGTTCAATTATTAAAAACAATAAAAGAAAATAGATAAAAATAATAAATCGGGAGTTTACAAATTTTTATGTAGATCATGCCCTAAACTTTACATAGGTCAGACAGGTAGATCTTTTTATAAAAGAATTAAAGAACTTGAATGGAGTTAAATTAATAATAAGAATTACTCACAGTATGCAATCCATCTGAGAGAAGCCCGTAATTTTAACCTAAAAATTTAATTTATTGGAAGCAAATTTCCTAAAATAAAAATATGAACCTTTTATTTAATAACCAAACTGAACTTGGTAATTCTCCTTTATTAAGGCTATTTCACAACTAAATCTGTATTTTATTTTGGTTTTCCATTTTCGTTGTCAATTGAATTTTAAATCCTGAACATAAAATACCCATTATTAAATTAACTAATATTTCTTAATTATAAATAATTCGTTTTAAGTTTAAATATGTTAACACCCTTTAGGTTAAGTTGGTAATACAACTCCATCTGAAGAAGACACTGTGTGTCGAAACAATTGTCCTGGTATTTTACCAATAAAGTGGAAATTAAGTGAAATTGTCTTTTTTTCAATTTTATTTTATCATCAGAAACATGCTATGTAAAGATTATTCCATTATTATTTTCTGATTATAGTAATATAGAAATATTATTTGTGATTACTAGAGCTGAGGATGTTTGCGGTATAACCATGGTTATATCATGTAACCATAGTAATTTACTATGGTTACATGATATAACCATGGTTATACCGCAAACATCCTCAGCTCTAGTGATTACATTGAAATATTAAGTATTTTTTTATAAATTAAATGATGAATTAATGAAATTAATTAACTAAACCTAGTACTTAACTCCATTGCTTTAATCCGTTTAAGACGTCTTACTTGGCAACTGTTTTCTATTAGTTTACTTGGTAGTTTCCATGGTGTTCAAGTCTATTATGGTATTTTAAGCGTGAGTTATATTACACTTTTTTTCGTACTAGAAACTTGAACAAGTTCTTGTACAAGGTTTCATACAAGTTTTAATTTATGCTATGTTGAATTAAGTGCGTTACCGACATAAAATAAAAAATTCTGTTTGTTTATTATTATATATTTGACATTTAGATGGGTTGTTATTATGTATTAGCTATTATAGACACAAAAAATTAAAAAAATTAATAATTTTCTAAATAAAACACTTGGTATATTTGTTTCACAAAATGTATTTAAAATATATCTGACATATGTTTCGACTTATACAGTCATTCTCAAAGAGTCATGTAAACTAAGTGAAAAGAATACTCCTGCCAATATTTATGGCTTATTTTTTGAAAGTTTTATTACAGCATCGATTGTGGGGGTATTTGAAAAATCCAATTGCGTGTTTGTGACCTGTCTGTTGAGATTTATGGCTTTTTTTTATTTCTAAAATTTCCAAGAAGTCGAGCCTTTTACCCTTATTACAAGAGTGTAAAAGTTTGAAATTATTAGCATTAAACAGATGAGAATTTTGACTACAGTGTTCCGCGAATCCCGTGGTCATATTGCCATGTAGAATAGAACTTCTGTGCTCTTTGATACGTTCTTTTATAGAGCGTCCTGATTGGCCAATGTATACCGCGTCACAATCACTGCAAGTTAATTCATACACCCCTGACTTATCACGCAATTCTGTTTTTCGTTTATTGTTAACTAGAATATTTCCTAAATTGCATTTATTTACTAGGATGACATTTGAACCTAATTTATTTAGTTTATTAGAAACTTTATTGCTAACCCCAGGTATATAGTTTAGGGTATGAAACACTTTGTTAGTTTTTATGTATGTATGTCCGGAGTAAAAATGACAGCTTTTCACAGTTTCATACACAGACTGATTAATTTCCCTCTAAATAATAAGAACTTTGAAAAAGAAGTATATACCATAAAAACTATAGCTAGAAATAACGGGTACAAAACAGAATTCTTAGACAAAATGATTTACAGAAAACAACGCGCTTTCCTTATGAATAATTTTTACTCCGGGCATACATACATAAAAACTAACAAAGTGTTTCATACCCTAAACTATATACCTGGGGTTAGCAATAAAGTTTCTAATAAACTAAATAAATTAGGTTTAAATGTCATCCTAGTAAATAAATGCAATTTAGGAAATATTCTAGTTAACAATAAACGAAAAACAGAATTGCGTGATAAGTCAGGGGTGTATGAATTAACTTGCAGTGATTGTGACGCGGTATACATTGGCCAATCAGGACGCTCTATAAAAGAACGTATCAAAGAGCACAGAAGTTCTATTCTACATGGCAATATGACCACGGGATTCGCGGAACACTGTATTCAAAATTCTCATCTGTTTAATGCTAATAATTTCAAACTTTTACACTCTTGTAATAAGGGTAAAAGGCTCGACTTCTTGGAAATTTTAGAAATAAAAAAAGCCATAAATCTCAACAGACAGGTCACAAACACGCAATTGGATTTTTCAAATACCCCCACAATCGATGCTGTAATAAAACTTTCAAAAAATAAGCCATAAATATTGGCAGGAGTATTCTTTTCACTTAGTTTACATGACTCTTTGAGAATGACTGTATAAGTCGAAACATATGTCAGATATATTTTAAATACATTTTGTGAAACAAATATACCAAGTGTTTTATTTATTTTTTTTATTTGGCCAATGCCAAGTGTCAGCTCGGCTGTCAGAAACAATCATCCTTCAATTCATAATTAATTCAACTTAACCGATCCATCTCACTCTCGGATCTACTTTTCGATTTGCACTACGTGGTTTTCCATTCCGTTAATATTCTTATATGGTCTTTCTGAACCCTACAGTATACGTGACCATATCACCAAACTCTTTGTGCTTTCATCCATGATCATCATGAATGATAATCATATATTTTCATCTCCTATTATTTTGTTAATTTCATGATTCATTAGCGAACGATATTCATTAATATTCTTGAGACTCATTATGGAAATTACAACTAGAATAGGGCACTCTGGAAGTCAGGAATGTATTGTAGGGACATCCGTCCTATGCGAATAGCAGCAGTGAGAGTAAATAGGCCGGAGCTATAGTGCTATGTGGATCTACATTTCACAGATCCATAACTGTTTCTCAGTAAATATAATAATTATTAAAGCTACATTATGAGGGCCGCGTACTGTAGTAAATTAAGTAATACACACTTGCCCGCTTAAGATTTGTTATCCCATAGTGGGTGAGGTCGGAGTATTACTGAAACTTATTGGAGCGGTTCAACGGCGATTTGAACGAAAAACGACCGCATTTGATCAAGAAGAAAGTGCTTTTCCAGCAAGACAGTGCACGGGTGCAAATGTGTGGTGAAATTTAATGAATTGGGCTACGAATTACTCTCCGCTATATTCTCCAAAGTCAGCCCCTGGTGACTATACCGTATTTCCTTGCGTGAATGTAGAGGAGATACATTCACAAATATATAACTGGTATTGTGTTCTTCACACCCCATTTTTAATAATATTCTATATTATTAAAAATACTTTTGTATTATACAAATTGGTGTGGTTTTACCCACTCATGTATGTTTCAAATTATTTTGGTATATATTGTATTGTATATATGTTGTGACAAAAAAATAGTCATAAATAAACAAAACATTTCACGTAGAACCAAATATAAAAATATGCAATACTTTTGCTCATGAGTGTATTATCAACAAGACAAATGAAATGCTTTTGGGTAAAGACAAGCCTCGACAATGGCTTCAGTTACTTAGAGAAAAAAACCTGCTTTTAAGAATAAATCCGTTTTTTTATTCCGTCTATTAAAAATCCTCTTTGATTACTGTTGACCCAATTGAAAAACCATTTAAGTAATATGTGATTTCATTACCCAAATTAACGTAGAAACTGTTGCAAAATCGGTGGACAAAAGAAAACTTCAAAACTTACAACTAAGTACAACGTATGTGTAGGTTTCCGCGGTCGTTCTCTAGATGTAGATCTCGGTTTCCGGGTTGGAACCGCGTCGAGTTAGGCGCAATTGCCAACGTTTCGTCCACCGTTTCAAGGGACATCTTCAGGCCTGTACGTATATGTTCGTCGTTTCGCAGTAGCTTGAAGAATGCTATGACAGAGACCGGCACAACTTATATAGGGGGGGACCGGGCCAGATGGTGGCCTGCTATTGGCTGGGGACAATGAGCCAATGGCATGCGTCGTATGGGCGTGGTAATTCTTAGTAGAGTTCAGTAGAGTTTGCCACGTCGGATGTAACGTATAGCCATCGTCTCTATTGAGATTGCGGGGATGTTTGTAAATTTCAATAGATTAACGGATTTTCCCAGGGAAATAATGCGATTCACGGGACAGAAGCTTGACATCTTTGAATAGAATTTGATTACCGGAGTTGAGTTTGTGTTCTACCAGCGCTGAACCGGCTATATGTAACAGTCTAGTACAACGTTCATGTTCGGACACACGCACACCGACTGGCCGCTTAGTTTCTCCAATGTACACACTGCCACACGAACACGGAATGCGACACATAAACATACATACATACATACATAAAGACAAAATATCTTCGCTCCAAGCACAAGGAGCGTATCGCATTCCGTGTGGCAGTGTGTACATTGGCGAAACTAAGCGGCCAGTCGGCGTGCGTGTGTCCGAACATGAACGTTGTACTAGACTGTTACATATAGCCGGTTCAGCGCTGGCAGAACACAAACACTCAACTCCGGTCATCAAATTCTATTCAAAAATGTCAAGCTTCTGTCCCATGAATCGCATTATTCCCCTAGGAAAATCCGTGAATCTATTGAAATTTACAAACATCCCCGCAATCTCAATAGAGACGATGGCTATACGTTACATTCGACGTGGCAAACTCTACTGAACTCTACTAAGAATTACCACGCCCATACGACGCATGCCATTGGCTCATTGTCCCCAGCCAATAGCAGGCCACCATCTGCCCCCCCTCCCTATATAAGTTGTGCCGGTCTCTCTCATAGCATTCTTCAAGCTACTGCGAAACGACGAACATCTACGTACAGCCCTGAAGATGTCCCTTGAAACAGTGGGCGAAACGTTGGCAATTACGCCTAACTCGGCGCGGTTCCAACCCGGAAACCGAGATCTACATCTAAGTACAACGTGTTTCAAAAGGAACTTTATCTCAGCAGGCACTAGTAATTAGTACTAGTAAATTATTATAAGCCACTTGCCTTTCAATTATAATTGTTTATCTAATGTGATTTTCACATTTATCACCGTTTTATGCCGTTTCTTGCTTGAATAAAATTATTAAATATGTTAAACAAACATAAACATCAAAAAATAATCTTTTATGTATGTAGATGTTTAGGTATATGACCGCAACCATATGTTTTACTGATTTGAAATTCCTGCGAATATTACACTCAGATTGCAGCGCCATCTGGTCTATTCTTATTTGGAATGAGCCATAGTTTAATAGAATGCAAAAATGTATTGATTTAAAGGGAATATATTGATATAACGTGTGTTCATTTGAAAAGTCAATCTAGGTTACTTTGAAATTTTGATAGAATAAGAGGCAAATATATTAGTATGTGTTTGTTCTTCCGTAAATGTAAATCCAAATGACATTTGATAATGTCAATAACAAATATCAGTTAGTGCATAAAATAATCGTTCGTCGATTCTGGTTTAAATAAATTGCTTCTCAGTTTTAAATGGCTTTCACTTTAGAACATAAAATTTTTTTAGTCCAGGCTTATTTTCGAAGTGGTAATAAAATTGATGGTTTATGGGTTTATTCAGTTCAAGATTGCATGGTAGAATTTCAAGTTGAGTTTTCACATTTTGTAATAGATTATATACAATTTAAGAATACTTTGGATAGAACTTTAAAACTTTTTTCTGAAACTGGCAGTCTCTTAAGAAAATCAGGCAGCGGGGCAGTTAAGAAACGTACATCTCAAGTTGTCAATCGTGTTGAAGAAATAATGGAAAATGAACCACAAACATCTGTTCGACATTTGAGTCAACAAATAAACCTTTCTGTTGGTACAACTCACAAGTTATTAAAAAAATATATGCAACTTTATTCATACCGTGTCACAGTAGTACAAGAATTGTTAGAAATTGATTACCCACGTAGACTACAGTTTTGTAATTGGTTTGTAAATATGAACAATAATGGAGAATTTTCGCAAAGAGTCATCTTTACTGACGAAGCATGGTTTTATAAAACGACATAGCTAAATTCACAAAATACAAGAATTTGGAGTAGTGAAAATCCAGATGTAATTAATGAAGAATCGCTACATCCAGAGAAAATTGGTGTTTGGGCAGCGATAAGCCAAAGGCGAATCATTGGACCAATATTTTTTCAGGGAACGTTAACTTTTCAAAGGTACCGTACGGAAATTTTACAACCATTTGTCAATCAGTTGCATGATGATGAACTTCAAAATGCATATTTCCAACAAGACGGAGCACCTTGTCACTGTACTGCAGAATCTTTGGATTATTTAAGAGAATTTTTTGATGAGCGTATAATTAGTCGATAGACTGAAATTGCCTGGCCTGCACGTTCATGCGATTTAACACCTTGCGACTTCTTTTTGTGGCCTTATCTAAAAAATAACATATTTCGAACACCTATATTGAATTTGTATGATATGCTACAGAGAATCGAACAGAAATGCATGAAAATTAATAATAATCCAGTAATGTTGCAGAATATCATCAGAAATTTTGAACGGAGGCTTTTAAAGTGCATTGATCTTGAAGTACAACATTTTCAACATTTGTTATAGTTTTCAATAAATATCTATTATTTATTATTTATTTGTATGTATGAAACTGTCAAAATATACGACTTCGTAGGTTAAGTAGTAATTTTGAATTTACGACATACTTCAAAATGTTCTCAGTAAATCACATGCTACTAGATAGACTTTTCAAATGAACACTTGTTATATATATTGGAATACATTGCGAAAATACAATAAAACTATTTAATTTTTTGCAAAATTAATCCTTGTTTGATTTTCTAAAAATTTTCAGTGTTTCCCTCGTATTTAAATTTTCTTTAATACACTATATACTGTAGAACGTGGTTTCCCAATAATGTTGACTATTTCATATAAAAATTTCTGCTCTTTGTATAACTTTATCCGAATCATCTGTTAAATTATTGTCGACATAATTATACGTTATGATTCATAACGTATTTATATAAAAAAAACAAAATTTATTATTTTTTTATACAATTTCTAACTTAATAAAATCAAACCGATGTGATGTGTGCATTTGGAATGGAGGTTTTGCAACACTGTACACACTAGACATTACTGTCTTTTACATTTCGACAATAATTGTAAAGTATTTGTTAGAAATATTCTTGTATATTATGTGCCTTACACACGCTATTTCTTATTATTCACGTTTATATTAAAGAATATTTATAGATTTTATTTTAAATAAATTTTTAATAACAAGATAAAATTATCGTTTTTAAATAGCACATGTTTTTGTGAAATTCTTCCTTAACATGAATTTATTTGTATCTTATCTAGTTTTTATTGAAGGTCTTTATTTTAGGAAATATCGATGCTGGAATAACATATCAGTGCCATATATGTTCGAAACTTTACACGAGAAAAAACAGTCTCTATTTACATGTCAAGTATTTTTGTGGTAAAGAGCCGAAATTCACTTGTCCTATAGAATCTTGCGTGTACAAAGGAAAGCTGAAACAACATATCAAGCAACACTTGAGGAATATTCATAAATATACTGAAGACGAAGTTAATAAGGCGAATATATTGAAACTTCTTTAGATATTTTCAGTTTGTGGTGTCTTAATGAAAGCTAGCTAGTCGAGCCGGTTGATATTCTAAAATGACACAAAAATCCAGGAGAGCAAGAGTAAATTGGAAAGATGAATTTATAGAATATTAATTCAAACCGTAAAAGGTTACAAATAATATACATACACGTACTTTGATAGGGGTGCACACGAACTGCGCAACAAATTTAATCCGTACGTAATCCCTTACACGAACTGCACAACAAAATTTTTGGGTAATACATCGGTTCTTAATCCCTAACACGAACTGCACAACAAATTTAATCCGTATGTAATCCTTAACACAAACTGCACAAGGTTGGGAGATTTACAAAGAAAATACATATATTGATATAGAACAAATTTTAATGAATATGCATATAAACATAAACGAAATCAATATACAAATTACAATAAATTAGAAAAAATTACAAATTCAATGAACTTAAAGTATGAGATACACATTGTAGAAAAATAAATCTAGAGATCGTGTTATTTTTTAATTGTTGAATTTTTTCGTCAATATATAAACTTTTCCTTAAAATACATTTTTTTATATATCTTTTCTGCCCCAACAAACAAGTATTAATCTTTATATATGTATGGGTTTGCATATCTCTTAAGCGTTGACAAACACATATATATATTGGGATGAGGAACACCACAATTTTTGTTGAATTGTGCGTGAAAAGATTCGCTAGAATTAGTTGTTCTTGATGTACTTGAATCAAGCGATGCCCAAATTTTCGGTGGGAACATTGCATTTTCATCTATGTATGTATTAACTAAATAGTCGGCAAATTCATCAACTCTTCTATCTTCTGGTTTCTCGCACATGATATCCTACACAAACGCGTCACCGACGTCTTCTGGTTTTAAATATGAAAGTCCAAAAATATATCGTAGCCATGTTCCTGTTATCGATTCCTTATTTTTGTATTCTGCAGTTAGCCCCGCTTGCTGTATTTTTCTCCACCTGACCACAAACATTATATACTTTTTCCTTTTTTTACTTTTATAGTGCATAATATTATTATTACAAAAAAACACTACTCACCAGGATTGTGTTAGATGGAATCGGCATCCTATGATAACGGAATATGGAAATACTTCTTTGACACTCCAATGTATTGCTTGCTCAAAGTCTACATACACTTTTCTTGGGCTCAGTTCAAGCCCTAGCTCACTGCATTTTGTTTTTAACAATATAAAAAGTGTTTCGTAGGTGAACTTGTTCTTATTTTTTAACAAACAAAAAGCAACCGGTACGTAATTGTCATTTGAATACACATGTATAGTAAAAAGTTGCATGAAAAATTTGGTACAATAGTCAAATGTACCGTCCATCAACAAGTTTTCTCGATTTTTACATAAAAACTCCATATTACTTTTCGTTGAAAACACAATAATATTATTCTCCACATCATTTAATAAAACAAAGTCCTCGTTTTTTGACGTTTTAGTATCCATTTCTCGAACACACTGATGAACATCTTCTATGGATTTTGGTAATTTTGGTAGACATTTAAGTTTTGCGCGATTAAGGTTGTTACGAATATATGTAACATCTTTTGTGGTTAATGTCTCTAACATATTGGTATTAATTTCACTTTTTATTAGTTTTGTGGGAGTTTCTGCTAACCTCTCCTCTGCTTTCCTCTTGACGGAGTTGCTAAGTTTTTGTCTAGTTAGTACGTTTTCAGTTATCGCGCCATGATTATGAATCCCTACTTTTTTAGAAAAGACATAGTCTCCACCTACAGTAAATATTTTCGCATTACACGTTTTTTTTGCACACCTCCAACATGTTTCACCTGTTTTTTTACTTTCACGAAACATATAATATTTAACATTTTCGAAATCTATCAATAATTGATTACCGCGCTCGCCAAACATCACACTTAACTGCATCTTAACTTTTACAAAAATAAAGATAAACTAACATAATTAGTTGGCGACAGCCCTTTTATATAATTTACATTGTCTATAATTCTACCCCTACCCTCTACTTAACTAATTACCTGCTCCAAGAAATAAAATAGATGTGTTAATCCGCATCCTTTCAAAATTTGTGCAGTTCAGTTTAGGGATTAGGTACATTTTTCATATCTCTACTACCTGCTCTTAAAATTTGCGCAGTTCGTGTGTGTCCTTTGATAGATATGATGAAATGCATATTTCTCAGCCAGCTATAACATATCCTAAAAGAAATACCGCCTTAGATGTGTGGATATTAACTGTAATATTTGATTCTTTGTAATACATGGCTCAACTAAAACTTAAGCTTGAAACTGTTCTTATTATATAAATTGTGTAAATAAAATTTCATGTGTCTTACTTATAGATATCACTAGCGTAAAGGCAGAAGGAAATCTGCTTATTATTCCTTCTCAGCAGTTATAGTCTTTTCAACGATATAACGAAGGATTAAAACTGTTAAGTCTATTACCGAACACAGCGGCAGGTATGTTTTGGAAGGTCGAAATGCAAATGTGCAAATGGACAGTACTATATCTTCCTTTAGTGTAGTGTAGCGTGAAACTGATGTTTCTCACTATGACGATTCTGACAACTGTAACGACTTTTAATATATTTATTTAATTTGTTTATAAATATCTAATATTATATTTTTACCTTATATAATTATATAAATATATAATACATCGTGTGTAATTTTGTGAATACAGTCCTGGTTAGGTATCGATATGTTATAATATTTCTAATCACTCGTTTGTATGAACTTATCTGCCACTGTGCTCAGGTAGTTGCCCGTAATAGACTTTACCGTTTTAATTCTTTAGTCGGGTCGTTATATCGTAGAAAGGACTATAAACGTGATTGAAGTGGATATTGATCCTAAAAGCCAAAATTATCAAATATTGATGCGCTTGATGTCCAAATTCACAGCACATATGGGCAGAGCCCTTTATGAAACTTATAATATCTATCTTATTGCTTAAATAAGGTATATTAAAGTTTTTTTTGTTACTTAAATAACTTGCTATTTTTCTAGTAAAAACTTAATCTTACTTCTCAAAAATTGTAGGTATTTTACAATTGACTTGAAAGAATTTCTTGTGCTATGTAATAATAATAATAATATTAAAAACAAAAATATTTGATTAATTACATTGTCACAGAATTTTTTACCGTTAATATATCATTTAGATCATGCAAAACTAAATCCATCAGTACTTGACTTAAATATGTATGTATAAAGTATGACTTAAATGTTTTTAACTAATAGTTAATAAAGCATTCAACTACTGTGTCTGATAATGCGTGAGAATTTCGGTCAGTTTAACATACGTGATTTTTCCATCTCTATACCGAATGTCCTTGATAGAAAATGACTACGTATAAAAAATGTAAAGATGTATTTATATAGAATATGAATCCAAAATATTTTCCCAAAATTCCCTCTCATATGCGAGAAATAAAAATGAAAAAAATATTTCAAAAAAAATTGTCACGTCACTGTGCGACCGCCTACTTTGTAAAAAGTATCGGAGACGATATCTTAAAGCCGACCCACAATAACGAAAAGAATAGTTTTGTTATTGTCGGTCTGCTTAAGCTTCGTCATTTACATCTTCGATTAAAGATAGATTGTTACCAGATAGGACGTTAACTGCCCGTAGCTCACACATCTTATATGTTCTTTTAATATATAGTTTTTAAAAATTCACACAAATTTTTAACAGCTGACTTTTGTTTAAGGTCATCGAACCCTTACCATACAAAACTTATACACAATATTATCTTTTAGCGTTTTGATAAATAAAATATTGCAGTCTATAAATTCAATAGTGGCATTCTGAGTTGATATTAATATTTTATTTCTTACTTCTTGTTTCTTGTAGCAAAAAAAAAACATTAACGTAGTACTCATGAAATGATGTTAGTTCTAAAATTCCACAAATTATTTTTAGTATGATTTTTAAAATAATTTTGTAAATTATTGTAACACATCTTAATTTTTAATAGTTCACTTGAATGTATAAGCAGATCATTTTGTACCAGATTATTAGCCTTAGCATACAACACCTACTTACCTATGTAAACATACACTGTAGCGAATGTGTGAGTGTAACTTCAATAAAAGTATTTATTATTTATACACATTCTGAATATTTTGGATTCGTAGCCGGAACATGATTACTACAATCTTCAGAATGTTTTTAATTTTGGGGTGCGCGTCGTAATTAACTAATTAACACTATTACATGATATTACATCTTTCATACGATGTTTTTTTATATCAAGGACACCTGTATATGAAAGACATGTTCACGTTTTAAATGGTTATAAAGCGATTTATTAGCGGTATTAGCGTACGATTCCGTACGTATCATTTAATTTTCTTTAAAGCTTTAATTTCCTTTCTATAATAAAAACTTCCTGTAGTTGCAATATGTCCTCATAATACTTAATTTGTACGAGATTTCAGCAAAGTGGAGTTGTCGCATCTACAACATGTAAACTGGTAAGGCATTGTATAGGGTTTTGTAATACTACAGTCATTCTGTCCGAAAATAGGCCGTGAATTAGAACGAGATCCCATCAATCCCAATTTTTTATATGTTGTTGGGATTGGGGTAATTTGCTAGAACGCGTAATTTCAAAGATGGATGGAAAACAAAAATATCGAATTATAGGTACGAACGTGCTCTACAAGTTTGATGATAAACATTTTTTCGCTATGCGTGACGATAAAGAAGAAAAAAAATCAAAACCGTGATCGTACCCCAATTTTGTCCTATTTTCGCCGATATCTCGAGAACGGATAATGTTAGGTGAAAAAGTTATATGACGCAAATTGTAGAGAATAAAAAAAGGAACAAAAAGTAATGATTCAACTTCCCCATAGAATGACGAGGAGCCGAGTTACAACGGAAACAAAAATCCAATCTTATTTTCTAAATATCTGAAAATAGTCACAAGGGTTTCGTTCGAGAACTTCTAATTAGGCTCTCCTGACCTCCCAACAACATATAAAAAATTTACAGTTACAACGGAAACAAAAATCCAACCTTATTTTCTAAATATCGGAAAATAGTCACAAGGGTTTCGTTCGAGAACTTCTAATTAGGCTCTCCTGACCTCCCAACAACATATAAAAAATTTGGCTTGATGGCATCTCGTTCCAATTCAAATGTACATAATTACGGGACTATAATAAGTTAATAAGACTGTCACATTGTTCCTTGAAATCTCGCTTTTTAGTGATTTATTATTATTTATTTCGATTAAGCTGTTATTAGAAAAAAATAACGTCAGAGAATTAAGTATTAGTTTAATAATAGTTATATTTGCATAGTCTTCTAAATATTTAGTAAAGGTATCATTTCCATACTTTATTAAGTTTTTAAGAATATTTATGCCTTGTAGTGACTAAATTATATAGAATTAGATAAATTGAATTTGAAATTCAGAAGGGTAATATAACTAATATATTACAAAATACATTTTTATTTCTGTAACTTTTATCTCTTAAGATAATAGTTAATGCCATCTTCTTACGATTAGACGTGAAATACTAACACAAGCAATTTCAAACCATAAAATCTTCCATGTCTTTGACAAACTTGAAGTTCAAAATGTAGTTGGGTTATATACCACAAAAACAATTTAAAAAGACAGTCATTTATATGCTTTTCTTGTCTTACTATTTTCTTCTTTTTTGCAAAGATTATTTAATTTTACAATATAAAGTGTATACGACCTCACTCCGATATGAATGACTGTTTGCCATTACTTAACTACCTAATTATATTTACATGCCGTATATCCAGTTAATTACACGTGTAATTATTTCGGCGGATGCAATAATACATTTCAAATCACATTGAACTTGATTATATGTCGGACAGCCTAATCTAATAATTCAAATAAATTTAATATTACCTTGATTTTAAATTTAATTTTTTTCAGGCTTTTCTTTTTTACTCAGACTCTACAAGTGTTTTTTATGGAATTTTGTATCATTTGAATTATCTTGCCACTAGTGTATGTGATTATGTGATGACATGATATGAGAATTTCTTGTAATTTAAAAATTGTTATTTGATTTATATCGACTCTCCTAATTAAAGTTATTTTCCTTTGAACTGATTTTGCTTTAAATTTATTTTATTTAATATACAAATTATATAAATTAATATGTCATGATCATCATCGTAATCCATCCTCTTCTACCTTACGGTGTAGAGGAAATTAAATTTATATGTAGGTATTACTTATAAATAATAAACTTTCGAATCGATACAAAACATTTTTATTTCTCCTAGTTTATAGTTTATTAAATCAAAGTTTTGAAATATTCGAAAATACTGTCATCATTTTTATTCCTTACAGTTAATGTATTAACTTTAGTGTGTATGATATTTCTTTAAAATAATAATAATGTCATTATTGTGAATGCATTAATTTACATGTATGTAATACAATAACCTAGAAATATATATAAACAATCGCGAGAGTGCGCGGACGGATTTTAAACCAAAACCTTGAATAAAATAAATAAATGGTTCTAAAATCATTTCCTAATACTAACGTAACACTATTTAGATAATATACATAATCATAACTTTGCCCCTATCTGAATTAGTAACAACACTGAAAGCGATATAAGTATTGAAAGTATAGTGTATCCGGAGATATACCGTTGATTATATAAGCGGAGAATAGTTTAAATCAACCCAAGTACCTGGAATTTCAGCTGTAGTAGTCGACATACAGATAACTACGCACAGAATCGTATTCAAACATACATATTACCACAATTTTATAAAATTTAAGGCTACAATTGAATATATAATTTGATATTCACTAATCAGGTCAAAAATATTCCTGGAATTTTATTATATGCAGGTACACTCTACGTTAGAATTTTATTAATTGAAGCTATTACTTAATGAGTTTTTAATACAAGCAAATTTAAACTAAGACCACCCGTGGTGCATCTGTCTCTCTTTCTGTTACTTAAAAGTGAACGTTATATTACCGAATGAACTGTATATGGTACATCAAAAGCACGGGCAATAAATATAAAATCATAAAGAATTAATAATTTGAAACGTTGTAATTGGGGTCAATTCCATTCGCAAGATTATTCTGTTGTAGACAAATTTGTTATCTAAGGCGATACCTAAATGCAGACAGTGGCAAATTTTTAGGTGAGCCACATTCTATAGAAATATTAAAACTTTCTTTGTGTTAACTGCCATTAACCGATATAAAATTTTTGTGTATTCTCTAGGTAAACAACGAATCAATGATATTTTATTATAATCAATCACTCCAATGCCATTGTTGTAACCACACATAGTAATTCGATAACTGTGCTCGCAGACAAAACCGTAATGTTGAGGTAGTTGTCATTCTGTAGAGAAAATTGCTAAGGGACAACTTGAAAACATGATATATGTGTGCAGTTGCGGCCCTTGAAAACCCAGACACACTTATATATATATATATATATATATATATATATATATATATATATATATATATATATATATATATATATATGTATACCGCCTAATTCTGAGTAAACGCAACGATCCGAATGTATGAATATTTCTCCCGCTTCGAATACAATTCACCTGAATGCTGTAGGCGCGTCAACATCGATGTCATACATATAGCAAGCGCCAATTAAGTTTGCGCGAGGAGGGGGTTTAGCAACAGACTGTTTTGTGATTGGCTTAACATCGATGTCATACATATAGCAAGCGCCAATTAAATTGGCGCGAGGAGGGGGTTTAGCAACAGACTGTTTTGTGATTGGCTTAACGCGTTCAGGGAATTTTTATTCGGAGCGGGAGAAATATTCGTACATTCAGGCCGTTGCGTTTGCTCAGAATCAGGCGGTATATGTATATATGTATGTATATATATATATATATATATATATATATATATATATATATATATATATATATATATAAATATATAAATATAATATTTTCGTGACCTTGGTATGATATGGTAAATTCAATTAGTCGGCGATTAAAGGTCTGGTTTACTTCAAAGTATATATATTTAAAACAACCCTACATGTTTCGGCAATGATGCCTTTATCAAGGATATAAAATATAAATGACGGAATACAAATGTCAACTAATTGAGTTGCTATGGTTTAAATTATTCAAAGATACATTCCAATTGCATAATAATAAATCATGCCTTAGTATTCCAAAAACAGATAACAAGGTGTGAACATATGTGTTGTTCGCTGCTAGCAGCTTGTGTCTCTTTCTGGGTATGAGCTTGTGTGTTGGTTGCTGCTGGCAGCTTGCGTCTCTCTCTGGGTGTGTGGTTTTGTGTTTGTGTGAGCGTGTAAGTGTAGGGTTTTGTATGTTGGCGCGCTCGTGCGTGTGTCTAGTGACCGGTCGCGTAAATTTAGAGAGATCGGATAACCAGCCGTTGCGCAGGGCCGCCAACCCTTTCCCGGCAACTTCTTTACTTTTCCGTGCGGTACTTCGACGGCCCGACCCCCGCGCCATCGAGGCAAGGCGCAGACCAGCGAAGCGCACGCTGCACGGGGTTGCTCATCGCCAACCGAGGGAACACCCTTAGCGGCTACTTCGGTCGACGACGGTCACACTTTGTGCCATCTTAACGTATTCCGCCACGGCGCCGCGCAATGCACACACCACTAGGACAGGTCCTGGGCGGCAACCTGGCTAGGCTGCCGTTAACAGCACACACTCGTTGGACGTGTGTGCAGTGCCCCCGCCTTGGCGGAATACGTTAAGATGGCACAAAGTGTGACCGTCGTCGACCGAAGTAGCCGCTAAGAGTGTTCCCTCGGTTGGCGATGAGCAACCCCGTGCAGGGTGCGCTTCGTTGGTCTGCGCCTTGCCTCGATGGGGCGGTGGTCGGGCCGTCGAGGTAATGCCCGGAAAAGTAAAGAAGTTGCCGAGAAAGGTTTGGCGGCCCTGCGCAACGGCTGGTTATCCGATCTCTCTAAATTTACGCGACCGGTCACTAAACACACGCACGAGCGCGCCAACATACTAAACCCTACACTTACACGCTCACACAAACACAAAACCACACACCCAGAGAGAGACGCAAGCTGCCAGCAGCAACCAACACACAAGCTCATACCCAGAAAGAGACACAAGCTTCTAGCAGCGAACAACACATATGTTCACACCTTGTTATCTGTTTTTGGAATACTAAGGCATGATTTATATTATTATGCAATTGGAATGTATCTTTGAATAATTTAAACCATAGCAACTCAATTAGTTGACATTTGTATTCCGTCATTTATATTTTATATCCTTGATAAAGGCATCATTGCCGAAACATGTAGGGTTGTTTTAAATATATATACTTTGAAGTAAACCAGACCTTTAATCGCCGACTGATTGAATTTACTATATATATATATGAAAGGGTTTTTTTTGGGGGAATCCAGCAAAATTAAACTCTATTAATTAAGTCAGTTCTTTAGTTTTTAGCCCAATATTTCGCACCGAATTCGAGTGCGTCCTCAGGGGATCACAATGTGAACTTGTTTTTTCTGGAGAAATTACTCATTTTTTAGGTTTTAACTTAGTGACAAGAACATGTGTGTGTACGATTAATTCTTCTGTTCGTCTATATTGCACATGTGGCTTTATATATATATATATATATATATATATATATATATATATATATATATATATATATAAATAATTTAAAAGAAATTATCGACCGTACTATATTGGATAAAATAAATTAAAAGCGGGCAAGAGGTCTGTCAATTAAAAAAATTAAAAATTAAAAAAAAATAATGAAAGTGACTTACATGGACAATAAAATTTTATTGTCCGTGTACGTTACTTTTATTATTTTTTTGAACTCTACATGATTATCTCCTTAAGAAGCAACAAAGTTGTTGCGAAATATAGAGATAATTAATAAATGAGTTTTTAATTGACTGACCGCTTGCCCGCTTTTAATTTATTTTATCCTATATATACATATATATATATATATATATATATATATATATATATATATGGTAAATTCAAATTGTAGACGATTTAAGGTCTGGTTTTACTTCAAAAACTATATATTTAAAACAATCCTACATGTACATGTTTCGGCTAATGATGCCTCAAGGAATACAAAATATAAATGACAGTATATTAATGTCATACATTTGTAGTAGCTATGGATAAAATAATTAAAAGATACATTCCAATTTAATAATAATAAATCATGCCTTGGTATTTTAAAATGGATGAACAACAAAAACAAGGAAACACAAGACATGATTTATTATTATGTATGCGCGCGTGGAGCGACTTAAGATGCAAAGCTGTCGGCATTCGCCTTAAACGAGAAGGAAAACCACGAAAACCTACTTGGACAACCAGACAGGAATCAGAACACGGAACAGTCAGCATGATAAGCAAAATTATAGATTTATAAATGACATGAGATATATAATTATATAACAGCAACATATATTATGATGGTAAATTGCAGATCGTTACATAATTAAGTTAGAGTATATACTGCTTAAATTTTTTATATCACTTCTGTTGTTAATTGAGTTTTTTTCCTGTTTAATACTAATCATTTCTTTAATTTCCCTTTTCATTGTGTGTTGTTCTTTATCAATTATCTGTGTGTTTTCAAAATCAAAATGGTGATCGCGTTGTAGTTTGTGTGTAGATAAAGCAGTTTTGTCTGTTTTAGAGTATTTGTGGGCTTGTATTCTTTTGTATAAATATTGTTTAGTTTGGCCTATGTAGTAACTATCGCAATCGCGACATGGTATTTTATAGATGACATGTGTTTTTCGATTTTTTTTCTATTTTAGGTTTAAGTTTTGTAAATAGATGTTTATTAGTATTATTAAGTTTATATGTAGTAGCTATATCATACTTTTTTAAAATGTATTTAATTTTTTCTGATAGTTGTGGAACATATGGAATCGTGATATATGTTGTGTCATTGTTTAAATTGTTATTGGTGTCTGCAGTGTTGTATATTTGGTGGATTCTTTTTTTAATTGTTTGGTCTATAAGTTGTTGGGATAATTATTATTTGTTAAAATTGTTTTAATTTTCGTGATGTTATCTTTTCTGTATTGAGTATGTGATAGTTTTACTGCTCTATCAGTCAGATTATTTATAATCATTTTATTGAATACTGTAGGTGTATTTGAGTGGTAATTCATATATCTAAAAGAAGCTTTGGGTTTATTGTACCAATTTGTATAAATAGTACCCTGTCTATAATAGCTTAAAGAAATATCAAAAAAGTTAATACTGTTATTAACTTCTTCTTCAATATTAAACTTAAATAAAACACCTTATATTTTCACAAAACAATAGTATATTTAACTATATGTACATTTCATGTGCACTGCACACATCATCAGTAGATGTCATCTACTGTGTAATACTGTTATTAACTTCTTCTTCAATATTAAACTTAAATAAAACACCTTATATTTTCACAAAACAATAGTATATTTAACTATATGTACATTTCATGTGCACTGCACACATCATCAGTAGATGTCATCTACTGATGATGTGTGCAGTGCACATGAAATGTACATACCGATAGGTCCAACTCGCAACGGGCCATAGGCAACAATATACGTATGGAACGTAATTCGGTGTGGCAACGTGTGTACGATGCCTATATTGAGTGACTTTCTTAAAATTAAATTTATTTTGCAGAATTATTGATTTTCTTACTTTTATCTTTTAGAAAACGTTATTGTTTTTTTATTACTTAAAATTACTTTATATGAAAAATAGTATACCATAAAAGTGTAAACAAAGACAGTATACATTGAAACGAATATTCATTCAATTGTATTGTCATGAAATTGAATTTGTCAATCGTTGTTAAATTTGTTAGAATGAATAGATATTTATATTTATCGGAAAATACTAATACTTAAAGCAAACAAATAAGGTGTATTAAGTAAGTAAGTATTTTCCGATAAATATAAATATCTATTCATTCTAACAAATTTAACAACGATTGACAAATTCAATTTCATGACAATACAATTGAATGAATATTCGTTTCAATGTATACTGTCTTTGTTTACACTTTTATGGTATACTATTTTTCATATAAAATAATTTTAAGTAATAAAAAAACAATAACGTTTTCTAAAAGATAAAAGTAAAAAAATCAATAATTCTGCAAAATAAATTTAAATTTTAAGAAAGTCACTCAATATAGGCATCGTACACACGTTGCCACACCGCATTACGATCCATACGTATATTGTTGCCTATGGCCCGTTGCGAGTTGGACCTATCGGTATAGTTAAATATACTATTGTTTTGTGAAAATATAAGGTGTTTTATTTAAGTTTAATAGTGTAATAATTTCACAAGTGCTCAACATATACTACTATTCTTCTTCAATAGTGAATTTTAATTTGTTGTGAAAATTATTGAACTTATTTAAAAGATAGTTTATTTTATTAGTCGGAATACATGTTATTATGTCATCTACATATCTTTTGAAGAAAAATAGGGTGAAAATCTAATGAATTGATAACGTTTTGTTCCAAATGTTCCATTACAAGATTTGCAATAGGAGCAGCTAAAGAAGTGATATAAAAAATTTAAGCAGTATATACTCTAACTTAATTATGTAACGATCTGCAATTTACCATCATAATATATGTTGCTGTTATATAATTATATCTAATGTTATTTATAAATCTATACTTTTGCTTATCATGCTTACTGTTTCGTGTTTTGATTCCTGTCTGGTTGTCCGAGTAGGTTTTCGTGGTTTTCCTTCTCGTTTAAGGCGAATGCCGACAGCTTTGCATCTTAAGTCGCTCCACGGGTGCATACATAATAATAACTCATGTCTTGTGTTTCCTTGTTTTTGTTGTTCATCCATTTTAAAATACCAAGGCATGATTTATTATTATTAAATTGGAAGGTATCTTTGAATTATTTTATCCATAGCTACTACAAATGTATGACATTAATATACTGTCATTTATATTTTGTATTCCTTGAGAAAGGCATCATTAGCCGAAACATGTACATGTAGGATTGTTTTAAATATATAGTTTTTGAAGTAAAACCAGACCTTAAATCGCCTACAATTTGAATATACCATAACGTACTAAGGTCACGAAATAATTATCTATATATATATATATATATATATATATATATATATATATATATATATATATATATAAGTGATTAGATAATTTCTTAGCCGTTCATTAAATATAACATTTGATAAATAATTTATCAAATGTTATATATATATATATATATATATATATATGACTTACTACACTTGTGTAGAATTAGGGTGTCGTTTTGAAGAAAAACACTGTTTTGGTTGTGTGACGTTTCGGTCTTGGATTTAGACCTTCCTCAGACCTGTTTTTTATTAAGAAGCAAACAAAAAAGGTGTAAACAAATTTGTCAATATGTTGTCATTGTATAAAATAAAATGTATTACAAATACTTACATAACCTAAAATATATGGGCATTTGTTTGTAATACTACACACACGAGCCTGTTATCGTGGCCTCTACATGTTACTATCATCTCTATGTCAATGATGATAAAAACTAACAAAACACTAAACTTTTAATACACTATTACATATACTGCAAACTAAAATCAGTCAGACAGGCTTGAAATCTCTTTATATTGTGTGCCGTGTGAATCAATTTTATCGCTAAAACATATTTCTCAGTGCACGTATATCTGTAAAATGTGTGTTAACATGTTCTACTAGAAATCGGAACAAAAATAAAAATAAAAAATTTTTTTTAAAAAAATATATATAAATCACAAAAACCCAGAAAAAAACAGAAAAACAAAAACACAAAAAGCACCACGCACAACCAAGGCTAAAAAACCCCATACGCATAAACAGGAAAAAATACTCGCCCTCACATTCTATAATCTTATTATGTGAACTTATTCTGTATACCCGGTGTTATATGTTGTAATTGTGGTATGTAGATATTGCTGAAACTGAGGGAGTCGGCTTTAGTATTTAGATTATATTGTACGCTCTTTATTGTTAGAGTTTCCAGGAATAGTCGTCTTGTGTAGTTTGGTTCTTTGAAAATTATTCTGACATCTTTGTATCTCGGTTGGTGGTGTGTCGACGCTATGTGGCTTGCCAATGCGCATGCCTGTGGTTTGACTCTACTGTCGCTGTCGTGCTGCGTCAATCTATTTTTCAATCTTTGCTTCGTTTGCCCTATATAAAACGAGTTGTATATATATATATATATATATATATATATATATATATATATATACACCGTACGAACGCTGGGGAGTGATTGATCTACCACAATGTAGTAAGACGAAGACGAATAGCGAGTTTATGTGGTTAGGGTTGAGAGAGTATATTCAATCGGGTTCTACTGTCTAACTGTACGGGCGTTCCCTTTCTTTATCCAACACATTCTACATACGATCTAAGAACGAATAAAATAATCTCTCTCTAACACATTGAATATTCCTATCAGTCGGTCATTGTGTTCAAGCAAGGCCAATATACTTGCAGTTGGCCAGTCATTACTTATATATCCATCGATCGCACGACGTTGGGCACACGGTATATATACAGATTAGCTTTATTCCTCTATGTATGTTTGTGGCTGAAAATATTTAATAAAGACACATGTATTAATATATATCTGAAAAATATTCGCACAATTACGGTCCTGTTACATTGTTACATAATTTTTATTAAATAATAAACAGTTGCTATTTGAAATCTAATGTTTAAAATTATCTTTCCAAAATAAATATATGATTAGTGTTTAATAAATCAGTTTGCAGTATATTTAACATATATTTGACTTAGTTTTGCATGGTGTTTTAATACTATAATTTTTAAATTTCCAGAATACTGAAATTACCATATAAAATATGTTTAAAACAAAATATCTTCGTGGGCCAAATCTCGAAAGCATTTGAAATGTTTTTATTACTGAATGATTTTATTTCAATAAATATAGATATATTTTAAACACATCGTTTTCTAGTGGTGCATTCGTTTTCTAATAAATTTTTGACTTGCATTTAGAAAAGTTTATTAAATTTTTTATTGAATAGATTCGTTTTAGGGCAAAATAACTTCGATGGTGGAATAATATATCAGTGTCACATATGTTCAAAAATTTACACAAGGAAAAACAGCCTATATTTACACGTACGATACTTCTGTGGCAAAGATCCGAAGTTCACTTGTCCCATCCAAACTTGTGTGTACAAAGGGAAGCTGAAACAACATATCAAACAGCATTTGAGGTTTGCGCATAAGTATACAGATGAAGAAATTAATAAGGCTAACATCTTGAAACTCGTTTGAAGTCCATATCTCAATTTGTATTATAGGCATAATTGAAAATTTATGTACGCTGTAGGTCAACTTGTAGAAATAATGCGAAATCCATTAAAACATGAGAGATAATTAAGTAATATTTAACATACTACATTGCTTGTAAAAGTTCGGATTTATTAATATAATATTTATGTCTTTAATTTATTATTTGTTTTTGTGGATTTTAATATCGTTTGACTTGCCTTGTTGAAAAGTATATAAATATGTATTAGTAGAAGTAATTATTCATTAGAAGAACTGATTTTGCATTTTTTTGTAATTTCGTTTGTTTTTAATAAATTGTAAAATCTACCGAAAGTGTTTAATTTACCTCATTCGATGCTTTTATACCCGAATTTTTGTAAAGCATTTGTGCTAATACATAACTAGGTTTAAAATAAGACTGATATCACAAACAGCTTCTTTTAGAAGTATGGTGAGTTATCTAATTCATTTCATATTATACTAAATTAGTCTGATTAGTACGTTTGTAAAGTTTCGTCAAATCGTAATACATTATGAAGTGCATTTTTCCTGAAAAATGTTTGGGCTTTGTGAATGTAGGTTTATGTATTTTTTTTTATCTTTCGCGTAAGTATTGTTTAAGAAAACAGCTTTTACTCTCGATTCGGTTAGTAAACTGAACATTTCTAACCTTCAAACCAGTTAGAAGACGCGGGCTAGGTAATGTCATCTCAGTATTTATGAAACGTCAGTGTCATTTAAATATTCACCAATTGACGTATACCGTATGTGTTAAATATCATTAGGCATAGGAAATCAACGTATGAATACATACGATGTATACATACATGAGAAAGCCAGTCCAATGCCGGCGAAGACCGCGACGACCGACGATTGTCTCCGATACCGATTGACTGGAAATTTTGCATTCAGTGTGGCCGCGGCCGTTACAGCGTGAAAGCATACAATAAAATTAATGTATAATTGCTCTTTATACACCCGCTAAAAAGCTTCAGTTAGTAAAGTTTGTTTGCAGACCATTCTGTACCTTGCAGACAAACAATTTATAATATTATAAATAACTTTGAAACTTGTTTCTGTCTCAATAACTGTACGAA
The DNA here is from genome assembly GCA_935421215.2 of Melolontha melolontha. Classification (NCBI taxonomy): domain Eukaryota; kingdom Metazoa; phylum Arthropoda; class Insecta; order Coleoptera; family Scarabaeidae; genus Melolontha; species Melolontha melolontha. The sequence continues at coordinate 47,532,769 of OW285235.1, read as the reverse complement.
ATGCAAACCAAGAGAGGTATCACCACAAAAAAATGCCTCTTGCATAATTTATTATAATTTTTATAATCCCTTTTTACTTATTTTATTAAGATTATGTATTCTTTAATTTTATTAGAATTACGCTTTTGTTTGTGTGACGCACCGCAGCTTAAAAATTTCCTGCATCTACTGAAAGAAAAAAGAAAAGCAAATCCCTTGCAATTCGTAAATGTTATTTTAGAACGCATTGCAAATACCTATGTCGATGGTCAAATGATTAGTACTGTTAACTTGTATTTGCGCAACAATCAGAGACCATCGTTGTCAGTCGTCAGTCGTCGCGCTCTTTGCCGGCATTGGATCGGCTTTCCCATGTACGTATACATCGTATGTACTTCATACATTGATTCCCTATGCCTAATGATATTTGACACATACGGTATATGCTACATATTAACGTATCCACCTGTGCTCTTGTCCGGCAAAACACATTCACTCGCTTCTTTCGCGGGTTCTGACAATTCTTTCTGAATATTCTCATTCTCGCATATTCGTAACAGTAATTACTTTACAACAATAATAATTTAGTAGTATATCAGAAAGTATCACTATTAATTGTTACGTTACCTAGCAACAGTACATATCAAAAGCATTTGTCAAAATGCCATGAAATTTAATACAATTATATTTTTGAAATTTAGTGATTTAGTAGTTTATATAATAAGTAATTACTAACCAATCGTGAATAAAATAGTATACAAACCTCGGCGGAAAGATTCATTCCCGTCTCGAGATTAACTTTACCTCGACGCTTCGCGTCTTGATGAACTTTCTAATCTCTCGACAGCAATTCACCACTTTCCGCCTCAGTATGTTATATACTATTGTTACTAGTTTATTATTTCTAAGTAAATATCTACAATTATTTTACTGAATACCGCTGAAAATAATTAAAGTTGTGTAATTTAGTAAATCTAGAAACGTTTTACAAATTTGAACAAAGCTGGCGTATAGATTTTTTTAAGATAGTCTCTGATAATAATTTGAAAATATTTATCAAAGAAAGTGTAGTCACAATGTATCTGACAAACTTGTTAATACGTGTTTATCTAAAGAAACTAAAGTAATTTTTTATATGCTTCAATAAGGAAACTCACCGAAGATATATGAAAAGAGATAGAGAAAAATATCGTATCTCTCAACAAAGTTGATCTAAAGCAGATCATCGCAGCAGTTGATTATCAGACCGGAAATTATGGCTGTCAATAATGTCGGACAAGACCTGAAGCATATAATGTTTAAGGGAACGAGAAATGTTTGTAGAGCGAACTATAGCTAATTGAAGCTCACTTTACTGGCTTCATTAGGACATTAATATTCAATTGAACAGAAGCGGCAAGGGAAGAGGCCAATGTCTCTGATGCAAGGGAGAAATAATTTATTAAAAAGCGTGTGTAAAGCAGGGGTGGTCAACCTTTTTGGGAAGGTGCCCCTATCTGAAAAAAAGAATTATGGGTACCACTTCCAATTTCTCCAACATACTAAAAAATATAAGAAGGTAAAAAAATGTTATTTACAGGTTGATTATGGGATTTTTACGCAAAATAGTACATTTTTTTCTCGTACATTTGAGTAGTGGGGATTTAAAAATAATACAATAAATAAAACAAAAATTCAAACTTAGGTTTTATTGTTAATAAACATTTTTTTGCAATTGGTGTTGCTAAGAGATCTTAAAGTACTCAAAATGAATGCTTTAATAAATCATTAAAGCACTGTGTCTATAAGTCAGTAGTTTTAGCGACAATTTAAGGTTATGATTAAACGGCAGTTAATAAACGTTTTATTATACGTAATTATATTTATAATACAATAACAAATATTTTGTTATAAAGAGTGAAATTGCAAGTTAAATTAAGTGAACCATACGCAACTAAATTTAAAAATTATAATTTGATTCTAAACGTAGGTGAACGTTACTAACTGCCATAAAATTTCTCTAAATTATAAAATTTCTCATTTTTCTTAAAAAAGTATGTTAACAAAGCTAATTACAAAAAATAGCATGGAAACACGTTTCATAAGACATTAAAGCACTCGCTCATTAAAAAACTCGTTTTTTAAACTTGAATTCGTGCTTTAAAACGTGTCTAATGGAACTAACTTCTTTCTTAATATACTTTTAAAAGTTCAGTCTGTTAGGTTATGTATAAAATAGATAATGATTAACTGGACAACTCAAACCATTGGGCTTATCCCATGACCTTATCTTATCGCATCGTTGTACGATGTTGTATTCAGTAGCGTATGAGTAGGGTTTTTACTGATTTTGACAAGGTTACTGAAGGCATTATTTTTTCAATTTTTTTAATTTTTCAATAAGTCTTTGCGTGCCACTGTTAAAACTTCGCCCTGCCACACTGTGACATGTGTGCCGCAGATTAGTCATCACTGATGTAAAGGTTCAAATGCAAAAATTTCAATTCATTTTAGCATTAATCAAATAAGCAATTGCAAAATGAGGTTTAAGAAAAGTCATTTTCAGTGATGAAGTTAATTTTCTCCATAAAATCCGCAAGTGCCTTTGCATTTCTGGAAATGTCACTATTTTATACAATAAATAGTGACATTTTGGGTAAAATAACATCATAAAAATCGAAGTTACTGTTAATGTCGAGAATCAGGTAATGATTTCATTTTGGTTTAAGCTTATCCAACTTATACTTTCAGGAAACAGTACTTTACGATTTTCATTGTTTAGTGAAAGACTTTCATACATTGCCCCGAAATATTGTGTCATTTAATATCTTTAAACTATTTATTATAAGATAAAGAAATATTAAGACGAGTTTAAGACAAGAAAACATCGTGAAGTAAACACTACACCAAGTAAAGAAGTTAAAAAAGATGGGTATATATTATTTTAAGTAAGTTTAAAGGCCTACCATCAATAAAACAGTTTTTATTTGCTGCGACAATACAGATAAATTAAACAATTATGGATAAATATTTGTCTGGTAGTTTCCGAAATTAAAATTATAGGTGCATTGATTCGGCTTTTACTTCATGAAGATCAATAATTTAAAATAGAAATAAAACTACGATTCAAATCTTCACTTTTTAATATTTAATCGTAACACGACAATTGTTTCGCCAGCACAGTGGCTTCCTCAGGTACTGACAGCTAAAGAGTACGTTACAAACTAAATTAAAAAAATATATATACAATCAAGAAGGTTGGTATTATTTTACAACGTTTGTAAAGAAATCGTACGATATATATACCGCCTAATTCTGAGTAAACGCAACGATCCCAATGTATGAATATTTCTCCCGTTTCGAATACAATTCCCCTGAATGCTGTAGGCGCGTCAACATCGATGTCATACATATAGCAAGCGCCAATTAAATTGGCGCGAGGCGAGGTGGGGGTTTAGCAACAGACTGTTTTGTGATTGGCTTAACATCGATGTCATACATATAGCAAGCGCCAATTAAGTTGGCGCGAGGAGGGGGTTTAGCAACAGACTGTTTTGTGATTGGCTTAACGCGTTCAGGGGATTTTTATTCGGAGCGGGAGAAATATTCGTACATTGAGGCCGTTGCGTTTGCTCAGAATCAGGCGGTATAGTACCTTATGTGTAAATTCATAGATTTCTTTAAAACGTAAAATAATACCAACCTTCTTGATTTTATATATATTTTTTTAAATTTAGTTTGTAACGTATTCTTTAACTGTAAGTACCTGACGAAGCCACTGTGCTGGCGAAATAAACACAATTATTTCGATTAAATATTAAATATTAAAAAGTTTAGATTTGAACCGTAGTTTTATTTCTATTTTAAAGTTATAAGTTCGATTCTGCATTTAAGTAAATTATTTTAAATTTATCAACTCAACAGGATAATTAATTTCGAACAAACTTTATTCTTCTTCAAGCCAATTCATGTTATAATAACACAGGCTTTCCCCTTTACGATTTGAGTAGCGTTCCTGATCATTTTTAATGCGCCGATAACGAGAAAAATAGTCAAAAAATCCACACGTCAAAATATTTTTTTATTTAGCATTTTGGATTTTGCTCAAAATTGCTCGGGGAGGGTTTAACTCCAAAATGAATAAAACTTTTTTTAAACGAGTTCTAACTTATTATTAATGAATTTAGTGCCTCTATTAGGATAATAGATTAAATTCCGATACATAATTTGTTAAGTACAACATAATTAGTATAAGTAATACTTCTTTATTAAGTAATGCGTCTATTAATATATGGGTTGTTAAATTTTTTAATGAAATGTGAATATATCGAAAGAATTGAACTAACCCCTAGGACCAGAAATGTAGTTCGAAAGAATTTGACTCCCCGAGAAAAAGTTTTGCTACCTCCTTTACACATTAAGCTGGGTATGGTGAAACAGTTTGTTACCTTAGGTTTGAGGCTTTAAATAAAAAAGAAGAAGGTTTCTGGGCATACAATTTTCCCGTCATTGTCAGACGCTAAACTGAAAGAAGGAATTTTTCTTGGCCTTGATATAAGAAAATTAATGAAGGATGAAAAATTCAATGAAAAACTCCAAATTGAGTTAGAAGCATGAAAATCTTTGAAGGAGGTAGTTAAAAATTTCTTAAGGAACAATAAAGACCCTAATTATAAAAAAAATAGTGGCGAATATGATTGCAAATTTTGGCTTAATGGGTTGTTCTATGAGCATTAAACTGCATTTCCTAAATTCGCACATTGACTACTTTCCGGAAAATTTAGTAACCTTTAGCGAAGAGCAAGGTGAAAGATTTTACCGAGATTTAAAAGATATGGAAAAGAGGTATCAGGGAAGGTGAAATACAAACATGTTGGCAGACTATTGTTGGTTGCTGAGGCGAAATGAACCAGACCGTAAATTTAAGAGAAAATCTTAAAATAGAAGCTTCGGAGAAAAGAAGACAAGGTATCACAAAAATAAGTGATATGTTTACGCAATAAACAAGTAATTGCTTATCAAATATCAGTTGTTTTTATGTTCTAGAATTAAGTACTTTTTTAATATATATATATTTTTTTCTAAGTAAAGGTGACTTTTTTGCAATTTTCTTCCTATGTCTATTCTGCAAAATCTGGACGTGATGGATAAAAAACGAATACATATTCGTAATCAGCGCATCAAAATACTTCAGAATCTGTCATCGAATTCAAAAGGGGACATCATGACTCCAAATTTGCAGGCCTGTGTGATTCGAAATTATCATCTATTCTAAAAATGCATACCATATTTTAGAACTTACTGAATTAGTTTTATTATATAATATATTATATTATATTATATAATATAATGGAAATGTAAAATAATAATTTATAAAGGAATTTCTATGAAAAAAATGATAAGTAGCTTTTGTCTTGTAGACCATTAATATCACTGTTTAGCATGCCTAATTATTTAGAATACATTCTGAAACACTCCTATGATTTTAGATATACTCGTGGACAGCGCATACATATGTGGAACTTGTGGTAAAGTATTTAAACAAAAGAACAGCTTTTACAGGCATGTCAACTATCTGTGCGGAAAAAGGCCCCGATTTAATTGTCCAATAAAAGAATGTCGATATGTGGGCAAACTGAAACAGCACATAAAGCAACACTTGCAGCATTATCATAAAGTGAACATGGTTAATATTAATGTAAAACATAATGATACTTAAGTATAAAGGTTGTTTATTACCGATATAATTTAATCAGTATTGTATTTGCGATATTAATAACGGAACCAATGGATATATTAAAAAAAATATATATCCTATGGTTTTACTTTCTTGTGATTATTTTTAACGTATCTAAGTTTCCTTTTCATGTTTCTATTGTTGTGGCTTTTTAAAGTAAATAAATCTAGTATATGTATTACTAAACTTGTGTATTATTGTGGTATTGTCCAGACGAATTTTAATTCACCGGTTGTTGTTAAATTCTCTAAAGACGCTTCTAAATAATTTTTATGCGAACGAATACGTTAATATTACGATGTTGGAATTATTTCGCGAAACCTTCTGATTCTACCTTGCTTCTAAATTAATTCATGATATATTAAACTGCAGCATATCTCGCTACTATTCCTCCACAGTGGCAAGATTTAAATTAGGACATGATTTCCTTGCCATTTAGTAAGAACGATGTGGTTACTAAAGGGCAGTACTTAATCGTATATTTTTTGGTAGTCGGAGTCACGTACATTATACAACCACCGCTATTTACGGAAATTGCGATATTTTTTATTAAAATTATTTATTTATTATTAACGTGCCTCCACTTTACATCGGACACAACCAATAGCGTATATAACAAAGCAATTTTAAACATACTTGAGTATTTGGAATTTACTGCAAGTGAGAATTAATGAATATTAAATCACATTCTTACATGTAAATGTCGACTTATTTGATGCGTTCGTAACTACAATCCGACAAACTAAGTTTGTACAAGTATGCAGAACACACCCTTTCGCGACAACGAACTTCCTGGTGATTAGGTTAATTAAGAATTAAGAAATACTGAAAAAACAAGTCAATCAACGGGGGGAAACGTACAGACGCGCGTTTCGTTCTGGTTGGAACTTTTCAATGCACGGTATTCCCTCGATGATGGCCCACCAGGAAGTTCGTTGTCGCGAAAGGGTGTGTTCTGCATACTTGTACAAACTTAGTTTGTCGGATTGTAGTTACGAACGCATCAAATAAGTCGGCATTTACATGTAAGAATGTGATTTAATATTCATTAATTCTCACTTGCAGTAAATTCCAAATGTTAACTATATATACAGAAAGTATAGAAATGAAAAAGCAATGTCCATCATCGAGGGAATACCGTGCATTGAAAAGTTCCAACCAGAACGAAACGCGCGTCTGTACGTTTCCTCCCGTTGATTGACTTGTTTTTTCAGTATTTCTTAATTCTTAATTAACCTAATCACCAGGAAGTTCGTTGTCGCGAAAGGGTGTGTTCTGCATACTTGTACAAACTTAGTTTGTCGTATTGTAGTTACGAACGCATCAAATAAGTCGACATTTACATGTAAGAATGTGATTTAATATTCATTAATTCTCACTTGCAGTAAATTCCAAATGTTAACTATATATACAGAAAGTATAGAAATGAAAAAGCAATGTCCATCATCGAGGGAATACCGTGCATTGAAAAGTTCCAACCAGAACGAAACGCGCGTCTGTACGTTTCCTCCCGTTGATTGACTTGGTTTTTCAGTATTTCTTAATACTTGAGTAGGTAAAACCTCACCATATTTTATACTGGGTGTTTGTTCATTCGTTGACGTAATATAAACAGTATGTATATGTACGTCAAGCATTTCATTATCCGAAAGAAATTTTTTTTAAAATTTTGTTGATTTTTGAAAAAAGTCAACGTTTTTATGTCAGACAGTACACATTGTGTTGAGGCAGGTAAGTGATAAAGTAGAAGAACACAGTTCAGTGACCTTTACAAAAAATAAAACGTCGTAAATAAATATGCCTTCGTTTGCTTTTTAATATCAGACTGGTCATTCATAAAATTATTTCTATTTACACGCCAACAGATGAGCGAAAATAAACATTTGGTTTAGAGGTCGATGCATGTTCGCTTTATGTAAACACATTCGTCTACGATAAAAAAAAATAAATCACCTACTTCTTAAAATATCTGTTTACAACACTTTAAATTAAATTGGTTTATTTTAAAAGCGACTTAAAGTTTTCTAGTTCAGAAAGAACAAAATGTACAGGTGGCCTGTCATACTGATACCACATCGACACGCGAATATTCAAAGGAATATATTCTAGTAATCCCGGCAGAATATTTTGTAAAAAATCCAAATAAACTTATACGTTCAAACGCTGCCGTAAGAAAAATGGCACCACAATGTAATTATTCCGATCCACGCATTTTAAAAAAATCGGTGTTGATGGTGAATTGGTTTAGTAGCCCGGGGGTTTCGCTTTTGCCACTTCCGAGCATTGTCAAAATTAAATACACCATTTCTTGTGAATCTCGCTTCATCAGAAAATAAGATATTACCAATGAATTGTGCATTATGTAAATATTGCTGCTGTAACCACTCACAAAACTGAACTCGCGCAGGTACAAATACGAACATCAAAATTTCATCGACAAATAGCTAAATATGACACCGTAAGCACAATAGCGCCTTGATTTCGACGAGGTCACAGGTCAGCATTTTTCCTTTCAATAATAGTGGATGGCATAAAACTTACATAGATGGCACACACACACACACACACACATGGACTATGTATTAAGACCGTCTTAAAAACATTTTCTTATATATTTTTTTGCGCTTATTTGAAAACTTTTTCTATGCGATTTATTGGTAAAACAATATAAACTTGGTAACTTTTTACCCTCCAAATTAGGAAAGCGAGTGATCAAACAGCCTGTATATAGTTTCCACAAGCTGCGGTTGTTTCCGTCATATGGAAACCTCTGGTTCAGTCTTACTCTTGTTATGAAGATAGCGATTATTGTTTTAGCGTTCGTGATGTTGACATTAGTCAATGAACGAGGCGCAATATTCTTCTGCGCTTTATCTTAATAACTTTTGTAAAATGGTAAGGATGAAAGTATCTCTCTAGCAACATATACTGATGATTCTATAGTAGTATGAATAGGTGTCTGCATGCCTGGAAAGATACTTTCACACAAATATGAACTTGTATTGTGTTCTCCACACCAGATTTTTAATAATATTTTTATATTATTAAAAATTGTTTTTGTTTTATACAAATATCGTTCATTATAAATACTCTAGATCCTAAGAAATTTATGAGGTGACATTTTCGTAGATTGCGATTTTATGAAGCCTTATCAAATAAGTGTCAATATAATAATCCAAATTTCCTAAGTAATAATCTTTTTGCGACGAGGCATTTTATTTACATGTTCATTACAATACAAATATTGCTCGATATTGGTGTAGAGAACACAAGCACTTTAGTGTTCTCCTACTTACGTAATACTCTCGAAAAATTAATGTTTGGGCAGGTATAGTAGCTGATAGAATAATAGATCCTTTTTTCATTACTGGGAATTTAAATGGCGATCAGTATTCACATATGCTGAAAGATGTAATTGTTCTTGCAGTTTAAATACATTTTGACATAAATAAAATATTGTTTCAACAAGATGGTGTTCTATTCACAATACTTGTAATGTTCCTGACTATTTCCAAATCTATGAATGGATACCAACGCGTGGTTCCATTGCTCGGCTACCGCGATCCACAGGTTTAGCCTCGAATGACTTTTTTCTTTGATGGAATTTATAGTAACACAAGGTGTGGCTAGAAACTAACGAGATTGATGTAAATTCTTTTATTTTAAATTTATACATATTTAATTATATTATTATCTCCTTCAATATACACCCCACCTCTAACTCTACACTGCTCCATTCAAATTTTTCATTACGCAAAACAGTGCTGGAAGTCTTCTTCTCTGAGCTCGTTCATGAATCGTGCCGTTTTTACTTCACAGCTGCAACGGTCTGAAATCTTGTTCCTTTTAATAATTTGATCCTGGAGAACAGAGTAAAGTCACATGTTGCCAGGTCAGATGAATAAGGAGGATCTAACACTGAGATGTTATACTTGGCTAGAAACGTCTTGACAGTCAATGCAGTGTGCGCCGGTTGTTCTGAAGAAGAATCTTATGAATTTTTATGTAAAATTTGCGAATTCTTTGTCAATTCTTACAGTTTCAGCAATCACACGAAGTGTTAACCGATGCGCGACGGTCAGATCGGAACAAATTATCGATTTTTTTTATATTTTCATTTGGTTTTGATGTGGAAGGGCGTTCGGGGCGTGCGTTATCTTTAACGTCTTCTCTTACCTGCGAGATTAACAGCAGTGGTAATTTGGTTGTGAAGCTTACCTGGTCCATAACATGAACTGATATACTGGTAGCAAATAGAAATTGTTTGTTTAATAGAGCCTGGCTGTAAAAAAACACATAGTATATTTTACATTTTGTAGTTTATTTAAAAAGAAACACATTTCGAAATATGCATAAACATACTATTACAGTGACATATTATATACATATATTATAAATATGAAGTACATTTTACGTAATCTAGTCTGCTTATTTGTCCTAACTTATATCTATTCACAAGATTACCAAGCGATGCTAATTTAGCTGTTACCTTTTTATCTTTAAGTCTCGCAGTAACATGCAAACTCTGTATTTTAATATATGTATCAATTTGGAACTCTTTTATCTTTTCCATAAAGACATAGATAGAGGGATGCGTTGCATAAAATGGGGAATTGAATTTTGCATGAAATGACTCAGAGCAATTAGTAGTTCTTGTCACCGAAGCACTTTCTTCTGGCCACATAGAAGGGGAAAATACTGCATTTTCGATAATATATGTATCTCACAAATAATGACAATATTTATCCAACAAATCATTGTGTGGCTTGTACGACATCATTTCGAACACAAAACAATCCTCTACTTCATTTGGGTTTAAATAGGTTAATCCCAATGTGTTTTTTGGCCAGTTGCCAATTTTCCATTTTGATTCATATTCTGAGCCTAATCCAATCGACTTTATCTTTCTGTACCATGCTTGGTGTAAGTGAAACCGGCAACCATTAATTTCAACATTAGGCCAAACATTGAGTAATGCTACATCTATGGCCTTTTAAAAATCTACAAAAACTTTATTGTTTCACATGTAAGCACAACTATATTATTTTCTATGTCGTCGATAAACAAAAAAATGTTTTTTGGTTAATAGCATTTCACTATATGCAATTCTTCTCTGTTTTTAGGCACTGGATCTGGGAGTATCTTTCGGCGACAGTTATAAATGTTTCGTCAAAAGTAACAGCGACATCAATAGTTGTGAGAGATGGTGGTAAATGGGATGCTACTGCTTTGCTAATAATTTTGGAAGGCCTTTCGGATATGTCTTCTTCAGTATTTCTCTTGCAAGTATTTGAAACTACTTTTCTTGTTACCTTTTGTTCGTCTGCTTTATGGTTGTGAACACCGTGCTCTCTTGTGACTAGGTTATTAACTGTGTAAATTTTGGCTTTACAATCCAGCCGCTTTTGGCAACATCTCCGTGACTTTTCACCACTTCTTAACACTTTGTCCTTTGAAAATGTGAAATTTTCGTATAATAGCAAATCCTTTCTACTTTTAATCACTAACACGGACATTTTCGTAGTGTATTCCGACATTTTCACAATCAAAAAGAGAACTAAACTAAGAAAATACGGTAGTGTATTCCGATCGTTTCGCTATCAAGAAAAAAATATAAACTAAATTAGGAAAACACGGAACCAAACTAAATGTAGTTTTGCATATTCGGACCATTTATAATCGATTAATGTTAATGATCACATCATTTAAAGTTCGATTAATGTTTATGTCATTAAAGAAAGTCTCGCGCCTAACTTACCTACAGACCTAACTGTAAAAGTCATTTTTGGGGATTAGTGATTATTAACCCAAGTTTGCACTTAATTTACCTGGGCCCATAGTTATATTTAATGGATTGCCAGTGTTCTCTGTAATTGACGCTAAATTGTCGGGGTATGGGAAGGCAGGGATTAATGTTATAGTGTATGTTATTACTAATTCGGCATGGAAGTTTCATGATGAACCCATATTTGATAATACTGGCTGGCATTGATTTTGGTATTTTATAAAATGTATAGATTTTTTAATTGTGTTTATAGAACATGAACAGACAACGTTTATCATATAGTTATAGTCTATCCATAGATATAACGATTTGACCTGAAATAACAAGAAAATATTTTTCTGATGTGTAAATACTTTCATCAGGCACCCTGCGGTGAGGATTTAGCGATATTCAGACAGTGATTATAATATCGGCATAGAAAAAAAAGAAGTATTAAGTATTAATTTTTATTTTGTTAGGACTAACAATAATGTTCCTTACGTTTATTTCGATAGAATGAAAATAATAATTTATATAGATATACGTATATGTATTAATCTTCTCCGGAATTTTCAATACTTGTCTCACCACTATCACTTAAATGAATTATAAATTCCTGATTCGTACATGTGCTTTGGTAATATTAATTTTCTAGGGTAGCTGCATGTCGAATACAATTTCTTTAAATCTTCCTGTGTGCTATTCCGAGCAGCTATATAAATTAGTTAATTGAGAGAAAGGGATGCTAATATTTAAAATACCGTTACAATATTCTTTAGTATAGTTACAGGTATTTATTTGTTAAATTAGACTTAGTACAATAAAGTTTAAATTGGAAACGGTGGATTATATTAAACGAAACATAATTAACAAAATAATTTGAAACATATTTGAGTAGGTAAAACGTCACTAATTTAGTATAAATCAAAAATATTAAAAATCGGGGGTGAAGAACACAATACAAGTTCATATATTTGTAAAGGTATCTCTCCAGAGACGTAGATACGTATTTAATCTTTCTACAGAATTATTGGTACGCCCCTTCTGGAGAGATATATTTACAATCACTCATATATCTTTCCAGCAGGAGCGTACCGACGATTCTGTAGAAAGATGAAATATGTATCTATGTCTCTGGAGAGATACCTTTACAAATATATGAACTTGTATTGTGTTTTTCACACCCGATTTTAAATAATATTTTATATTATTAAAGAATAGCTATAATTAAACATATTTATTTATTATAAATTGATATTTCGATTAATTTTATTTCATTGTCTTATATTAGCACTAAATAATTGGAAATTGATATTACAGTAAGTTCTTTTGTAAGTATATCATATTGCTATTTATTCATTTTTAGCGTGTATTTCTAAACACCCATACCCAGCACAACTAGTCTATTTTACATAAATTACTTCGTAGGTACTGCTCTCATGATGGCAGCACAAGAATTTTACCCAATTCCGAGTTCTACTTACACTTGTGAAGTCTGCCTTAGGACGTATTCAAGGAAAACTAGCTTGTACCTGCACGTTAAATTCTGTTGCGGTAAAGAACCGAAGTTTCAATGCCCTGTCGAAAATTGTAAGTACAAGGGTAAATTGAAACAGCATGTTAAACAACATTTAAGGAATGTACACAAAATACCAGAAGAACAGCAACAAGTGCTCGTCATTAATTACACTTAATTTAGTTCTTGTTATCGGTACTAATAAACTATTACATGTGAATGTATAACTCGAAATTTTTATTGCACTATTGTTATTGTTAATAAAATCTTACTTGCCATATAAATTACATGTCTTTTATTGTTATAGTTTAGTTTATATTTTTGGTATTTTTTATTTTTGCTGCTCTTTTTAAAATAGTTTAAATTCTTTTCTAATTCTTTGTTACTAATCTACTCCTACTCAATACTGTTGGTGAACTAATTTTATATGCAAAATCCAGACCTTGAATTTCAATCCCGGAATCGCAAGAGCGCCAGGCAAGTGGAGACGTGAATTACGTTGGTCCAGGGTTCTATTCTCGTGACCGTCCAGTGAGACGTCGGCCGTTTTCGGTATAGGTATCCTCTTCAGTTACACTTAAGTGTTAAGGAAGTGGCAGTCAAATCAACATTGCTGCCCTCTTACAGTGAAAAGGTATAGCAGGAAGATTTAAAAATCTGCTTGTAAGGAAGCAGTTTATTGTATTTGCATAGCGGAAACTTTCTTCCAAGCAATGAGTACATTTTTCTATATTTTAGCCCAAACTTTCTTTTTGATATATACTTTGCAGTCCCGTTTCGCATTAATGATAGTGCTCAAATATTTGACCGAATTAACCATGAAACCCTAAACACTCACAATATGTACTGTAAGCAGTCTTGGTGTCTTGCGTCTAAGACATTTGGCCGCTATGCACACAGACACACATAAAGAAGAGAAATTGCGAAATATAATTTCCAAGATGTCACTTTTTTGTAGATGGGGCATGGTCAGAAATTGCTTCTTTCATGCTCTCACTGTTCTTTTTTGTCTTTCTTTTTTATGTTAAATGCATACAATATCTACCATTGGGATTATATGGGGATATTTAACGTACATAAAGCTTTTTCAAGCGTATAGTAATTTCGATATTATACTATTCGCAACCTTATATTTAAGGAGTTCATTTTTGTCTGGCGGCAGTGTTGTCGTTATTGTACGTCGGAGCTGAAAAAACTACATTTAAATAACATGGGAAAAGTGTCCTCCTCTATGTGTCATATCTTGGTATGTATCGTAAATTGTGACAGATATTTGCGCAACTAACCTAATACGTTAAACGCCAACATTATCATTAATAAAGAGAATTAAATGTGTAATCTGTCATTTGAGTCTAACCTAAAAATTATTTACAAAATCTCAAAGACATATTATAATTAAACAAATAGTATATAATACACGGCAGCGAAAGTATATTAATTGCCTCGCATACATTCTACTGCCTCGGCTAGCGTCTCGGCAATGATCTGTATGGTCGGCAACAATAAGAGCTTTTTCTGCCTGGTCTATAATATACTATTAGTGACGGCACATTTGTCCCCAGTTCACAAAAATCTACCTCTTTAGCCTAAAACAAGTCAACAATTCGGCGTACAGTACGAAATTCTAGATTGCTTTTTAGAACTGTTTCAATTCTTTTTTACATTATCTAGGTCTGGGCGATACCGACGTTTTCGGTATCGGGTATCGATACCAATCGAGATATCGATACTTAGCGATGTATCGGATCTCTGCATGGTATCGATTCTTAGTACTGAAATCGGTAAAGTATCTATATGCTTTGGAATCGGTACTTTGGAATCGATACTTTGAATCGATACCTTGATTCGATACCTAGGAATCAGTATTCATAATCCGTTTCTAGGTATCGATTGTTTAATATCAGTTTCAAGAGATATAAAATTAATTTACCGATTCTGCCATATCTACGGTATGAAATTTACAATATTGTGATATATGTATATATGTACATATATTTTTTTTTTTGCAATAATTATAGTTATTATGTCATAATATAGATATTTGCTGTGCATATTGTAAAATTCAACAACATCCTTTTAAATATATATTATATAATATATATAATGCATACATAGTTAAAAATTCTTTACTTAAAAAGTTATTGCATCCTTTATATACATTTAAAAAAAATCACAAAGGCAAGATAATATATACAGATATGCATGCTATTACAAAATTATACAAGAAGCCTAAAATATTTTATATTAAGAATAGAAACAAACCAAGCACGTTTTATACCTACAATAGCTTTATAAGAATTGTCGGCGCCACTTTTTTTTACCTTATTAATCTCCATTTGTATGAATCATAAATTAAACTTGCAACACAAATGTAATAAATAAAAAGACCCTATTAAATAAAGAAAAGGAAATTGCTACAAATACAAATATTTATGTGAGACTCAGTCTCACATAAATATTTGTATTTGTATTTTGGAATCGGTTATACTTCTACAAGGCTCTCACAGTGAGAGCATTGTAGAAGTATAACCGATTCCAAAATAAAGCAATACCGACATACTATCTTAGTATCGGTGTTTTGGACTCCTTGCTTGGAATCGATACCTTGGAATGAATATTTCGTTATACATTGAGATCGATTCCAGTGATTTCTATAGTTAGTGTCGATTTGTTGGTATCGATACCTTCGTTATCTGAGGTATCGGTGAATCGATTCCTCTGTTGTGGTACGGGTATTGGACGATGTATTGATACTTCGCCCAGCCCTAATTATCAGCAGCAGCTGTAGATAATTGGGAAAGAACTTGATGAAGATCATATACAATATTCATGGCGCTAGTTATAGAATATTGTGGGTTGGGGTGGATAGGATAACTAAGAGATTTCTAGACCAAAATTTTATAAGATTTAACACAGGGATCTAAATTCACGTTTTATCTTCTCCACTACCCACCTCAAGTGACGTTATCACGTGACCACGCCAACAACCCGCGCGGAGTTCAATTGTCATTGAGACTCAACTATTTAACTATTTACACGAGGACCATGGGATACATCGTGCTACCTGGGTGGGTGAAGGGTAGATGACACCAAAATGATTTTAGCTGCTAGAGGGGTAGCGAAATATCGCAATCTGGATCTCAAAAAAGCATAAGGTAGCATACGTTACCTTATGAGACTTTTCGGGGCCGCCTTGGTGTTCACCGGTGGCTCTCCCACGGTCAACACCAAGTCAAATCCGGTGTCTGAACGATTCTAGCTCTATCGGTTTTTGAGAAGGCGCTTGCCCTCGGGGATGAACCGACTATCGCGTCGGATTATGTCTATAGACGCTAATTTACAGCTTGTTTCGTATTTATTGTATTATTGTTATTACTGTGTCCAATTTCAAATTACATTATTCATTTAGGTCCATTCCCAGAATGTACCCCTGACTGCCGATCCCTGGTTATTATATGCATATACATGTTCTATAATTAATTAACCTTATCCGTTTTTGTTGTTTTTGTCTTATGATGATTAAATGATTAATTATTGCTTTAAGCTGTCTCGTAAATGAAAAAGTCTACTAACACCAAAAAGATCGAAAATTGGATTGAATACATACACCTTGTTGTGTTTGTAATACTAACGCGCTTTCAAAAACTTTCCTCATTAGAGACGGCCATGCTTTTTGATAGTGGTTGGTGACAGTGCACGTAATCTGTCACAACCATATAAATTTGGATATGCATGTCCATCTCTAATGAGGAAAGTTTTTGAAGGCACGTTATATTATTATCCTGGAGTTTTTGCTTGAGTACAAATACGTCTTTACAGTGCCATTTTCATGATTAATATTTTTCTACAAATATATATGTAGAGAAGAAGAATATATTGATACCTCATATATTTAAAATTTAAGCTACTAAAATAAATATTTTTTAAATATAAATGACTCCATCTTCGAAACAATACTTATACATAGTTTCATCTCGATTTCTGGACAGGAACCGCCTCCTTGGCACTGTTTACTCTTTTGCTGATATTTTGTACACTCATAAAAAGAACATCGTCAGGTCAGCTATTGCTTCAACATTTTGTTATTGATATTTTAAAATATTAACATTTTAAAAAATAACAAAAGCAAAATGGTTATATAAGAAACGATGAAACAAAATAATATACAGAACTCGGTGTAACAATTGCTGTTTGAAATAATATAGACGTAAATTGCATTCGAATTGAATATACATATTACTAAAATATTTCAGGATATTATTTCAAACTTTCGAATCACCCAAACATTTAACTTTTGTCAGATCTATAAATTTACAAATTAATATATAAAACCCTTGCCACAACGTAGCTTTAAATTCTGAATACGTATTTCGGCAACTAAACTGTCACCATCAGTAGTAGAATAATTATTAAATTCGGAGCTATAGCACATACATTTTGCCAGACAACACCATCACCGACGCAGTAATCACTTTTCTACCGCTGATGTAGCCAACGTAGTTATCGAAATACATATGTTACATTGCGGTAAGATTATTTTAAATTATCTTTTATAGAATAAACCGCAGTTTTGGATTCATACAGGTTTAGAAACAATATTAAATGTACCCACAAATGAACTGAGATTTATCTAAATCCAAAGTTCTACATACAATCAGTTTATTAATGACAATAAAAGGTATACTTAACAGGTGATGCTACTCAACGTTACATCACGGACCTATTCGATTTTGAATAAATTAATTAGGCAGGGGGTGATAAATCTTTTTTTAAAAATCAACAAATAATGATAAATTAATGAAGCATTCATACTAAGTATGGAGGTTAATATATTATTTATTTGAATGCGTAGGAAAAAGAATTTTTTCTATTTTGCGTTCGAAATGAACTCATTATGAAACCCAAAACAGTATCGAAATGAGCTTCATTTCGATACGCTTTTTTTCATTTTTCAATGTTGGCGTTGTTCGAATACAGAATTAAATATCATTGCTGTCATTTGATTTTAATAATTTATGTACATTTGACAGATATGATATATATTCGTATTTTACACAAACAACGTATGTTGTATACAATTGACAACAACATATATATGTTTCTATGTCACTCATGTTTATATTTTTAAATGAAATATCAAGTAATGTTAACGAAAATTAATAAATAATATGAAATATAATATACTTCGCGGATAGCAAGATTTAAATTTGAAAATGTCAAGTATCAATGTGACCAACTGCATGCTTTATATAAAAATTAAACTCTGAACTTTCAAATTAAATAATTCCAATTTAAGCAATTTATTAATGTAAAAAACGCAAAATAGAAAAAATAGTATAAAAAACTCGTTTCATAAGGCCTTTTGCCGCACTCGCTCTTTAGAAAACTCGCCGCAAGCGGCTCGTTTTCTAAACTGATCTCGTGCGGCAAAATGGTGCCTTATGAAACTCGTTTTTTAATATACTATTATTCCATTGTGTAAGATTCATTTTCAAACAAAAATTATATCTAATATGCTAACACTATAATCAAAATAATTTATTAAGAAATAACTATTATTTAAAAGATCATGTTATTAAGTTTTTATTTCATTTCGCAATTAACCTTTTTCTTTTATTGAAGAAATAACCAAAATCGAAACACCTGAAGAAACGCAAATCAAGAAAGAAGAATTTTTTTAATTAAAATCAAAACACCAATATGTAATAAATTAATTATCATTTTTTATCATGTTTTGCTTTATTTATTTTTAATAGATTCTAATGTTTAATTTTTATACAAATATGAACTACGTAAATTATAGTTTGCACTTTGTACTGCATCACATATTCAAAAAATTCCTTTGTAGATCCACTAGCCCTAACAAAACTGAAAAATCCGTCTGGTAATAAATGGGCGTTGACACGACAAAGACACGTATTAAAAAAAACGCAACTTTTCCTCAGTATGCAACAAATTGACGGGCATTTACCTACAGAGGGTCCAACCAGACGCAGATGCGCCCGATGTGCCCAGAGTAAGAAGGAAAAAAGGACAACCATTTTATGTGAATTTTGTGAGATACCCTTATGTGCGAATTGTTTTGTACCTTTTCATTTATACACATGAAATCCTTTATATTTATGTTGTACACACACATGTTATAATTCTTCTTTATATGGTTTAATAAAATATAAGTTTATTCATGTTAAGCATTTTGGTCTTATTTTATGGTTTCTTAAAACTGGATTACTCGTTAAGACAATCGTTACGTATCTAGTCGATCTTTCGTTTTTGTTTATTCCTTTTGTAAATTTGATCAAATTTCGTCCTCATAGAGTCGTAACAATCTGATAGTAAGTATAATATCAACAACTTTTCATTTATTAATAACACAACGATGTATTAAATAACAACGGCATTTAAGAATAGAATCCTTGGACGCTTTTAGTTAGCTTTTAAGTATGTATTTTCACTGCCTGATAATTGGTTTAAGATAACTTCCTCAGGCATATTGGAATATATTGACATCGTTACGATAATCAACGTAGTGTAATGTATGCCGATTTAAAATAATATTACAAAAGGCGGAGATACATCCAAGCAGCTATACTGTAAAATACAAAACATAAAATGTAAAGATCACCTGTAAATAAAACTCGCCTCACTGGCTACGACATTATAAGAATATTCATTATTTAAAAACCTCTTTCTTTGGAGACTGTGATTAAGTAAAAACTCAAAAAAAGCTATAGAACCTATTACCACATTCCTTTTCGTATCCTAAATACATAATTCGACAACCAAGTTGTCATCCTAAGTAGATAAAAATAATAATCACAGTGTCGAACATGGGGCATAGTAAAGCTGACATAAAAATCAAGAAACACTTTGCGGAACATGTTCAACACTTGAGTATTATTTTTAACTTTATTTTATACTTTTCTAATGTTTGCTATTCCTTGACAAATATCGTGCAATAACAGGGTTATTATACGAATGTATTGAAAATGTTAACTCATAGTTATGTTTGCAAGCTTATCAAGCCTTACTTACATACAGGATGTCCGGGAAAATATAAGAAATCTCTCGGATGCAAATAGAACATGAGAAAATAAGATCATAAGTTCCTATAATTTTTTTTCTATAGGCCCTTCCTACGGAGAATTGCGGCCCTGAAGGACGTCGCTGGAAATCGGTTTTTCTTGGTTTGTTTTAAAGTACTTAATATAAACACAGTAGTGTTCCAGGAGGCACCTTAACGAAATTCTTGAAAAATTTCATAAGAGGGTTCAACATGGGCTCCGTGAAGTCTGATACACTCGCAGATACGACGAATTAAGGACTGTTTTACCAGCAACAATAACCCAGCCATGTTCCTTATCACGTCACAATGAAACGTGATTCTCTGAAGAAGTTCCTCCCTAGTGTCGACCGGAGTGGAATACACCAATTTTTTTGAGGTAAAAATCCAACGGCGTTCGATCGGGAGATCGAGGAGGCCAGGCAATAGGTCCTCCTCTACCTATCCAACGGTTTGGATAGCCATCGTGCATGAAGTACATGTTTCGGCGGGATTTAAGTGGTAAGTGCTCTCCCTATTGAATCTCTAGAAGCGTTCTGAAGGAATTCCAAATAAAGTTGTCTGGCATAAGGAACACGGATGGGTTCAGTCCTTAATTCGTCGTGCCCGCGAGTGTATCACACTTCACGGAGCCCATGTTGAACTCTTTTATGAAATTATTCAATAATTTCGTTAGTGTGCCCCCTGGGACACTACTACGTTTATATTAAGTACTTAAAAAAGAAAATTCTATCAATGGAGACTGTGGTTAAATAAAAATTTAAAAAAGGTATATAACCCCTTACCACAATTATTAGTCGTATCCTAAATACGTATTTCGACAACTAAGTTGTCATCATCAGTAGGTAAAAACTACTAATTAAAAGTCGTACATGGGGCACAGTAAAGTAAGAAAAACGCTTCCGCACAACTACTATACACTGCATCCCCGTAAAAACTGAGTCTTTACGACTAATAATTGTGGTAAGGGGTTATATACCTTTTTTAAACTTAAAAAAGAATTCAAAAAAAGCCGATTTTCAGCGGCGCCCCTCAGGGACGCATATCTCCGTAAGAAGGACCTGTAGGAAAAAAAATTATTGGTACATGTCATCTTATTTTTTCATGTTCTATCTGTATCCGAGAGATTTCTCACATTTTGCCGGACAGTATATCTATGAACGGAGATATTTAAATTCATAGCGTGTTAAATAAATTTCAGTTTGTCCGCAAAAATAAGAATAAAATATAAATAATTAAAATTTATTATTAATAATATTATATACGACTTCGTAGGTTAAGTAGTAAATTTTAATTTACGACATACTTCAAAATATTCTCAGTAAATCACATGCTACTAGATTGACTTTTCAAATGAACACCCGTTATATTAAGAAACTAGTTTTAAAGTTTAAAATAATTTTTAATGTACCACAATTGTTTCATCAACAATTGACTTAATCAGATAATCATTTGATGAAGCAAATGTTCGGTAAAATAATTGTAGCGCGTTAAAAATTATTTGAAGCTTTAAAAGTAGCTCTTTCTAATGTATATTTAAATGGAGTTTCAACGCGAATCCCCTTTCTTAATTAATTATTTAATAATAATAATTTTACTCATAAGTTAGTTATGAAATTTGGTAATCCGAAGAACTTATATTAGCAGCAACAGCAACGCAAACATTTGCTGTGCTTCTTCTCGTACACTGGCGAGAACTAAGATGAGTTCGAAACACGTGTCGGTACATAGCTCACCAATGCGAAATAAGTATGTGTTGTAATATATCCATGTGTACATATACAGATATTACAAATGAAACAGACATGCAATATACATATCTGTAACTGTACACATGGACAATACGCCTCGTATTTTCAGCATTTACTTCTGCTTAAGACACGTGTTTCTGTCATCTATACGCGTCATCAGTCAAGCTAGTGAAGCAATGTAATACAAATGATACAAATCTTTTTAAGAACAGATTTGTATCTGTATATACATTTACACTGAAATCGCCTACAAGATATAGCAAATTTCGTCCTATAAGGTGGCACTATTTAATAAGTGACATCTGACGGACGAAAGAGACTATGCCGAAAAAGGCGACCTTTCGCTTGACCAGCTATGCTGGTACATAAACGAAAAAATACGTATAGGTGTAGTCCATTAACACGGGCCAGATGGCGGTAAATATACAAAAAGGTTTAAGTATATCAATACGTTATGCACGTATTACGCATTTGTTACAAATGAAACAGACATGCAATATACATATCTGTAACTGTACACATGGACAATACACCTCGTATTTACAGCATTTACTTCTGCTTAAGACGCGTGTTTCTGCCATCTATAGGCGTCATCAGTCAAGCTAGTGAAGCAATGTAATACAAATGATACAAATCTTTTTAAGAACAGATTTGTATCTGTATATACATTTACGCTGAAATCGCCTACAAGATATAGCAAATTCCATCCTATAAGGTGGCACTATTTAATAAGTGACATCTGACGGACGAAAGAGACTATGCCGAAAAGATACAAATCTGTTCTTAAAAAGATTTGTATCATTTGTATTACATTGCTTCACTAGCTTGACTGATGACGCCTATAGATGGCAGAAACACGTGTCTTAAGCAGAAGTAAATGCTGAAAATACGAGGTGTATTGTCCATGTGTACAGGTACAGATATGTAACTGTTTTATTTGTAACAAATGCGTAATACGTGCATAACGTATTGATATACTTAAACCTTTTTGTATATATACAGATATGTTTATTTAACATTTTTGTATTACTGTACTTACACATGAATTACGCTGTGTTCGTTTTACCCCAGCCTTAGGGATAAAATGATCACTTTGAAATTTTTGTTTAAATATTTATTTTGAACTATTTGCTTAGAAAAAAAAAACTAAGAAAATTCAAGATTGTATCATAAACATGCATAGAACTAAAGTAACTATTATTGAGAATCAATTATTTGGATATTTTTTTCCCTTAAGGTATTCTCTATACCCTAATCTTCCCTACTCAGAACTTTAAATAAAAATATATGGTTTCAAAAGAATTCAGAAAGAAGTTCAGCTGTCCAATTACGTTACTATACTATACTATATATTCAACTTGTGCGTCGTATATATACATATAGTATTTCCATTTCAGTGTAACAGATATGTTTCAAACCAACTTAAAATATTTGCAAAATATGGAAAGGATAAAGTTATCGCTGTTTTTCTGGTACGTATCTAATAATATAATGTCATAACTTTCACTGAATCTTCAAGAAGCATCATCACAGTTGTAAGTAAAGTACATCATGTGGTAAATATAGGAAAATTAATTTTTTTAATTAACGAAATAAGTATTAAGTTACATTTTGCATAAAAAAATAAAGAGGGAATTTAAAAAGGCTTCAAAACATAAAACTGCCATGCATGGTTCATATTGTGAATTTATTTTGATTTATGTATTGGTAATGTGTTAAATATTTTAAATCGTTTTAATACTTGATGTGACTGATAAGTAAACTATATACTAAAATTAATATTTGAAATAATATTTTGTAGGTAGAAGAACGAATTATCATGAAAAACAGTTCGTCTGCTGGAAATGCAATAGACGTTACAAATATTCTAGGAATCTATCATCGCATATAAGATACGAATGTGGGAAAGAGCCCGCTTTTCACTGTCCTCTATTTCCAGAATGTATGTACAGAGCTAAGAAAAAGGGAAATATCAACATCCATGTTGCCAATGTTCATAAGATGAAATAATGTCAATTTCTTTTTTTATGCTGATGTTGTGTAGTATCATTTGACGTTGAAATAAAAACCTGAAATTTCTTTCGATCTTTTCTAAATAACGATGAATAAATTGCGACGTCTCCTTTCAATATTTTTTAACTGTAGATTTTAAATGCATGAATAACAACAATACATTTTTTTCCTATCAAATAAAAACATACCGTAAGTTATGTATGACATACCCATTTTCTATTTGGTTGTATTAATTGTGTTTATGTTTTAGGTAACGCTAGGAAATTTCGTGATACAAAATCAAAGTTATTTTCTTGCGCCGAGTGTCAAAGGTCATATAAGTACGCGAGAAATTTGCAAGCGCATCAGAGATACGAATGCGGAAAGGAACCACGTTTTAGATGTTACTACCCAAACTGCCAATACAAATGTAAAGTTAAAGGCAATCTGAAGTATCATTATATTAGTAAGCATAAAACTTTAGTCGATGTAAGAAAGTAGGATTTTGTAAATACGTAGTAGAAGAAAATGTAGCTTGTCTGTAGATAAATATGTTATACCAATATGTTGCAGCTAAACAATGAAAATAAATTTGCTTTATTTAATTAACAACAATTACCCCATTCTAATATTGTAACACTTAATAAGCAAATTGCACTAAGTTTCGACGATTCTATTAGTAGTACTTTCTACCATTTAAGTTCAATATAAATATATTAGAATATGTATTAGACTGCGAAATTTGACCATATTATACTATTAGAAAGCCTCTAAGCTTTTGTTCTCAATTAGTTTTGTGAAGAATTCAGTGCTTGTTCAATATTTGTTTGATTTGTAGAGTCGATATTTTTCCCCACATTCCAGTACAAGTTAATATTATACTATTATTAATATTATACTATTAGAAAGCCTCTAAGCTTTTGTTCTCAATTAGTTTTGTGAAGAATTCAGTGCTTGTTCAATATTTGTTTGATTTGTAGAGTCGATATTTTTCCCCACATTCCAGTACAAGTTAATATGTACAAATGTCTTCAATATACATCGAGTTTTGTAAGAAACGCGTTTCCGTAAGAAATTAAAACTCAGCGAGAGATAAACTCCTACACATCAACGGTTTATCGCAAACTTTGCACATAATTTTAGCACCGTTATAATATCTCTCCGATAAACTTTTTCACTGTGCCAAACATTGATTGTCTTTCACGTTTTCTTTTGTTCGATATACTGATATATGTGTTTATAGCATCGCAAGTTCAACCGCCTCGCGTCGAGATCTACGCTTAACTAAAATATAAACATCAGGTCGGCATACGCTACCTAACACAATACATACAATGAACCTGCTTATCTTCAAATTTGCAATCTTTCGTTTGTAACTGGGTGCGCCTTGTAAACAAAAAACTTTTCGTTAATATCTCTTACAATAAATAATTTCTGTGTTAATACTTAAATCTTATGGGACTGTATATATTAACAAAAATGCTGAGTTAGTTAAGTAGTTTCATACGAACACGTATTCTTTATAAAACCCGTGTTTTCAAAACGTTCTTACGTATAGTGTATATTAACTTACACTTAGTAGGATCCTGGAATGTGGGGAAAATCTCAAAACTCTATTGATTTGTATTATACGTAAAATCAAGCAAATACAAAAATTTACAGTTTTTGTTCTGTAACAAAATGTTTCATATTTGTTGTAAATATTTTTGTTATTTCTTAGATAATTAAATGAATAAATTTACAGTGAGAGCAATAAGTATTCATACCTCAGTTAACCTAGTGATTTTGTATCACTAGGTTAACTAAACGTAATTTTGAAATATCTTTTTTGATAAATGCAGTTTTGTTATGCAAATATAGTCAGAAATATACAAAATTATGCAGACCTTCCGCTAACATCAATTTCATTACAATAAAAAGTACCATTTAAAAAAAAAGAGACAAAATTCTAATATGCGTGCAAAATTGAAATCGTTTTTCAATTTTCAATCAACAGTATTCATATAAAATGAAGCAGGGAATGCCCCGAAATGCTACGGGAAGGACCTAACGGTATGCGTACAAATACTTCAGTAGTTCTCTTAGTCAGTATTGTGCGGTTGTTCAAATTATGAGTACCGAAACAAAAACAACGATCAGGGAATGTAATATAATCGTAAAACTGTAGAATAAGAGAAAAAAAATACAGATTGTATGTCCATTGTCAGTGATTCCGAAATTTATTACAAAATCCGTAAAATATCGTCAAAAATTCGTCACTTAGGATCGCAAACACATCTGAACCCTGTAAAACTTTTATGGCGGCTAATATTCCATTAAATAAACTTAGCAATCCCACTTTAAAAATATTTCTGAAAAAATATACTGGTCGAAATGTTCCTGATGAATCAACTTTACGCAAATATTATGTTTCTAGGTGCTATACGAGAACAGTAGAACGCATTAGAAGCCATCGTTTAAATCAATACTTATGGATAAGCGCCGACGAAACGGTGGATATGTTAGGACGCTGTGTGGTAAATGTTGTAGCTGGTGTACTACATCCAACTATTCCCTATAACTGATAACTCATATGTAATAGCAACAAGTGTTATAAATAGAGTTGATGCGGAAACAGTTGCTGAAACCATTAAGGAGAATATGCAAAAAATGCTTCATTCGGACGCCACGTACAAAGAAAAAATACTTTTATTTGTCAGTGATAGTGCTGCGTATATGTTAAAAACAGGCAGACTATTGAAGAAAACATATTCTAATATGCTGCATATTACTTGTGTAGCACATGCTCTCCACAGAATCTGTGAATATATCAGAGACACTTTTCCGGAAGTTGATAGACTTGTATCAGCTTTTAAAAAAGTTTTCAGAAAAGCACCATTGAGAGTAGCTCTTTTCAGGGAAAAATTTCCATCTCTGTCACTGCCTCCCACTCCAGTAATAACTAGATGGGGAACATGGCTGGAAGCTACTAGTTATTATGCTGAGAACTTCGATAGTCTAAAACATTTCGTAACACTGCTAAAGGAGGATGCTAGAAGTATTGGTGAGTGAAAGGAGCTCACACAAATCCCAAATTTAAAAAATCAGTTGTACTTTCTTCACGAACACTTTGGAAAATTGCCAAAACTAATCACTTATTTTGAAAGTCTAAATCTCAAATTAAATGACGGATTAACCACATTAGATGTGGCTGTTAATAATTTGAAAAGTATTCCATGTGACTTCGGATGTGGCCTTCGGCAAAAGTTTGAAGCAATTCTTAATAGAAATCCAGATTTAATTACATTGCAGCAATTATGTATGGAGACAATTCCACAAAATCTAACGGCTAAATATGAAGAAATAAAAGAATATTTCCAGTATGCACCTATAACCAGTTGCGATGTAGAAAGGACGTTTTCTATTTATAAGGATGTACTTAATTCAAAGAGAACTAAATTGACAGAAGAAAACCTTGAGAAACTATTGCTAGTCAATATGAATACTCCTTTACTCAACTTGAACGACAAAATGAACAAATAAAAATGTTCCAATTATAGAAATAAAATTAAAAACTTTAAAAATACAACTTTTCATTAAATACATATGTATTTCGTAATTTTATAGATCACCACCCGTTTGTTTTCCAATTATATAAATAAAATTAAAAACTTTATAAATACAACTTTTCAACAAATAAATATGTATTTCGTAATTTTATAGATCACCACCCGTTCGTTTTCCAATTATAAAACTAAAATTAAATATTTTAGAAATACAGCCTTTCGCCAGTACTGCACTGGGTGGTAAGCGTGTCCGTTCTCTAGTAATAATAACAGTACTGAACATGAGTCACAGTACAGCTAACACAAAAATCGTCTAACGCAAAAATATCTTGTAAAGTGTTTAAACGATTTTTGTGTTCACTTTACTGTGGCCCATGTTCAGCACTGTTATTTTTATCTACTGAGGATGACAACTTAGTTGCCAGAATACGTATTTCTAAATAAAAGAGCACGCCAGAATAACATTAAAATTTAGACAAATTTTTGTATTTGCAGTACTACTTTTTTTAGTACTGCCTATATAAATTGTTTTTTCGTTTATAATTTTGTATGTATCCCAGAATTATTTTATTTTCTAATGTGGTTTTTATTTTTGTAACTAAAATATAAACTATTTTATAATAATACTAGTCCTCGTAAACAGCCCGCCCTACAGCCGTTCGGTATACTGGGATGGTAACGTGGCTAACGCTACGCACCGACCGCATATTATTAATACAAAAGTATTTTTAATAATATAAAAAATATTATTAAAAATGGGGTGTGAAGAACACAATACAAGTTCATATACGTATTTTTGAATGTATTCTCTCCAAAGACGCAGATACGTATTTCACATTTCTACATGATCGTCGGTACGCCCCTGTTGGAGAAGAGACACATTCAACAAAACATAACTATGTTTTTTTTTGTACGTTGCTATCTCGCAGAAATTATTAAGACAGAGCGTGAAGAAATATTCAGCGCTGTCTGTATAATAACCGCAGAACTAGCATCGTGTTTTTATAGTCGGTAACCACCGTATCTATAAAAACTGTATTATCGTGTCTTCACTACTTGTCGGCGTGAACCGAATGCGTATATAACAACGTAATTTGAAACATACTTGAGTAGGTAAAACCTTACCAATTTTGTCTAATACAAAAGTATTTTTAATAATATAAAAAATATTATTAAAAATGGGGTGTGAAGAACACAATACAAGTTCATATACGTATTTCTGAATGTATTCTCTCCAAAGACGCAGATACGTATTTCACATTTCTACATGATCGTCGGTACGCCCCTGTTGGAGAAGAGACACATTCAACAAAACATAACTACGTTGCTATCTCGCAGAAATTATTAAGACAGAGCATATTATTACCCCAGAGTTTTACTACCTGCAGGTAAGAATTTTTGTCAGTCTGATTCAAGTTGGGACTGAGAAAACGCCATCAGTATTATAGGCTAGACCACGGTTTGAACCTGGTTCATGAGACCCATATTATAGTGACCTACCCACTAGACCAACACGGTCCTAAACTATTTAATACTTTGTTTAATTTAAAATATCTGAATCTGAGATATACAATACTATATTTTATAAGCAGATATTTCATAATTATGGTCTGTTACCTTGACGTATGAATACTTTTTACCCTCTGTATCTATTTGACAGTGTTTGGTTATTTAACCAAAAAGAGCTATGTTTATATCATGTCTATTGCTGTCAAAGTATTCACTTGTAAATATTAAATGCTTTAGACATAGACTTAATTTTTTTTTGTATTTTAAATCGTATGAAGTGATTCATGATGATAATTTGTTACTATAATTTCAGCACCCATTTTATGACCAGTCCGATTTGACGGTATAAAAATACTGTAACTCTTTTGTCGTATATTAAAACAGGATAATAGTGCTGATGTATTATTAAAATATAAAGGATGCCCTTGAAACAAAAAATACAACGTATGAAAAATGGAAAGATGTAATTATATAGAATTTAAACTCAAAATAATTTCCCAAGTATATGTTAAAAAAAATTGTCACGCCACTGTACGACTATAAAAGTAGAGAGGATATCTTAAAGTTGACCGACAGTAACAAAAATAATTGTTTTGTTATTGTCCATCTCATCCAGCTGTTACCTATGTAAACATACGCTATAGCGTATGTGTGTGAGATATTTATTATTTATACACATTCTGAATATTTTGAATTCATAGTCGTCACGTAATACAATTTTCGGAGTGTTTTTGAATTTAGGGGTTCGCGTCGTAATTGAGTCACAATATTTTGGATTTATATTCTACATAATTACATCTTTCCATTTAGCGTATGTTGTCTCTTTATTTCAAGGATACCCTGTATACTATTCCAGTGCTTCATCTGATGATTTAAAAGTGATTTCATGCACTTTATCTTCAATTTTTTGAAACAAAAGGAAATCACAAAGTGCTGAGTTAGGGCTATATAGTGGAGGGTCCATGGTGCTGATGTTTCGGGCATCCATATACTCAGATGTTTATGTTTCATTATGCGACGACGCGTTTTCATGGTGTAAAATTATTTTTCCTTTCGGGGGGTTTTCACGAACTTCTTCAAAAATTTACGAATGTATACCTATCGGCAGTAACGGTACGTCTATCTTCTAATGCTATAGTAGCAATATGACCCATTTTAGAAAAAAAAAACTAGCAACCATCTTCTTAGAAGCACTGAGAATTCGTTGGACCTTTGTAGGCTTAGGTTTTGTTCGAAGAACCCATTGAACCGATTAACTTTCCTTTTCAAGATCATAACAATAAATCCATGATTTACCACCAGTAATTGAGTTTAAGTGCTTGGAATTTTTGCAGAGTTTATCTGCACAATTCAATGCGTTGTTCTTTTTGGTCGATCGGGAAGTAGCTGATGTGGAATCCCACGACAACAGGTTTTCTCACGTCTAACTGTTGATGTAAAATGATTTGGATTAACCTATACTAATGCCGAATGTCGCTCGAATAAATGCATATGATGTCCCTCGATCTTTCTCAAGTATTGTTCGAACAGCAAAATCTCTCATCAGTAACAGTAGTTCTTGGACGTCCTTCAGGAAATTCATCACTAAGAAAAAAGCTATCTCTTTTGAATTCGTTGTACCCATTATAAATTGTTGCTTGAGATAGGACTTTTTCGCCGAATGACGATTTAGAATCGTTAAAAATTATAGCCTGGAAATATCCTCTAGTCAAATTTATTTTTGGGTGAACACAAAATCTTTAAATTATGACAATTAACAAATTATTAGAGCAAACTACATGGGAATTAACTTACAAAACATTAAAAAGTAGCTGTGAAATAAAAACAATTTTAATTTTTTTTAGAAACCGCCATTCTAGATTTTCTCAGTGTTGTCCTCGTATTATAACATCGAAAGTGGCGATATGGGCTTTGATTTCGAACAACAAAAGGAAAAAATCTCAAAGCCTTGTTCCTTTATTTTAAAGTGAAACTTATGTCTGGAACAATTTTCTCTATTATTATACATTGTTTTTATGACGTTTAATATTTACAAAATTAATTTACAGAACACAAGCATTATTTTAAATTATACTCAATATTATCAATGGAATGACTTAAATATTTATTACATCGGTGCATTTTGCTAATAATGTTCTTATTCTCAGTAGAAATCTAAAAATTAATATTGTCAAAACATTCTAATTTTACAGAGCTACAACTAAAGCATCACAAGCTGTTTTCACTAGTCATAATTTTATTCTAATAAAAATATTTAGAGATAATTTATTATTTCTGTTATACCCGATTACGTAATTATTTTCCTTATAAAACTTTAAAATGGTAAAAACCCGTTACTACACCAATATTTGTGTCCTAGATACGTATTGTCACAACTAAGTTGTCATCGTTAGCAGGAAGCAGTCACAGTGTTGGACTAACCAAATTTACTAACAAACATTTTACTAGACCTCCACATTTACACTGTGTATACGTGGACGCTTGGTAAAATATTTTGCGATTTTTATGTGTTAGCATTACTGTGAACCTATGCTCAGCAATGTGATTACTTCCTGCTGATGATGACAGCTTTGTTGCAGAAATACGTATCTAAATAAAACTAGTGTGTTTTTTACCTTTCTTAAGTATTGTATTTACCCACAGTCTCCAAAGAAACAAAAAGTTCGTAACTTGTTTCAATTGTCTCATTTTGCTGTATTTGAGCATTAGAATTCTTTCTTTTAAAGCGTCTACCTCGTCTATCTTTTTAGCTATGTGCTAATGTAGTAATTTCACTTACTAATTCGTTTTATTTATTGTGTTATCTATACAATCACGCTTAATATTATTGACATTTCAGATATGTGAAGTTGTTAATTTGTAAATATATATAATTTTGTGAGGTTTGCTTAATCCAACCACGACTCATACTTAATCGTTGCTAAGAAGAGGCTGGTGCTTCTATAAAGATAACAGAGTCATTGATTTAGTAGCGGTAAAGTGGGAGGTTAGCGCGGTGTATATATAGTTTCTGAGACGCAATTGTATTTAGTCTTTGCTTTCGAATTGTCAATCTCATATTTATTATGAGGGAATACTCTTCGAAAGTCTACGTATATATTGTACATAGACAATTTCTTCTGATTATAATGGTAGCTTAAGTAACGATTTTCCGATGTAATCAATACAGAAACAAAATAAAAATCAGATACCTTTATTGTTCTTTACTTAAAATTTGTTTAATTTGAATATACACGGTTATTCTGAAGTGTCATTAATTTAATTATTAGATTATACTACTAAAATATATGCCAATTGTGTTATTTTTAATTTAAAAAAAAATAAGAAAAAAATTAATTCATGCAGATGAATTTTAAATACCGCTATCCGTTCTGATTCACCCGATATGTGCCGTCCGTATATTCCGTGTCGCTTGCATATATGCAGAAGTATTTGTTTATATACGGTTTGTTTACAATGAATGGTTTTATACATTGGTAGGTTTATACATGGTAGTTTTATACATAGGTAAGTTATGAATATCGATATCCACGATTTTGTAAGGGTCGTCATACTCTCGATACAACAGCTGAGTAGTTCGTGCGGTCCAAAAACGGTTTTATTAAATAATTTAAAATTATTATTATTACTTTCTAGATATTTTTCTTTATTAAATATTAATTAACATGTTTAATCTAAAATTAAATTCTCTGGCACTTATTGAGGATAACACATATACAGTGTTATCCTCAGTAAGTGCCAGAGAATTTAATTTTAGATTAAACATGTTAATTAATATTTAATAAAAAACACTGTATATGTGCCTATGTTAATTGTAAAATGTCCGCCCCCTATATATAGGGTGTTACAAAATTTGCGACCACTGACTATATGATGCCGTTAAACATAAAAAATGGAAACGAATGTTCCTTTACCATTTTTCTAACTGATATTTTTTTAAATTTTAGCGATTTTAAAAATGAAAAATTAAACATGTAAACTTTTTTAATATTACGCTATTAAAAACGTATAAAACGAAACAGTTTATAACATTTGTTAGAATTGTTTTCCGGCAGCAGTTATACATGCTTCAGCACGCCTAGCTTTGCCAGAACGGCTTTGATTAATATTTGCGGTGCTATTTCTTGTGTTGCTTGAAGTACACGGTGTTCTAATTTCTAATTGGTAAACTGACAATTTCGAAACACAAATAAATCGCAAGGTTTTAGATCTGGCAATCGAAGTGGCCAAGGTATTGTAACACCCCTACCAATCCAAGGGTCATGGAAAGTATTGATTAGATTAGATTATCGCTTTATTCAGTATTACAAGTACAAGTGTTGAATAAGTCACACAAACAAGCCAATTACAAGAAGCAATATTGGACAAAATCACAGTATAAAAGCACAAAACTCCAGCAATTTGAACACACACTGTTGTACATAATACAGAATATT
Organism: Melolontha melolontha; assembly: GCA_935421215.2. Taxonomy (NCBI): domain Eukaryota; kingdom Metazoa; phylum Arthropoda; class Insecta; order Coleoptera; family Scarabaeidae; genus Melolontha; species Melolontha melolontha. The sequence goes on along the minus strand of OW285235.1, from coordinate 47,499,498 downwards.
GTATAACGTCATGTGTACGTCAATGTATAATAACAAGCATTATAGAAAATGCTCTCTGTCCAACAATACACACAATAAAATTTATATAAAAACATTCTCCAAGTAATCCCGTACAATTCGTGCAAAGTGAGGACCTGTCCCGTTGTGCCGGAGATTTAGAGGCATGCGATTAAAAAATTCTGGGAGTTGTTGTAGAAAATCTAAATAATTTTCTCCATTTATACAGTACAGCAAAATATGAACAAACTAGAAATAATATTATAGCTATTATTACAACTAGGGGAATATGAATAGTATATTTCCCGTGGTTGGCTAGTTACATCCCGAGGGTGAAACCCGAGGGATGTATAGACAACCAAGGGAAATGTATTCATATTCCCCGTGTTGTAATCAATAGTTTTTTTCTGATTGAAACAATATTGTTGTGAAAATGGAAAAATATTGGATTGTATATTTTTGAATTTATCGGATTGGTGACGTTGCTAAGGGCCGTGTTTGTAAATATCATGGTTGACTGGTTTGATTTTCGCGTTCTGTTATAAATAAAATTGATTAAATGTCAAACAATGTGCTAACACAAGCGGCGAAAGCCCGTGAATGTTTGGTTCCGGCGAAATCCAAAGCTGCTTACACTAAAGTGTATGAAGACTTTCAAGAGTGGAGAAGAGAAAATTTGATGAACGGTGTCGACGAAAATATTTTGCTAGCGTTTTTTGAAGATTTGGCATTTTGCTATAATTTTTTTAATTTTTGACGTATGACTAATTTATTCTATCCGTAGTTGCATAAATATTCACCAAACACGTTGTTGCCAAAATTATCGATGTTAAGGTCAATGTTACATTTAAAGGAAAAAATTAATGTTAAAATGTTCGATGAAGTAGAAGCATTTGTGAAAAATAAAAATAAAGGATACGTTCCTAAAAAATCAGAGGTGTTGTCCCGAGAACAGCTCAAAAAATTCTTGCGAGAAGCTCCTAATGAAATTTTTTTGATGTATAAGGTAAAAATTTCATTGTGATTCTCCTCTGTTGAATAGATTGTTACAACCGTAATTTTAAAGGTCGCTTTAATTATGGAAATCTTTGGCGCCTGCAGAACGAACGAATTGGTGAATATGCTCTCTTCCGATATCGAAGATCGTGGGTCGGTGATCGTGATCAACGTTTCAAAGACGAAGAATGATGTAAATAGGAAATTTACAATTATTGAAGAAGAATATCTGGGTGCTGTTCGTTTGGTGTTGCGTCCGCAAGGTGTTCTTAGGTTCTTCGTGGCTTATCGAAATAAGAAGTGTACTCTTAAGTCGGTCGGCAAAAATACCTTCGGAAAGATTCCGAGTAAGGTTGCTGAATGGTTGGGTTTGGATAATTCGAAGGCGTATACAGGCCATTGTGGAAGACGAACATCCGCGACTTTGACTCAATGACTACACTAAAGAGACACGGTGGTTGGAAAAGTTCGTCTGTTGCGGAAGGCTATCTGGCTGACAGTATGTTGCAGAAAAATAAGGTAGCAAAGATGATAGCGGGTGTGGAGGGAGAGCCATCTGCAGCATCTGTTACGGTTCCTGGTGTGTCGATGACGAATTGCGAACAAGATTCTTCATCGTTTGTATCTGGTTGTAATCGCTTAAGCGGAAGGTTTAATATGAGCGTTTCATAAATCCCTTGGGAAATATAAGTGTGTTATGATTAGAGAACGGACATTCTTACCACATGACTAAGTTCTCCGAATCAATAGCCGTTGTCCATTGTTAACGCTGCGAAAAATCAGGTGGCCGAGAAAGTCAAAGGATGTACTCGGCGAAGTTTATAAACATTTCCAATTGCGGATTGCGTTTAATGGAATATATCCTCCGAATACAATAGCTGTGTTGTCCATTGTAATCGCAACGGACCAGATGGCCGCGTAAGACAACAAACACTTCATTGAATTACGCCGAGTCATGTGGTAGGAATGTCCGTTCTCTAGTTATGATATATCGTAACCAAGGCAGTATTATTCAATATTGTTTCAATCGAAAAAAAAATATATAAATTAAAAGATATAGTTTTGACGTAACGTTACCAGTCGTTCGCCCAATAAACCACTCCAAATATTTAAACCAAACTGACGTTGGCGAATTCTAGGCATAATCAAAAGAGGATTCTCATAACTCCAGTGATGTTGATTACGAATATTGAAAATACCATCGATTTTTAAATACTATTCACATAACGCTGGCCCGGGTAGACGGTCATTATCTTCCAAATGCTGACTGTTATGAAATAATGTACATGTCTTAACGCACGCCATACGCGAAGTTGATTTATTCTCAGTTCGCTCGCAACGCACCCAGAACTTGAAGGATCGTTCGATCTCAAATCAATGATTGCATCGTAATATTCATCACGTAAACGAAAACGTCCAGCATTTCTTTCTACGGAGTTGTATTGAATCGCATCCGATGAAAAGAGTTCTATCTCCTGGTCTTCTAAACACATTAGCATTTGGCAAACGACGCCTAGGAAATCGCATCGCATACAATCGCGCTGCTTGACCTGTGTTATTATTTGAAGCACCAAGAGTCATCAACATAACGATAATACTCACGATTTGAGTAGTTTTGAGCCATGATTTCATACGCTAAAATTCATAATACAATAGCCTATCTTTTTAATAACAATTGTAGAAATGTCAACTAGTTATTTTCGCACTTCATTTATTTTATGTATTGCAAAGCCTTATTTGTTCATGTTTATTCGTTGCCAGCATTTCTTTCTACGGAGTTGTATTGAAACGCATCCGATGAAAAGAATTCTATCTCCTGGTCTTCTAAACACATTAGCATTTGGCAAACGACGCCTAGGAAATCGCATCGCATACAATCGCGCTGCTTGACCTGTGTTATTATTTGAAGCACCAAGAGTCATCAACATAACGATAATACTCACGATTTGAGTAGTTTTGAGCCATGATTTCATACGCTAAAATTCAAAATACAACAGCCTATCTTTTTAATAACAATTGTAGAAATACAAAGGTGTTTTTAATAATATAAAATATTATTAAAAATCTGGTGTGAAGAACACAAATGCAGGTTCACTATTAATATTTTCTGTGAACGTGTCCGAATATATTCTATCCCCAGAGACGTATTTACTTCTGCGCTCGGTCTGGATAATTACGGTGATAGGGCGAGGTGGTTCTTTTCTGTGAATGTGTCTGGAAATATCCTTTCTCCAGCAGGGGCGTACCGATGAGCTTGTAGAAAAGCGAAATACGTATCTACGTCTCTGGGGATAGGATATATTCGGACACGTTCACAGAAAATATTAATAGTGGACCTGCATTTGTGTTCTTCACACCAAATTTTTAATAATATTTTATATTATTAAAAACACCCTTGTATTATACAAAACTGGTGGGGTTTACCTACTCATGTATGTTTCAATTATTCTGATAAATTGTAGAAATGTCAACTAGTTATTTTCGCACTTCATTTATTTTGTGTATTGCAATGCCTTATTTGTTCATGTTTATTCGTTGCCAGAAGACAATTCGAACAAATGTAATGAAGTGTTTCGAGTTATACATTTTTAATTATGTAATATTAAAGAAGTTTACATTTTTAATTTTTCATTCTTAAAATTTCTAAAATTCAAAAAATATCAGTCAGATTAAAAAATGGTAAAGGAACATTCGTTTCAGTTTTTGTTCATTAACGTCATCGTATAGACCGTATCTGCGAATTTTCTAACAGCCTGTATATCTTACTTTTATTTACTTATTTTTTAAATTATTGAACAACTTTTTCTTTATTTTTTTGTTAATTAGAAATGCAATTCTTTGTTTTCGACATTTTAAGTGTATGAAAATTCAAGACAAAGTATTAAGCATAATTTATAATATATCCATTTAACACTTCTAGGGAAAATTAAAAACTACGTAGAACAAGAAGTTTGTTTGAATGAGTTTGCTGGCATTTATAATATAAGCCAGAAAGAACGTGACGCATCAAAAGCTGAGTCAACATCGACATTTCTGTAACTTACTACTAGTATATTTAGTGTACATACAAACATAGTCAATGACATGCGAGATAAAACGAGATAGTTATATTTACACTTCATGCAGCTGTATGAATACTAACAACTCTAACAAGTGTAAAAGTGAGGTTATGGTGTTGTTTTTATTTTTATTGTGGGATAATTTTAAACTGAAGCGAACTGAGAATATTTGATTAAATGTGTAAGTTAAAGAATTAATATATATATATAGCTATTTTAACGATTCGTAAAAGAAAGAAAATTAATACGAATACATCGTTAGGATCTGGGATTGTAATGTAAATTTCTTTATGAATGAACATCAATTAACTCTTAACTCGTTGCGTTGATAGAACAAGGCAGCTCAATCAATTACCTGCGACAAGTTGCATTCTCTAGTATTTTGTTTTTAATATTTTATACGTACAATTACTCTAAATTAACCTATTTAATTTTATAGCAAATTACACGAATTATTTTGATGACAAAATAACTGAGATGAAAAAGAAATAGTATCAAATATCGATAAAACAATATAATAAATGTGTCGTATGTTTATACAGGGTTACCGCTGAAGATCGCCCAAGCTATGCGAATCTGAAGAATACGTATAAATGTCTAACTGAAAACAAATTTCCAAATTTTTAGGATCAAAATGTAATTAAACTCGGTCCATATCTTTGTTATCCTATATTTACCGAAATACAGCTGTAATTCAAGTTCATCGACCTGCAAAAAAATCGATAAAATTTTGGACGCTACTTTTAACATAAGCGAATGTTGTTTTCTTACCAAAACATAAACATAATCGGCCGCATATATGGTGATATTTTGTTTGTGTGAATATCAATAATAGCCTTTGCGTCGAATATGTCCACAAACCTATGCTGCATTAATTCAAATGTAAAAGTAAAATTATTAGGTTTATAATAAAACAAAAAGCGTCATAAAATAAAAAGCTTTATGTAGCGTACCCAAGGCGTGTCCAATGGGACACACACCTGGTTTTTAATTGTTTGTATGGAATTATTTACTTTTTTTCTTTAAATTAGTGTGTGGTACTGACAAATACCGACAGAGCAATATAATTAGTCAGTAAAGAGAATTACTGATGAATTAGAGGTGGAAGCCCGTATTGCTGCACCTATATTTAACTGCGACAGGGCCGAACTCTAATAAAGAAAACTAATTTTTTCGGTACTACGTAAACATTGGACCCCGATTTTTATATGAAGGCATTACTCACATATACATTTTTCTCCTTTTTTCTTTGGCGCTATATACAGCTAACATTGTATAGTCACTTAGCTTTGCAACAGAAATATATTATCATTTTATTTTCGTTTTCTTCCACAAACCGTTAGATAAATCGCCACCATTTTTTCTAAATGTATAAAATATCTTGTATCTCTTGCTATTTATACAGGCTGTCTTTGAAAGAAAGTGATAACTTATGAAAAATGGAATGATGTAATTATATAGAATATGAATCCAAAATGCTTTTCCGAAATTCTCTGTACGCGAGAAAAGAATGAGAAAGATATTTATAAAATATTTGTCCCGCCACCGAACAGACTGTAACATAAAGAGTAGCCTGTCGTCGATCGTTACATGTTTACTTGTGTATGTTCGATATGATTTACATTTACGTCTTGGATTAAAGGTGTATTGTTACCAAATTGGGCGTAAAATACCCTGTAAAGCATACATGCAAGTATAAACTTTTAACAGCTGACTTTTCGTACGAAGTTGTCGAACTCTTAGCATATAAAGTTGAACAATGTTAATATAACATCGACAGCAGTTCGTTGTGTGTAACAAACACAACAAACATTCGCTGTAGCGTATGTGTGTAAGTTCAATAGATAAGACATTCTGAATTCATAGGCGACACACACAATTTTGAGCGGGTTTTTAATTTTGGGGTTCGCGTCGTAATTGACTTATAATTTTTTGGATGCATATTCTATATAATTGTCTCTAATTTGAATAGCATCTTAGCATTTGAATAGCGTCTTATTTCTCCAAAATGTTTGAATCATAAAACGGGAACGTTTGCTTAAAGTTTTATTTTCTGTAAAATATTTATATATTTGATATTTTTAAGATGTTTATAGCATTTATTCAAAAAATCTAGGTTCTCCTTAAATTTATTTTTCGAAATCAATATTCTCCAGTTACATAGAGTACAATTCGAAGACGATCAGTTACCTGTAGACAGTAAGTAATAAATAATAAGTATACCTAGGAGTTAGTACTGATAGTGACAGAAGTAACCTTAAACAGCAATTCTCAAATCCCATTATTTTGATGTTTTTGTTTACAGAAAATTGTGTTTATTTTGGAAACGTATCCGATAGTATACGTATATTTTTTCTTGTTATCAAAACTTGCCATAATCCCAACGAATTCTATATTGTTATTTGACTCGTTTTGACAACCCTTAATTCGTGTATTTTGGAATTATTTAATAATTCAAAGAATATATCTTCTATAACTAAAGCCAATTATTAAAAATATTATCGTAGTAAAATGTTGTAATGTATCTAATTTTCTCCCAGAACTCTAACCAACGAAATATGTAAATAGACATTTCTGTTATAGTTTCTATAGCTGTGCAAAATACCCTTAAAATATAATACGTCTTCAGTCGTTACTGAATTTGTCTATGTAAATGTCCTTTTAATCTCTGTACCTGAGGATTTCCCCTTTTAAAATACGGGAATTTCCGAAGGGTGCCCTAATACATTGACCATAGTTGTATTACCAGTCAATAATGTCTGGAATTCATGGGATCAACATTACCAGGGCTGTGAAATGTTTAGTCATCGTGGCCTCGTCGCCCAATAAGGAAGTTATTTAACGGCATTTGTGTAAGTATATTGGTATGAAATTAATATTTTTTTGATATTAGTTCCTTATTATTTTATATTTGTTTGAATTATTTATCACCTTTATTTTACAATTTAAATTTACAAATATTAACTTTCTATTTTTACTATTTTATTGTAGTGTGGAATGTATGCGTTTAGTTGAATTTAGTGTGATTTAATTTAATGACCGCTCAAAATGACAACATCGTTGTCGAAATCGTATTCAAAGTAATAATTATTTGTGTGCTGGAGGGCGTAAAGATTTTCAATTTTTTTTAAATATTAATACATAATTTCTTTATAAATATCAGTTCATTCATCTTTATTAATTCACGTTATTCACGTTATTTAAATTTCACGTCCTTCCACGTGGGAATGTAGTCTGAAATGTTTTCCGTCTAATTACAATTTTTGTTTTCAAAAACTTTTTATTTTTCAATATAAAATCCTTTTATATCAATACATTTCATTCAGCGGTGTTTCAGTACCATTAAGCCCCCTCCCCACCTCTAGTGTTTCGTCGAAAGTGCTGCAAAACATTTATAGTCATAATTGCTCCTTGATTAGATGAAAAACGTTGACCAGAGAAGAAGATTTTGACCTTTGGAAGCGAGGAAGCTAAATCTGGGCAATAGGATGAATTTTCCAACACTTTATACTGCAAATCCATCAATTTTCCCATCGCCAAGATATTCTTGTGGGCAGGCATTGTTCTGATAGAAGACAATTGTTTTCGTCTGCAAGCCGGGTCTGTTTTCATTAATTTTTTTGTCCAGTTTTCTTGAAAGTTGAGAATAGTATCTCCTAGTGACTGTTTTACCTTTTGCAAGACAGACGATGGACAGAATTCTGGCACTGTCTTTGCCTTCTTCAGACCTAAAGTCCACTACATGGACTGTTGCTTCGATTCTGGTGTGGAATGACGAATCCATGTTTCATCCATTGTTAGGCATTCCTTGGAAAGTATCATGCGAATGGGTTTCTGATTCGCAGTGAGCACTTACGGCATCCATTTTCCACATGGCACATTTATTAATGTGCAATTCCTTGTGCGAAATATAACCGACGCGTTCTTTTATATACCCACAGCATTAGTAATTTCACGCACTATCCTATGCCATCTTTCAAAATCATCGTACACTTTTCCGATGATTTGTGCTTTCCAGCCACGTTTAAACTCGACCGCCCATTTCTTCACGGTGGATATTGGCAATACGCATTTACGATCCTCGACTAAATTTTGGTCGGGTTTAATCTTGTGCAAAAAATTTAACACCCATGATATGATTTCTTCTATTTTCAATTAGAATGATGTTTAAGCTTGAGCGGATGATTATCTGACTTTAATAACTGGAAAGGATTAATTAAAAAAGAAATATGCTTTTAATTCTCTCAATGGATACGCTAGCACCTTAATTTTGGCCTGAATAATTGTGGGTTACGGAATGTATTTAGGATAATTGGAATAGTGATCAGAAGGATGTCCTTGCTTTAAATTAATCGAAAAATTAATTATTATTGATATTTATATTTATTTATTATTATCGGGGTTAACGCGAATGCCTAGAGATGGCGTTGTCGAAATTTAATTAATAAACTAAAATAATGCTGGTATTCCTAACTAAACTGCTTTCACGCTTAAAGTCGTTAACTGGCAGCTATAGCATTACTTAAATTTAACAAACTCATTAGCGAGATGCTTAATCGGAGAATTTCGGGTTACTGGTTTGTTTGTGTATTTTTCTAGTTGAGTGTTCACTTTTTCTAATGTTCGATGTTCAAGTGTTTTCTTGAGTGAACCTTTTTTTCCACAGGCAGTGTATAATATAATAATATAATTGTAGCGGCGTGGTCGGAGTTGCAGAAACTTAACTGAGAATCGCATTAATGTTCGACACAATTATGACTTAATGAACGGGGTTTGTTACACAATAACAAACGCACCACAATTGATTCAAACGACTGCCTACAGCCAGTTGCCGAGTGGAATGACTTGCAATGTTACATGACGTCGAAAGTTGTGCCAACGTGGAGGGAAAAAATCATGTGAGTAGTGCCTGCTATTTATGATCAAAACCGAGAACATTTCAGACCATCCCTGGTTAAGTTATTTATAGGTTCACTGTAGCATTTGTTGTGTTCTATAGTTTGTTTGGATGACTTTAATTCGACTGGGCTTCCAAATGTCTTTTGTTACTAAAGAGGTAGCGAACTATGTTTTAAAGGCATACAAAATTATTCGTGTAAATTGTGTCGAGATGTTTTGTGGCAATTCTAGCGGCAACGTAGATACCAACATTTGACAAAAGCTGCGTATAGTCTACCTTGTTGGGAAGAAGGTTGAACAAGAATGTAGCAAAAGTAGTCTCTGCGTGGTGATAGACAATGCATTTTGTATTTTTGTATTGACTGGCAAAAGGAATTCCGCCATTAGTTTGTTCTTTTAATTATAAATAGCATCATTTTTAGAAAAATTATTATCAAAGACACTTAACATACTTCATATTTAGAAATACAGTTTATTACAATTTAATATTTTTTCTTTAAAAATATTTTCTCATATATATATATATATATATATATATATATATATAACTGACATTTGCTTTCAATAACTGACGTCTGCTATCAAAACTGACATCACCTTTCAAAACTGACTTCTGCTTTCAACTTGACATCTACATTCAATAACTGACATCTGATTCATTAACACTGTTACTTTATAATGCATTTCTAAATAGCTTGAACTAAGGTCTATCGTGGCTTAAGTAGTAAAAGCGACAGTCCGGCAAACTGTAGACTTGGGTTGAAGTCCCAACGTAGACAATATTTTTCAATTATAAATTTCGTATGATTTGATTTGTAATTTGTAGACAGCAATGTTTACATCCCCACTTACTTTGCAATTACATACATACTAATTTGATATTTGTAAATATTTCATATAAAAGCCGAAAAACTTCAATAATTTATATATCCATTTAATAAAAATATGTTCTATTTTATTTTTTCATATACATAGCACTATTCAGATACTGAGTATCTGAATTATTTGTAAATATGTACAAAAATTATTACAAGGTATTTTGAGAATATGACTACATTTACGGGGGATAGACAAATAAACATATACGAATGTTTTTTTAGCTATCAGGAATCAGGATATATGTGAAGTACTTTTGTTTAAACTAAACGCCATTTATGATTTTAAATCTTGAGTTGTAATAATAATTGTTTATGTAAATAAATAAGTGTACGTGCCTTAATATTTTTTTAATTTATTTGCTCTTGAGTAAGTACTGTATATACATCGCTTTGGATATTTGACTAATATAACACTAAAATTTCGATTTTGCCTATGGTCAATGTCGAAATAGCCTATGCGATTCTTTTTACCTTTACTTGGGGCTTGAACTGGGGCTATAAATGTAGCGTGAAATTTCTTCATTACTAATTCTTTTACCAAGCTTAACAATGCAATAACTTACATAGATTATGATTTCAAATATCTTGAATTCATACGCGCATATCTGGAGCACATTGATGTTTTTAACCATGCCTTGATCGACTTACAAATATAATTATTAAGTCAATATTTTAACACATTCGAGAAGTAACCTTGCTATTCCACGATGTATATTGGTCAAGAAATAATCAACATCGTTATGTAAGGTAGTTTTGTATTAATACAGCTGTTTGGACACCTTTTGTTCAAGATATTTTAAATCTGTTTGTATGCATATGCATACATTATGTGATGAAAAAATTGTGAAATTGTAGAAATATTTTCTTGTTACAGTATAGATTTACCATCAAACCGTATACAGTATACATTGAAGCCAAGAACGTATCGTGTACTTTTTATGTGGAAACGGTAAAAAAATTAAAAAAAAAATACTACCTATGCATTTCGAAATAAATAGTGTAGATGTGTTTTTCAGATTTTTTAATAATCTAGATTAAATATTTTTAAGTACATCGGAACGTTTTCGAGGCGCAAAACCTAAGGACCATAATTGCAAAACATGTGGTAAAACGTACAAACACCAGCAATCTCTTTGGAAGCACAAAACATACGAGTGCGGAAAAGAACCTCAGTTTTTGTGTCCGATACCGGGTTGTACGTTGAAAACGAAATTAAAAATGAACATGAAAAGTCATATTGGTCACAAGCACAGAGAATACTTACAGTATGACAGCGCAAGTGGAACATATGTTTATGGAAATTGGCGCTTTAATTCTAAATGAATTTTGTATACTGAACAGTATTTCAACTTTTAAGATAGCTATTTATATGTATGTATGTTTGGCAATGTACTTTATTGTAAAAAAGAAACATAAATGAAATAAAAATATTTTAATTTTATTTTTGAAGTAGTGTGATTATTGGAACAAATTTAATGAACTCTCATAAATATATATTTCTTCAGTATTCCCTTAGTTTTATTTAAGTGGCTTTTAAATATTTTTTCGTTTTACATTTTAAATATTTCTTCCCTCTTTCTAAAAGCAATTTGGTTCTATTTGTAACATTAACTGCAGCAGTGTTGTTTAAAAACTGTGGTATATACGACTGTCCACTATCTTGTAATTGATATAATTTTTTGTTTTCAAATAATAAATAAGCAAGCTTGAATTTATGGGGCAGATGAATACTTAATATAATATTTATTAATTACTTAAGCAACCAAGATATATATATATATATATATATATATATATATATATATATATATATATATATATACACGTTTGGCCCGTTTCTACCTTAAATGCGAGCTACAAGTCCATGTATATAAACGAACGTAGTTGCCAAGTTAAATACACAAGTGCGCAAGTACTGTTCGAGAAAAGTAGTGGGAACCCTTAAAGACAGGTCGATACGATCATTTCGATCATAAGAGACCAATATTGTGCATGTTGGTGGTTATTTTCTTAATTTTTATATTATTATTCACGTTCGTGATATTCTTAATAAGTATCTGAAGTTAATATTATAAGAATTACCTACTTCACAATTATTAATTTTATTGTTGAATTTAATTTGTTTCTAATTGGCAGTTATATTTTGTATTATTTGATTTTGGCCTGTTTTTATAGTTTTTATTCAATATGTTGGTTTATACAAACTTTTTGCCTTTAGAAGAGCATTTTTTTTTCTCTTACTTCAATACGTCTACTTTGGTAGTGTTATACATTTACTATTTTTTACAGCTTGTATTTAATGACTATTTACCTAAAAGATTCTCAAATTATGTTTTTTGCGCTCGTTGTTAACAATATTGTACATGCGCATAGCTGTATAGTATATCACTATTACGGAATACATTCATATTTATTTGTCAATTCTCCAACAAAAGTACTGGTAAAATTAAAGTACGTTGTCTATCACATCTGCTTCGGCAAACCACTAATCTAGAAGAACATTTTTATTTCTCTAAAGGTCTACTTGCCGGCTCTCGTATGTATATTTGTTAGATAGGTACGGTTTGGAAACTTCTCACGCCTTATATATGGGAAGCCGCATGCAAGATGATTGCAGACCGAGCCTGTATATATATATATATATATATATATATATATATATATATATATATATAATATGTCAAAAAATACAAAAAGACCTAAACAAATGAAGAAAAATTATTGATTATACATTATCAAACAAAATTATTACTTGACTACATGAACTACATTACATGAACAAATAAATAAAATTATATATGTGTTTAAGGTATGTATAAATACTGCAAAAGATAAATATACTGAAATTATACGGATTGAAAAAAAAATATGGGTGACGAAAAGGTATAAGTACTCATCCAGAGAATAAAATTGTGCTGCCTTAATAACGTTTTCAGTTCTGATCAAAATGCAACAACAGATTTTTTGGATGTTATAGACATGCGGCGGATAATTACAAATTCGTACACCTACGTTGATAGGGCTCATGTTTACAATAGTCAAGGTACTGAAAGGTTGATGTAAATAGTTTCTGGTAATCGTTCTGGTATTGTGAGAGTATATGCCAGCATTTGTCTTAAAGTTATTAATGTTTTCCTAGATGTAGCAACATACTTGAAGTGTTCAAAAATTGGTCGGCACTACTCCGTTTAATCAGCACCAACAATAGCTTTTACTGCTCCTTTTTTAGATGAAGAACACATCTCCTGCAGAATGCGAAGTGGCCCACATTATCACAGCTAACTGTAGTCTAGAGTTAAACATATTGCTTAGTATGATGGCAGCAGCATTTGTGTTGAGACATATTGTCGTATACTGCGAATAAAATATATTTTGGTGCAATTTTTTTCGGCAACTGCATACATTGACTACACCAAAGTAGGGTATTCTGACTAGTAACTCCCAGAAACTTCGTATTGTCATTTGGGTTTAAGCGTAACCATCCAATTTAAGGGCAAGATCACAAACAGGTTTCTGTCCAGTGTGGAAATGTAGATATTTTGTTTTGTCGAAGCTTATTGGCAATTGATTTTCAGAGAATTAATTAAAAAGAATTTGTAATAAATTATTTGTTTTTGTAGTACGACTATTATTGGCAGAGTTCAGAAGAAGCAGAGGTATGTTATCTGCATAAATCGCCAGTGATACGCCAGACAGAAATAATACAATATAATTTATATATACGTTAAATAAGATAACTCCAAGAACATAACCCTGCGATATTCCATATTATTAACAGGTACAGACATTGGGATCGTACTCATGCTATATTAGAGTTGCTATAACTTGATAAATTACGTTCTATCTTTTAAGTACAGAACCAATTCATATCGATTCTTCTATGAAATGTTTGTATGTGTATTTGCAGATGTATTTTTTGCGGTTTGTACAATATACATTACATAGAGCCTAATCCACTACGACATAATGTGGCCGGCCCTCTTGTCTTGTTAAATCTAACCTTATTCCTTTAATTACATTTACTAGCTTTACGAGAAAAACCTCTATCGGCATTTAACGTTTTATCCTTTCCATATGCCTAAGGGTATTGTATTGGTCTTGATTTCAACACACTTTTAATAAATAAAATTTCTTGAAGAATTTGACCGATAATATAATTAATCAGTATGACCAACAAAAAGAAAGATTGTGGAGGCTGACTAACCTTAAAAAATCTTTTAAAAAAGGTACAGAACCTTTTATCACATCAATATTCGTATCCTAAGTACATATTTCGACAAATAAGTTCTCATCTTCAGTAAGAAGAACTACTGTGTTGAATATGGAGCACAGTGAAGCTACTAACATACAGAACACGAAACACTTTCCTACTCATCCATATATATATATATATAGTGAAGAGATCTAGCAAAGTGTTTCGCGTGTGTTACCTTTACTGTTCCCCATGGTCAACACTGCTTTCTTCCAAATGAAGACGACAAATTTGCTGTACCGTATGTTGAAATGCGTATTTAAGATATTCAGACAAAAAGAATAATTTGTAACATACTTGAATAGGTAAAACTTCACCATATCTTGTATAAATCAAAAATATTTTTATTAATACAAAAATTCTTTCAATGGAGACTGTGGTTAAATAATAATTTAAAAAAGGTATATAACCCCTTACCACAATTATTAGTCGTATCCTAAATACGTATTTCGACAACTAAGTTGTCATCATCAGTAGGTAAAAACTACTAATTAAAGTCACACGGGGCACAATAAAGTAAGATAAACGCTTCCGCACAACTACTCTACACTGCAACCCTGTAAAGACTCAGTCTTTACAGGGTTGCAGTGTAGAGTAGTTGTGCGGAAGCGTTTATCTTACTTTATTGTGCCCCGTGTGACTTTAATTAGTAGTTTTTACCTACTGATGATGACAACTTAGTTGTCGAAATACGTATTTAGGATACGACTAATAATTGTGGTAAGGGGTTATATACCTTTTTTAAAATACAAAAATATTTAAAAAAATATATTAGTAAAAATGTTTTTGTTTTATACAAAATATGGTGAGGTTATACCTATTCGAGTATGTTTTAAATTATTTCCTCATATACGCTATTGATTGTGTCCGATGTGGAGTGGAGGTTTCCGCAGGTTGCGGCTGTGTCCGTTAGAAGTTTCCATTCTGGGCCAAGTCTTACATTTGTTACGAAGACAGCGATGGTTATTTTGACGGAATGACTAACGCTGAATGTTCTTCTACGCTTAATAACTTTTGTAATGTAATAAGGGTGT
This sequence comes from Melolontha melolontha, assembly GCA_935421215.2. Lineage (NCBI taxonomy): Eukaryota > Metazoa > Arthropoda > Insecta > Coleoptera > Scarabaeidae > Melolontha > Melolontha melolontha. The sequence goes on along the minus strand of OW285235.1, from coordinate 47,484,383 downwards.
TATTTATGGTGAAAGTATCTCTCCAGCAGCATGTACTGGTGATTCTATACTAAGATAAAACACATGTCTGCATGTCTGAAAAGATATTTTTACACAAATATGAGCTTGTGTTCCCCATACCTGATTTTTAATAATATTTTCATATGATTAAAAATATTTTTGTTTTGTGAAAAAAGGAATTAAGGAATACAGACACGAATGTGCTATAAATAACTTATTATTGCTTTATTTTGCTTTTTAATTGTAGAAAAATTCCTTCTTATTTTTTATTTATTAATTGTATTTTCGTTTAAACAGAAATATAAATATGTGCTAATAAATTTAATTTAATATTTACGTGTAAGCTGGCAATTACTTCAACAATTCAGACCTTTATCGCAGCAGATTGGCAGAATTTTCAGATTGTCTACTTTCTTTGTCAATATTACTTTTATATTATAACCAGCGTGGATACATAAAGCTAAACATAATCGAATGACGGGAAACATTCATCGCCATAGCGTCTAACAAGTCGAGATGCTTATTAAACGACGCTCATATAATAATTGAAAAAAATTGAAAGGCGAAATGAATTATATTCATTAGGCTTGCGAACTTGATCATAATTCCTTTTCGATTTACGGGCACCCGGTTCCAGTGCAGGAATGTTAATAGCAGTAGCTTTTTTGAAGACGTCCATTGCAAGCGTGTATGAAATGTCACCAAGGGAACAAGGAGTGTCAAAGACTCTGTTTCAACCAGTAAATTAAGAAGAAGCTCTGAAATTATATTAGTTTCTAATTTTTCTCTATGTAAACCGTTAAAAAGAAATATTTTGGTATATGAATTATTAATCTTTACATCCAATTCGCTACTGAGTTATTCATCAAATTGAGGATTGGGGATATATTAACAAAGAATTTTTACTTATGTCTTAAACTTGGTCTAAATTGCTCAAACATAGAATTTTAGTTATTTAATTTCCTAGCACGTGCAATATGGTGAGAAAGGGGACATTAAATTTTTGCAATTCTAATTGAAGACTAGAGGAGAATTTTTACAAACACAGTATTTAGTCAGAGGATTATTTGCTTAAAACAGATTTATAAGAATTTCGATGGACGATTTCATCCTATTAAAGTGTTTCCTTTTTTGATCAAATAAAATAAATTCTCTCTTCGCTGCCGTATAAGCTACTGGCCAACATAGCTAACACATTGTCTATTTTTTAAGTTTGACCATTTCTTTGACCTAGTTATAAGAAATAATTATTTATGCACCAAGGGCGTTATGGGCATTTTATTGCTCCGAGGGCCTCTGCTCCGAAGGAGGAATGTCGACCGAGGGAAATATAATTGCCATAACGCCAGTGGTTTATTTTTCACGAAGAATTAATTTCTTAAGCGGAAAATTCAAATTACATTGAAAAAGTTCCGAGATTTCTGCCAACTGTCATGTCGTTGAGAGTCGTTACGCACTTAATTTTATTTTAAATGACAGTTGTTGACACTTTGAAGTTTTCAAGTTAACAATGTTTAGAAAATAAAACAAAAATGAAAATATATTTTTCTGTAAGCTGGTTTATGTTTCTTTACTTCACGCAAGTTGACTGGACTATTATTTTTACGAGAGTAAAATTAACATATACCGGGTGTCCTTTAAATTAAAAGAGAACGTTTGAAAAATGAAAGATATAATTATATAGAATATAAATCCAAAATATTTTCCTAAAATTCCCTCTCATAAGCGAGAAAAGAATGACAAACATACTTAAAAGATACTTGCCCCTGTGTGATCGAATATATTATAAATGGCGACATCTTACGGTTGACCGACAAAGAAAAGTTTCGTTATTGTCCATCTTATCCAGCTCTTAAGTATCTAAATATACCCTATAGCATATGTGTGTGTGAGTTATATATTATTTATACACATTCTGAATATTTTGAATTCGTAGGCATCGCGTGATATAATTTTCAGGGTGTTCACCTCGTAATTGACAATATTTTAGATTTATGTTTTATATAATTACATATTTCCATTTATCATACGGTGTTATACGTTGTATTTCGAGGACAGCCTGTGTAAGTAACAAAAATTTCAATAACAATGCCACATTGGCGTAAAGCTAGAGGATGCTAAGGTGTGAATTATTATTGTTATTAAGATATCTTGAAAACAGGCGCGGGTACATTTGAGCAATTGTATTATAAAACCCAACTTGTTCAATATTTATTTATATTTTTTATTCCTTGGCCATTTTTTGTACAATGACATTATTATGTCGCGAATGTTTTGGAAACTGGAACTTATGCGAATATTGCACTGTGCGTCAGAAGGGTAGCATCTATATCGAGAGCTCCATAAACGGTCTCGATCGTCAGTAATAATTTGATGGCATACTTATGGGTGAACATATGTCGGGCGCGGTGCGTATTCCTTCAGATGTGTAGGCCTTCGTACGGACTGTAGTCCGTCATATGTACAAATGTTGCAGTTGCGTAGTTCGAAGAAACGACCATTGTCAAATGCAGTGAATAAGTTTATTATAAACACGGGAATATAAACGGTAAGTGTTACACCATGTTTTATAAATTACCATTTATTAATTTATTTTATTTTAAGTGGTTTCTATAGCGCGTAGGCCTATGGCGCACAGCTCAATTTCGCCTTTATAGTTATGATTATATATCGATGCTCCTTCCATATGGGCGTGTTTAAAGATATTTAAAACAATATATTCTAAATATAGTTAAATAGTGCTTGTTGTTCGTTATTCTAAATTTCTAAAAATAGAAAAAACCTTTTTTTAATAGATTTGCAAATCTTGTCCGTACAACAGAGTCGAACGCGCCCACCGCTATGTGAATGTGCATATAACTTTAATCTACAGTATTCGTTTAAATATGCTTTCATTCCACGTATTTATTATATAGGTAAGTGTAATCTCTATAAAATACATAACGCATAACACAAAAATATTTTTAATAATATAAAAGATTATTAAAAATCGTGTGTGAAGAACACAATACAAGTGACACAACCGATATGCATTACACACATTTGTATCTGTACACATGGACATACACCTCGTATTTTCCAACATTTACTTCTGTCAAAGACACGTGTTTCTGTCACAATAGACTTCGTCAGTTTGACTAGTGAAGTAAAATTTGATGGAACGTCTCATAGGTATAGCAAATTTCAGGTGGCACCAGATAATCTGGTGACATCTGACGGACAGTTATTTAAGCAATGTAAGTTCATTAGCACACGGATCTCTGCCAGAAATAAATGTTGGATGTTTGTAATGCATATCTGTTTCATTTGTAGCAAATGCGTAATGCGTGCTAAGGCAGGTTCATTATATGCATTGTGTTAGGTCGTGTATGCCGGCCAGATGTTTATATTTTAATTAAGCGTTGATTTCGACGCGAGGCGGTTGAACTTGTGATGATGTAAACACATATATCAGCTTGTCGAACGAAGAAAACGTGAAAGACAACCAATGTTTGACACAGTGAAAAAGTTTATCGGAGAATGTCCCGATCTAATTGTGTAAGCTTTTCGCAGATTTCATCCATTTTAGGTTAGTGTTTTTTGTATCTCTCGCTGATTTATAATTTCTTGCGGACTCGCCTTCTTTACAAAACGCGATGTGTATTTAATTTGTACTGAGTAGGACTCTGGAATGCCGGGAAAATAACAATTCTACTAATATAATTAATTATTAGTCAAAACGGTTGTCCGATTCTGTTGTTCGGACGAAATATCGCAACTTCAATGAAAACGATTTCTGTAATATTTTTAATAATTTTAATGTCACAAATATAAGTATCTACCTTATTTCTACAGAGTTCAAAAACATGCTAAAGCAGCGTTGAAATGTTAAAACTGCTCTTATGCCAGCCGGCCCGGTAGAAGAGAAATTGCAGTCAAACTAAATAGAAATGTAAAATTGCGGTCAGATAAAGTTATATTGTTCTAAAGGCCAAATTTTAGCAATAATAAGGGTTTTGTGACCATCGCTATAAGCACACACCGGAATCAACATACAATTTTTTAAAATGTGCGACATTTTTACGGCCATATTATAAGAGGATACCATTTCTAACACTACTCTTTTTATTAAACAAGTTTTCCTTTAAATAATAATAATTGGTACTCGTATATACATATATAATACTTCGTTTTTACATTCAGTTTACTCAATGCACAGGACCCAGTTTACATAAAGGGTTTGATTATTTTCTTTCTCATTGAGTCAGATACATAATAGCAATATGTTAATATAATTCAATATTGTCAACACTATTTTTGAAGAACATATACAATTACCTCAATGTGTTATATAACCACATTATAATCGGTCATAGTTGTCAAAGACAGTTTTGGTAGTGAAATATGTGATTTAAGTTGATCTCGTAGCGGTCTCATACTAAAACACTAACTCTTTTTCTAGTGTTATAGTTTATGGTTATAGTGTTTGAACCTTCAAAAAACGGGAATTCAAATCAGAAAAATTTGGGTTGATTACGTAATAATAGTGCTTGTTTTTTATATGGCTTCTCTTTTGTATGCTTTAATGTTTTTTTTTTATGTTTTTATGTGTTATGTTCTCTTTTGAAGTTTGATGTCCATTTTAAATTGTTGAATTAATATTTTTCTCGCATTTTAGGTCCAAAATTATTTATCTGTGATGTTTGCGGTCAAAGCTATCGTGTAAAACGGTCATTGTGGAGACATAAAAAGTATGAATGTCAAAAGGAACCTACGTTTTGTTGTACATTTCCTGGCTGTGGTTACAGAGCTAAGCTCAAAGAACACTTGATGAAGCATTATAGAAGAATGCATTCTATTTTAAATTGTTAAGCCAAATGGGATACAATATTAATGTTTATATTGTTTCTACTGACTGATTTTAAATATTCTGAAGAAAATCGGAGATACATCCAAACAGCTATATTATAAAATACACGTGCAATAGCAAGGTTATGTCGAAAATGTTGAGTTAGTTATGTTTGTAAGCTGATCAAACGATGGTTATATAGATAAATTTGTTATTATCTAGATAGTTTGTTCTGTTTGAATTATTATTATACTTTGTCCTTTAAGAATTATATTATTTTAAATTATTAGAGCGTTTGTTTATTTTTATATATGTATTTGTATGAAGATGTTTTGTAAATGTTATAACATAACACATGTACCTATACACGATAACTGAATTTCAAATTCAATACAATAGAAGCCTTGTTTCTTTCAAGTTCAACTTTTTGTGTTCCTATTTTTTTATCTAAGGGCTGTATCGGTCTAGTTCAGAGGCTCCCAAACTTTTTTTTCTCATAGACCACTTTGAAAGTTTTGCTGGTTCCGGTGGACCCCCTGCAGCTACATTTCTACAATATTCCCAAAACTCGACAAAAAATGTGAAGATTAGATCTAACTATGGAAATTTGCGTTGCGGCTGAGTTATTGGTTAATGATTGTGCTGTGAGTGGATGTCAAAAAAGTAAAGTTAGCCAATCAAAAAAGTGATTCCATCCAACTTTACTCCTTTGACATCTACTCACAGCACAAGAAACCAATCAATTCTCACATATTTTATTTACTCCACATTCGGAGTGGTAAAAATAAAAAGAAAAATAGTATATTTCCTTGTGTTGTATTTATTCAAATATGTAATTATTACACTATTAATTATTATTGTTATCATATTACATTGTAATATGATAACAGTCGTATTATAATTAAAATTAAATATTAATAACGTAACGTAACTTCTACAATGACAATCACAAAATAGTCATAATTTTAGTGGGAGGGATGTACTTGATGGATTGACAGCAAATTATCAATATTTGGCTTCAGTTTTGTTAGGAATAACCGCAAATCTCCCCGTTCTGTGATATTCAATCTGCTCCTCTTTTTGTTAAAAGGTTTGTAACGACACTAAAACTTTTCTCGACAAGATATGACGAGGGAAACGCTATCAAAAGCTTTCTCGCAATTCCCCACAGTCCGGGATATTTTTCGGGTATTTCTGCCTGCAGCCAAAATGTTTGATACCCTCTTTTAAATTTCACCTTCAGTTCCTCATTAGTGCTAAGCTCGAGTAGCTCCTCTTGTAATATCACATTCTCCACTTCCGTTTCATCAAGTGGATTTATGATCCATGGTGGTATTTCCGTCGTCAGAATATCTTCAAATCTGATTTTAAAGTCATCATGCAGGGCAATTAAATTTTGAACGTATGTGTGAATATCCTCATCAAGGCATTCTACCTGTGACAAGTTTGAAAACTGGGAAAATTCGCGCTTACTAATATTTTGCTTAATAAATTTCAATTTTCCAAGAAAAGCTGAAATTACACCCTTTGTTTTTATTAAATTGAGGCTGTCCCCTTGTAATTGTAAGTTAATGTCATTAAATTTTTTGAACAAATCTGTCAAATACGCGATGTCTGCTTTCAAATTGATCAGGTTTTCTTTTAAATCTGGATCTTTACTTTCCAGAAACTCTAAAACTGATTCAAAAAGTGAGAAAAATCTTGTTAAACATGCACCTTTCGACAACCAGCGTACTTCAGTATGTAAGAGCAATCGTTGGAAGTCTTCATCATTTTCATCGCACAATTGTGCAAATAAACGGGTATTCAATGCATTGTTTCTTATTTTGTTAACTGCATTAATCACAAATTGAAGCGATTGGTGCAATTTAGCACTCAAATTTTTCGCTACTAGGTGTTGTCGGTGGATGACACAGTGAATTGCAGTTACCTCTGGTATAATTCCTTTAAGATGGCTTATAAACCCACCACATCGCCCGGCCATGGCAGAAGCTCCATCTGTTGCCACCGAAATAACGTTTGTGAATGGAATCGATTTTTCCTTAAGAAAATCACTCAGGACATTAAATATTGATTCACCTTTAGTGTCTGTCTCCAAAGATTTTGCGAATAGTAGCTCTTCATATTTTTTTTCGTCCATAACAAATCGAACATATGCTAATAATAATGCTTCATTACCAGGTAAAGTTGACTCGTCCAGTTGAATAGAAAAATGAGTTGTTTGCAGATAATTACACAAGAAACTTTCAGTTCGTCAGAGCTCATTTCGTCAATACGTCTTTGTACAGTGTTGTTACTTAAAGGAATTCTTTTGTCAAATGGAGATTTGTGCAGAACAGTTTTTAAAACCTCTTCAACAGCGGGTAAAATTAACTGTTCTCCAATGGTGTGCAATTTTCCAGATTTCGCTATAAGTAATGAGATATTGTAAGATGCCCACAAGCCATCATCGTTACTTTCCGACGTTGAAGCGAACATACTATGCACGGTGGGTCTCTTTTCATATTTTTCCTTCAATGTTTGAAAATATTTCAAATCTTTACCTATTTTATCAGGATGACACCTTCTTAGATGATCTTCGAGCTTCGATGGTTTCCTAGAGTCATTGCTCAAAACTTTGTTGCATAAAAGGCATATGGGCAATCGCTTGTCTGCCTTTGATGGAAGAAAACCAAATTTTAAATAATCAACACTGTACTGTCGACATTTCTTCTTAGATTCAGCCATGTTTCGTATCAGTTACCTACCTGTAAATAAAAAAAAAACTTTGTTGTAGTAATCTTAAGGCGGTCTTACTTAACAGGATATGGCTATTTTAACAGGATTAATTGATTATTGCAATGAAATAAACAAAGTACCGGCGGCAAACTGATTCTAATTATTAAAAGCAATAAATCACTAAGATCAATAATTGAGTTTTATGAAAACGGCTGAACCGATTTTAATGTAATGTAAAACATTTTTTCATTAATTATATTTTGATATATTGCTGTAAATTCGATAGAAAATACTTGTAAATAATATTTTGATATCAAAACTTTGCGATTTTAATTATTTATTTATTACTTCGATGCACGTTACAAGTATGTAGTATATAAAGACACGTACAATTTATGAAAATATATTTAATTATTAGTGAACCACCACGCAGTCGGGTAATAAAAAAATTACTAATAAAGTAGGGACAAGAAGTTCAACCTTTCTCGGCTTTCTGTTCTTTTATGGAAGTATCTAATAATGGCTCTGTTCAGTATTTAATTTTTAATACTACCTACTACACGCAAACAACAAACAAATATACTTATTACAACATAAATATATCTCCTATCGCAGTTGGGTTGGAAGAGATTTCTTTTAGGAATAAGCCTCACCTTTTGTACCTACGTATTTTTTTTGTAATTTGTCCATTTTTTGTTTACTTACGTGTACAATAAATTGTAAACTAAATAGATAAATAATAAATAAAATAAAAGTATGTATAACAAATAGGCAGGTAAGTACTTACTTTTCCAACAGTGGCAAACACTAACATCGATTCACTTTACTTTACTTTTCTTTTCGAAATTCGGGAAACAAATGAGTAACGTTTATCCGTGGCATTCGTATTTATATTGGTGAAGAATCAAACAAGTTCATGCAAGATTGCAAGTACACACACCACAAGTCGTACTTCGTCCCTTTGCACGTCTGAACAAGCATTGCGGACGGCGGCAGCGGCAACGCTTTGCAAGTCTCGACACGTTGTACTGAATATGGAATATGCAAGTTTTTACAAGTAACAGTCGCTGAGCTTCTTAAAATATTATCTGCCTACATTGATAGGTGAACTCAAGCCAACATTTTAGTTCTTCACTATCGAAACCAGATAAATTTTCGTGGACCCCCGCTTACAAATTGTGAACCCCCATTTTTTTGTCAAGCCAACGTAGACCCCCGTCGAGTCTCCCGTGGACCCCTGGGGACCACCTGGACCACTTTGGGAATCAATGGTCTAGTTTATGGACTTGATGAACCGGTTTCGAACCTTGATAATCTATAGCATCGATAGCCTATTTTGGCTAATTAAAATTAGTACCTGGAGGTAACTCTCCGATGATCATAGGTGGTCAGTGCCTAATATTAGCCACGGTACCACCGTAGTGCACTAGGAGGCTCAACTCGTAACAAGCCTGTTACTCAAAACATTTCCTTTTCTTCCATCGTGTCTGGTATTAGGTATTTAATTTTTTACTATGGTTTCCCTTTCTCAGTCTTTTTCTCAGTAGTCCTCTTGGTCTGTCTCTCTTATTAATTCCCGACCTACCTGTTTTCTGTAAGAGATTGGGTAGGTGGGTGGGTAGATAGGTTGATTTATATTTGCCGTCTAAAACATAAAATTGTAATCTTTTTTACGACAAATCTAACTCAACTCACCCAAAATCTTTATTGTATATTTCAATATAACGTGCGTTAAATATTTCGTTATATATTTCAATGATGTCTATTTTTTCCACTATCCTTTTTAGAAACTTAATTTTAACAATGTTAATTCTGCTTTATACATATTTGTCATAATCGAGACATCGCTATTGGAAATTTCAACATTTCTGTTTTTTTTTTTTGTAGTTTTACGATCTTTATTTTTTACAACGCCTTTATATCGTAATTTTTGATTTGTTAAATATATTTTTCGCTAGCTTAGTTATAGTTGCCTAAACTGCTGCCCCATCTCTCTACAAGCCCCTCTCCCTTCTTCCTCCTGTAATATACGTTCTTGAAAGTAAAATGTACCGGAATTATTGAATTATAGCCAAGTAAATAATAATTTGATTTAATTTAATTAAACCAATTTGTGCTAAGGTATTATCAGAACAGTTTGGATACATGATTCCATAATAATGGAATTAGGCAAATATCGCAGATACATTTTAATCTAAAACAGGAAATTTCCACAAAAATTTATTATAATGAATGTTAACAATTTTCTACAATATCTTATGAATTCAATAAGAATAAGAATTAGAATTTAATTATTAAAATTAAAAATTATTGAATATGCGTCTAAATTATTAAATGTATCAATTTAAATGATCTAAAACTCCCAAATGATCATTACAGAGATGTTTGTATAAATCTAGACATACGAGATCCTGCTTTTAATTTGATTGACAAACATTATCTTATTCTTTGAGGCGTTCAGATTTTTTAATATACAAGCTGTCCCGTATCGTTATGTTCAAATTTTAGGAGTGTAAAGTAGACTTCATTTCAAGTAACAAAAACGCAAAACTTGTATATCCATTTTTATTGTTTTCAAAGTTACAGATCTATGAATGTGATTGTCAGATCATGAAAAAAAATGTAATCCAAAAGTCAATACAAACTGATTTTATTTAAAAAAAGTTATACGATTCAACAACAGGCCTGTGATTGTTAACGTCGCATAATAAAATGTTATCCTAAAATAAATAAACACGTGTCGTAATGTATACAGTAATTTCGTGGAGATCTACAAAAAAGAGTACTGGAAATTGATTTATGATAAAGAAGATTTTTACTTATTTCGTAAGTGCTGAACCATGAATATCATACAATAAACAAATGTTCAGATGACTGTTAACGTTGACATTTTTTAATAAAGGATTACATTACGTTTCAGTTCATGCAACAGCTTATTATTGAGTGGACACGTTTTCTCAAGCAGTTATTGAATACTGACATCGGTTTCCCAATAGGCGCATTCCTCATTATAGAACGTTTCTGGCAGTATACAGACAATTTCGGGAATGCGGACTGTGTGATTATCTTGTCGAATTCTTCGGCACTAGTTCTGCACTTACTGTTTTTCGATGTTTCAGAGTAGTTATTTTTAAAAGCTCCGTCACCTTCCATTGGGCCATCCAGTTTCTAGTTTATTCACCACATTACCAATTTTACTATATTTTTTAACCATTACATACTTAAACGACTTTTTTAATTTTATATTTCGAAATACAGTAATTACTCTATTTCGACGCTTTAATGATATTTTTCTAATTTTTCTAATACACGGGTTATTTCATTTCTTAAATTTAAACGTCATGTAATGAGCATCGAAGATGATGTGCAACCAAGATGATGAAAAACTGGTACAACTCCGGAAATGATAATTTCAAGCTATTGAAGAAGAACCAAGCTGATTTTTTGGGAAAGATTGTTGAAACCTGGCTTGACTACTATGTTCCGAATTCCAAACGGTCATATAAACACATTATAGTAGTAGTAAAATTTCGGATTAAAGGGAAATAATTATATAAAATATCTTGCAAAAGGTCAATCCGTGAACTCGATTAGACAAAGCGAAGAAAGTAATTTTTAAAAAATGGTCTGGAATGGCCCATATAGAAGTCTTCTTACGTCACGATACCGTGTCTTCTCATACCTTGTCTTCTCATACCAGTCAAATTGTTTATGGGAAATTGGATGAATTCAGATTTGGAGTTTTGCCTCATTCACCCAATTTGCTATTTCTAGCTTCAGGTGACTACCGCTTATTCCCAAACATAAAATTTTCCCTGTTGGAGAGGAAGTTTCCGTTGGATAAGAACTTATTTTAGCAACGGGGAGTATTTGAGAAATATTAACATCCATTTTAGATCTAATCGTTCTTGTTAATTATAAACAATTTATTTATTTAGTGTGTGGCATCTGAACACGTCTGTACATACCCAGAATATTCACAAAAAGTAAACAATACAATTAAATTATTACTTTTTGTCGCATTCAAGAATTCCCCAAACTCTCCTCCAAACCACCTCAGGGGTCAATCCTCCTTCCTCTGGAGAAAAGTTGCCTTTCGCTCTTTACATACTTTTCTTGGATTGCTACTACGTCAACGTCATTCAAGGCAAGTATATTCCTACTTATGCCCTCAATATTTATATGGTGTCCACGGACTACTGCTTCAAATTATGTAATCAATTTGTGCTTAGGAGGACCGTCACAGTTGTTACATTCGTAAATTTTATTTTCTTATTTATATTCTTACCGTCGAGCCCCGGTGTATTAGTTTTCATTTTGCGAGTTTAATTTCATTTAACGCGTACGTATCGCCCTCTGTCCGATTCCGTTTCAGATTTCATACCGCGTATAGAGTATTCGTTCGAAGGTCGTTAACGAATCCAGTTGTGGGTTATGTGTGTATCGTAGATTAAAGGAGAAGGTTGGAATTCCCGAAAACTTGGACTTTAAGTTTTTATTGTCGCTTTTGTCTTTTTGTCTGTATGTGCATGCGCCTACGATCGCGCGATTCCTTTTCTCAGCTTTCAGATCTGAGCTTCCGTAAGTTAAATTGAGTGGCGCTACCTACCATCCTCTATTTTAGTCGCCCACGCTGTCTCCACTGACTAAGGGCATATACAATAAATAGAAGCTTCCATAAAATTTGTGCGATACGACTACCGGTTTCGATCTGTTTTCGGTCATATTCTAGACGCCGTCGCTGCACTTGCGCGCCGTAGGTAGCACTGTTTATATCGTTGTTTACAGTCATTGTTGATGTGTGTACAGTCAGGAGATCCAGTTGATTCCTATTTTATAAAATTTATTTACGAAACACAATTATTTCTTCATATAAATGGAAATTTTAGAACTTACATTTTGTAATTGTTCTTTTTTGACACCTTAATGTGAATTAATTGAAAATTTTTAATTTAATTTTTTTTAAAGAAATCTAATGCATTTTATGGCCCTAAAGGAAAACTTTCTGCGATATTTCCATAAGGTTTAATACATTTTCCGTTGGTTTTAGTTGGCAAACTGGCAAATGGTACTGGATTTTAATTAACTATTCCTAACTATAATGTAGAAACAATTCTTGTCTTCGTGTTTCTTGAGAATACTGACTCCAAATCTTAGGTTGAATAATTTTACGGAAGCAAATTTCAAGTCAATTGAATATCAAACTGATAAATAGGTAGATTGGACTTTATTTACAAGAAAAAAACATTAAATAAAGATTAAATTTTGTGATATTTCACATATATTCAAATTAAATTTAATATAAGTTTTAATATTTATCAATGTTTAGGCAGCATTTAATATTCTCTGACTTAAAGTATTTAATATATTTTAGGTCTTCCTCCAGACTCGTTTGACTGTGATACATGTGGACAAATATATCGTGCAAAACGATCATTGTGGAGACACAAAAAATATGAATGTCAAATGGAGCCCAAGTTTTCCTGCGTTGTTCCTGGTTGTATCTTCAAGGCTAAGCTTAAATGTAATTTAAAGAAACATTGCGCACGAAGGCATAAGATTATAATGAACTGACAAATACACGGGTTCACCGGAAAAAATATTTTTATTTGACCGAATAATTTTTATGATCAGAATTACTTATACATATAAATAAGTTTTATTGTTCTGTTATAGATTGTATTTATTTTTTAGTCTGTTTATATATAATGTGCAGTAATTAATAATTTAAGATATGTTGCTAATTTTTCAAAATCTGTGGTTAATCTTCGATATATGTATGTATAACGAATTTTAGGATATTTTAGACAAAAAATGTGGTGTCTTGAATAATTGCTATTATCTTAATAAGTTATGGTACTTAATTGCTTTAAACTTATTTTAATCGGTTTGTAAATAATATTTCTATTGCAAATTTGTATTAAAAAAAATACAAGATGCCAGATATCTGTGATAATTCTTTATATTATATATATATATATGTATATATATATATATATATATATATATATATATATATGTATATATATATATACATCTTGATATCAATTTAGCGTCCGTTCAAAATACATACCTTACGGCGTCCGTCAGTTAGGATGCAGATTATGGAGTATATTTTAAATAATATTATCCTTTTAACGTTTCTTTTACTCACTAGCGATTATATACTCGGGCTTGATTTGGTTCAGATTTTTTTTCTTTTTACTTTGCCACCAATTTGGATTCCGTTCAAACAAACATATATAATACGTCCGATAAGTATATTTATTTTCATTTTACCATCAATATGGAATCCAGTGTATATAATATCTGCAGTATACTATTAATTTGGCGTCCTGCGATGTTGCCAGTTCATGTGATAGTTTGAAATAGAAGCTACGGCAATTTGTACATACCGTTTAATTTTCAGCAAATATACGGTTATATTTTTTGGAGATAACAATTGGTATCGTTTCATATGCCTTATATTAAATAGTAAACAACCAATAAATTCAATAGTAAAGCATGTAATGCCGTATTCTATGTTTTTAGATAAATATTCATGTCGATTGAATTTGAACATGATTATTATTAAGAAAATATACCATTCTAAAATATAATTTTCGTTTTGTATTATATACTATACATATATTATTACTATGTATAAATATAAATATAATGTTAATTTCGCAGTGGAAATTTTAATATTAACAAATTGATTCATACTAATTCTCACGGATATCAATTAGCGGAAAATTTTATTTGAACATATTTTTCGATAGAATTCGAACCTTTTCTCCGGTTCTTTAGACTGTTGCTATAAGTCACGGAGGGATTTGTAAATTCGAATCTAGTTTTGCGTCTTGAACTGCATTAAGAACATGATGTTATGTGCTCGTATTTTTTTTTCAAATAAAATTTTCCGGGAGAATTAGTATGAATCAATTTGTTAATATTAAAACTTCCACTGCGAAATGATCATTATATTTATTTTTATACATAATAATAATATAGTATATAATACTAATCTCCTGCTTTAATACAAGCACATGACATCATGTTCTTAATGTAATTTGAGACGCAAAATTAGGCTCGAAGTTACGAATCTTTCCGTGGCTCATTTGGTTAAAGCAACGATCTAGAGAACGGGAGAAGTAGATTCGAATCCTATCGGAGCTAATTAATATCACTGAGAATTAGTATGAAACAATTTGTTAATATATAATTTCCGTGTTTAGTATTAGTAGTTTAGAGAACGTTATTGCTATGTTTTAGAGTAATAAAATAAACAATACCTTCTAATTTAGCAATGGGAATGGATCATTCAAAAAACAAATTTCTAAAATTATGTGAAAATTTGAATTCTTATAAGTAAAAGTGTATTGTTATAAATATCTTCCACACTGTCAATAAAAATGCCTTTGATATGTTAGTAATTTATTTTCTCAAAATATAAAATTAAGAGTTCTACATACTTTTGTTTTATTTTATCTTTTTAGTATATTTATTTTGAACGTACACCTTAATTTTGAGCCAATTTTTATTACTTAATTCTTCTGGGTATGTATTTATCAACTCTTCACATTCTTGTTTCTTTGGAGCTCGTTTCTTACGAATATGATTATTAAAAAACTCATCTACAATTTGTTTTTGTTGACGTGTCCATGGGATTAGGTTCCTTTTGCTTGTTCTTTTTTCTGTATATGTCGTCATTTTAGAATTATGTAATTTATTAAACTTGTCCTTGGGTAGATCCTCTTTTTCATCTTCATCTTCTATGTCAACAATATATTTCTCTGTTCCGGCAAGTTCGTTTAAATCATCTTCTAAATCAATATTAATGTCATCTAACGCTTTGCCCTTAAACTCCCCAGCGCTTCCATTTTCCATTAATAATAATAACTTGGAAATTTTAGCAGTTTGGTACACATCATCGGGCAAGCGATAGGACTTCCGATGAATATTTGTTGTGTGCCCCATGAAGGTAGCCAGCTGTTCTATATCACTTTCAGACATGTTAAAAATTTGTGTGAGCGTAGCCAAGTGTTTTCTTAATTTAGTAGACGTAATTGCCTCCGGCTTCTTGGCACCACAAGCCTTTGCGTGTTTCGCTAAAACTTTGTAGCCACATATAGGTGTGTCCACGTTGGGTTTTCCAAGTAAATAAGAATTTGTATCCTTAACAAAGCTAGACCTATATTCCAGTAGAACGCTAATGTCTGCTTGTATGTCTTCAGCAAATAACACCGGCACACCTCGTCCTCGTTTTCCTCGTATTATGAGTCTTTTAAACCTTTTCATTAAAATTTTTTCGGTTGGAGTTATAATTTCACTAAATTCTTCATAATTTTCACACAAATGCAGGTTCACTATTAATATTTTTTGTGAACGTGTCCGAATATATCCTATCCCCAGAGACGTAGATACGTATTTCACCTTTCTACAGGCTCATCGGTACGCCCCTGCTGGAGAAAGGATATTCCCAGACACATTCACAAAAAAGATACACACCAGATTTTTAATAATATTTTATATTATTAAAAATACCTTTGTATTATACAAAACTGGTGGGGTTTACCTACTCATGTATGTTTCAATTATTCTGATACTTTACTATCATAATTCAGAAAAAAAACAAGTTCGCAAACTCGTAATAATAAAAATGAGTTTATTCCTATGACACATATGTATATCTAGAAGAACATATTTCAGCAACAATTCGGTGAAAAATGTTCCTTGCAGTACTAAATATCCAATATTAAAAATAGTAACTTACTGCTATTTAGTCTAACTCAGTATTTAATATGCAATTTTATATTTTACTTACCTATTTTTCTTAATATAACTTTTCACTATACACAATCAGATCTCGCTCGACGACCGTTACCCAATAAGGGATTTACCGATATTAACACATAGAAGTGTTGCCAAAGTTACGGATTCCAAATTGGCGGAAATATAAACACAATATATACTTTAGAAATATACGCCTGATACTACTAATTCCTCTGCCACCAAAAGCATGAACTAGAAATATATGAATATTTACGAATAACTATCATTTCAACGTCCATACGAAAATTTGAAAATCAAGTGTACTGATGAAGATACAACTGTAAAACAAATTTTATGCAGTTGAAAATTTAGCGTCCGTATACGGACGCCCAATTACACACGGACGCCAAATTAAATGTAAATGGTCAATTGATGGACGCTGTATTGGTAGAGGGTTGTAAATATATATATATATATATATATATATATATATATATATATATATATAGGCTGTTATAAAAAAGAAGGTCAGTCCGTTAACCATATATTCTTTGGACTTACATAATGGGACTTTCCTTTTGGCATTTTCTATTTGAACGCCTTTTTTCAATAGACAGGGTGTTAAAAGATAACTTTTTAAAAGTAACCCGATCGTCACAAAAAATCATAATCGGGGGAAATCGACCTAAAATCCGAATCTGGAATCAGAATTTACTTACATACCTCGGGGACGTTTCGTGGACAGTGGTTAGTCTCTCGATGTGGAGGGGGGGGGGGGGGGGGCGAGAAATCGTAGCTTCGGATTTGGTATATTGAGTGACTTTAAATTTGGCATACAGATTTAGAAGGGATGTAGCTACTAAGAAAAATTGATAAATTGGTAAAAATGACTTCGTCATTTCGGTAATCTGCTCGTCAGTGCAAATTACCGAAATGACGCAAGATCGAAAAGAATTTGTCTGCAGTTGAATTGATCATGTTGTGTATATCCATCCGTACAGATACAGATAGGTTGAAACATTTGTATTAATTTGAATTATTTTACAGTGGGTGACCGGTTAACGAACATAATGTGTACCGAGACTATATTCGTTACCTGAATTGTTTGTTAACCGATCACCAATTTGCTATAGTTTTTTTATAGAAAATCAATTAATCTATTCTAGGTCTAAAAAATCTTAGATGTATGCAAAAAATTTCTTAGCGTACATTTATTTATTGAAAAAAGAACATAAAATTAGATAAAAAAATGCTATCAATCAGTCCTTAGTTT
This sequence comes from Melolontha melolontha, assembly GCA_935421215.2. Taxonomy (NCBI): domain Eukaryota; kingdom Metazoa; phylum Arthropoda; class Insecta; order Coleoptera; family Scarabaeidae; genus Melolontha; species Melolontha melolontha. The sequence goes on along the minus strand of OW285235.1, from coordinate 47,466,810 downwards.
TTTCGTCTGAGAGGTATTAAAGAGCTTGTCTAATGTCGATTGCGTTTCTCTCTTCTTCAGCATTTTCTGAAATTGGTGAATTGCATTGTCATGGTAGAGATCCCCAACACTGTTAATCTCAACCTGGTTTTGGTGCCATACTGAGACGGTTGTTCTGACATCCCCCCCTTTCTTTAAAAGATCTTTAATACATGTCGGCATCGGCCTCTTTCGTCCTCTTTTTCAGAAGTAGCCACTTCCAAACTTTCTTGGTGTTCTTCGTGCCCAGGGGTTTTGAAGATCTGCATGCCAGCTCCTCTTCGTGGTTTGTTATGAGCTTTTCAATGTCAGCTTCGTTTACCTGCAATTCCAGACTTCTGACAGTTGCATAATTTCATTCATAATCTCAGAAACATCTTCTCCGTCTTCTTGAACCAAGGATTGGCGCAGCTTCCGCCAAGCATGCTTCAATCGTTTTTGTGTAATTTCTGACCATGCTTTTTGAATGAGCCGGATAGCTACAAGAATGTGAAAGTTTTCTTTACAAAACGTTTGTAATGTTAACACTGAGGAGAATTGGCATGCTTCAAAGTACCGAAGAAACAATGAGTGAATGTATAACTTCTTGAAAGCCGCAATAATTTCCTGATCCATTGGCTGAAATAAGGAAGTAGTATTTGGAGGCAGGAACTGAACTGTCAACCAGGAAAAGTCTGTCAGCAAATGATCCTGAAGATCCTTTGGGTGTCCTGGTGCATTGTCCAATGTTTGCTATGAAATATCATTGCTCTCAAGGTAGTTTTTTTATGCTTGGGACACAAACTTTAAACAGCCATTCTCTGAAAAGAACCTGAGTGACCCATGCCTTCGAATTCGATTTCCACATCACTGGCAGTCTTTCCTTAATTATGGAATTTTTCTTGAATGCTCTAGGATTCTCTAGGAGTGATAAACAAGGAGCGGTTGAAACTTCATATCACTACTAGCGTTAGCCCCCAAAAGTAACGTCAACCGATCTTTCATGGGTTTATGTCCAGGAGACTTTCCTCATAAAACGAAAATTGTCAAAATATAGAAACACTGCTTGTAACTTTAGAAAAATGAAAAGCTAGCAACAATTCTAGCACAAGTTAATTCATTTTATAGGTGTATGTGCAAGATACTTATAATGTGAGAATGTTAAATAAAGTCAAGTTTTTATATAAATGTATATTTAGTTATGTACTTAAGTACATTGTATTTGTTGTTATTATCAAATATATATGATTTTTTTTTTAGAAAAGGAATTTCACTTTAAATTATAATACAAATTTATTCCGCTCGATTTCTAGACGAGTTTGGGGAACGACAAATCTGTGAGAGAAAAAAATACATCAATTTATTATATGTATTAATAAAGCAATAAAAATCACGAAGGATCATTTCAAATTATGTTATTGGGTAGTAGCTCCTTTCACTGAAGAATACCTTGGTCGTATTTAGGAATCTCGTGTAATTTATACACATCGGCTTGTAACTGTCTGATCATTTATTTCTTAATTTTATAACTAAATATTGAGATCTTTTTTCACTAAAATCTATTAAATTTTTCTAATTTATATACATTTCGAGTGTGATGTTATTCTTCTTGAATCCTGGCTGCTTATCAAAGTTCTCAGCATACAGGAGCAAGATCCAAATATAAACACAGTTAGTGTAGAGTTATAATTTCCAACTTAGGAAACAAATTCCTAGAGTTGGTTCTACCAGAATTTCGTGTCATTGTGCATACTGCTCGTTTTTGAAGTTTAAAAACTCACCATATCTATAGATGACTCCCGCGTTAGTATGCCATATAACATTCTTAACTGAATGAAAATAAGCGAGATAATACATCCTGACCACTTAGAAATTAACCTTATATCTTAGTCTGCTTAAAGCAAAACACATAGGACTAGGTTTTTTTTACATAAAATCTCTATATAATCTTTCCAGTTATATATAAAGTCAATTGTTACACCTAAATATTCCGTGTTGTATTAGTGTTCTTTAACAAGATGAGACTGACATTTTATATGGGCTTACTTTTGTTCCTTACAATAATATCAGGCTTATTATTTAATTGTCAGATTGGGTATGTAAGGTCAATGTTTTTAAATCTGTATTCTCTTCGAGTATCTTTATCTGTTGTGAGGAAACGAGAAAATTTCGACTAGGAGAACAGTACAACAAAGCAATAGAACATATAATTTCTACACTAGAATTCTTAATACATTTTTGTGCTTTTGTTCCAGTTAAGTCATACTCTAGCCAATTATACATAAGGTTAATTGCTACACTTAAAAATTTCGGGATACCTGCCTGAGCTCTTTTGGATTGGTGTTCTTGAATAAGAGACCGACCTCTAACACTATAAATTGCTTTAGACTAAATAAATACGGCTTTATTATTATTTAAGATAAGATTATGTCATGACAATATTCACAGAATTCGGGATCTGGTGCGTTTTGATCGTCCGTTGATAATTACAAAGATCGGAGAAGAATTGAATCAGATTTTTGCAAATGAATTCGGGATGATGACAATCTGTGCGCAAATGGTTCCGAAAGACCTTTCGTAGACTGAAAAGGACAACAGGAATGAAATATCTTGACTTTTTGAGACGGTTTCAAAAATTCCCTCAGTTTCTGGAACGTGTCATTACTGGTGACGAGTCTTGATTATGATCAGGAAATGAAGCGTCGGAGCCAGGTATGGCACACTCCAATCTCACCCCGGTCAAAAAAGTTCAGAATGTCAAAGATAAAAACTGCCGGTTTGCTTTTTTGATCATTAAAGCATCATCCATAAGGAATTTGTGCCTCAAGACCAAAGTGTAACCCAGCATGTTTACCAACCACATGTAATGTCATCTGGTCCCGGAGGTAATATTGTTGCCGAGGCAGTTCCATTTAGACATCAGGTATTTAAGTGGTACAAATAATATGTATTTGAACGATTAAGTAATAACATTTAATACAATAACGAATATAACAACAGAAAATAATCCATAGTAATATGATGCACTAGATTGGGACTCACTCTGATACTGACTTTGACTCTGACTGACTAGACTTTTTAGTCTGTAGTCTATATATCGTCTGAGGGTGTTTTATTAACCTAGTGACTTGGTTACAATATGTGTATCATCAACAAAGCGAAAGATCATAACTAAGGGAAGGTCATGTTGATGAATACATGACCTGGTTTAGTTATTACACACACAACGATTTTAATGAACGAATTTTTGATAAGTAAAAACGTCCGTAATGTTTTGCAGCCATAAGAACAGCCATTCAACAGATTTGAGTTCTTGTTCCTTTTTCCTTTTGTCAAGATTGAAAATTTAGTTCAAGGACATTTATGAACACTCTGAAGTCCGTAACCGGTGAGCTAAAGGTGATTCCAGTATCTGGATTCTATTGTTATGGAGCATGGACAAAGCGCCTTCAGGGTCGTGTGGTTTCGCAAGGTAACTGCTTGGAAGAAAGTAATGTCAATTTAATAAATGATTATAAACATAAAGACCAGTATCAGTAGTTTATTTACACAATTTGTAAAACAAAATTTGCGATCAAATCATTAAATTGCAAACTTGGCACAATTATATTTATTTTAACTTCTCAATGCTTTATATTTATCGGAAAATATGAACTGAAAGATTAAGTTTTGCTGTCGACAATTGGTAAAATACGTACACTGGTCTACAAATTTTATTTTTTATTTTTCTTTAGAAACTATGTACAATTTTAGTTTATTTTATAGTTATACCAATAGTGATAACAACGAATTTATTCTGGCACGTCAGGTTTTGGAACAAAATATTGAAAAGTAAATCAAATAATAGTAATTAGGTATGTACATTATATGGAACTGCATGGTATCGTCCTGTTTAAAATGGTTTTCTTTCGACTTTTTCTTTATATTGTTATTCGGCACTTTCTGATATCAATATCACAATTTCACTTGAAACACCTATGGGCGGGTTTTGGTACTGGCAAGACTTCCGAATGAGGTACTGGACAACTAATAATTTTATTATTTTATTATTTAAAGTAGCAATCAATCAAATGGTATATTTGTTCACGCCAAATAATAGGTCTTACAAATGGCATAGCGTTTTTCTTACCATTTGACCAGCCCCTCAGAGCAATAGCACAGCGTGCCCAGCAAATGCTGGGAGACGATGTATTGTCTTGATATTCAATGGTTAAGCCAAAATAGTGTAAAAATAACTTTACTTTTAAAGGTGTAAGTAATATTCCGCTTACGATGGTGGGCAGTAACAGAAACTGTTTGCATTATTTATACACATACGCGGCATTATGAAATAAAACCACGTTCAGCTATCACAAACCTACATTGAATCAAAAGAGCCGTGTGTAGCTCTTTATATAACCACATACCCAGATGTCAACCAATTCTTAATTTTGTTGGTACCGGATCAAAAATTGGGCGTGATTTAAGTGCTCTGACGTAGGAAACATGCAAGCACATGTCCACTCAATGTTCGACAGAACAATATTTATAGTAGTATCATTTTTATATAAAAATAACTTTCAAATTTTTGTAAAATTTAATGCGTTTCTTTGAAAAAAACTATTTAAGAAAATATCTCAAAATCCTGACGTGATGGAGCAAATTTTAAACCAGATTCAGAATCAGCACGACAAAAGAAATATACTGCACGTATTGGTGTATAAGAAAACCAAGCTATGTTGACCCGTGTAATCAATCATGTCTATCGTAATAGAATCAGAACACATTTATCTGTAATTATATGGCCCAATTAACCTAAAGATTTTTTAGAGCGATCTAAATCATATTCCAGATGTTATTGCTCCAGTCGATTTGGTACCAAGCTCCCGATTGAGACCAATGAAATATCGAAACGTTGAATCACAGTGGTCGTTTTAAGGGCCAAACTGATACTTTGAAATTTTGTAAAATTTAATGCGTTTTTGGAAAGAACTATTTAAGAAAAATCTCAAAATCCTGACGTGATGGAGCAAATTTTAAACCAGATTCAGAATCAGCACGACAAAAGAAATATACTGCACGTATTGGTGTATAAGAAAACCAAACTATGTTGACCAGTGTAATCAATCATTCTATCGTAATACAATCAGAACACATTTATCTGTAATTATATGGCCCAATTAACCTAAAGATTTTTTTAGAGCGATCTAAATCATATTCCAGATGTTATTCCTCCATTCGATTTGGTAGCAAGCTCCCGATGGAGACCAATGAAATATCGAAACGTTGAATCACAGTGGTCCTTTTAAGGGCCAAACTGATAATACCATATTATCAAAAGAAGATATATATATATACGAGCTCTTTAGACCTTAGAAGCTCATGGTCTCTATTTTTCTTCAATTTCGCAATTATGGCTTCTAGTTACTTTCCTCTTAATCTACCGCCAAATCTCCATTCTCCATCTCTCTAAACATTGCTTTTGCTCCTCCAAATAATCGAACGTTTCTGGAAGTACACAGACAATTTCGGGAATGCGGACTGCGTGATTATCTTTTCGACCGAGGAGTAAATTTTATTGGCATTTTTGTTCTATCATATTACTGTCGGCCTAACTATAGTCCAGCGCGACTGTAACTTTGGAATTGTTGATACGTTCTTTGCCTTGAATATTATTAGAAAGATTCATTCGAGTAACATCGTACCGGCGGATTATTCTCGCGCGTATATAAATTTTGTCCGTCGCCGTCCGAACAAACACCATTCAGCCCACGGCGACTGACACAATATCTATACGCGCGAGGACGAGCCACCGATGAGATGTTACTCAAATGAATCTCTCTAAATGTTATTCTTAGAAATACTACACCTGTATTTCATCTATTTCTTTTTCTTTGGCCTCTACCTCTCTGTAATAAAGCTTAAACAAGCTTAATTCAGCAATAATTCAAAAATAAGCATAAAAATATATAAAAGAAAATCATTGGAATTTTTATGTATTCACCTTTGAATTATTGCCGAAGTAACTGATTTCGCAGAAGAGTATCAGTACCTGAAAAATAAGCTTCATCTTGCATATGTATACGTTTTCAATTCTTTCCGCATAAATTCTGCTGTCAAACAGAGGATTAAGATTGTATATAATTAAACTGTAGTATTGAATTTCTCACGCATATTTATCTAAAATCAACGCATACTTAAATATTTACAAAATGTAATAACAAGATATCTCGTTACAGGTGACTATCAAGATAAGTTTGTTTGCGGCGATTGTGGGCAAAGATACAAACTTAAAACATCCTTACAGAGGCATCTTAAATACGATTGTCGGAAAGAACCAGCATTTCCTTGTGATTATCCTAACTGTGAATTCAGGACGAAGAGACTATATGGCCTTAAAAGTCACTACCAACGCAAACATCCTGATGCTCTTTTTACTTATGACGCATATAGATAAAAATCTGGTATCTGTATATACACTTATACGTAGCCTAAATATTACGAAGTAAATTTACATTTCTTGTTTATAGATTTATGTATATAGCTATTATCATATTCGAAATAATAAATATTCTTTTATCAAACTTTTCATTATTACTAATAGCAAGCAATATGTTAATTTCTAAGTATATTAATAAAAGATTAATTGTGGTCGCGTTATCGTAATAGCTTAGTTTTTGTATGAAAATATCTTGCCAAATCCTATCAAAGGCCTTACTAAACGGCGATGATGTATTGATGAACTAATGTGGGTAAAGTGTGTTCTAGTGCTCTGAATGTAATAGCAACTTGGTTGTCAAAACACGATTTTGGGGTTATAATTTAATAATTAAAACAATAGGTAATTGTTTCTGCTTCGAATATTTTGACGAAGATAGCTAATTACTAGAGAGCGGATTTCTAGGCATTATGCTCATGGTAAATATTGACAGCATCAAGATTATTTTGTAAAATGTGAATTAAGGAAAATCTTGTAATTTGGCGCATTTTTGACCATTCTCTTTATTTACGGTGTATTCATATTTTATTTAAAACTAGCGGATACCCGGCGTGTGCTACTACGCTAAAAATCCAATCACGCCCATTTTCACTTCGGCTCTAACTATTATATAACTCTAGATATTTAATATTAAATATTTATTTTGTATGAGAGCAGCCACGCCCACTTGTCCGATCCATCCATTTTTGTCCTGATTACTCACATTAGTAACATATTGCTATGAATAGTGGTTTTGAATTTGATAATACCACTATTCACCACCAATCTGTCCAGTTTGGATATTCAGTCTTCAGTCGGTTAATTTTTAAAATGAGACTGCTTTTCCCTCAGGGTTCCAATTGGAGAACGTGGTTTTTCTCTTCTACAAATTTATAATGCGCCAGTAAAAGAGTATTGACAAATGTTATAAATATTTCTTTAAGTTACTTGTAAACTTCTTGAGAAAAGTTATGATAATGTTATGAAGTTATTTATGAGCACAAAAGAAAAGGTCTAATTAAAATTTACAATAAACTTTAAATGAAACTTTATTACAAAATAAAAAAAATATCTTTATGAAGTATAAAGATTAATATTGCGTCATTAAACAATATTATTAAGGTAAAAATATCGCACGGAAATGACCGCAGCTTGGGATAAAAATATCAAAAAAAAAAATTACAAAAATGCTTTTTAATTTCTCCCACGCGAAACAAAAATAAACAAACTAAAATGACAGCCCGAACCAAACTTTAACGCATGTGCACATGAAAAAAATATGCCCTTGACAGGCGCGGCTCGTGATGACGTATTTGGGAGTGCAAGTACAATGATGCGAGTGCCTCGTGTGTTTTCGGTGTTCACTGAGAAAGCGTTACAGTTAGTACACGAGAATACACGAAGCAATCACATCATTGTACTTGCACCCCCAAATACGTCATCACGAGCCGCGTCTGGCCCTTGATATCCCAAGCGAACTAAAATTGTAAAGTTACAGAAATTTTTTATATAGAAACTTTAAAAAACCTTCTTTATCATTTATATCAAATAACTAAAATTAAAATATATATATATATATATCAAAATTAACACAATGGAAAAATACAAAAATCAATACATTTAAATAAAAAGATATGATAATAATTCAAATAATAAGATATTTTAACATAATTTACTTACGTAAATAAAAATATATATATATATATATATATATATATATATATATTTTCTCGAGACACCTGAGGTAGAAAGCTTATAAAATTAACAATAACGAGATCAACTAACTCGTATAAAAAATATCGGTAATAAATCAAACACCAACCACTAATTAATCAAAAATCACGAAGTTACTTAACAAAGATAAAGATCTATCTTATAATAAACACGTCTTTCTACACCCAGAGTACATTTGCGTCTGATTTTGATACAGCTAACCCGCTGGCTCCGTATAAAAAATACAGTTCTAAAAGTCGTACACAGCAAAGCAAACGGCGTGCTTCAACTGCCCTAGTCAAAAATATATATAAAATAAATAATATATAAAATAAATTTATAAAATATAATATATAAATAAATATATAAAATAAAATAAATGTGCATTCATAAATAATAAAACTTTTCAAAATATTTGCGGGGAGAAATCCATTGCAATATGTACTATTGCAATGTTTCAAAACTCTAGTAGTCGAGATATATGATGTTATTCAATTTATGTGGGAGGGGCCACGCCCACTTGAAATATCAAAAAGATATGTAGCCGTAAACCTAATCTGGACTATTGCCTTTCTAATGAAACCGGTTTGGATCACATCGGTTGGATAGTTTCAGAGTCTATAAAGGACAAACAAACATTTTTTGTATTTTATATATATAGATTTAACTCCTTTGTAAGACACCGTCGGTATTGCATTACAATGTAAATATATGTCTGTAATTCTCTAAATACTGTCAGTGCAGCCACTTGACGAACCGTGAAATTGGTACAGAATTCTAACCGAGCGGACAGATTCTCGCTGCAATATTGTATCTAATATCGTTGAACCGAACTGACAGTAGTCAAGTTGTCTACGGAGCTCGGCGACGTTTAAACAGAGATAAAGAGGAGAAGGGAACTTAACATTAAAAAGTGGTACCCTGTTTATGTATAGTTTCTGCTACAACTGTAGTTAGAGCCATAGTCGGTAGAAAAAAAGCGCGGTTTTTAAATTTAGGAATATATTAATTATAGTATTTTAAAGGCTTGTTCGTAGCCTCTACAATCTTCACCATTCTACACCGTTGTAATATGGATAGTATAAGTTTGACGGTACACATACTACACCGGTATAGAATAATGTAGAAATTGTAGACGTATGGAACAAACCTTTAAACAAGTTTTTATCACTTTTAATTCAGGTACACCTTAAAAAAAAGAACAAAATGGCAAAGCTCAGAAATAGTGACATATACAGCCAAAATTGATTTTTATACTTTTCAAATTACATCAGCTGTATGATAATTCAGAAAATAAGTTTAACAGAAAGTATATAGCACTTTCGTTGAATTTCGTAAAATTCAATCAAATATGTTTATAGATTTATTTATATTTTCATAAATACATACATGGATTAAATTTTGGTCCGCAAAATTAAGACATTTCAAGAGATTTTAATACAGATAGGTATTAAAAAATACTCATATATAATGAATTAAAAGTTTTTATAATGATAAAACACATGATTCTAATTTTAAAAAAACAATAATCTTTCTTTAAATTAAAATAAAAAATTTAAAAATTCAGGCATTGTCACAAAATATATATCACAAATAAAAATAATTTTCTTAAGTAATTGTCTGTACAACATGAATTTTAATCTTATTAACATATTGCTTAAGCTAACAAGAACTGAGAAAAGTGTACATTACTGTTGTAAATGAATTTTTCAAGGGCTTGTCAGCCCTTAACAAATTTAAATCTATACGAATCAAACATCTGAATACATAAATACATATATTGAAAACAGGTAGTTCAAATATTTATTATATTAAGGACCGTTTTATAGGAAATTATAAAACAAGAATGTGAAATTATTTCTTTTTTGATTTTAAATATTTATTCTTACACTTTTGAAAAAATATAAAAAAACGGGAAGCTGTCCGTTCAAATAATTGAAGATAATTAATTTAATAAACTCTTTTCTGATAGAGGCACAAAGTCGCTCCTTGTAGCTATCGCACTTTATTAAGACAAATTTCTGGCAGTAATATCATACACAAATTGTACATTAAATCCATACTGCCAAAAAGCTCATAATTGGAATACTGTAGCTTTCTATGTTTTGAAAATTCTAGTAATTCTGTAAAACTGTGGCGTTCTTCAAATTGTTCGGTAACAATGCCTTAACCTATATGCACCTTTCCTGTAAATATACATATATAAACAAAAGTCTGCTAAATAAAATACTCTAAATATGAAACACAGTAGATATATATATATAAAAATGATATGTTTTTTACACAAAATGCTAAATCTGTCACATTATAATACACAAAAACAATTGCAATACAGGGCAGGTTAATAACACAACCAACAAAATTTGAAATTAAGGCGCGTAACATACACATGAAGTCACTAGATATACATGTCTAGTGACTATGAATTTCTCGATACGAGCGCCACGTATGTTTTTATCACGTACTACATAATTTTAGGAACCATAATTCCTATCCAAGCGCGCACCTCGTGCGTTTAAACAAATTGGCTGGTGGCCACTGGCCTTGCGACGGTATATAAGCTCGGTGGTTCCCATATTCATATGACACTCAGAAGTTGGCGTATGACCGCTGGCCTTGCGACGGTATGTATCGCGGGGTTTCCATATTCGCGTCGTACAGAAAATCTGAATTTGAATTCAGTACAGACAGTTGTCTAATGTGTATTGGTGTCTAGTAGTATGTTATTTTGTATTTATGCAAATCAACTATGCCAAAGGTAAAACCCACAATACGCATTGGCTAAGAAGTATTTAATTTTACTTCTTAGCCAATGCGTATTGTGGGTTTTACCTTTACCTCAGATTAAGTGTTTTTAAAAAATTAAGGATTTTCAACATTAAATAAAATAAGCACTATTGGGTGTGGAGACCACGTTTCGGATTTTTTTAACAATTTAATTTAACAATGCGCCTATAATAAGTGTCGAAGTGAAAGAAGATTTTCCGCTCTCCAAGACATTTTAAGTGATAGAAGGCAAAATTTTACTGTAGAATACATAGAGCAACAATTTATAATAACTGTTTTCATGAATAGTTTTTGATTTGTAAAGTTATATATATATATATATACAAGGTGTGTATAAATTGGCGGACCCACTACACGCGCATGTTGTACCATGCTCCATATCTTTGCACGAGGTTCCTAAAGTTCGGACTTTCAGTCTTGAAATAAGCATTATTACTCGATATTTGTTGACAGAAAGAGCTACAATTTAGAAGAAAGAAGAATTGTTGTTATTATCCTTTCGTTAATGTTTTTTTTTTGGATTTTAAAGTTTGTTTTTAATATTTGTTTATTAACTTATTTTGACGAAAAACACATCTGACAACGTTGTAAAACAATAAGTAAGCAGCCTAATGTTGTTCTAGTCAAATACATTACTACTGTCAAATTTTGACACTTATGTAATCTACCTATTTCATTCGACTTGCTTATTTTTCGTGTTTATTTGTATAATTTTGTTTAGTTTTCGTATTTATTTGTATAGTTTTAATCAGTTTTCAATTTTATTTCGTATGTTTCTTTTTTAAATTTAAAATGTAAGGTTCACATGACGACGTGTAAAAATGTTCCGAAGATTATAACTAGCACATGCGTGTTCAATGTTGCCAAATGTATGTTTCTTTCAAATTCATTCTGAAGACAAAGGAAGCCTGATACATCGTTTTAGAATTAGGACTTTTAACTCAAAATTTGACCAAGAATGTCGCCACGTGTAGTGGGTCCGCCAATTTATACACACCTAGTATATATGATTTTCGTCTTGTATTTAAAATTTATATTAAAGATAAAATATAAACTAAGTTTAAGGCAGTATTACCTACCTAGAGATGTTTTTTTTAGGTTACGTTAGTTACTGTTTATTTGACAAGTAATTTATTTTAATAAATTCAATTGATATTAACATTGATTTCAAACCTATATTGATTTCATACCTATATTAAAGTATTTTCTTAAAGCTTTTGTTGTAATGTTTGGACTTTTTTAATACTTATTTGGTCAAATGTTCGTGCTTTTTTAAGCTCTTTTTTCGTGTTTTTCATGCTTTTTTATCCGCTCTCTGCTAAGTACCTACGTTAAATATAAAACCTAGCTACGGAAATAATACTATTTTCAGCTACGTATCAAAAGTTAATTAGTACATAGTTTTTAAGACAATTCGTGAACTGTCTTTTAGATAGATGAAAAATGAAATATTAAAAAAAGAAATATATAATAGAGTTTGTTAGCAATCTCAATATAATCTTTCCAGTTTTCAATAATAATAGCAATAGTAGCAATAATTTTTCAAATAAATCTCGTTAACTTTTTCCCAACATGCAAATTTGTTTGAATATTTATTTTGCGTGTTTAATAATACTGCAATTGTATTTACGAATTGAAAATTATTTTCCTAGATAGTTACTTAATCTGTATCCCTCTTTTACTTTTCGATGTCGAGGTTTGAACGTACGAAGCCACAGTATTTGACTGACCATATCCTTCTACAAACTATTCATGGTAAGGTCTGCTTGACTGTGTCAATTAGAACACCGTTACTTTAACTTCACTGCCGAAGTGACTGTTTTTGTAGATTTTTAGCCGCAGTATTTGACTGATCATATCCATCCAGCAACTGATCATGGTAAGGTCTGTTTGACTATGTCAATTAGAATACCGTCACCTTAACTACGTTGCCGTTTTCACATCCTATTTTTCTAGATATTTAATATAAATTACGTTTGTGCTGCTTTTATTTTTATTTTGAAGACAACTTTTTTTATGAACATGCAAAAATTTGTAAATTGGGTCAAAAACTTTGTATGAAGGTAATTACAAATACTAACTACGGCTATTTCAATAAGTTCTTAGAAAAAAAAATTTTTAACAATGGATTTTAATTTTAGGTACTATTCCTAAGAATCACGTTTGTCAAACTTGTGGCCAGTCATACGGTGCTAAGAGATCATTGTGGAGGCATATAAAGTATGAATGTCAAAAGGAGCCAACATTTACTTGCGAATATTGTTACTTTAAAACGAAACATAAAACCAATTTAAAAGGTCATTGTAGATCTAAGCACCCAGAGCAACTTGATCTTTATACTTCGTATTTGTAGCTTGACATTGTACTTTTATCTTTTGTCTTTGCACACGTGTAAATTTTAAATATGTCTCAAACATGTTATCTTAAATTATTAAAATTAATAATAAACTTTTGTCTGGTTTAGATGTACCTTGATTATTTTTCAGACGATTTTTTGTTAGTCCATATTTCTTGTACAATCTCCATAATAATTTTAGTTGCTTCCTTATTTTGGATTGATTAAACTTTTCTATTCTTTATTTCCTACCACGTCCACATTCCATTGTACTAATCTACATGACAAATAAGCTCTATACATTTGTAATGTGTTCTATTAGTTATATTGTTTTTGAAGAGTTTTGCTTGTTTTCAACAGTATATATTGAGTAATCACCTAGTTATTTTTATTACTACTTACATTCGTAATCACTGTTGTTAGAGTCCTGATTAAAGTATCAAATGTTTAATTCATTTACGATTTCTATTTTTTGGAATAATGTTTGCTTGTTCTTTGAAAGATATTGCTCCGATAGAATTAAAACATACTTAACATACATTAAATAAGTAAATAGCTAGATAAAAATATAACTGCGCTTTATTGACAATGAAAACGAATCTATGATATAAATTGGGCAAAGCTATCAAGTTTTAAATTTAAATTATTTTAATAACTTACGAAACAGTGATCAATAATTATTTATTCTAAATTAATTACAATTGTTTTACTACACTGTACCATAGAACTTAGCAAGCTAGTAGATCAAAAATGAAAAAATTTGTGAGAGCCACCTCCTATCCTGAAACGTGTATGTACTAACATTTCAGTCTCACTAGAAATCGTCGGCACAAAATATTCGGAGGCAGACACGATTTTCACTTCTATATATACCCCACATGTTAGTTAGTAGATTATTAAATCTGATAATACTCCACTGTAAAAAATAAACTTGGATAGACGAAAGGATATACAGCCCGACATTATTGTATCCAGCTTGTGTGCATGTAGCAATTCGGATAAATGTGTTTTTTTTCTCACAAATGGAATTTATGTAAAATACTGCTCTATTGTGTTGTCGTATATTAATATTATTCCTTGTAAACGACGCAGAAGAATTATTCAATTCCGATTAGGTGTCCGAATATTAATATATTGCAACAGAATAGAAGCATTCAATTTAAAAGCTGTATTTTACAGAAATTTTGTTTGTGGGGGGGGGGGGGGAATATATATATTTGTTTGAATTATTACATGTACAACCTGTAACATACAAAATGTCGTTTTCCCTGTGCTTCGTTCAGGTTTAGCAATGAAAGAATTGTAGTTACTTATGATTAATGTTCAAATAGTAAAATCCGATTTTATCCAATTCTATCTAAATTATGCATTGGTAATCTGGGTTGAAGGCTTCTGCGGTCGCGTCCTTAGTACTGCTTCTTTCTTGGCCGACGTTTCGTCCACTCTTGCAACGGTCTTGTATAACAGTTATTCCGAGCCACTGAAGTGTCACGGTATGGTTTTACTTTTGAGATAAAAGGATTTGCCAGGTATTGTGTACATCTCGGCTGACATTAGTGGAATCCTTTAAGGTCACATATTTTACGGTTAAAGTAGCAGGAGTTGCTGGATAGAACCTGAGTAGATTGAAATTGAATTGTGCAATGTACACACTTGTCATACGAGCATAGAATTCTGTAAGCACCAGGGGGTTTTGGTGGCTATAGTCCTTAACAGAAAAGGGGGCCGACAAGGTGAGGAGTTTAAAGGTGATTCTTGATTATGTTGTGCTTGGTAAGGATTCTGCAGATAGGGTCGGTGACGACTTGCGTGTAAGGTAAATTGGCTTTAGAAATAACGGAAGTGTGGTGAAAAACCGAATTGGACGGTCTAGGGTTAAGGTGTTGGTTTATCGTGCGTTGGATATCATGCTTGGAGTAGTTGTTGTTAATTAAGGTATTGGCAACATGGTTAATTTCTATGAGTAAAGAATTAGGTTCACATAAAAAACTAATGAGTATATACAACATAACGTATATTACAAGTCACATAGTTTTTTTTCTTAAGTTTTGAGGGTTGAACTCCAAAAGTTTAGGCATTTCAGCATAATGATCTTTGTAATACTCCCAATAAACTGCTCACATTCTTGCTATAAGTCTGATGACCTTCACAAAAACCACTATCTTTTCAGGCGTAGTTTCAGTACCTTCGTAAGCTGTAATAGATTCTTGTCAAAATACTTCAGCCTGATTCTTTTTTTTTAATTCGTCAAAAAGACTAGTTCAGTTGGTCACCTCAAGCTATGTTTTGAATTGTATTAAGGAAATATTGTCCATTTCTATGAGAGACTCTATCACAATACAATTTTTAAGTTGACTAAATATAAATTTTACATAAAGCGAAATAATTATAGAAATTAAGTAAAGGGAACTACGAACCAAAATTTTTGTTTCTATATTTTTTGTGTATTTCAAATTTTAAAAGCTTTATTGGAGGACGATTCGTAAAGTCAGTTTCGTGTGCTTATTAAAAAAACTAAGCTACTACTTTCAGCTATTTTTCTACATAGTTGCCAATAAGATTGAGATATCTGCCATAGCGATGAACCAGCTTTTTA
Source organism: Melolontha melolontha (assembly GCA_935421215.2). Lineage (NCBI taxonomy): Eukaryota > Metazoa > Arthropoda > Insecta > Coleoptera > Scarabaeidae > Melolontha > Melolontha melolontha. The sequence continues at coordinate 47,450,925 of OW285235.1, read as the reverse complement.
ATGCCCTCTTCATAGAACTCTGGCGCCTGTGAACTCCCATGCTGTAACATTGTCCTGCAGCTCGTCATCGCTCTCAAACCGTTGGCTCCCAAGCCATTTCTTGATGTTAGGAAAGACATGGTAGTCGCTAGGAGCCAAATCAAGGCTGTAGGGAGGATGCTTCCTCGTAGACGAGTTAAAGCGACCCCATTGTATTGACATCTTTTCGTCTCAACGTTGACATATGCGAACAAAGTCTCACCATATGTTATGATATGCCTGAGGAAATCTTCACTTTCAACATCGTAACGTGTCATTTCTGTGATTGTGAATCGCCGGTTTTCACGAATTTTTTCGTCGACATTACCCACAAGTTCGTTCGCCCCAAAAGTTTGTCTTCCACTTCGTTCTTCATTATGGGCATTAATTCGTCCTTCTCGAAAGATGTGGCACCATCTTTTTGTAATGTCAAAACGTGCAGGATCACCGTGTAATGTCAGAAGTGGCCGGTGGGATCGCCATGTGAGGTCGGTTCAGTTAGAGAGGGGCAGGATCAACCTGTTTGTTATGTCCCCTGGTCCTGGTCGCAGCTTCGTTTCTGAGGCGGACTCATTGGAGACCGGTTTTATGGGTAGGATAATTGACCTATTCTGGAACGATTAAAGAATGTTTAATTTAATGAATAACAGTAACAATTACATTACAAGCAATCTTGTTCACTTGTATAACAACGTTACGATCTTATACACAAGACTGACTAGACTGACTGACCGAAATTAGTTTATATATCATCTCTACTTCTATTAAACTAGTTAATGTTTACATACCTGTTTACTTAATGACATGCTAATCTAGATACATGAACTAGATGTCAAAAGATACAGTAACTAAGAAAAACATGTTGCGTTAAACAAGTATTACATTGAATGTGTGAAAATAGGAGTCCTACTTAAATTATCACATTCTAACCATAGTGCCACTCATGACTTTTTCACCGTAAACAGAACAAAGTTCATGATGAATCTCAGCAGCTTTCATGTTCCTTGTACGCAGAAATCGTATAACAGCATGCAATTCCCGGTGGGCGGGATTTTCGCATCCAAAATAGCATGAAAAAATGTCCGAACGAGTCTCTCACTAGCACTGCCAGACTCACACTGAGCCAGAGTAGACCGCAGCTCTGTGATTGCGTCGATATCCCTACTCCTCTACTCACTAGGCGGAAACGGAACATACTTTACGAATCGTCCTCATATTTGGAAATTTTAATCTAGAAAAGGAATAAGCGTCACGTACTGTTACCTGTGTAAATTAGAAGAATAATCAATCCCTTCATATAATTTACTTAACTTTAATTCTGGATCTTTCTGCCATGTGGTGTAAGATTAAATTTAAGTCGAGTTTTGCAATATTTCTTTCATATCTCTCCAATTTTTTGTGTTGTTGTAAAGAATTCTCTATTTTCTAATATCTTTGCTCTTTTTAGCATTTTCTATTCAGGTTTTTCTGTATCAGTTCCTATTCTTTTCCTCGTGTCTGTTTGCTTAACTAATATCTCCTCCCGAATCCTAAAAACATGAGTAAACCATTTTATTCGGTCTTGTTAAAGCTGGTAATTACACCTTTAAACTCATCCCTATATATTTCACTTCTAATTAGATCTTTTTTTTATTTACTCTTTTAGGAATCTCATTCACATACTGTTCAGTTTACTTTTCTGTTTTCTGGGTGAATACGTAAGCATTTGGTTGGTTTAACTTCCTTTCTTGTAACCATTTCTACCTTAACTATTTTGTCGATTCTGTCACATTATGAAATCTGTCATAATTATATTATTAAGCCTCCCCGTTTATTTCCAATTATTAACTAATTTAATCTTTTAAATTGAACCTGCTATTAATAATTTCTCTTGTTCTTAATATTGTTAATTTCTTTAAAAGAGAGAGATATTTAATTAACCCAAAGTTACTTAGTATCTTTAGATACATTCTTAAATTTCATGTCCAAATTATAACACTGCTTTTAGATTGACAAAAAAAATTAACAACAAATTGTAATAAATACTAATCAACTTTTCCAAGTAGGATACTAAAATTTGTGTAATTGCTTTGAAATTTCGTGCTCTGTCTAATTTTATGTAATCCATGTACAGTTGCACAACTATAAACAATATTATATAATTACATTTGGTCAGTAGTCAATGTGTAGAGTTAACATATGTATAGTATATGTGTTACATAATTTCTAATATTTGCATTTTAGGTAATTCTACTGGAAAATTTTATTGTGATACTTGTGGACGTTCCTATAAGGTTCAAAGATCATTATGGAGACATAGAAAATACGAATGTCAAAAGGAGCCTTCATTTAAATGCCCACATCCTGATTGCAGCTACAGAGCCAAACAAAAGTGCAGTGTTACGTCACACGTCTTGAATGTTCATCCTTCTTACGATGTAAAATATATATTGCTTAAGCAAAGTAAATGATGAATGACTAAGTTTAAAAAAAAAATATTTCTTGTTTTTAGATTAGTCTTTGAAATTATGTCCAGGTTTACTTGAAATTGGTCTGAATTATATTCTGATCCTTAAATTTTTGCGATATTATTAACACCCTCCCCGTGTTTAACGAAGAAAACTTAAGTATCTTTTGGTGATTATTCCTGTTTTGTTTTAATTTAAATTTCATGCCAAGGGGGAACGTTGCTAACTTGTATTATTCACATAAAACATTAAAAAAAAGATGCTAAATCGAAGTACCTATTTGTAATTACTTTTCTAAATAATAGGCTTTCGCGGCCATTTTCACTTGGGATACAATCTTCTTGCGGGTTTCGCCGGATTGTCGTAATTTCACTCGACGTTTTGTTGTTTATACTGCCAGCTTCTTCAGGATTTGGTATTAGACTGATTCTTTTCGTCGTCGTTTTTTTCTTATATATGGCTTTCGCTCACTGGTGCGTGACGGTCTTGCTCCTTTAGGAAAAACATCCTAACTTCAACGGCGAGGACGGCTATAAATTCATCAAAATCTGGAAGAGCTCCTACTACGATAATCCGTCACGATCAATGAAGCAAGACTGGTGTGTGATCGTCTTGCTCCATTGATTGCGACGGATTCTCGTAGTAGACTCTTCCAGGTGTTGCTGAGATTGTAGCCGTCCTCGCGGTTGAAGTTATGATGTTTTTCCTAACTAGTGGTCACATACCAGTGAACCAAGGTCATATATAAGGCAGAACGACAACGAAGACAATCAAAAAAAAAAAAAAAAATGAGATGATGACCAGTAAACGAACACATTTGACTTAAACGCAAAAAAGCGACTGACACACAGACTTTACACAAACACAATACATACAGGACCGCACAAAAAACACAACAACGCACGATTAAATCAGACTCAAACATGCCACAACCCTGGGAAATACGAAACAACGGAGTGGAAGTGGAGGCAACTTCGACCACAAAACAACATTCAAAGACCCATACACGAAGACAATCAGTCTGATACCAGATCCTGAAGAAGCTGGCAGTATGAACAGCGAAACGTCGAATGAAATTACGACAACACGGCGAAACCTATAAGAAGATTGTACTACAATATGAAATCTAATAGTTATAATATCGAATTAAATTAGCACAGAAATTAAATATTATATGTATATAATATTTGATATAACATTTAATTTTCGTGCCAATTTATATTCAGTGCCATATTTATTTGTATTTTAAACTTTCGAATTTCATTTTTTTTCTGTAAAGCAATTAATAGTGTTTAGATTTTACACTTCAAGACCTATGATTTATATAATTTTTTACCCTCTTGTTCATGGTGAGTGTCAATTCGGGCTTTTAATCTCGAATTGTTTCAGATTCTTAAAACATTTTTGTACTTCCTACCGTTTCCAATACATAATAGTATTTTATTTATCAAAAACGAAAAGTTATATTTTAAAAGACGAGAACGTTGTTTACGGCCGAGGCGTCAGCCGAGAAAGAAATTACTTGCGAGGACCTTTAAAAACACTTTTCATTCGTGGTGAATACAACGGTATGTTTCATACTGCAAGTTTAACGAATTTTAAATAAAAAGAAATTAATTTATTTCACACTGATAACATTTATATATCGCAGAAACTATTCGTAAAAATTAAGTGAGCGGTAACTAATATTTCCATAGCGATGGAAGTGTGTTACAAATAAAAATGAAAGTCGCGTCAATTTTCCGTGTTTTGTTCGATTAATCGCTTTAAAATGGATACAAATGAGATATCGCAAAATATTCTGGCTGACGCTGATCCCGTGAGAAAGAATTTGATGCCACACGAAAATCAATCTTCAAATTTGAATAAATTTGAATTATTCCTGTCAACAACTGACGTAAATTTTAAAGTACTTGAACTTCATTATTTTACTTTTAAAGTACTAAGACTTTAAGTTCCATTTTTTATACCAAAAATAATCCGAAAATAGACATATATATAAAAATGTATATAAAATGTATATATATGTATATAAAAAAATCTAAAGAAAAGTACACAATTGCCAAAGCGATTGCCTTTGCTATTGTCTGATTGTTTACGGTGCTCAATTCGAACATTTAATTTAGATGATAATGTTTTCATTTTTAATGTTTACGATAGTATTACTTCAAAATTTACTTCTATAAACATCATCCAAAATTACCTTGTATATAAAAAAATCTGCTCTTTCTAATTGTGTAATAAAAATCATACCGGTTTTTGGAGATCGACGCATCCGAGGGTTATTTTTTGAACAAGTTCCCTTTTAGTTTTTATTGAATTTATCCGTTACTTTACGAATGCGCTGTATATATATGTATGTATATATATATATATATATATATATATATATATATATATATATATATATACAAGGTGTGTATAAATTGTCGCAAAAGCTACACATAGCGACATTCTTCGTTCGGTTCTGAATAAAAAATCTTAATGTTAAAATGTCGTATCATGCTTCGTAAATTCGTAAATGTCAAAATTTGACAGTAATGATTTTGATTGAACTCACTTTGAAATACAAGCTTATTGTTCTACAACGTTGCCAAATGTGTTTTTCGTGGAAGTACGTTAATGAATAAATGTTTAAAACAAGCTTTTAAATCAAAAAGAAAACGTTTACGAAATAATACTAGTAAATTTTTTTTCTTTAAACTAAATTGCATCTAGCTCTATTAACAGATATCGAAGAGCAAAGGTTAGTTACGCACTAAAAGTCTGAACTTCAAGAACCCCGTGAAAACAAACGAAGCATGATACGACATTTTAACATTAAGATTTTTTATTCAGAACCAAACGAAGAACGTCGCAGCGTGTAGCTTTTGCGACAATTTATACACACGTTATATATATATATATATCTATCTCGGTAATCGGTGTCTCAGTTGGTAAACTGGGTCAGGAGTTTGTCTCGAGAACGATGGTTTTGTTGACATTTCAGTCAATTCACAATCATCCAGTTCGGCATTGGCGTCCAGAAGATGATGAATGTGATGATGAATCATTGAAACGTCGATACAATCGTTCTTATCAGAACAAATCAACAACGCGACGCGGTTTACGACTTCAAATACCCAATCGTCATACTTCAATCGCGATAACAATAACTAAAGAAGTTCCGCTGTAATTAATGGTGTATGGAGTCTATATCCACTAAAAAATAAGTAACGTGCTAGCCACATTTTTACTTCTTCTTTCAAAATGCGTAAAACTGTATGCATGTTCTTCTATATTAAAACTAAAACACACATACATAGTTAAAAAAGTAGAAAGTCTTCACTGCATTTCTACTTCAGATTAGAAGAGAAGCTACCAACCGTGCCTATCAATTTAGTTGAATATATTCCTTTTTACAAATTAAAATTATTATCTTATACTATTATTAAAAACTCACAATAACATGCATATAATATAAATAAAAATTAATTACATTATAATGAAAAATAATGTTAATACAATTTGTAAATAATGATGATTATAAAGAATAGAATTTATTTATAACAAGCTCCAGAGCTAAGAAACAATTATTATGTGAAACTAGAAAATTTAAACGCGCATACATCAAAATTAAAAATTGATTCCTCTTTTTAGAGCATTAACAAAAGACGTTTTATTTTTATGCAACATTTTCTTTATCATTTGAGAAATACAAATGCAGAGGTAAAAGTATATTTAGCAATTTATTTATAAATAAAGACCGCCATTGCGAGACCCACTTTACCAGCGCTTTGTGTGCCAGTACATGAATACGTCAACAGCTATCATAGTGTGAAGTTGTGTTTATAGATGTATTACGCGTAGATGTAATTCGAACTCAAAGCATTTTTCTAAATAACGCGCATTTTTATTTCAGTAAACCCAACGCACTGACGCAGCTATTTGCCTACCTATGTGTCGTTTTTTACGTATAACTAGAATTTCGAATCTTGCCCGTACAACAGAGTATACACATAACGTGTGTTCATTTGAAAAGTCAATCTAGGTTACTTTGAAATTTTGATAGAATAAGACGCAAATATATTAGTATGTGTTTGTTGTTCCGTAAACGTAAATCCAAATGACATTTGATAATGTCAATCGCAAATATCAGTTAGTGCATAAAATAATCGTGCGTCGATTCGGGTTTAAATAAATTGCTTCTCAGTTTTAAAATGGCTTTCACTTTAGAACATAAAATTTTTTAGTCCAGGCTTATTTTCGAAGTGGTAATAAAATTGATGGTTTATGGGTTTATTCAGTTCAAGATTGCATGGTAGAATTTCAAGTTGAGTTTTTACATTTTGTAATAGGTTATACATATACAATTTAAGAATACTTTGGATGGAACTTTAAAACTTTTTTCTGAAACTGGTAGTCTCTTAAGAAAATCAGGCAGCGGAGCAGTTAAGAAACGTACACCTCAACTTGTCAATCGTGTTGAAAAAATATTGGAAAATGAACCACAAACATCTGTTCGACATTTGTGTCAACAAATAAACCTTTCTGTTGCTACAACTCACAAATTATTTAAAAAAGATATTCAACTTTATCCATACCGTGTCACAGCAGTACAAGAATTGTTAGAAATTGATTACCCACGTAGACTACAGTTTTGTAATTGGTTTGTAAATATGAACAATAATGGAGAGCTTTCGCAAAGAGTCATCTTTACTGATGAAGCATGGTTTTATAAAACGGGATACCTAAATTCACAAAATACAAGAATTTGGAGTAGTGAAAATCCACATGTAATTAATGAAGAATCGCTACATCCAGAGAAAATTGGTGTTTAGGCAGCGATAAGCCAAAGGCGAATCACTGGACCAATATTTTTTCAGGGAACGTTAACTGCTCAAAGGTACCGTACGGAAATTTTACAACCATTTGTCAATCAGTTGCATGATGATGAACTTCAAAATGCATATTTCCAACAAGACGGAGCACCTTGTCACTGTACTGCAGAATCTTTGGATTATTTAAGAAAATTTTTTGATGAGCGTATAATTAGTCGAAATACTGAAATTGCCTGGCCTGCACGTTCATGCGATTTAACACCTTGCGACTTCTTTTTGTGGCCTTATCTAAAAAATAACATATTTCGAACACCTATATTGAATTTGAATGATATGCTACAGAGAATCGAACAGAAATGCATGGAAATTAATAACAATCCAGTAATGTTGCAGAATATCATCAGAAATTTTGAACGGAGGATTTTAAAGTGCATTGATCTTGAAGGACAACATTTTCAACATTTGATATAGTTTTCAATAAATACCTATTATTTGTTATTTATTTGTATATATGAAACTGTCAAAATATACGACTTCGTAGGTTAAGTAGTAAGTTTTAATTTACGACATACTTCAAAATGTTCTCAGTAAATCACATGCTACTAGATTGACTTTTCAAATGAACACTTGTTCAAGTTACGCTACGTGTAGCGTAACTTGATCTACGGCGTTGGTTTAAATATGCTTTCATTCTCCCCTATTTATTATATAAATATAATCTCTGTAAAGTATATAACGCATAATTAAATGTTAATAATATACAGGGTTTTCACGTAACCTGTTCATTAGAAGTTTTCTATGTTAACACCTTAGGATACTTTTGAAAATTTGAATTTTTGAAAAGTTGACATGTTCTTTCAAAAATTTGAAAAGATTCACCATGAATAAATAAATAAATTCAAGATATTTCTATTCGAATAAATATTTAATTCGTTGACATATTTGTGAATAACATAAAACTAGTTAGACACAAAATAAAGTTTATGAAAATTTTGACAGATCAGCTTTACTTTTCAAGGCTTACTACTACGATTTTTCTTGATAATGCTCAATTTAGAAAATAATCATTAACAGATAACTCTAAAACTATGAGAGATAGACATAGGGAACCTATACCTGTACGATGCAAAATATTTATCTACTTATTATGGCGTGCTCATCTATAGGCTGTTCCATTAAAAAAAAATCGATTTTCCTTTAATTAAGGATCACTTAAATAATCAACTTTGAACACCTTGTAAGAGATTTCTTAGGTGTTTGACATTACTCGGAATGTTATACCTTTCGCTGTCTTCAGTAGAAATATGACTTAGTTCAGATCAAATACTCCTAAGATATGTGGTTTTAAAAAGTACATTTGAACAAACAAAAAACTTCACAAAAATTAAATTATCCAAAAACGGTCAAGTTTTTGCAAAAGAAAGCTTAATATAAAGTGTTATAGTACTTTACAAGGAATATAAAAAAGCTATAAAAAATATGACATTCCATTTAAAATATTAAAGTTGGCTATGTTGGCTAAATATTTTATTTTAACACATCAAGTATCATGATTACGTGCCGCAAATTTTCAAAATTATCCTAAGGTATCCTAACCCTGTATATTTTTTATTTCGCATTAGTTCGATTCTGTTGTATGGACGAAATATCGCAACTCCTACTTATAAGTTATAACTAGAATCGCGATATTTCGTCCGTTCAACAGAATCGGACAAAGCGTTTCGTTTACGACTTCGAACAAATTCAAACAGCTATTTAAGCGTTATATACTTTATAAATAGAGGTCATATTTATATAATAAATACGGGAGAATGAAAGCATATTTAAAAAAATGTCTTAGAGAAAGTTATATGTACATTCTCATTTTGCACAGTCGTCTTTTAAGTCAGAATATTCCCCAATTAATTTACTTGATCACTTAGTGGTCGCTTTCTGTTTCTACGTTCATCCGACATCATTAGTATGCACTTTGCAATGTACAAACGCTCGTATTACTGCACGATTAATAGTTTATCTGCAGCTGACAAACTTCGGTGATCGACTAATATTTGCTTCGCACGGTCCGTAGCGGTGGGTACGTTCGACTCTGTTGTATGGACAAGGTTCAATTGCTGTAAATCATGGGAACAAGAAGCGTTTTTAAATTTTTCCACTTTTCTTTACAATTTAATATTCATTTATTATCTGTAGATTAAATGCAATGGATATTTTTTACATTGCATGTCTCGATTTTAAGTAATACAATATGCACATATTTAGGAATTTTTTTGACTTCAGGTGTATGTTTTATTTTAAAAACATTTGATATGGATTCCTTATTAAAACCTAATTTACGTATTATATCCCATAAGTTAACATCTGCCAATATTCCAATCTTGTTCATTAAACCACTTTTTGTATAGAATCTAGTTTTATTTGTACATTTTTGTAATAAATAATTAATAATTGAACACTAATCTCATTTATGATCATTCCCGTCTGGTTTATTGACATTCTTCAGAGCTTGCTTAAGTTTGCTAAATATTTGATAAGCTTTTTTATAAGCGTATTTTGTTAGACGTTTCGTGTAAACTAAGCAGTCCCGGTAATTATTTATTATTATTGCATTATTTATGGTATCCATTTTAGAAATTTTAATACTCTAAATGTATATACATCGTTTCCTGCTGTGTGTTTTGTTTTTTATTTTTGTGATCGTAATATAGAAGCCTTTTTGAAGGCTATAGAATGCAATATAGCACAAGTATGCATTACAACATATTATGTCTGTGATTTGCAAATTACATTGGCGTCTTATGCATATGATTGAATATTAATTTGTTTGCAAGACAAATAATAGTAGCAAATGCTGCTTAGGTGAAAAAAATATTTTTTATATATTTTTTTCTGAAATAAAATGACAGCATATGAAAAATGAATAGATATAATTATATAGAATATAAATATAAAATATTTTGCCAAAATTCGCTATCATAAGCGCGAAAAAAAGGATATTAAAAAAAAATTTGTCACGCCACTGTGCGATATCTTAAATTTCACCGACAGTAACAAATCCATTTCATCCAACTGTTACGTATGTAAACACATGCTATAGCATATGAGTATGTGAGGTATTTATTATTTGTCACATTCTGAATATTTCGAATTCATAAGCATCACATAATACAATTTTCAGGGTGTTTTTAATTTCGGGATTCACGTCGTAATTGACTCACAATATTTTAGATTTATGTTCCATATAAATCCGTTACAGTATTTATCAACTGAAAATGGTATCTCATTTTGCAAAAATATAGACAATTTTATATTAGAATTAGGTTTACGAAGATAATCCAGATCTTATGTCAACGCTTCAAAATTCAGTTTAAAGAGGCTGTCCTACACATCGGATATGTTTACCTTCCATCTCTATTGTTTATGCCACGTTATGAAGAAATCCTATGAAAATATGATAAAATAAATTACCTCTGAATAAATCGGAGACTGTGGGTTTTTCTGAATAAATTAATTTAAAAATTCCTTACCACAATATAGTTTTGAATGTTTGGTGCATATTTCGATCATTACGTTGTCACCATCAGTAGGAGAAGTATTACACTCGTGCATATATCATTCTTAATACGTCGGTGATATAATTATGTGCTGTGCTTGCGTAAAGTGTGTGTTAGAGCTCCGTGCGCTGTTTCACTGCTGATGATGACAACATAGTTATCGAAATCGTATTCGGGATTTAAAGCTATACCGTGGTATCAGTTTTTTAAAATAAACTGCAGTATGCATAAATTCTACATCGGCACTGATCCAAATCATAGAAACCTTACCTGGTTTACAACTACGAAACTCAAAATACTATTTTCTTTGTGAAAGGGACGCCAGAGCGATAAGTTCTCTTTATATTGTTCAATATTGGTCAGTTAGTGCAGAGTATAGGCCTGGGTAAGAGAAAGTAACCCACAATCCATTGTTGGAGCTTGAAATAATAAACTTACAACATTTAAGGAAAATATGTTAAAAAAAAATTCTATATTTTAATCGATGCAAAGCTTAAAGAAGAGATTTTCATAGAACCCCCAAATTAATCTGTTACAACAAGATTTGAAGAGATTTTAAGTGACTTGAAATGTGTTGCTAAAGTCGCGACGTTAAACTTTCTAGGTAACAGAAAGTCACAAAATTATGAAAAAATTGTTAATATATTTATTGGAAGTACCATGCATTAGGCTATAAGATGAGATTTCAAATACTTTTTTGCATTCTCGCCGAATTTCTTAGGTCTAAATCTAGGCAATGTTAGTGATGATCATGGGGAAGATTGCATTCAAGACATTTCCACCATTGAAAAGCGTTATCAGTGTAAGTGGAATAAAAAAAGTTTACAGATTGTTGAACTTTCGATGTCAGAAAGATCTAATGCTTAATATATAAGGAAAGTGAAGGGAACAGCTTTTAAATTACTCACTAGTATAGTATATAGTTATAGTGCCTACATAGTTAGTTATTATTTTTTGCTATTTCCTAAATCTGACAAAATTAAGAAAAAAATAAAAATTTGCTTTCTAGTGTTATTTTTTAGGATGTCAATAACTTTTACAAAATATGGAAAAATTTTGCAAAAGATATTTGTGTTATATTCATTGCAATTGGCTAAGTATCACTGCGTTTTAATTATCATTAGTGTTAACAATAATACAATCAAATTATTTTAGAAAAGGGTCGATATTAAATATTGGGGGAACAACTATTCGTTGATCCTACAAAAAAGAATTGAAATAAAAACATTTTACCGGTGTCCTATGTTTCTACGTTCATTTTGATGCTATATCCCAAGCTACATATAAAAATAAACTTAGTTGATAAGTATATTCAACAATAAGTTTTATGAGCACATGTGATTTTAAGTCAACTGGATCATTAACCTAAAAACTAATTTTAGCTTTTGGAAAGCGCTTAATGCATTTTAATAGTTCGCTATGTGCCACCACGAGCATTAGTCTTGCGCCTGCTTACGTATTACCTACTGCTTATGTCTTACCCAATTTACCTCAATACATGATTGCCCTGCAGATCTTTCAGCTAAAGACCAGCTCAGTTTATAGGCGAGTTAAGGGGGAGTTCTTATATCATAAAGGGCGCCACAAGATTTATACCTTTAGCTGTAACAGAGAACACAGACTCTGCCGATAGTAAATTGAATAACTCTAGGTAACTACGTGTATCGTTGTTAAATCAAAAAAAAACAAACTAGTTCAAACAATAACAATAAGGATTTATTTTAAATCCAAAATAACCATAAACAAACAAAGGGATACGTACCCTGGAATGTCAAAATCCAAAGGCTATACCAAACTTGGTTAACCACGTCACAATAAAATATATTCAAATTATTCAGAATAGGTTTAAAGTTTAATGAATAAAAAAAAGTATAGTTAAATATGATCAAACCGATAATAACAGTAAAATAGTGATATATAATTTAATAACAAAATAAATGCTGGTCATTAGTAAAAGACTCACCCAGTATAATATATGAATGAAATAATTTTTAAAGTGCAGACAATAAAATTGAAATAAATGTGAAGTTAAATTATATGCACATAAAGGAAGGTGTTTTAGATAAATTAACAAAATAATAAGATCCTAGATTAAAAAAAAAGGTCAACGTCTGAAATGATTCGACTAATGTGGAAAACAATTAAATTACTTAAGAATCTTAATCTCAGAATTGTATCAATAATTTATCAAAGATCTTTCATAAACCTTACATAGATATTTACACACACTGTATATGCAATAATTTCTTATATAACACACAATTAATTATTTAATTGCGTGCAAGTTAGAAAAATTTATACCAAAAATAAATCTATTCAGTTTTATCCACACTGTATATTAATTATAATAATCAAAAAAATGGACTATTCAGTAATGTTACTGGTAATATTTACAGAAATTATATTACACAAATTAATTTCAAAATTTAGGTTTCCACACAGTATATATAGAAATTAGTCTTAAGTAATGATTTTAACAAAATTAAGTATTTGAATCGGTTACTATTTCTCACTACGGAAAAAACAAAATGGCAAATTTGTTAACTAAATCTACATAAATGTTTTAATACCAACAAAAAAAAAACTAATGAATTTATATAATTATATATGTACCAAAATTTATACAAATTTTTATTCCATGTGATGCTGACGATTAATTATAGGGTTAAATGAGTACTACCTTTGATAATGTTTCTGCATGAAGAAAGAAAAAAACGAAACTGCTACCTCGTGATCCACAATGATGTAATTTGCGGGAAAATTCTCAGCATACTGGTCTTCCCATTTGTGCGGAAGCAGATGCCATTCGTTTGACTCGATTGTTATTTTGGGGTTCTAAATGCTCTCTATTATAATATGAAAGAGAAACATATATAAGAAAGTGATATACGCTAATTAATGAAACCAATGCCTCATTAGAATAACGATGAGTTCTACAAGATGGTTTAGAAAATCACTCACCTCGTCTATTAGTTTTATAGCCCTACAAAATGAAACCTCAAATCTCGTGGGTGCAAAAAGAAATCTAGTCAAACCGTGATTAGTTCAACAACCTAAAGTCAAGATAAGGTATTTCAAATTTTAATAATTCAAGTAGTACGATAAAGTAGTAATTAAATATAGCCGAGCTAAAATGTACGAGAGTCGCATTTGAAGTATAACAAGTTGAATTTGTTTACATATTTCTTTATTTTTATACTGATTTTATGAAGAAGCATTTAACTAATTACAAAAGCTTGGAATATTGAAAAGAGTTTTTTTGGACTAAGGTCACATTCGTCCTAGTCATTGGTTACCTTTTCTAATCCTTTTTGCAAGTACTTTTACTAAATATATCTAGAAATTTGAAAAGAATATATGTGAATAAGCGAACAAATATTATATCGGTCGTTTTCTTCTGTATGCGCTTTTATATTTGAAATTGCTTCGAAAAAGGAAGATGTCACATTAATGAATAGAATTTACACATCGTAGAAAACTGATATGACGTGGTTATGTAGCAATTTTCAAGTTATCAACAGTAGGTTACTAACAAATATTTAAACTGTTTTTGCAGTAGCCTTATTTATTTAAATACCTTGGAATAATATGTAACTGAATGTTTAAAAATGAATGTCGTTTTCTCCTTTAAAGTAATTGTGTTTGTGTTATTGTTTAGTGTACGTAAGCATGGCTCCATTAGATGTATCTTATTTCGCTAGCTCGTTAAGTTAAGAAAGTCGAATGATTTTTTCAGGCCGAAAAAGCAAGAAACAGAATCGAAAAGATAAAATCGAATACCCGTGCGATAACTGCGGAAGAAATTACAAAAGCAGGAAGTCAAGATACAATCATTTACGATTTTCGTGCGGAAAGATGCCCTCATTCGTTTGCGAATCCTGCGAAGCCGTTTTCTACTATAGACACCATTTGAAAAGACACTTACTTATGCATTTGAATAGGAAATTAAAGGAGGAATGTTAACGCAATAGTATGTGAAACGATATCGCTTTTTATCTAGATAGAGCTACCAAAGAAGAACCAAATATTTTTTGCCAAAGATAAGAATTTCGTAAACACTTATAGATAATTAAATGTTTGCTACCGTAATATAGAATACTTCTTATTTATATAAACTTATATTTTTTTACTGTTCTTAATTTATTTTAAATGTACTTATTGATCTGATTACTAAAACTTGTAAAAGTAAAAGGGAGTGCATCGCATCTGTGTAACATATACGTAGATGTTGCAACTGGAACAAATTATTGTATACAAAAATCTTGGCCTACTATTGAAAGGATGTATTAGTGATTAATAGCTTTATTTCAATTATTATTCCAAATAACCATTACATTTTACAATGTACAAATTTTGAATAGTGCACGCGTAGGCATAGTCTTGACGTAATGAAGATGTTCGGAAAAGTCAAGATCGGTAATCATAACGCATAATTTATTTATTTATCTATTTATTGTGTATGCCCTTAGTCAGTGGAGACGGTCGTGGGTAGACTTAACAGATGGTAGGTAGCGCCACTTAGCTTTACGTACGGAGGCTCGGGACTGAAAACTAAGAAAAGTTTTGCAAGTTCGTAGGCGCAAGCGCTTACAGACTACCAAAAAAGCAATAAACTAAACTAAAGGAGAGGTACCTAAATACAAAATAAAGAATCGAAAATAGTTAATTCGTATATTGACAAAAAAATAACAGATTAACAAAGTGGCTTTAAAGCCGCAAACGAATTCGCGTAATAATACAATAACAAATGAAAATGAAAATTTGGTATATTATGACATTAAAAGAACAATATAATTCAAAAATTTTACATAAAATTGTATTGAATCAGCAAATTCTTCCAAGACTAAAATAAAAATAAATTGAATTAAACTGCAGAATGCTCCAAAAATGTGACAAATTAAATATTCAAGCGATATCAAATAAATTTATACCTAGGATCACAAATCTAGTTCTACCTCAGATCTGTAGCTGAGCCTTACGATGGAATTACACACAGTAGGTATATTACTTAAACATTAGTAAAATGAGATCAAGAAAAGTTATGAATTTAACTAATTTATTTAAATCTCTAGCACGCCTATGGTTTGCGTGGTAATGAATCAATGCAATATATTTCGTTAGAATTACTTAATTGTCGTTAAAATTTCTTAATCAAGCGAAATCAACTCAGTTAACTAAATCAACTCAATTGATTTAAATACAAAATTATTTTAAAATAAATTCTATAACAATTTATGTACGATAATTAATTTTAGAATCGGATAATATCAAATAAATTATTCTAATTAAATTCGTGAATTACGTGATAATTTAGTTCCAAATATACATATATACGAAATTAACTAAGCTATGCCGTTTTAATTGGTATCAATAATTGAAATCGTGTAAGTCTTGAAGAATACCTGCTATATGCGTGCGACGGAGATCGAGAGACCCACAGGAACTGGTTCGTGTTCTAGAGTCCCGATGTTCGGTGCTCGGTTGGTCTGTCTCCCTCGTAGCGAAATATATTTATCCCATTTATCATACAAAGAAAGCTTATGCCTAATTACGTCTAATTGCTTCTTAGTAATACGCCCAAAATTCACTAACGATAGCAGGCTTTTTAGCAATTTTGGAATCTGCTAACAGCGACAATTTACCATCAAAATTAGGGTATAGCGTGGCTGTTTATCTTGGTTTATGCAGCACTAAAAAACAATTATTTGCTCGCACATCTGCCAGAAGACTCTCCCGTAAAAGCACACCTCCCACAGGGGAAGCAAATTCAGTGAACACAATCTCACTAGATGACGCAAACGGGATTACAAAGAATGAAATAATGAACTAAATTTGGATATAAATACCAATCTAAAGCGTGAAGAATAAATGTAACAACACTAATGTTATGCGCTTATTTTGATAATTGTAAATATGCTAATGCTAACGATAATAAACCTATAAGTAGTGTGATTTGTAGAAAGCAGGAATTCTACTTATCACAAATTATTGGCTTTCGGGTACGAGGATTGTATGATAAATACCTGTGTTAAGGAATACAACGCAATTGTTTTGCATTTAGTAAATTTATTTCTCGACATAATCTCCTTGTCGGTCTATACACTTAGTCCAACGATGTTCTAACTTTTTTAACCAATCCAAATAATAAGATTTGCCGAAGAATTGTCAGTGACCTCTTCATTTGATGTGAACTGATTTCCGCCATGCCATTATTTCAATTTTGGAAAAAGAAAAGTCAAAGGGAGACAAAACTGGCAAATATAGTGAATGGGGCTTCAAATTCGTAACGTAAATGGACTAGTTTTGCTGTCGAAATTGCCGATGAGTGGGCCAAGGCATTATTTTGATGGTAGAGAATTTTTTTTGTTCACAAGGTGGGAACTTTTTCTCTCTAGTTCAGCGTCGAATCGGTCCAATAAATTAGCATAATACTATTCCGTGATCAACCTTTACTTCTCAAAATAATCAATTAAGTTTATGCCTTGCGAATCCCAGAATAACACCAATAATTAATACAGAAAAGGTTCTGAAGTTCTGAAGATATCAAACGTTCAGAAAGATTTTTATGGCATTTCAGCAAATTTGCTGTTAAGTGATAATTTTTTTCATGCTGTACATATAATAGAACTTTAATTATTTTATTAGTTTGTTAGTGTAAAAAATGAATTAGAGTGTAATAGTAATTTCTCAAATTAATTGTCTAATAATCTAAAACCAAGTTTTATATCACAATTCTGGATATTTGTAACATATGCATGCACTCTCTTTACTTGCATATGATTTGTGTTGGTTACTTATGTCTTTCATACAACAATTTTTATTAAACACAAAGGAATCCTACTCGGAAGTACATAATTGATTTTAAAAGAACAAGAAAATTTATTGTACCTGTTCATGTTGTTTAAGTGTTGATATAAGGTAGTTTAACAAAGAAAACTCGATGTATAATTTTCCTTTAATTATTGTAAATAAGTTTACGTTAAGTGCCAAACAATCATGCATGTCTGTCACTAAACCAGCATTTAGCAAGGAATTTCTAAATCGGTGGCAATGTAAATTGTCTCAATGGATCCCGTCGAAAAACGTGTAGAACAACAGTTGCACCAATATCTAACAATATGTTACAGATGTAATGAGATTTATCTATACATCTCGCACTAGTCTTGTATATATTTCGATTCATTTATATTTTTAACATGTTTATATTATATTGTACGCTAAAACTATTATTAAAGTACAAATATAATTATTCAGAAAATGTATTTTATATGATTTATTCCTGTATAGAAGCATGCACATTTTGCAGACTGACAAGGACCGGTTTCCGATCCTAACTTGGTGGTTTAAATCAAACAGGGTGCTTTTTGGAAACCTTATTAATTACTATCATCTTATTGTTCTGCAATGATTGGAATTCATTAGGTGAAAGTTAATGCTCAAAAACTAGCATTTTTTATATTTTCCTGGCTAAACAACGGATAATATGATTTTATTTATTTATATTTTTATGGAATTCAACAGGTCTTTTATATAGCAACTCTGTAAATCTATTCTCTCAGACAGGCACTTAGATCGGCTAGCATCGCCGTCACTGCATGGGGTTTACCGAAATAAAACTGCGCGTTATTTAGAAAAAAGTTATCGTAGAATTATTGAAAATGCAACTAGAATATGTTTCGATGCTTAGAAAAAATCCGGATGTGCGTGAGTGAACACCTGCAGCATAGCGTGTGTTTCTACAGTAACCTTCTTGAGATTTGTCCTTTGCAGTGTAACATTTTCGTATGCTGTTTACTATAAGGTGTAAAGCATGAAGTAGACATGTAACGTGCTGCAAATTAGGTTGAACATCTTTGAATGATTGTCCCGTGCGATGAATATCTTTCGCAGCATCTGTAACCATCATTAACACTTGCTCTGGTAAAATTTCAAACTTGTGTAGTGTTGTAACTATTACATTATGAAGTGCTTAAGCAGTACATTCTTGCAGTCTTTTACAGACTAACAATTAAAGGTGTGACGGTCCTTGCGAGATCATTGTCCGTACAAGGATCGATGCAATGGTTTTTTTTTTATATCTGTAGTTTCATCTATAGTGAGCCACAGTCTTTTATTTTTTGCCACGGTTTTTACATAATTATCCATTTTTTCGCGCACCGTCGGTAAATACCTACGCAGCGCCCTAGCACTTCTGTAATATACAAATTACTATATTGGGTGAGTCATTAATTCTGTGTGAAATTATTGTTTTTGATTAAAATCTAATTATATAACTTTTGTACTAATTTATCAAGTTGGTCATTAATATTTGTTGATTTATAATTCATTATTTATTGTGGCTCGTGAGCCTTATTTGTGAGCGCTATTTCGTCTTGCCGATTTGTTTACTGCTGTGTTGTTCAACATAAATGTTTGTTGATTTTTTTTTTCTTGTTAATAAATTACATCTTGTTATTGTCATCGTATTTGGTGTTTTACTGTTATTGTGACAGTTGTCCACGTATTACCGGCGATTTATTTAACTTACTTTCGGCGGCGTCTGCGTTCGCTGTACCGGCTTGAGAGTATAAACACGGTGGCGCCTATTATTAAAAGGAACGTCCCCGTAGCTTCCCTCTTAATTGAGTTAGTCTCTCAGCCGAAAATCTCCGGGGCAATCGTGTGGTTGGATATGTTTAGTAAGTTATTAGGTAGCTGTGTAGGAAAGGCGCGTCTAACGTATTCGTGTATAAGAAAACCAAACTGTGTTGTCCAGTATTATTCATCATGAATTTTTAAATTTCCTTATAACAGTATATAGGTTTGAGACATTAGTTCGTAGAATGTTTATTGAACGCAAGACTTACTAATTTTTTAGCACACAAAACACATGTGCTAATCAAGAATATATTTTCCTCCGTTATTTACGATTGTCTCCTAAGGAACTGGCAATTTTTCGATTCCACGCCTGAATAAATCCGGTGGTTTGGAAGTGAAGAAATCGTCAAGTCAATTTTGAGTAATTGAAGTAGTTTCCACGTAGGATTGTATTTGTTCCAAAACTGACGAAACATTCCTTGTCCGATTTTGTCAACCGGTATATTACATTCACTTGGCATCATACCTAAATCACAAAGAAATACATTATAGGGTCTCTCTCCGTTTTTCTTTTCTAGATTTGTGTGTTACACTATTCACATGTTTCCTACAGAAACATGAATTCCAACATAATAAACTTTTCTCACAAACAAAACATGTCACTACTTTACCATTATATCATAAGGAATTGCCATATTAAATCTGTTACTACAGAGTGGCCAAGATAAAAGAGTACCGATATGAATACAGTAGTACAAATACTTACAGAAAAGTGAATTACTAATATATTATAAATGTTTATTTAAAAGTAGTAAATATTATGAAAAACAACATAATGAACATTTAATAGTTCACAGGAGGTGTTGAAAATGTTCACCATGAACTTCGATACACAAATTAGCACGTCTCAACATATTTTGAAAAACTTTTGCCAGTTCATTTGGTGTGATCTCAACAATTGAATTTTTCAACTCTTAAATTGTATGCGGGTTGTTACTGTACACTTTACCCTTTAAGGAACCCCACATATAAATATCGCAAATAGATCGGCCTATCTGGGAGGCCATAAACCTGCGGAAACTGTATTTTCTTCTCCGAAAATTCCCTGGTGGTATGACATTGAAAACCGTGAAATATGGTGGCACCGCGGCACCATTTTACTGTAAAAACGCATATTCTCGTTCATCCTACGCCAGCTGCGCTACGAATGGTTGCAACAATTCTGTTACATACACTTCAGAAGTCACTGTGTTATTAAAGAAAATGGGGCTTACAATCCGTCGGGCTGAAACTGCACACCAAACGCCTATTTTCGCATCATGCAAATGCACCTCAAAGCGTTCCTTGGGATTGTTCGTTGACATAACGAGTGTTTTGAGAGTTCACGTACCCGCTAAGATGGAACCATACTTCATCTGTGATAAAGTATAGATTCGGATCCAGATAACCAGTAGCGACATGAGTGAGTAACCTTCGCAATAATGTCGTTTTGCATAGTCCGTAGGTTTTAATGTTTGCATCACTGATATTTTGTACGCTCGAATGTGCAACTGCTTCAACATGTTCTGGCATGACGTTCACATGATGTTTAGTTGGGAGGATAGACGTCTATTTGATATCCGTGGACTTCTTAGCATAGTCTCTTGTACACGTTATATTTTCCGGTGAAAAAAGCGTTTGCCGTTACACGGTTACGTTTGGCGTTAGCGACTGAAGCTGTAGCTCTAAATTTAGTAATGATTTTCTGCACAACACTTTTAGAAGGAATTTTCAACAATAAACACTCTTTGTTCGATTGAAAATGGCGTTATGAAGTACCCTATTGACAACCACCATTAACAACTGACAACGCTACACTGGAAAACGCAATATGACAGTTAACACGGAATGACCGCTGAACATCACGTGACGCCTGTCGAACGCCCGATTTAAATAACACGTATAGTATGACTCTGGGCCTCTTTTATGTTGGCCAGTCTATATTATGTATTAGTTCTTGCCAAGGTTAATTTCATTAATTATATAAAAAAGTAGTCTAATAGACTTCATATATTGGCCAAATTTTAATTCAAATCTGTGAATTTAGGTTGGAAACCTTTCCTTGTTGGCAGTATTTATATTGTATATTGAAATAAGATCACATTCGAAGTCGTTCATAGAAATAGTTTCTTAAATTATACTGATAGGCAATTACGGATTAATGCCATATGCATATTTAAACGCATTTAACTCATTTAACGGATTTATTTAAGGAAGCGAAGTAAATATAGCAATTATTAGGAAGAATAAGAAATGGGTTTCGAATTTTTGTAATGTATAGATTAGGGTAGTACCTTATTTACGCTATTTACCCTACAAACTTTTAAAAATTTTCAAATATATCTTATTCTTCAAAATAAAATATACATTTTAACAGAAAATATTGTACATTTTTATTTATAAAATTATTAATATAGTTAACTATGTAAGCTTCAATAAATAATAAATTTTTCACAAAAAATGTTGACCTAATTATTTCCTTCTATTTCCTTTTATTCGTTGTGTTTGTTATCGATCACAAATAGAAATACTCCATATTAAAACAAATTATATTTTAGGTCGCAGAAATAGAAAGAACATAGAGAAGGATAAATCTAACAAGAGAATTACCCAAAATCCCAGAGGTGAATTTATTTGTCCGGGTTGTGAAAAATCCTATAAATATAAAACATCAGTCTACACTCATCTGAAGAATGAATGTGGGGTCGGTCCTAAATATAGATGCGCACCTTGCGGCTTCGCCTGTAAATTTTACCACGTGCTACAGAGACATAAATTATCTTTAGTTCATCGTCGTAAAGAAGCAGCAAGTAATGTTAAAGAAGAAAGTGACCAGTTTTAGGCTGTTTTATTTATTCATTGCTCTTATTAATTGCGATATTAAGAACCATATACTGAAATACAAGAAAAAGTCAGTAGATTTAAAATAATAGGGTAAAGTATATACAAGTGTCCCGTATCGTTATGTTCAAATTTTAGGAGTGTAAAGTAGACTTCATATCAAAGTAACAAAAACGCAAAACTTGTATATCCATTTTTATTTGTTTCAAAGTTATAGATCTACGAATGTGATAATCAGATCATGAAAAAAAATGTAATCCTAAAGTCAATACAAACTGATTTTATTTAAAAAAGTTATACGATTCAATAACAGGCCTGTGATTGTTAAAGTTGCATTATAAAATGTTATCCTAGAATAAATAAACACGTGTCGTAGTGCATACAATAATTTCTTTGGGGGTCTACAAAAAAGAGTACTGGAAATTGATTTATGATAAAGAAGGTTCTTACTTATTTCGTAAGTGCTGAACCATGAATATCATGCAATAAACAAATGCTCAGATGACTATTAACGTTGCATTTTTTAATAAAGGATTACATTACGTTTCAGTTCACACAACAGCTTATTAGTGAGTGGACATGTTTCCTTTAGTCGAAATGCCTTACCGATTTTCTTCTCAAGAGTATGCGGACCTGCATTTTGTGTATGGCTATGCACGTCAAGCAGTTACTGAATACCGACATCGGTTTCCCGATAGGCGCATTCTTCATTACAGAACGTTTCTGGAAGTACACAGACAATTTCGGGAATGCGGACCGCGTGTTTATCTTTTCGACCGAGGAGTAAATTTGTCAGCAGACTTAGAGGAAGAAGCAGTAGCTATTGTTACAAGGGATCCAACTGTCAGTGTACGCCGAATCGCTAGATAACTAGGAGTGCCACGAACGACAGTTTGGCGAATTTTAAAACGTGAAGGCTTATATCCATATCACTGTCGCAGAGGACACGGTTTGCTTGAGGCAGACGACTATACTCGTCTGCACAGGTGGTCATCAGAAAATCCCAAAGCTATACACCCATTTAAATTTCAACATGAATTTTCTATTAACGTTTGGGCGGCCCTAATCGATGACTTGTTGATTGGTCCTGTCGTTCTTCCTGGGAGGTTAATTGCGGACAATTACCTTCAATATCTTATTGACGAACTGCCAGCTCTTTTAGAGGATGTTCCACTGAATGTTCGACGAGACATGTGGTTTCACATGGATGGGGCACCACCACATTTCGGAATTGCTGTCCGAAATTGGGTTAAAGTCAATGATCCAAGATGGATTGGTCGAGGTGGTCCTGTTGCATGGCCACCCACATCACTCGATCTTAATCCCCTTGACTTTTAGTTATGGGGGTACATGCAAAATTTAGTCTACGCGCAAGTTTCGAACACAAGAGAAGAGTTGTTGGATCGTATTCACCTGCCTGCCGAGCAAATCCGACAAAACAAGTATGATATTCGGATAAGTACTTCTTCTGTTGGCTTACGGGTACAAGGAGGTGGACATTTCAAAAATATTATTTGAACTTTTTTAAATAAAATCAGTTTTTATTGACTTTAGGATTACATTATTTTTCATGATCTGACAATCACATTCATAGATCTGTAACTTTGAGACAAATAAGAATGGATATACAAGTTTTGCGTTTTTGATACTTGAAATGAGGTCTACTTTACAATCCTAAAATTTGAACATAACGATACCGGACACCTTGTATTGTACTCGAAGTTTGTATTTATATTTTCATAAAAAAAGGGTTTCACTACTTTAAAATTCACGATTTGGACTTTAAGCTATTTAATTACACAAAAGTCATTATCATTATGAAAAAATTTTTCATAAAAGATTGTATTTATTGCAAGAGTAAATTGGACATTCACAAAATATAGAATATGCAACAAGAAACCGAAAGAATTAATAGTTAAATGCTGTATATTAGTATCCAGTCGCTAATATGTTCACATCTTTATTAAGAAATAGGAAAAGAAAATACAATGAACGGCTGGTTACATCATTGGGTATAACTAGTTATCTCAAGCGCTAACTATTCATGTCAACGGTTTCAAAAAATAAAAGGGGCGCTTAAATTTAAACGAGCATAATTTTTTTTAGATTTATTCATGAAAGAAAAGGTAATAAAAAATACATCCCCTCCCCCCCTCCCGCTTTGTTTGCGCATTTGACCTAACACGTTGGTAGTTTCTTAATGCCTTCGCTGAAAAAAGAAACGGCGAATGTAAATCCATTTGCTCACGAAATGCCCTCTTAAAGCTTCTGGTGGTCCAAACATGTGGTAATCACTAGAGACCGGCCGACATCAGGCCGAAATTATGATGGACCATATAAATAGTCTATAACATCGCTAAGTACAACGCGCAGTTATTGAATAGCACTATTCATTCGGTTAACCGCACATCTGTTTTTTGTCGTTGAATTGTGACGCAATTACTGCAATATTATAGTTAAATTACTTTCGTTATGGGCGTAGATAGAAGGGCGAGGAGTTTTAATAATTTATTTTATTTATTAGTTTATATTTAGTAAGATAAATAAAGTACGCTGAGTTAGTTTCTTTTTTTCATTGTTTTAACTGTTAATTGGAATACAAATGTATCTGTTGTACGTCATAGATTTCGAACTACGCGTTAACAAATTTTGTTTTAAGTTGCAAAAAGTGCCAAAGAAGCCCATGCAATTTTAAAATTAGTAAATGGCGATAATATGGTAACTCTGAAGACTGTTTAAAATGGTATGAGCGCTTTTAAAGCGGAAATAAGTTGCTTGAAGACGACCAATAGTTGGGACCTCCATCGACCTCAAAAACTAGCAAAAAGTAACAAAAATGATTCGTTCAAACATGCGATTTGGCTGTTCGAGAACTTTCCAAAAAAACTGTAAATCTCGCACGGTTCCGTGCGACACATTTGAACTAATTAAAACTCGTCAATAAGACGAGTGAGTGCGAAATTTATTCCCAGACTTTTGACGGACAAACAAAAGGGATATCGTTTGTCATTTTGCACGAAATTGAAAAATCGTCTTAGTGCAGATCCGGACTTCATTAGCAAAACTGTAGATGAAAGTTAGGTGTATGGCTGTTACCCTGACACAAAAATTCGGAGTTCCCAATGAAAAACAAGTGGCTCTTCTTGTCTTAAGCAGGCACGTCAGTCAAAGTCGAGGTTAAGGCCATGTTCATTGTTTTTTTTATGGTGGAGCGTAGTGCGATCAGAGTTCGTTCCAAGGGGAATAAGAGTAAACTCCGAATGTTATAAGAGCGCACTGCAACGTTTGCGAAATGATGTACAAAGAAATAGACCAGAAAAATAGGCCAATGCCTTCTTCCTTCATCACGAGAACGTGCCATCCCATTCCTCGCTTCTGATCCGCTAGTTTTTGGTCGAAGAAAAGCTATCCACATTTGCCTCACTCTCCGGATTTAGCACCATGAGACTTCTTTCTCTGCCTAAAAAACAGAAGCCGTGCTAAAAGGAAAACACCATTTTCAACATTGAGAGGGTCACGACGGAGCAGCCTTAGGCTCACCGAAAAAACCCTTCTAGAAATGATTTGAATCATGGAAAGAACCTTGGGATAAGTGCATAACTAGTCGATGTGATTGCCTTGAAGGAAATTAATTCAAATTTGATGTAAGATTATTACTTTATTCGTAATAAAATTATTCACCATATCTTTTGATCGCACCTCGTATTTTCATTTTGCTTTAGTTCCATCTTTGTATTCGCCCCCAGCCTATCTACAACATTTTATAATTTCTTTTTTATCTTTTGCCATTTTAACCACATTATCAGTGAATGCTAGGCATTAATGTTAAATGTGGTGTTTATTACTCAAGTAGAAATTGTTGAAAGACGGGTCGAACAAAAGTCATCTGAATATTTTCACGGATCTTTTTATCTAAATCTTAATATTTGAACTTGAACGCGCATATTGAATAGATAGTTTTACGAATGAAAAATTTTTGCAATAGAATACAACTGTCCAAACTTTATAGAAATCGCAAAATACTTTAAATACCATTTATTTGCACAACAGCTTTAGATCGATGTAGATTTTTGTCATCAATAAAAATACGAGATACGATCTAGATGTTTTCGGACTGATGCTATAAAAATTTGAAACTTAACGTTTATTTCTGGCGGTTGATGGTACCTTAGAAGTAGTCGCCTTGCGTACCTATGTACCGGTCCCAGCATTTTCTCCAATTCTCGAAGATATTCAGGAAGTCGTTTTCTGTGAAAGAGTAAAGTATTGCTTGCGGTTCTTCATGAATTTCTCGAATGTCATCAAAACGTCGGCATTTTAACTGCAGTTTCATTTTCGGTCAAAAAAAATCGCAGGCAGTCAGATCTTGCTAATAGAAGGAGGGATAAAGAATGGTGGTCGTTGATGTTTGTGTCAAAAGGGCTTGTGTGAAAAATGAACGATGAGACGGCGCATTGTCATGATACAGTGACCAATTTCCTTCTCGCTAAATTTCGGACCGTTTGCGTCTGACATCCTCATGGAGCCGCGTCAAAACATTGCAATAGAACTCGGAATTGACCATCTAACCAGCTGGAACAAGTTCTCTGTGTACGATCCCTCTCATGTCAAAAAAAAGAAACAATGAGTATGTTCTTCACATTACTTTTCACTTGTCAGCATTTCTTGAGTCTCGACGAACTTTTCCACTGATCTGATTGTTGTTTAGTTTCTGGATCATAACTTTAAATCCAGCTTTCGTCGTCGGGAATCACTCTTAAACAAAAGTTTGCATGTCCTGCAGCAAATTGTTTAAGATCAGTGCAAATGGCAATTCGTTCCTGCTTTTGGTCTAAGTCAGAAGTCTGGGAACGAATTTCGCGGTAATGCAGTGCATACCCATCCAATAGAACTTGGAATTGACCGCCTGACCAGCTTGAGCAAGTTCTCTGAGCGCGATCCCTCTCATGTCCAAAGAAGCAATGAATATGTTGTTCACATTACTTTTCACTTGTCGGCATTTCTTGAGTCTCGGTGAGTTCGGACTTTTCCACTGGCTTGATTGTTGTTTAGTTTCTCGATCATAACCTTAAATCCAGCTTGCATCGTCGGCAATCACTCTTGAACAAAAGTTTTCATGGTCCGCATCAAATTGTTTAAGCTCAGTGCAAATGGTAATTCGTTCCTGCCTTTGATCTAGGTCAGAAGTCTCGGAACGAATTTGGGGGCAATGCAGTGCATGCCTTATTCTTCAGTCATAATTTGCTAACATGTTCAATATCCGATTCCAACTTTATCATAGATGTCAAGAATAGTCCGACAACGATCTCATGAATGAATCGTTGAACTGGTGTGATGCTTTCGGGCATGGTAGACGTCAAACATCTCCTTGTTCGTCCTCATTAATGCATTTTCTATTGGTTTTGAAGCGCGCAAACCACTCAAAACTTTGTGTTCGGCTCATTGATTGTTCACCGAATGCTTGCTAAATTATTGCATGTTTCAGTAGGCGATTTTCTAAGCTTAAAACAAAATTTAATGATTTAATTATCGCGGCCGGACACAATTGCCACTTTTCGTAATCACATATAGCATAACGGAAACTGTGCCGATCACGTTGAAACTTGTTACACACACTCCGTAGATGTTATTAAAATAATACAAAGTATTATTTCGAGATCTCGTTGCTACAACGTCAGTTCAAGAACATCTGGATAACACCTCGTACAATAAATACTTTAGATTTATACGACATGTCAGTTCCCTGCTCTAAAAGATATAAATCTAAGCTTCTCGCGGTAAGCTCGGAAATTTTCCATTGTCTGGTTTATACAATTTTTTTAATAGACACGTTTTGCAAGCTTAACAAACTCAAGAAATCAAAATAAATTAAAGATATTTTCGAAATGTAGGTCCATTTTAAGGTCCATCGTCCAACAAGCAGTAATTATAGAAAATCTTGTTTAAGCAATAGTGTGTATTGAAATCTACTGCATTCGTTTTAACTTTTTCTTGTTTAATTTCTGTTGTATATTTTTAAGAATTTTTGATTCTGTCATTTCATAATTTATTCAGTCCATATTTATATTATTATATTTAAGAGAAATTATTTATAATCTTAATAAAATCATTTTTAAATATTTTTATTTTATGGAAGTATAATGTATTTGTATATAACATAATTGCTATTCTAGTTTTGAATTTCTTCCGACGTTTCAGGCTTAATACAATTATTCCTTTCCATAACACAATGTTGCGCGGTTTATTTATTACACTTTCTAGTGCTATACAATAAAAGTTCTTTTAATTTGCAAAAACTGCTATTATTATCATTTATTTGCGGAAAAATTATGATGCATATATGTTAAAACATATCTAGGTATTGAATATACAACTCAAACCAATTCGCATGGAACACTTAAACGTACGGATACGTGTTTTCAACTTTCCTTGTCCCATCACCTCAAACTTGTGCCACACATGCTCATGATAAAAACATCTCACGACATTTTATCTCAGAGTTACCTTTTAGTAGCTTAGCGACCCACGGAAACCGCCGCTAGCGTGCTTCTTTTGGTCGGCAGATGTCGCGAGATACTTCTCTTATGCGTATTTTTGTAGAAGTTTGTGATAAGCGGCGGCCCAGGTTGCATCTGTCGTACGCTGATGAGGACAAGGAAAGCCCGAAACACGTGTCCGTAAGTTTAAGTCTTCAATGCGAATTGGTACGCGTTGTGTATCCATCTTATATGTATACTGATATATTTTAACTTGTATTTAAACACTAAATGTTAGTTAAACACTAAGATATTATTTTTGCATTTATTTTTTGTTTGTGTTTACCCTAAAATCATGTTTGAAATTATATTTCCTTTTCTTTGTCCACATTATGGTTAGAGTTGCGTATTTAGTCCATACGACGAGTCGAACGTGCCCACCGTTACGTGAATGTGTGTAAAACTTGATTTACGGCATTTGTTTAAATATGCTTGATTCTCCCGTATTTATCATATAAGTATATCTCTATTTATAAAGTATATAGCACATAAATTGAGGCTGTAAACGAGACGCCTAGCCCGATTCTGTTGTACGGACGAAATTTCATCACAACTCTAGTTACGGTGGTTGTGTGTATGGCACAAGTATCTTTTCTTCGTACATCCTCGGTGAATGACATATTCTGAAATAAATAATACTGGTCTGTGGTCCTGTCTTTTAAAGTTGTTAACAGAGGTTTTTTTTGTGTGTACTATCTTTTATTGTTTTGTTTCATTTATCTTTTTAACATATTAGGAAGGGTGGATAGGACCTAAGCAATATTAAAACAATATTTTTCCAAACATAACAAAATAAATGTAACACACACAAAGAAAACAATGAGAGGTTGAATAAAAAATAACTCTTATTACAATGTGGCTTTAATCCTTGATACGCATTACGACAACTAAGTTGCCATCATCAGAAGTAGAAAAATTCATTACACTTGGAGCACTAGTACACACTGTACCCAAGCAACGCTCATCACTATACCACTGACTAATTTGCTTGGGTAAAGTTTGTACTAGTTCGCCGAGTGTAAAACATCTTTCTGTTGCTGACGATGACAATTTAGTTGTCGAAATACGTATCTAGGATTTAATCTATATTGTGTGAGTGGATATTTACCAAATAACTGTTATATAATCAACAACAGTCTTCGATTATCAGAAATAGTATACACAAAGAGAATCGCTTCATTAATAGTGACGTCGAAAAAGTAACTATTCGGTGCATCAGTATTCGATACACGAGCGGACCCGAAGTAACGATTCCCTTATTTGAAAATGCTTGTACATATCGTTACGTTCGTACATATTGCTATGAATAGTGGTTTGAAAATTTAGCACGCCACCATCCACAACTAGTTTTCCCAACTAGGTTTCTCAGCCGGTGAATTTTCAAATATGAGACTTCTAACTTCTCGGGTTCCACTTAGGAAAAGCGTGTTCTAAAAGTAAGTTGAGCGCCAGTGAAATGTTCACAAAAATTTATTTACTTATTTTATTAATTAATTAGCAATAATGGAGTGTCAAATGAAACAAACGCAAGATAAAAATTGAAAATAAATATTTAATACAAAAATTAAAAAAATAAAAAATTTATCTTTACAAAGTATAAAGACACTGTATTATACAAAAATACTTGAGGTAAGAACATTCATTGAAAATTGACAGCTAAATGAATGGAAAACATCCTCTAAATGACTCCGATCAAAATTTATCTAAAACTAATTAAGTTTAATATTAATTTCTCCCCAGAGAACCACACTGTATAATCAGATACTGATACAGGAACAAAACTTACGCATGTGCAAAAGACACGCACAAAAAACCCTGATACCAATCGAACAAACTTTTCAATTCTAATTTTTAACAAAGAAATGTTAATAAAAAACTGTATTATCTGTATATCTAATAATTAATTCTCTTAACTACAAGCTTGAATACGATAGAAATATACTTATAGTAATTTTATATACTATGACGACGTCATAAAATTTTAATTCTACTTACAAGAAAAAAATATGTGGAGACTCTTACGAACAAAGAAGGTGCATAATCAATTTAAACATCAATAATACAACGAGAAATTTATCTCTATAAATATCGGGACTTTAATACTTATATAACAAAATCACTTTCAATCAATCAACCCGAATTAATTAAAATATATTTAAATATATTTCACAAAGCAACTTTCTAGTTCATACTATAAATTTCATCTCCCCTCGAGAATTGACCTAGACTTTCACATGAGATCGGTCCCGAATAACAAGTTTTTCTCTTCGCAAAATTTAAATACATTTTCAATATACACGTTATCTCACAAAATATGTACATTTTTAAATTAAATTATTTTTAATTAAAAATCCATAGCACAATGTATTATGTATATAGTATAAATCTGTAGGTACAAGATATCATATTCATTGATTATATATATTCTATAGCATACTTCTTCAATATAAACAAACAATTTTGCAATCTAGTTTCCTTGCGTAATTATAAAATTCAGATTTACTGAATTTCGTTTATTATAACTAAATAAATTTCAAATAAGTTGATTATGTTTACCTGTGATTATTTTTAAATTAATTACATATTTGCAAATAAATACAAAACTCTAATAGACAAATATGATACACAATTGGGATTTAAAATATAATTTGATAAGATCAGGAGTCCCGGTTAAAAATTTGGTTGGCGAAAGTTGGCAATACTCTTTCGATTGTTTATTTTTAACCAATAGTTCGCCACTCAATTGGTGTGCTTCATCAGGCTAAAGTAACTGTGATTAAGTTGTACCTAATACAACATATTGTATAATATCTATACAATAAAAATATACTTAGAAATTGAACTAATGTGAGTAAAGGTTTTACGACGGCATACCTATAATAAGTAAAGTTCCAACAGATGCAATGATGTTAAAAGATGAAAAACGATTGTTTGTAATGTATTAAATTTTATGTTCTTGTTTGCCTACACTTTTTTATATTTCATCTCACGTCATATACGCTATATTATAATACAATTTTATGAAATTTATTCAGTTTGTTCTAATATTTCCGCAAATTCAGTGAAAAGCAGATATTAATTCTGCTAGGAAAATATTACCGATTACTGATATAATAAGGCCACCGAACGTTAAACTCGTATAGCAAACGCCAATTAAGTTGGCGCGAGGAGGAGTAAGTTCGCGCAGGATTAGAAGTAGTGGGGAGATTTGTATTTGGTTTTACATCAAATGCCAGATAATTCTAACCTCTGAGCGTGTATCACTTTATGATCCCCTAGCAAGGACATTATGTTCTGTCAAACGTCAATGACAAATGTATTCTGACAATTACTTGAGTAGTGGGGGTGGACGTTTTTAAAAACGCCTTCTGCGCACCCCCTCCTCGCGCCAACTTAATTGGCGCTTGCTATGCTTATGTGTATATGAGTCTAAGTATCAAAGATTTGAGTAACGAATAGTAACGATTATTTAAAAGTACCGAAAGTCGATACATCTATTCATTAATAACTTTAACAGACAGGACACAGATGACCAGAGTTATTAATTTCAGAAAATGTCATTCAGGAAAATCTACAAAGAAAAATAAATTGTACCACAGGCACACATGGCACCATAACGCAGACGAAAAAAAAAGAAATATAATTCAGATAATTTTGAGGTAAGAAAAATAAAACAAAAAATTGATAATTGCAGTTTTTGTAAATTAAGAGAATAATTTTATTTTGTAGCACTTCAAAATATAGGGAATATACTACGAAATGTTATGTAGGATAGTAGCTCTTTATTTTTATTTTTGGATAATTTATAAGAATATATTTCTTAATACTGAAACACCTGAAGAAACGCAAAACGAGAATATCAATTATCAATCTTACGGTAAAAAAATAAATCAAATAAAACTTAGCAATACATTCAGTATACTCTGGAACAATGGAATATATATTTATAATTATTTTATTAATTTTTGCAATACCTACATCTTAGGCTAGTATTATTACCTAGAGTAGAAACCATCACCTATGTTAAGTTCGAAATACATTTGTATTCAATAAATATGATAGATCACCAGCTTGGAGTTTATATTTTTCAATGATTCTTTTAATGTTATTCTGTATATAGTTATTGAACTTCAAGATTTGGTTTTGTTGATTCTATGTACTTTAAAATTGGAAAAATGGTGAAATACATTTCTATTCTTACTGGAAAAAATAACGTCTATTTTTGTATATAAAAACTAACCCCCTTCTATCTCGCATTCGGAATAAAACGTTTTAATTCTAATGGCATTATTTTCCAGATTCTGAGGATTCTTCTATGCACATATTTTCGTGTAACGTGTGCAAACGCACATATAAACGTAAAACGTCACTTTACAATCATAGGAGATGGGAATGCGGTAAAGAACCACAATTTAAGTGTTCATATTGTCCCTACAAAGGCAAACAAAAAATACATTTCATAATGCACCTTTTAGCCAGACATAAGGATCACAAAACTGAGTTTGCGCCGATTTTATCTAACAGAAAGTCTACAGATTAAAGATGGAACGATAATTTTAATTCTTCGACTTTGTTATTACATGTATACTGAATCTGTCTTCCATACAAGCATAATTTCATATTACCTGAACCCTAGGTTTATTTAAATTTTGTTTACAGTGCGTCATAAAAGTAATGTCCAGAATAACAGCTGTTATCGTATTTCTGTTATATTTAAACTATATTGGAAGGATACTCGTAGATACAAGGTATGGCTTCATCGTATATTTTGATTTAGAGAAATATTCCTAAAAAAATAAATTACTGACATTATTAGTTAGTTTTGGGATAATATTTCTGGAATTGATATAATCTAATTTGATATTTTCAAGAAATATATTCAAGATATACTTGTGGAAAGTGAAGATGAATTAGCAGAAGGTTTTGAATAAAATTCACAATAAATGATTTATTTGGATTAACAATATCTATAATAAGAGTGGCGACCGACACTTTTTAAGTAGACATGTTACAAATCTATGGATATCTAATGGAATCTAATTTGTACCATTCAGTAGGGACCGTAAAATTGAAACTAGAAAATAGTTGATCTTATTTTATCTATTTGTTGAAATAAATTGAAATAATTTCGCGACTGAGTGACCAAATCATATAAGAACTACCCTACAAATAATATTTCCGAAATGAATATTCGCTAGTGTCGAAATTTTGGGAATTTTATCAGAAAGGCAAATTATTACTACATATTACTACAATCAGTTAGTCATTTTATTGGATAACTATAACGCTTTTCACGTTCATGGTGCAGGACAGGTCTTGTGACAAGTACTATCAATCCATTCGATGTTTTGACTTACGCCATGAATTTTCATCCATATGAACGAAATCAACACTTCTGGCTCAAATTCATTACTATAAAATACAACTGTATTTAAAAGTAAACTGCTTTAAGATTATGTTTATATCCTAAATATTCTAAATTTTTATTCATTAGCTAAAATTAACTATATTTATTAGAATTAAATTTAATAAAACGGCAATGAATAAACTTTTCCGTGATGTCAGTCATTCATCTCATGACATGTAGGTTATATATTTATTCAAAGAACCAAAATATTCAACAACAAATCGTGCCAGTCTGAATATAGAACACATAAAATGTATTTATTTATTATAAAAGCTTATTTAATATAGAAGAACTACGGCAAATTTAAAATGATCAAATCTCCTTCAGATAATATTTTGAGATGCACTAATTGGCACTGATAGAAGACCGGAATAAAATTCAGCCTGCATATTGCCAAAATTAGCACAACCTATGATGTTCATTCGTTAAGAAAAGGAACTGATAAGTCTTACTCATGTTTCATGGCAGTGTTTTAACATTATTTTATTTAGGCTTATATTTAGATGCTGTGTCAAATTTTGAGAATTTCATATGCTTTTATTTACTTTCAATAAATGCTTTTTTTCTATGCCTGAGTTTGATCCTGAGCAACTACATCTAATGCAACACCTCTTTGTAAGTAAGCAATAAACTAAAATTTTTCTAGTGTATTTTGCTAAAAAAATAACTTGAAATTTTTAATTAATTTATTTCAAAACAATAACAAACAATTCAATATATAACTTTCAAGAAGAATATAATAAATACTTCAAAAGCTGCATTTATATTTATCAGAGGTGCTTAATTTAGTTTCTCTCTTTCAAAAAAGTTCAAGACATTCAACACAAGTTGCTGGGATTGTGAATTCAAAGGTTTCTCATGCATATTTGTAATAAATATAAATTCTTAACCGATAATCAATAAATAACTTAGTGAAAAGAATACTTACTGAAATGCATTAAAAATATCGTGTGTTCATTTGAAAAGTCAATCTAGGTTACTTTGAAATTTTGATAGAATAAGACGCATATATATTAGTATGTGTTTGTTGTTCCGTAAACGTAAATCCAAATGACATTTGATAATGTCAATCACATTTGTTATTAATTTGTATGTATGAAACTGTCAAAATATACGACTTCGTAGGTTAAGTAGTAAATGTTAATTTACGACATACTTCAAAATGTTCTCAGTAAATCACATGCTACTAGATTGACTTTTCAAATGAACACCCGTTAGTTCTTTGTGTTATGAAAAGATCATTATTTGCTAGATAGAAAGAACATTAATTAGAAAAGCAATAAAATAAACCAAAGTAAGATGTCAAAAGTCAAAATTTAATTATTCGACTATCGAGTACAGGAGTGTCATGGCGAGCAGATGACCACATGTTATCTCCGTCTGTCTTATTGGTCTTACAGCGAACACAATTGTTTAATGAAATGAGAATACATACATTGCAAGTGCGCATGTCCATGATAACGCCATGCAACTAATGACGTGAGTCAAAACATCTAGTGGACAGATACTGTCTATTAACAAGCAAAATTATATCCAAGTACAGGTGTCTTTGAAATAAAGAGATAAAGAGAAGAGACATGAAAACTGAAAAGATGTAATTATATAGAATATAAATCCAAAGAATTGTGAGTCAATGACGAAGCGAACCTCAAAATTAAAAACCCCTTGAAAGTTGTATTATGTGCCGCCTATGAATTGACAATATTTAGAATGCATATAAATAATAAATACCCCTATTGAACTTACATACACATACGCTACAGCGTATGTTTACATACGTAACAGCTGTCGATATTATGAAAACTATAACATTATTGCATGCTATGGTCAATAACCTCAGTCTACACTCACCGACATAATTAACCACCCACTATTTGAGTGTGCCATGCTTTTATGTTGACATCTAATCATAAACAACATCACTACTGTCATTTTTGTAAAAAAAATTCTTAAGAAACTACGATATTGTGTTTTTGACGTACATAGTTCGGGTTAGACTTTCTGCTTTTATGTTCTTCTTGTTGTAATTTCTAGTGTTGATATTCGTTTTATTTGTATCCTAATGTGAGTTAGAATAAAGTTTAAAAAATTCTAGATTTTAAAATGCCGATGGATACGTTACTGTGGCTAGGGCTGTCGCATTAGTCGATGACGGACGAAGTCAACGGTATGTGTCTAGAATTTTAGGAATACCACGCTCTACTGTGAAAGATGCCGTACAATGATTCGGTGAGACTGTTACGATGTGCGCCACAAATCCTAAACAAATCTTACGTTTACCCAAATCTTTATGGATAATGGCTCCTTCTGTGTCTGCTAATACCCACTTCTTCTGTTATTAGTCGCAGATTCAATCGCTGATCGTTTGTTAGCAACACACGTACAGGTTCAATATTTTCCGGTGTCCTGCTTGTCGATGGCCGGCTCTAACGCGGTTCGTCCTTCACAATTTTTTTTGCCAGCGCGAAAGTGTGCAAACCAATCCTACACACATTTTCTACTCCCCAATTTGAAGCAAAACTTAATGTTGTATCGTTGCTCTATGACTTTCCGACGCGCACTGCTCGGAACACTCTTGTTGAAATGAATGCAATGGCACTGCTTTAGCATCCTCCTGCAATCCCTGGCGGATTACAGGACCAGACATGTCCGTGCATGCCTATGGATACGAGCGACCTTGTTTCAAGCGTTGAGTACCGATATATTAGACTATTCACCGAATTTTATAGACATGCCTCGTATGCTCTGTAAGCTCTGTAGCGTTCTACTGCACCGTGAACATGGGACGTGCTATGGAAAATTATTGCCTTAGATGAGAAATCTGAAGATAAAATAAGGGTTATCAAGTTCTTGTAAAGTAAACTGAAAAATTAATATAAGTGAAACATTATTTATATACAGCGAATAGGTTTTAAAAACCAAAACATTTACATGCAAATGCTAAAATCTCACTTCCATGGACTTCTGTTTACTAATTGCAGGGCAATCATTTTTAAATTGTGTTAAAGATTTGACACAGAGAAGCAGTGTAATAGGTATATTCGAGGATGTCGTTAGAGAATTAAATTTTTTTAATTCTTAATATGTTTATTGCTGATATCCATTTCGGAACGTAAAAATATAATATTTATAATCAGACAAAGTCGAAGGATTACTTTGTATATTCGTATTAATTATATATTTGGGTTTCTGGTTTTTGTAAGTATTACATAGAAGAGATATTATTTATAATAAAAATATTTAATCTTTAAAAGAATTAATAGAACATATATATATTTTGTTATTATATTTATTATACTTATATTTTTTATAATAAAATTTTGTTGGAAAAAACCTGTTTTCACTCGTCAAAAACAAATACATCAAAATATGATATTTTTCGCGGCAATTATTTTATTAACATGTTATTTTATTTTAGTGTACAAATACGGAAGTCATCACAATATCAAAATAACCGAGGAAGATGATGAAAGAATATATCATTGCGAGTGTGGTAGAAAATATAAACATCTCAGGAATCTAACGCAGCACCAACGATTTGATTGTGGAAAGGAACCTAGATTCGCTTGTAAATTTTGCAATGCAAAATGCAGAACACGATCTAATTTGAGAAGTCACATGGCAACTCATTTCAAATTTTTAAAGCCCAACCAAATATGTTGATTCCATCATTTATAGAGAGTTTGTTATTTAATTTTATTATTGAACTGAATTTAAATTTAGGTAATATACCTCTAATTCTTTTTTGCATTTAGTTGCTTGCATATACCAGGCGTCCCATTTATTCTTCAAAATAATCCGTGTGCAGGTACCGTATTGGTTTGTCCATAACATTTTTCAATTTTACCATAAAAAAATATAAATTCAGCTATAACTCGGAATTCAAAAAATATTGTTTTTGCAAACTTCATTTGTCATTTTTAATTTTTCCTATCCTACTGCTCGATAGTAACTCCAAAGGAAAAAAAATTGAATAGTTAATGAAACCAAATATTTTGTTTGGAAGAAAATGTTACTTCACTAATTTTTTCAAAATCTCGTCGATTTTAAAATCTATTACCTGTTTCCTAAAAAATAGTATTATTGTCCAATTTCACCGTTTTCTAAATAATTACAACTGAAATTATAGATTATCTTGACTTCTAGAAACACATATCACAAAATGATTGTATAACTAATAATAATTTGAATTAAATGCATGTGAGAATTAATACATAATTATTAAAATCTCATCCCACACGCAATTGTTTAATTTTTTGCGTGAATTCTATAAGCTGACAAGATTGATCCTGCTGAATAATGTAGGCGCAACACGTCGCGACCTCAACCATCCAGGTTGTGAGGATAAATGAAAAAATGTATTAAAGTCACGTCTGTCTATCTCGAAAAGTACATATTCTAGCATTTCGTTCTCATTAGAACTCGTCAGTACACGATATTCGGAGATTAATAATTTCTTGTTCCAGTTGAAGAAAAACATTTTCACTTGTACATTATTTTCAATTTTATTTCGTGTTGGGCTTAAAAACAAAAACATGTTATTCTGGAATTATTACCATTAACAATTAACAAAAATAACAGTAGTAGTAGTGCTTCTTTATTATTGTTGTGATATTTTATATTTTCCGACTGGTTCTTCAGGGGAACACTCAAATTAAAAAAATATTTTGGGTTAACATTTAACATTTGTCTGTACATTGAAACTCAGTCAGCTGCTTCATCTTTTTCTTTACCGTTGCTATATATATATATATATATATATATATATATATATATATATATATATATCGGGTTACAACGTTTTACGTCTTCCGATTCCTAATCGCCATTCCCCTCTGTTCATCCATAGGCCCTCCTCCAGATCCGTCTCTCGAATTTCTTTATCCACTCCGTCTCTCCAGCTTCTGCGCGGTCTTCCTCGGGGTTCCTTGGGGGTTCCAGTTTAGCACTTTCTTTGGGATCCTGTGTTCTGGCATTCTTTGGACGTGCCCATACCATATTAGCTGTTTGGTTATAATGTCATCTATAATGTCATGTTGTATTCCCATTTCTTGTCTAATGGTTTCATTTGGGACTCTATCTCTCCGGGATTTTCCTGCCGCTCTTCTCCAGAAGTCCATTTCTGTGGCTTTTATCTTTCTTTTTGTTTTTTCTTTTATCGGCCACACCTCCGAGCTATATGTTAATATACTTTTCACGATGGAATTGTAAATCCTTTTTTTATTTTCTTTTGTAATGGTCTTCTCCCACAGAATACTGTTCAACATGGAAGTAGCTCTTCTTCCCTGTATATTTCTGTCTGATATTGCCTCATCTAGTGTCCCATCCTTGGATATGCTTGGATCCTTGGATGCATCCTTGG
The DNA here is from genome assembly GCA_935421215.2 of Melolontha melolontha. Taxonomy (NCBI): domain Eukaryota; kingdom Metazoa; phylum Arthropoda; class Insecta; order Coleoptera; family Scarabaeidae; genus Melolontha; species Melolontha melolontha. Next base: position 47,411,327 of record OW285235.1, on the reverse strand, counting down.
ATGCTTCTATCATTAATATCATATAGCAGTCACTATTTCATACGCTCCCTTCAAACCCTTTGTTTACGTTAACGGATACACCGCCTTAAGTTGACGCATTGAATAAGAGACCGTCTTGTCCAAAACAGAACTGATACATCTTAGCAAACAAGATCCGCGTCATGCTAAATACGTTCCCGTAATTCATGTCGAGCTTCGACAGGTGTAGCATAAACCTTGGCTTTCATAAATCCCCAGAAGTAAAAGTCAAGGATATTAATATTAAGTGATCTTGGTGGCCATTTTACTAGTGCGTCTTTACAACGGCCAGTCGAGCGTCTTGCAAACTGTATTTAAAAATTGCCGCACCTCCAAAGCATTTGATAAATTCTCAACACCCCACCTCGTATCTCAGTCAACACACATCTGCGTCTAAGAGTAGATAACCCCACATTATGTTAGCGCGAGGTACCTGCATACGGATGTCTTGAAACATAAACACGCCGTATAAATAAGTATTTCTGATCAAAAACTAGATTTATATACACGAGTATATATGTAAATAACTATATATTTTATTGTTATGCCTATAATTAAATATTTAATAAAACTTGTTGATGCATAATTGCTTTATTCTGTTCAATAGAGGAGGCTGATGTTTTGCAAGTTAAGAAAAGGTTTTATTTCTCTTATAGTATATCTGAATGTATCGGAGTATTATTTTGAAAAAGTTAATTTAAGAAAAGTCTTTACCACAATGAAGCCTTAAATCCCGAATTCGTATTTCAACAACTAAGCTGCCATCATCAGAAATAGAAAAAATATTAAACCCAAAACCTTGGCACAAGCTTACACAAGCAAAGTACATTACTCTATCACCAACGTGTTAATACTCCAGTAATGTACTTTGTTTGTGAAAAGTATGTGGTAGGGTTCCGACTATTTTTCCTACTGCTGACGATGACATCTTTGTTCTCGAAATACGTCTCCAGTGTTTAATATTTGTTTATATAATAAATGCAATTTGTCAATATTTAAGTATACACTTTATTCCAAAATTATGGCACCGGCATAACATTTATATGATTGATTATCGTACTAACATGGGAGGAAATAGCAGTACATATATATAATTGAATCTTTTTATTAATTTCGAAGAGAAATAATTTGCAAAAATAGGTCATTCTTGTGGCCTTACAAATTGTCATAAATCCAATTATTTATATGAATATTTACAAAATTCAATTATTATCGTCTGAGGAAATGAAAATAATTTATAATCTTACATTATCTATTTTGTCAATCTTTAAATTTTTTTTTGTTCGAGTCGACAATTTTAATACAAAACTATTTTTTGTGTTACTTATAAGTGAATTAAACTGGAGATTGTGTCTGACTAGATAAAACTTAATTAAAAATAAACCTTTACCACAATGTAGTTTTAATCTTGTATATATGTTTCGACAATCAAGTTGTCATCTTCTGCAGTACGCTTGCTTGTGTAAAGTGTATGTTTGTGCTCCAAGCGTTTATTTTCTTCTTCGGCTGAAGATAGCAAGTTAGTAGACGAAATAATATTCAGGATTAAAACTACATTATAGTAAAGATTTTTTTCTTTATTAACTTTATATAATAAATCAAATAATAAATGAAAATATAATAATCATAATGCAAAATATGTGAAATATACTTAAATTTTTATTCGAGGCGATTGTTAAAGAAAGTTTAGTATAAAATTAACAATGTACTTGAATTAATTTATAGTTCCAAAATAATTACGCGTTTAAAAACATTATTTAATAATTAAAAAATGAAATCTGCGAAAAATAATTTTAGAGAAGAGGTTAAAGGAATATGAAACAATTGAGTTAAATGTAACTTATGAATAATTTGATTTTTGATGCATAAATCACTTTTTGAAATTTACTACCAGTCAAGTACTTAAAAATGAATTGAACCGATTTTTACAATTGTTGTAAATAACTTCATACAACAGAAAATGGTTTTGAAATAATTTATCTATGTATTTAACTATTAATAATTAGAAACATATTATACTGGGTTTTTCATCTTCCTTTTAAATTCGTATACTATGTAAAACAGTTCCATGCCCCCCTTTTTTTTTATCAGAAACCATTCTAGAAATAAGTCTGTTGCCGGAAGTGCAGACAAATAAATATATTTTGGTAAAATATTTGTTATTCAGATTTTTTAGCTTTTTCCACTCTTGTGGAGCGATGCTTGCAAGAAATATTGGTCATAATAATTATTATCATCATAATATTCTCCCACCAATATTCTAAGGTGTTTCGTTCAAAGTTGCTGATTCTTTATTTTCATCTTTTATAAATTTCCTGTATTTTTCTTGTCTTCTGCCATTTTTTTGACTGGATGCCAGCATTCCCTCTCACCTTTAGAATCTTTTTTGCATCACTGTTCCACTTGCGCTTAGGCCTTTCTTTTTTGATTGCTGCTGAGGTTCCGGGCTAGAACAACCTTCTTGGCCGACGTTTTGTACACTGTTACAAGTCACATCCGCAGGACTGCTACTACTGTTGTTGCACTGAAGCTGAAAGTCTGTTAGTTTTTGAGACGGGGTCATATTGGGGCTGTTCCGATTTGCCCGGTATTGCATAGAGGATATCTGTCAACACGGTTGATAATGTTGGGATGCTTTATGATTTCCATGATTTCACTTATTTTTTAGTTAAAGTGATAGGGGTTGCGGAATAAAATATGGGCAAATTGAAATTTAATTTGGTATTCAGTTTCCATTCAACGTAGCTTCAGAAGCAGCAGATCTTGCAACAATCTGTGTTCAGTAACACGAGTGCTTGCTGAACGTTTGTCCCTATATATACACTGCCAAGCGAGCATGTAATTCTGTAAATACCAAGTTTGGGCCGATAATGTGGAATGTGTTTTAAAGATAGTTTTGGTGTTATGTTTGATATAGATTTTACTGATACGATACGTAATGCCTTGTTGCTTTTTTTATGCGTTTAATAACGGTGTTGGATATACACCAAATACCTACGCACCATAAATCAACATCTTAACCTTAGTTCGTCCAGTTTCGTTTCTCAACAAACTTCTGCCACTTCTAAAGCCATATACCTTATATACAAGGCGTAATCAATTGTTTCAGCTAAATCCTTATCAAATATAACATCAAAACCAACTACCACATCATCAGCCTCCTTTTCTGTTATGAACAGCCATTTATAGACCTTTGGTGCTTACAGAATTCAATATTCTGGTGGCAGTGTATATACCGCCTGATTCTGAGCAAACGCAACGATGCGAACGTATGAATATTTCTCCCGCTTCGAATACAATTCCCCTGAACGCGTTTAGCCAATCACAAATCAGTCTGTCGCGCAACCATTTAACAACTAATGTCACAAATTAGTGTCACCCTATACGGAGTCTCTTAAGCGTTTGAATAGTGAAAATAAGAAAATAAGAAAAGAAAATAGACATTACTGGTTCTGTACAAAATTTAAAACCATTATTCCCAAATCGCAGAGTTCCTAATGATAGTACTTTAGTATGCGCTGCAATATAACTAAATTGAAATTTGACACTTAGCGATATTTCCAATGATTTAGGCATATGCTGCTCTTCCGTTAACCGCATACTAAAATTAAATGGTTTTCGTAATTATAAATATTCCAAACATCATCAATTATTTTACGGTGATGAGTTTAAACGGATGAATTTCCGTTATTATATAATTAATTTCTCATTATGAACAATTTATTTTATTATCTGTAAGAGTAAATTTTTCTTAACATTACTAGAATTTAATTTAGTTTTTATTTATTTCTGAAGTTTATTTAGCTTACTATGAACAGTTTTTGTGACCTTTATTATTAAAATTTAATTTATTAAATCTCTTGATGCCTTATTTGCAATTTTATTAACCGCTTATTAATAATTTCATTACGGTTTGTAGAATAACGTATTGCAATTTACTCATTACCATAACACAGGACTAAACAATTTATAGTCCTTTAATAGTAATTTGGTAATCAGATAATTTTTCTTACGCGGCTCCATAATATGTAAGTATGTATGATATATGACATTGATGTTGACACGCCTACAGCATTCAGGGGAATTGAATTCGAAGCGGGAGAAATATTCATACATTCGGATCGTTGCGTTTGCTCAGAATTAGGCGGTATACATCGGTGATAAAAAGCGTTCCGTAATTACGTTGTATTAACAATAAAATTCCTGAATCTATACAAAACCATAAAAATGCCAATAATATCAACGGAGATCACAAAAAACCGACAAAAAAGTCAGTTTCATTGTATTGCATATGTATAAAAAAGGCAAACTAATTAAAGGACAATCTTTATAAACCTTCTCAAGAAACTGATAACGCGACTAGCAAAACTTCAGGAAATACACTTCAACCACGAGCTAAGCTAAACCCGAAAGAAGATTCCTTCGTAGAAAACAATATTTAAGACGATACTAAAAATGATCGATTATTTTATAGAATAGATGATTCATTACCAATAATAATCGCCTTTTCATTATTTTCGCTTACCTTTTTCTATATAACAATAGAACGTTAATCAGTAAAGTTTCAAAAACCTAGATTTATTTGTTCTTCCGTAGAAATTTGCGAAAAGCCCTTGAACAGGTCAAATTAATTTGTTTTAAAGGGAATACTTTGAGATCATTTTAATTTTTTCACCTGCTTCCGTTTTGAAGTTATGACGTCACAGACTTTTTTTTATAATTGCCTTTTTTAATGAATTTGAATAGATCATTCTGATCAACTCTGATTTAAAAGTAATATGTTCAGCTTTATGGCCAATAGTTCCCGAGATATTAATTTATGAAAGTAAAACATGTAGACTATATTTTGTAGTGTAGTGGGGAATCGGTCGTCACAAAAAAATATTCACGAACAAAAAAACTAATGACTTGTTTTAAGATAAGATGTAAAATAATACGTACCTACTAGGGCTGGACGAAGTGTCGATACATCGTTCAATACCCGATACCATAACTGATATGGATTCCTCGATACCTCAGATAACGAAGGTATCGCTTCCTAGGAATCTATACTGGGGTATTGATACTAAGAAACCAATGTCAGAGTATCGATACCAAGGAACCGATACCAACGAACCGATACTAAGGTATCGATACCAAGAAGGCGATGCTAACTATAGAAATGACTGGAATCTATCTTAAGGTATACCGAAGTATTCATTCCAAAGTATCGACTCCAAGCATCGATACCAAGATAGTATGTCGGTATCGCTTTATTTTGGAATCGGTTAACCTTCTACACGTCTCTTACCTACATATTGGTATTTGTAGCAATTTCCATTTCTTTATTTAATAGGGCCGTTTATTGCATTTGTGTTGCAAGTTTAATTTATGATTTATACAAATGGAGATTAATAAGGTATAAGAAAGTGGCGTCGAGAATTCTTATAAAGCTATTGTAGGTATGAAATGTGCTTTTAATCATTTTGTATAATTTTGTACTAGCACGCACATCTGTATACACGCTGATTCATTTTCGGTCCTCACCATGGGGATCTCGCTTATTATTAGTATAGGTTTAAATTTGGCAAAGTTGTTAAATTTTGTGTTTGTTATAAATCCGTAAAGAAAATGGACCTGTGACAAATGACCTTCGTTATTTAAAAAAAAAACGCGTTAACCCCATTTTCTTTTTTTACCTGTAGCACAGACATTTGGCCTTGTAGAGAAAAAATAAAAACACATTCTTGTGCCATTTCTAAACCTCTATCCAGTGGTGTACTCTAAATTTTTATACGACGTTTCGTTTCTTTCTGGCCATCATCAACTATCTAATTTCTTATAGGCGCCATATTGGATTTAGATATCTTCAGAAAGAGTTTTTTTTTCTGATTTCAACCATGTACCACATGCTGACTAAAGTTTTTGACATTAGGTTTTATTTGAAAGAATAAATTATAAGATTAAATAAGGTAGCCATGGAATTTCAATCTGTCAAACATTTCATTTATTGTTCATTAATAATACAAAAATGTCATACACTTACGAAGAGAAACGAGATATGATAAGTATTTTTTATTCTTCGTACCGAAATTCAACAGTAGCGAGTACAAGATATCTACAATTATATCCAGAACGACAACAGCCTCATCGTACCATTTTTCTAGATCTCGACAGAAATTTGGTCGAGAATGGATCATTTACTAAGCCGCGTAATGGTCAAGACAGCAGGAATTTAAATGAAAATCGACAAGATATTTTACAAATGGTAAATTTAAAGCGTGTTTTCAAATTTCATGTTAATCTTGTATTTTTATAGATAAATAATAATCCATCAATTTCTACACGCGAAGTAGCGTCAGAATTAAATTTGTGCCAGTCCAGAGTTTGGAGAACTTTACATAAAAGTAGGTTTAAACCATACAGGATCCATGTTAGTCACTCTTTACTGCCTGGAGATAATTTGAGAAGGCTAGAATATTGTAATTGGTTAATGGGAAGGATAGAAAATGACGAAAATTTTTTAAGCAAAATCATCTGGTCAGATGTAACAAAATTTACAAATTCTGGAATTTTCAACAGAAATACGGAGCACTATTGGGCAGTACAAAATCCCCGACAAAACAGGGCTCGAAGACCACAACATCGTTTTGGAATAAACGTTTGGATGGGTATTTTGGCAAATCGTCTCTTGGGACCAGTTATGTATGAAGAACATTTAAATGGAGAAAGATATTTAAACATTTTACGTACATACGTATCTGACTATCTTGACGACAATATCCCATTAAATCAATTACAATATTTATGGTGGCAACAAGATGGCGCACCAGCACACAATGCAGCTGTTGTTAGAAATTTCTTAAATCAAGAGTTTGCAAACCGTTGGATTGGAAATAGGGAGTTGTTGAATGGCCTGCGAGATCACCTGATTTAAGTCCGCTAGATTTTTTTTATGGGGGTATGTTAAAAATAATATTTATAAAGTAGATGCGCCACAAAACATTGAAGAATTACGAGACGAGACTTCAGAATGCCTTCGATGCAGTTCCTAGAAGAACTATACAAAGGACAGTACAAAATGCCAGAAGGCGTGCCCAATTGTGCATTACCGAAGATGGCCAGATAATTGAACATTTACTGTAATTGTTATTGTTTACTTTTCTATGTATTTTTATTAATGTTTTTGTTATCTTGTACTCGCTGCTGTTGAATTTCGTTTCGAAGAATAAAAAATACTTATCATATCTCGTTTCTCTTCGTTAGTGTATGACATTTTTGTATTATTAATGAACAATAAATGAAATGTTTGACAGATTGAAATTCCAAAGGAATCTTTTAATTTATTCTTTCAAATAAAACCTAATGTCAAAAACTTTAGTCAAAATGTGGTACATGGTTGAAATCGGAAAAAAAACTCTTTCTGAAGATGTCTAAATCCAATATGGCGCCTATAAGAAATTAGATAGCTGATGATGGACAGAAAGAAACGAAACGTCGTATAAAAATTTAGAGTACACCACTGGATAGAGGTTTAGAAATGGCCACAAGGATGTGTTTTTATTTTTCCTCTACAAAGCCAAATGTCGGTGCTACAGGTAAAAGAAGAAAATGGGGTTTTCGCGTTTTTTTTTTTAATAACGAAGGTAATTTGTCACAGGTTTATTTACTTTACGGATTTATAACAAACACAAAATTTAACAACTTTGCCAAATTTAAACCTATACTCTATCTCCAATAATAAGCGAGATCCCGATGGTGAGGGCCGAAAATGAATCAGCCTGTATATTATCTTACCTCTGTGCATTTTTTTAAACGTATATAAAGGATGCAATAACTTTTTAAGTAAAGAATTTTTATGGATGTATGCATTATATATATATATATATATATATATATAACATTTGATAAATTATTGGAGTTTTTCGGCTTTTATATATGTATATTTATATATATATATATGTATATAAAATAAAATAAATTAAAAGCGGGCAAGCGGTCCGTCAATTAAAAAACTCATTTATTAAGTATCCCTATATTTCGCAACAACTTTGTTGCTTCTTCCGGAGATAAAAATATAGAGTTGAAAAAATAATTAAAGTGATGTACAAGGACAATCAAATTGATTGGATTTTTTATTTTTTTCAACTCTACATTTTTATCTCCGGAAGAAGCAACAAAGTTGTTGCGAAATATAGGGATATTTAATAAATGAGTTTTTTGGTTGACAGACCGCTTGCCTGCTTTTAATTTATTTTATTCAATATATTACGGTCGATAATTTCGTTTAAATTATTTATATATATATATATATATATATATATATATATATATATATATTTATATATATATATATTTAAAAGGATGTCGTTGAATTTTACAATATGCGTAGCAAATATCCATATTATGACATAATAACTACAATTATTACAAAAAAATACAAAATATCACAATATCGTAAATTTCATACTTTAGATATGGTAGAATCAGAAATTAATTTTATATCTCTTGAAACCGATATTAAACAATCGATACCTAGAAAACGGGTTATGAATACTGATTCCTAAGTATCGAATCAAGGTATCGATTCCATAGTATCGATCCAAGGTATCGATTCCAAAATATCGATACCTCGATTGGTATCGATACCCGATACCGAAAACGTAGATATAGTCCAGTCCCAGTACCAACTACTAAATGAGTTACAAACATAGTAATAACGATAGGGACAAAATTTAATTAGATGTTCAAATTGTTGCCCATTTTGTGCTTGGCAGTATGCCAATGGATGTCGAAATGCCAATCAAAAGATTTTGGCGAACTTCTGGCTATATGTTTCTTATCTCGGGTTGGAAATACTTTGAGGCTCATTTAATTTTTCCACCTCTCTCCGTTTTTTTTCGCGTCTTAGTCCATTGATCAACGAGCAGATGCAATTATACATCGCCGCTCAGGAGGACCGTAACAGTGGATTAATTTCTAATACCGACAATTTATAAATAACATTAATTTGGTTTTATACATAGAGATATAATACAATAAAACACAATAAGTAAATGAATGAAGGGAGGAGGTTGTATTTAAAAAAAGACTCTGACGTCATAACTTCAAAGCGGAAAGAGGTGGCAAAATGAAAGTGGTCTCAAAGAATTTCTTTCAAAGTAAATTAGTTTGACCTGTTCAAGCTTTTATCGCAAATTCCTCCAGGGGAACAAATAATCCAAGTTTTGAAACTTTATACACTCTCTGTGTACAGGTGGTTGGTTTTTCATTGTACACTCAATATTTTCGTTGAGAGTATCGTATTTAAAACAAATCAAAACGTATCCGACACTACTTTTTACCGTCTTTCCGATTCTTTGAAAGAGAGTGCTACTACCATTTTTTTCGTTGGGCAATGAATAGCGCCAGCAAAATAACAACAAAAAGAAACACATAAATAGGATATATGTATTAGTTAAAGAATAATAGAAATCCAATAAAAATACTATTGAAGAAATTGTTCAAAATGTCCACCATTTTCGTTTCGATAAAGTACAATAGACCTTATTGTTGATAAATTCCCAGACAAAAAATCTGATATTGAAAAGTCAGGTGATCTCGGAGGCCGTAAATGTAGCCCTTTATTTCCAATCCACATATTTTCAAATTCTAATTGTAGAAAATTTGTTACTAATTGCGCGTTATGCGCTCATGCGCCCTCATATTGGAACCACATTTGCCTCCAAATAGGCAGATAGCTCTAGATATTCTTGAAATTCAGTTTCAAGAAAGTTTAAATATTGGTTTCATTAAGTGTGCCTGTATAAAAATAGGGTCCCAGTAACTGATCCCCTATCACACCTATTCAGCCATTTGTAGAAAAACGTATTGCACATCGAATTTGCTGGATCCTACGGGCATTCACGGCAACCCAAAATTGATTATAAATGCTAAACTGTATCACCTCAGCAACTCGTTTACGAACTGACGTTTAAATAATATTTTGTTTTTTACTCGGTTATATTTCCAAAAGAAAGTTTTTACTTTTGTTATTATGGCGTTAGTCATTGCCCATATATATATATATATATATATATATATATATATATATATATATATATATATATAAATATATATATGTGGATAGGAAAAAATGGATAGGAAAAAATCCAGCTAAATTAAACTCTATTACTTAAGTCAGTTCTTAATTTTTTCTCCCAATATTTCGCATCAAAATCGTATGCTTCCTCAGGAGGTCAAAATGTGAACTGTTTTTTGTATGGAGAAATTACCCGTCACAATATTCATGTTTGCAATATTTTAAAGTAATTCGACTAACTACAATGGCTTACACATAGTTTACTCCGAAGGTACAGTTTAAAAGCCAGGACAACACACATTTAAATGAGAGGCACACGTGTAGTTGTGACAGATAACATGTGTTTGTGCTGGGACTGCTTTTGTTCGTCACAACTACACGTGTGCGTCTCTTTTAAATGTGTTTGTCCTGGCTTTTAAACTGTACCTTCGGAGTAAACTATGTGTAAGCCATTGTTATTAGTCGAATTACTTTAAAATATTGCAAACATTATGAATACTGCGACGGGTAATTTCTCCATACAAATAACAGTTCACATTTTGACCCCCTGAGGAAACATACGATTTTGATGCGAAATATTGGTAGAAAAAATAAAGAACTGACTTAATAGAGTTTAATTTTGCTGGATTCCCCCACCCCAAAAAAAAAACATTTTTTCCTTTCCATGCATGTTCTAACGGCAAGAACTCCTGGTCTAAATATATATATATATATAACGTGTGTTCATTTGAAAAGTCAATCTAGGTTACTTTGAAATTTTGATAGAATAAGACGCAAATATATTAGTATGTGTTTGTTGTTCCGCAAACGTAAATCCAAATGACATTTGATAATGTCAATCACAAATATCAGTTAGTGCATAAAATAATCGTGCGTCGATTCTGGTTTAAATAAATTACTTCTCAGTTTTAAAATGGCTTTCACTTTAGAACATAAAATTTTTTTAGTCCAGGCTTATTTTCGAAGTGGTAATAAAATTGATGGTTTATGGGTTTATTCAGTTCAAGATTGCATGGTAGAATTTCAAGTTGAATTTTCACATTTCGTAATACATTATATACAATTTAAGAATACTTTGGATAGAACTTTAAAACTTTTTTCTGAAACTGGTAGTCTCTTAAGAAAATCAGGCAGCGGAGCAGTTAAGAATCGTACACCTCAAGTTGTCAATCGTGTTGAAGAAATAATGGAAAATGAACCACAAACATCTGTTCGACATTTGAGTCAACAAATAAACCTTTCTGTTGGTACAACTCACAAGTTATTAAAAAAAGATATGCAACTTTATCCATACCGTGTCACAGCAGTACAAGAATTGTTAGAAATTGATTACACACGTAGACTACAGTTTTGTAATTGGTTTGTAAGTACGAACAATAATGGAGAACTTTCGCAAAGAGTCATCTTTACTGATGAAGCATGGTTTTATAAAACGGGATACCTAAATTCACAAAATACAAGAATTTGGAGTAGTGAAAATCCACATGCAGTTAATGAAGAATCGCTACATTTGTGTTTGTGCTTGGGCAGCGATAAGCCAAAGGCGAATCATTGGACCAATATGTTTTCAGGGAACGTTAACTGCTCAAAGGTACCGTACGGAAATTTTACAACCATTTGTCAATCAGTTGCATGATGATGAACTTCAAAATGCATATATCCTACAAGACGGAGCACCTTGTCACTGTACTGCAGAATCTTTGGATTATTTAAGAGAATTTTTTGATGAGCGTATAAAGCGTATGAGCGTCGAAATACTGAAATTGCCTGGCCTACACGTTCATGCGATTTAACACCTTGCGACTTCTTTTTGTGGCCTTATCTAAAAAATAACGTATTTCGAACACCTATATTGAATTTGAATGATATGCTACAGAGAATCGAACAGAAATGCATGGAAATTAATAACAATCCAGTAATGTTGCAGAATATTATCAGAAATTTTGAACGGAGGATTTTAAAGTGCATTGATCTTGAAGGACAACATTTTCAACATTTGTTATAGTTTTCAATAAATACCTATTATTTGTTATTTATTTGTATGTATGAAACTGTCAAAATATACAATTTCGTAGGTTAATTAGTAAATTTTAATTTACGACATACTTCAAAATGTTCTCAGTAAATCACATGCTACTAGATTGACTTTTCAAATGAACACTTGTTATATATATATATATATATATATATATATATATATATATATATTTTCTTTCAGGTTTCCGCGGTGAGAAGACTTACATGTGAGACTTACTTGTGAGAAGACGTACATCGGCCAAACAAATAGAAGGGTAAACGTAAGAAGAGACGAACACCAAAACTCCGTAAGAAAAAACGAGAAAACTTCATCTTTGGCTCAGCATGTAAAGGAAACGTCCCACACGATAGACTTCAGCAATACCAAATTATTGGCGAACGTAGAACATATGAAAACCAGAATTATCAGGGAAGCTATCGAAATTGAGAAACGTCCGGACAATTTGAATTCGCGAGATGATACCCAGAGGCTACCAACAGCATGGAAACCAGTATTAAGCAAAGAAGTTGTCAACAAGAAACAACAAACAAAAACACCGCAACCCAGCCAGCCCACTCCAGCTACAGGCCCAACGACACGGAGTCGCGCACATACTCAACCAAGTGTAATCAACCAGAACGATAAGCAGGTATATAACAACCATCTTAAACTCGACTACGTCAGTTTACGAGTAACCAGAAGCAGAAGCAGACAGTTATCGCAGACCTGAAGATGGCAAATGTGATTTTGCCGAAACGTCGTCCAGAAACCAGCGCCGGTCTTTACAAAGACCAAACAATGGAAACGCGGAAGAAAACCCGGAATCCAGTTACAACACATATATATATATATATATATATATATATATATATATATATATTGCATATACTTATAATCGGGATTGAATAAGCTAGCTAAATATCCACTAATATACATATAAGGTTTTCAATAATAAAAAATAATTTCAGTAGGTCATCTTTTGTTTTACAAGTTATAGCACTCTATTTCACAGGATCGGAAAGAGGGGAAAAGATAGTATCAGATACGTTTTGATTTCTTTAAAATACGATACCCTGAACAATTAAAAATCAACCACTCTGCATAGCCAAAAGCAAGTGTGCTAAATAATTACAAAAAGCTTTACAAACCCATCAATTATATTTAAAACATTATAATTACAATATATGTATTAGGTTGGAACCAGTTTAAATTATCTTAATACATAAAATCACTAAACGAATATTCCAAATTAGAACCCATAACTTTCAAGATCCTACGCTAGTGCCATTGTGGTTACAATGGGTTCAAAACAATATTCAATATTCTAAATCACGTTAAAAAGGAACAGAAATTCGTAATTAGGCAGTTTTTTGTTTTGTATGGATTACATTTATGTTTCTGTTATATTTTCTGTTATCTGTATTTTTTATCGATTTATATTAACTTTTATAAATTTTTAAGAACTTATTTCGTTTATTATATTGCTTTTGTGATTAACATTTTGTTCGTTCCCGCTGTATTTTTATGTTTATTTAATTTATTAATTCATTTTTCATTAAGTTACTCTTTCTACGTTGATTTTCTTTCTCTTTTTTTTTGGTTTGGTTCGTAACGTAGTTCTTATTTTTCAGAATACCTTGAATTGGAACAAATAATACCGCCTGATTCTAATCAAACCTTACGGTCGCTATTGAGAAATCCTTTAGCGAAAGACGTGATGAAGACCAAAAGAGACAATGGACGCGCTATGAGTAAATTTAAGGAAGACATAGATGCGATTGCCCGTCCAGGTTACAGTAGTGAATCGCAATTTGCTTGTCGTCATTGTGGTAAAAGATACCGTTGGAAATCTACGATGAGACGTCACGAACAAGTCGAATGTGGTGGCAAAGAGCCGAGCTTTCAATGCCCCAGGTGTCCGTATAAAGCGAAACAAAAAGGCAATCTAGGGGTACATATTAGGAAACACCATTCTTAACTATTCCTTTATTCAAATATGCATTTTTAGTATTGTAACCCTGTATAGAGATATACCTAAAACGAAACGTCGTAATCAAATTATTCAAATTTGTGAATAGAAGTAAAATTGGTGACGACCTTTTATTTAGTTGTATATGCATTTGTATACATCCTACTCCAATATTAATTTTTAGATATTCACTTTTTAGTTTTATACAATAAAACACATTGTAGATAGCAAGTGCATTAGTCAAAGGAAATGGGCAATAATTATTTATTAGTATCTTCACCTTATTCTGAAGTTATATACCTGAACTTGTGCATTGTCTACTAATAAAATAAGACTTTATACGTCAAAACAAAATAATTAAAAAAATTTCTCACTATTATTTCTAGAATTCTCTTATTTTAAAGGATTCGTCAATATTCTCCCAACGATATCAAAATTGTAGCGAAAGTGAATTATGGAATCTGCATTATCAAACAATAACCACATAAATTACTTGTGCAAAGCAATGACCATATTTAAACAAACAATTAATTTAAAAAATGGCAAACACCTTGCCTTCAATGAAGCTATCGATACCGCGCGTCCTTGATAGAAAAAGAGAACATATGAAAAATAGAGATATGTAATTATATAGAATATGAATGCAAAATGTTTTCCGCAAATTCCTTCAAAGACACGAGAAAAAAAAGACAAAGGTATTTAAAAAATATTTGTCCCGCTAATGCATTTTGTTCCTAACGAGAGTTCAATTAGTCTTTACGTCCGGGGTAGCTATGTATTGTAAAACGCATGTCGTTACTAATTTATAAATGTCATTAATTACTACTTACTTGACAGAAGTTTGACTTAAGTCAAGACATACATTACCTATTTTCTGTGTGTCACTTAATAGGTTATATTAATAATTTAAGCACAGACATGCGTTTACAAGTCCATGACTGTCCAGGACGTAAAGACTAATTGAACGTTTGTTACTATAACTAAGAGTTTACAGCTGATATATTCGTACGTACTCGTTTTGAGGTTATCAAACCCAAAGCATACAAAGCTGCTGTCTTGATAGAGTTTTTATAACATCGACAGGTGCCTAAACAATGTTATCTTCTAGAGTGTTTATAAACATAAACATTGCAGCGTATGTTTTGGTGTAAATTCAATCGAGATATTTTTATAAACATTCTGAATCCAGAGGCGGCACATAATACAATTTTCAGAGGGTTTTTAATTTTGGGGTTTGCTTCGTAATTAACTCACAGTTTTTTGTGGATACATATTCTATATAATTGTATCTTTCTATTTTTTTTCATACGTTGTCTTTTTCTTTTAAGGACATCCTGTATATTTTGCTATAAGGAGTCCTATTATTAACGAATCACTTTTGTACTTCTACATGAGAACGTTAATAATCTGCTTGTGTAGATAGTAACAGCTGAAGTCATTATCCTATGTTGTACTTACTAATTTGATTAGATTGAGGCACAAATGTGATAGAAGTAATAAAATTAATATGAGTAATTTAATTAATATCATACTATGACTTAATGGTAACATAAGGGAAGGACCATACATTGGAGCAAAAATACCTGCTCGCTTAAAATATATGGCATTCTTGTATCTACTCCAAGTAATGGAATCCATTCATATGTAGAACCTAACTCAACAAGAAGGAAACCTTGATATCCAAACAGTTTGAAATTATTATTTTTTCTATTTTGCGTTCGTAATGAACCCATGATGGAAGCCAAAACAATATCGAAATGAACTTCATTTTAACACTTTGTTTTTCATTTTTCAATTCAGTGTCGTTTGATGTTAAGAATTTAAGTACCTTTGACAGAAAAGATATACATAGAAAGGAAAAATGCTACCCAAACAACATATATTGTATAAAATTGAAACAGAAATTAATTTTTTTTACACCAAATTTCAAAATTCTATTGGCATTTTTCATATGCATCACCTAACTTTTTTGTGCATCTTGGGAAAGACCACTAGCTTATATAATCAAAATTTTAAGAACGGGAAAGCTGAAGAAGATTTATAAATAATATTTTGTTTATTTTATTCGAATATCCTCTTGTGTTAATTTTATTTTATTATATTTTATATTTATGTAACAATCGTAACTGGTTTACGATTAAATTAATATTCAAAATAAAACTCTGTACTTTAAAATTAATTAATTTCAATTTATTAATGTAAAAAATGCAACATAGAAAAAATAGTATGACAAACTCGTTTCATAAGGTCTTTTATTACACTCGTTCTGACCGCTATCGCGGCTCGTTTTCTAAGCATGAACTCATGCGACAAAATGGAGCCTTTTAATATACAATTAGAACACTACACACAGGAAAATTTCACCAATTAATCGATTTCATAACTTTGTCTGTACCACCTTTATCTGGCTCCGTAATCAATAAAACATATCACCAATCTAAATTACAATAAAACGAAACACCTACCTGTACATTGTAATTGATCATATCTCTTTAATAGCAACTTCGAAGGTAATCATGTATTGTGTATCTAAAAGCAAGAATAAAGTGCATCTTCTTAAAGAAGACTAGCTCAAATAATCTAAATTTAAAGAACGTGAAAACTGGGGAAGATTTATAAATAATATTTTATTTATTTTATTCGAATATCCTCTTGTGTTACTTTTATTTTATTATATTTTATTTAAGCAAAAACCGTAACTGGTTTACGATTAAATTAATTTTTGTTTTGCTATTGTTTTGATGTACAAGGATCTTTCAATTAATTATTACAGTTCGACTCGTGTACTAGACAAATCGGTGCCTTATAACAAGCAATAAAAACAAAAATAATTTTATAGGTATCTAATGTTTTTTTTTAATTCTTAGAATAAGTCAAAATATCAACTATCCAAAGATATTGCAATATATATTTTAACGTTGTTACAGAGTATGTACTTTTGCAATAAGGACTTTTATTACATATATTTCTAACATTTGTTATTTGTATTATTACATTATTACATTATTGCAAAATGAAGTACAAATTTTTAATATTGATTATGTTTATGTAGAATGTTAGCACATTAGAATATTTTATACAAATATTGCAATAAAAATATACATATTGTTTTAATGGCAATTTGGTATATTGTTAGAGTTTTAATATTTTGTTATGTTGAGGGTTTTGGTAAATAATAACTTTTCACTGCGCTTTTGAGTTTTATTTAGTTTTAGATTATTTCATTTCTTATTATTAATTAATTCATTTTGCAGACACTTCTTGGTGAAACATTTTAGTAAACGATTTAGATTAAAAATTGATAATAAAATACTTCACTATAAATATAAATACAGCTATATTTCACTAATTTTATTAGAAACAGATATAAAGATATCTCTTTGATAATGGAATATCAGTTGAAACATATGTTAGAATTATTTTAATAAAATAAGTGAAATATAAGTGAAATTAGATTCTTAATATTGAATCTAAGTCAGTTCAAAAAATGTACAAAACACCTTACCACAATTAATAATCGTATCGTAAATACGTATTTCGATAACTAAGTTGTCATCATCAGTAGGTAAAACTACTAATCATATAATTAGTGGTTTTACCTAGTGATGACAACTTATTTGTCGAATTAATCGATTG
This sequence comes from Melolontha melolontha, assembly GCA_935421215.2. Classification (NCBI taxonomy): domain Eukaryota; kingdom Metazoa; phylum Arthropoda; class Insecta; order Coleoptera; family Scarabaeidae; genus Melolontha; species Melolontha melolontha. The sequence goes on along the minus strand of OW285235.1, from coordinate 47,393,627 downwards.
TCGATTTGTCGATTATTAATTGTGGTAAGGGATTTTATACCTTTTTTGAGTTTTTACTCTACTTACTACAGTCTCCAAAGATAGACTTTTCATAAATCCCTTCAACAGTATTATTTTACTGGATTTCAGGCTTCCACGGTCGTTGCCCATGATTGCTTCTGGAATTCTGGGATGGAACTGCGTCCTTAACACTACTTCATTCTTATACAAGAAGGAAGCAGAGCCAAGGATTCGATTTCAGTCTGGAATCCCTGAAGCAATCAGTATACTTTTACATTTACCTATACTAAAAATCTATATACACTACAAAATACAGGAATTGAGAATAAAAAATGGGGAAGAATTAGTAAATAAAATTTTGAAACCCTTAAACTCTCTTAGCTTTAGTTTTAATTTAATTCTTTCTCTTGGAAAAGAGGCATTTTTAAAAGCTCAGACTTTATTACCATAATAATGTTTGTATGTATGTATGTATAATCCGCACCCATTTACCATACATTGGTGTAGGGTATAATAAAAGTTACTGCGTTTCTCCGTGTTGAATATATCTTCGCCATTCATCTCTGTCTCTGGCCATCCTCTTAGCCTGCAACCATGTTGTTTCTTTCTTTGCAAACAACTCCGCTATCACTCCATTCCAAGTCCTTCTGGGTCTGCCTCTTCTTCTGCGCTTCAGGTTTTTCGTCTTCCATACTCTCTTCGCTGGTCTTCCTTCGTTCATACGTTGTATATGTCCCCACCAACTCATTTGGCGTTCCTCGATATATTGCATTAGTGAGTCTACTCCTAGTTCTTGTCTAATATCAATGTTCCTCATTCTATCTAGCTTAGTGACTCCTCTAACTCTTCTCAGATATTTCATCTCAAGGGCCTGTAAACTACTTTTCTGTTTCTCGCTCAATACCCACGATTCGCAACCATAAGTTAATATAGGTCTGTATATCGCTTTGTAAACTTTTATTTTGGTTTCTCTTGCTATTTCTGTTCTATTTGTGAATTTCTTATTCATTGTGTGGTATAAGTTTAACGTTTTCTGTATTCTGTTATTAATTTCCGCTTCTTGTGTTCCTTTTACGTCTATGGTCACACCCAAGTAATCAAATGTTTGTACTTGTTCTATTTTTGTCCCTTCTATTTCTGTATTCGTGTTGTCTCCTTCTTCTCCTATTACCATCACTTTTGTTTTACTTTTGTTTATCTTCATTCCATTCTCCCTGAGTGTTGCGTTCCATATGTCTAAGTTCTTCTGCAAATCTTCCTCACTTTTAGCGATGATCACTATGTCGTCCGCGAATACTCCTTCAGAAATGTCGACTCGTTGTAAATTTCTGTAACCCACTGTGAATGTTTTTGTTCTCTTCGTACATTCCTTTATTATATTGTCCATAAATATAATAAACAAACAGGGACTTAAGCTTCCACCCTGCCTCAATCCTGTGTGTGTTGTAAATGGCTCCGACTTCATATTGTTTCTAATAACCACGTTTACATTATTACTATAGATCTTTTTCAGCATGCGTATTATCTTGCATTTTATTCCTCTTTCTTGTAGTATTTTCCAAACTATATGTCTAGGCACCGTGTCAAAGGCCTTTTCCAAATCCACAAAAGCGAGATACATTTTTCGTTTCTCTTGTATTACTCTTTGTGCCAGTTGTTTCATCATAAATATGTGGTCCTGGGTGCTTCTACCACTTCGGAAACCACTCTGTGATTCGTGTAGTGCACTTTCTACAGTCGATCTAACTCTCATATCTATTATTTGTTCGAACATCTTCATAGTGGTACATAATAATGTCAAACCTCTGTAATTACTGCATTCTTTTTTGTCTCCTTTTTTATGTATGGGTACTATTTGTGCTACCTTCCAATCTTCTGGGAATTTTTCTTCGATCCAGATTTTATTAAATAATTTTAGCAATAATTCCGTTCCCTTCTGTCCCATACATTTAATCATTTCTGAACTTATTTTTCCATATCCCGGTGCTTTGCCATTTCTCAGCTTTCTAATTACTGTCTGGATTTCCTCCATTGTTATTTTATCTTCTTCCTCTATTGCTGGTTCATTCTCTTCCACCTCTGTTAAGTCGTCTTGTGTATAGTTTCCTTTCTTTAACATTTGTTCGAAGTATTCTTTCCATCTAGCTATTATATCTTCATCTTCTGTCAATATTTCTCCATTGTTGTTCTTTATAAAAAGTGTTTCCGACTTACTATCCTTTCTCAACGATTTTAGTGTTCTAAAAAACAGTTTCTGATTTTCTTTGCTGTCTTTCTCCATCTTATCTCCGAACACTTTCCATTTGTCCCTTTTTGCTTTTATTACTAGTTCTTTAACCTTTCTTCTCTCTCTTTTATATATATCGTATTTTCCCGCTACTCCATCTGATAAGTAATCTTTCCATGCCTGTTTTTTGATTTTCACTTGCGCTGCTATTTCTTTGTTCCACCATGAGGTGTATTTTTTTGTTCCATTACTTACACTTACACCACATATTTGTTTAGTAGTATCTATCAGGGTAGATTTAAAGTAATTCCACAATTCTTCAACGCTACTGTTTTCAGTTCCTTTATAGCCATTTGTTAATTTTGTTGTTAGTACGTGTTCATATTTTTTTGCTGTTTCTTTGTTCCGTAGTTTATATGACTTTAAAGTTGTGTACTTAATTTTATAATAATGTTTGTAACTAAACAATAATATACACCATTAGTTTTGTATAGCGATAAAGAAAAAAAGCGGCCGAAAGATACATATGAGTTATGCCTTCATAGAAAAAATAGCGCTCCAATGTTTGCGTAATAACGAGAAAATGATTATCTTTATTCGAGTCTGGCCCTATTGTAGTTAATATACAAGCGGTAATACGGGAATTCGCCGTTACAGACAACGCTAGAGTTTACATTTAGTATGGACATAGTCTCTGGCTAGGTGCGTTCGCAATGCATTAATTGCACACATTAATTATAGGGTTGTCGACATATTCCACGTAAAGGCTACTACTGATATACGCAAAAAACATCGCAATAAAAAAAATATTCATAAATATTTTGGTACACAAACATTCACTATTTTTAGAAATAGTAAACTTAATGGTAGACGTTGTCGTCTAACAATAAGTCTAGGTATTTTATCGATTTTTTTTTGCAAGTCAATGAACTTTAACTACATTTTGGTCCTGGAAATTAATTTTTGATAAATTACCAAGAAAATTATTTTTTTTATTTTCCACTAAATTTTTATACGTATTCTTTAGATTCGCATCGATTTAGCGCTATTCAGCGGTAACTCTATATGTATATAAATCAAAGAACATGTTGAAACAATAAACATTTTAACAGACAATTCTTTTTTAATTAAACATTGGGATGCATAGTAAAAACAATGAAAAATGGAATTAATAACCGGGTCAGATCGCACTAAGGCTATAAGATTAATAGTCATAAACTTTTCTTTAAAATGGAATCAGTATGAATGCTATTGATTTTATTTTGATAATTTATTAGCATTAATTTTTTGTACTTTCACGTAAAATATTTGTATAGCCTCAGTGCCTTAGTAAGTCCGTCTGCAAAGTTGATCGAAGTCCTCATTTATTTTAAAATATATTTTGATCTATTAAGACGTATTGACTTTTTTCGAAAATTTATCTTATTTCTTCATTCTTAGATTCGTATTATTGCGCCAGCGACTTAAGATGTTTAACTGTCGGCATTAAGCTTAAACGGGAAGGAAAACCACGAAAACCTTTTCGGACAGCTGAGTCTCGGATCCGTTTCCGCAATGGCTTATCAAGCCGGGGGGCTTGATAAGCCATTTCGTTACCACTAATGACCTATCACTTTAGTATTTAAGTCATCTCGTTCTGCAACGAATTTAGAAAACTCGTACATAGTTCTTCTTTTTTGATGAAGTGTTAAACTAATGCGAGAATTGAACGACTCTTCAAAGTAGAGTTTATGCAATTACCAAGTTGGTAGCGTGACTCCATATTGTAACCCAATTTGTTGATTATATTAGTATTTATAGTGTATAAGCTGCCTGTAGCCCGGCGTTGCTCGGCCACATTCTATAGAAAAATTAAAACTTGTTTTGAGTTAACTGCCATTCACAGATATAAAATTTTTGTTTATTCTCTAGCTAAACAACGAATCAATGGTATTTTGTATTATTATAATCAATCTATCACTCCAACGCCTTTGGATACACAATATTCTTCGTTATTTCATCTGGTGCATAAATAATAGAGCAGACGGTTTTCCAATTCTCAAACATGCTACATACCTTGAGTTTTTTTTATCACTGAACACAACACATGAATAAACTTATGTTCAATTTTAAAATAAATGCTTCAATCCATGGGAACGTTATGCAATCAACATTACGAGTGGCATCACTTGTAGTAAGGCATTTTAGTTGTCAGTGTCATCAAAGTTTAAATATAATTTATTTAACATTTAACTTACACAGACAATATTTAAATGAATTCTGTGATAAATTGAAAAAAGTTTGTTTTTATTTATAATTTAAGTTTTTAATAAATGTTCGAAATGCCCACCTTCATATTCCATACAATATGCGAGTCGATTATAAAATTCTTGCAAAGAGTGTGTTAAAAAATTAATTCGTCGCGGGCTGTACTTATGCGTGCTTTTGAGTCTTCAATGTTAGTGAAAATTACATTGTTATATATTTTAGATTTAAGATATCCCCAAAGAAAAAAGTCATTTGGCGATAAATCTGGCGAACGGGCCGGCCAAACTATCGGACCAAACCTGCCTATGCGTCGACGAGGAAAATTTGAATTTAGAAAATTTGTAATTTCTTCCTAGTAATCGCCTGAATTGTTCCGATAGATGGTATGGGCCTGTCAAGATATTTGATAGAAAACGGATTCCGCACTTTCCTTAAACTGTTTCCAGCTTTATACTAGTTTCAAATTTCAATTTTTTCATATTTTATATACATTTTTGAAATTAGGTGAATACAAATGTTAAATACTAAAATATTTAAAATGTCATTTCTTTTAACATTGATTTTGACTTTTTTCGAAATATATAATCGTGCGATGTTGGTGCATTGAAGTGTTTTTTTTTTAAACTGAACATAGCCTATGTATAGAGATAAAAGAGGCTCATGGTATGTACAAGAGGATTTATAATTTCCAGCTGTTGTAATCACACATAGCAATTCGATAACTGTGCTCGCAGACGAAAATGCATTCTTCACCATAATGTCAAAAAAATATGATAACAACCACACAACGTAAGGAGCACACACACACAATTTTATCAAGGTCGGTTATGTAGTTTGTGAATCTATAAATAACTAATTGAATGTTTTTTTTTTTAGATATATATGGATAAATTTATAATATCTAACAATAAGTATATCGATTTACTTATGACTTATGATGTATGATCTATCAAATTAAAAAAAAAATTACAGTTAGATGCTTTTCTAAATTTTATCGTTTAAATTAATATTTTCTGTCGTCTAGCAAGTGTTTGAATGTGGAAAAAGTTCGTTCAAAATCGACGGAAGTAATTGGAGCATAATCCTTTAACTCTTACGTGTTTCGACACTTATGGCCTTTTTCAAAAAGCTTTTTTTTAATATGAACATTCAATTACATATAATTATTATAAAAAATGACACTATATTATATTTTGCAATGTTATATTTTATATGTCTAGTTGTCATGGTTTTTATATAATGATTTAAAATTATATTACGATATTTTCCTAAAGAAATCGAAGTAATTTCACTTATTGTTAATTCTATAATATATGCCAATAAAATTTGGAAAAAAAAATATGATAACAACCTACCACACAGCATGAGGAACACACACACAAAATTTTATCGAATTCGATTATGTAGTTTGTGAGTCTATAAATAACAAATGAAATATTTTTGATTTTTATATGTATTGATTGTATATTTTTCGCCTTGTCTGAGGCGGTGTTAATTGTTTATAATTTTTCTTTTGACTTAAAAGTTTAGGTATTGTGCCTATTTAAAAGTTATGAAGCGGCACCGTATATCTATGAGAAGCAATTATGACTTTACGATGCAGGTGAAAGTGAACGTGTTTACAATTATGGTGTTAACGACAAACTGTAAGTTTCGTTTGTTTCTCTGATGTTATTATTTTTCATTTTATTACCTTTATTTTCAGGTTAATCGAGTTTTCACATTTTTATTTTGTGTTGCCTTTACTTTTTTGCTCGGTAGAAAAAAAAACTAATTACTAACAAAATTTTGTTTACGACTAGCTGCATGAGTAATACAATTTTGTCTTTGTTTGATTTTTCCGTTTCTTTCAATTTTATCCTGTTCTTTATTAAAAACCTGTGTTCCAGATAAATGTGTAATCGCTATACCGAAAACCCTGAAGCTGAAGGTGACCAATAGACGTAACTCTTGTGAGAACTTGTTCCAAACCCAGCAGGTCCTCTATAGATGTCAGAACTGTGGTAGATCGTATAAGTTAAAAAGCTCTTTAAGGAATCATCAAAAATGGGAGTGCGGTAAAGAACCACAGTTTGAATGCCTGTATTGTTCATACAAAGCCAAGCAGAAAATGCATATGATGAGACACATGGAGAGATTACATAAAGATATTGATTATGCTTCTATATCTGAAACAATGTTGGATTTGAATATTGAAACGGCGAAGTCTAAATTGGAATAGGTTTCTGGACAGGAATATTTTTCTTTGTTGGTATTTAATATTACAATTTTATATTTTAATGGAACAGCTAACTAAAAGAACACTTTCTTTAATTCTTTTGTAATCGATTAACAGCGCAAGAAAACTGAATTTTATTTAAACCAACAATACATTATTTTCCTTAATGATCTTCATTATAAGTTACATTTCCTATGTAATTTAGTTATAGTTAAAATAGTTACTCTCGCATAGGTATTGTAGCAAACTATGGCAGTTATCCTTTTATATGTGCCTTTTTTAATATTAAGAATGTAGACTATTATATATTACGTTAAGCAATCTGTTACGAAGCAATAATCTTAAATATATATTTTTTGTATTTGATATTATAGTGAGATTATTGTTGTTACTATTTTTGAAATTTTAAGCGAAAATGGAAAAACGTAGAATTGAATTGAAACATTTAATATGGGATCATAGTGGAACACTGTAAAATTTTAAAATATTGAAATTAGCCAGTTTGGAATTACTATTTGTAGAAACAATTTTTTTCAGATACGGAATGAACTTCGTATTTCAGAAACGTTAACAGTGCATTTTACAAACTAACGTATGTAACAAAAGTTTTGAGACTAATTTCGGAACTAATTTTCTTAGAAACGATTGGATTTGGTTGCCATTGTTGGGAGTTTATTAAACCGGGCTTTGTCAACCTAAATATTGACAGTTCTCGCAAATAAATTTTAGTGTCATAGCGTACAAAATTGAGATTCCAAAAAGCGTCTCTAATTTAGTTGACCGAATGCGAAAGGATATTAGTAAATATGTTTTAAAGACCCAAGATCTCCCGTGCAACAATTTACCGAACATTACGGGAATCTGAGGAAGGAGTACATTGTTTTAACGGGGCAACCTGAATTGCGGTCAAGATAATCCCTACCTCTAATCGATGCATGAATTGCGGTCCAAGAATATTTAATAAATGAAACTTATTAATTTATCGCACGAATTGCGGTCAAAGAAAATATAAATACTTACTTACGATAATGACTTCATATTATGATACATTAGGTAAAATGAAAATGGGAAAATATTTTTATAGAATATTTATTCAAATTTGAGTTTAAAAATTAATGTAACTACAAATGAAATTATACAAAATAAAATTATATAAATATATATTCCTAGAATTTTATTTTATAAAAATAATACCTTATACAATGTTGCTGAATTTATATGCTACACATTTTATAAAGTTGTACCTGCTAATTTCTTTGTACGATATTGCATTATTTTTGATTCGAGAAAACTTTTGTTTATTTATAATATCACGTCGTATGTATCGTTTTTCATTTTTCATTATTGAATTTATTTTAATATATGTGTCGGTCTGCATTTTTTGTAATGTTGTTGCTATGTTTGGGTGCGAAGACGGGCAGTAAGCACTAAATTTCGAGTTTGTTGTTCTTAACAGTGAACTTGAATTGTCTGCCCACAGTTTGGGAGGGAAAATCGATGAATTGTCTATATAATTCTCTACAAGATAGTCACAAAGTTCATCTATTCTTCTGTCTTCAGGTTTATCCCCCATAAAGTCTTCAACAAAGGAATTTTCCACTTCCACTGGAGGCAAAAATATTAAACCAAATAGATTGTGTAACCAATCTCCGATACTTGAAGTAGTGTCTTTATACTCGTTAGTAAGCCCCAATTGCTGAATTTTTCGCCACCTGTAACAATTACATGTTTGATAAGTATAATTATTTTAAACTTTTCCTTTTTATTAATTAATTTTCGTTACTCACCAACATTGACTCAGATGAAATCTGCAACCAATTATTCTCACATTTGGAAAGCATTCTAACGAACTTCTATGAATAGCTTGCTCGACGTCCATCACTATATTTTTTGGATTAAAGATAAATCCCATTTCCATGCTTTTTTCGGTTAACATTCGGAACAGCTTTGTGCATGTAGCTTTATTTTTATCTTTCAATAAGCAAAATGTAACAGGAACATATATTTCATTTTTGAAAGCGTGTATAGTAAACAGTTGCAGGAAAAACTTTGTGCAATAATCAAATGTCCCATCGACATATAATAGTTCTTGTTCGCACATAAACTTAATATTGCTATAACACGAAAAAACGATAATATTTGATTCACTGTTATTAATAATCAAGAAATTTTCTTCTTTAGTCGTTTTAACGGGAACAGTTTCTAAATAAGTATGAATATCACTAATATTTTTTGGTAAATTTGGAATTAATTTTGCCCTAGTATGACTAATGTTGTTACAAATGTAACGAATATGTTTTGCACTAAGATTGTATAAAGCTTCTGGATGATTCTTGAGTTCTTTGTAAATTAATTTTGAGGGTTTCTCACATAAGTCTTCTTCGGCTTTTCGCTTAACTGCATTGCTTATTCTTTGCCTATTAACAAGGTCGTCATTATTAACCGCAATTCAAGCAAGGGATTACAATCCCTTTTTAATGACTTGGATTATTCATGTACTGTAACCGCAATTCCTGTGCGCCCGTTTTAACCTACCAAAAGCCGAAAGGCCTTGGGTGTTGACTGATGTCAGAGCAAGTAGACTGATACAAAGTGTAATAGAAAGAATTGGTGTATCTATGCGAAGATTAGGAAGGTGTTGTAGAGTATCACACAGGACTGCAATTCGGGAAATTAACGGCCGGTTCCATAATCACACCCTACAAGTACTTTTACGAAATGAACCAATTACCGTAATGGAACCAACAATTCGGGATGTATTTAATGTACCGACATTCCATAATCAATGATTTCTTCTTTAGCTAACGTTTCAATTTATAAATTTATTATACGTTGGTTGCCCTGAAAAATAGTTTCTTTTATCCTCATACAAATTGACAATTGGCGTGAAATATTCGTCATTTTTAAATGTTTGAGAGGTTATGTCGCGGTATTTTCGTACATTTGAAACAATTAAATTTTGTTGTACGAGGGTGGATCAATAAATACCCGTGTTAGTAAAGAAGACGCAAGTTTTTCACAAATTTTTTATTTATTTTTCAACGTAATCACCTTTTAGTACAATACACTTTTCCCAACGTTTCTGCCATTTCTTTAACCCCTCCAAAAAATACGATTTGTCAAACTCTGCAAAATACGCTTCTGTCTCGACGATAACCTCCTCGTTTGAGCTGAATCTTTTTCCCCCGAGCCACGTTTTCATGTTGGGGAACAGAAAGAAGTCGCAGGGAGCCAAGTCAGGCGAGTACGGTGGTTGCGGCAGCAATTCGTAGTGCAGTTCATGCAACTTTGCCGCGACAATTCTGGATGAATGTGCTGGTGCATTATCGTGGTGAAACAGCACTTTTTTCTTAGCCAAATGGGGCCGTGTCTCCTTCAATTTTATATCGAATCGGTCCAATAATTCACTGTAGTACTGCCCCGTGACCGTTCTTCCTTTCTCCAAAAAGTCCATGAGGATTATTCCGTTGGAATCCCAAAAAATCGTGGCCATGACCTTTCCGGCCGATGGGACCGTCTTTGCCTTCTTCGGAGCAGATTCACCCTGAAAAATCCATTGTTTTGACTGTCGCTTGGACTCTGGCGTATAATAATGGATCCAGGTGACGGTGACGACTCGACGCAAAAACTCCTGCGAATTTCTCTTAAAGAGGTCCAAACACTGCTTCGACATTGACAACCGTATCCGCTTGTTGTCCACCGTAAGCAATCGCGGCACCCATCGGGCCGACACCTTTCTCACCGATAACTTATCATGTAAAATATTAATTGCCGTTCCGTACGACACGCCTACGGCCTCTGCTACTTCGCGCACTTTCGTTCGGCGATCAGCGAGAATCATGTCGTGGACCTTTTCAACGATTTCCTCGGTAACCACGTCTGCCGGGCGGCCTGGGCGCTCCTCATCAAAAACAGATGTACGAACACGTTTAAATTCGTTGAACCAATATCTTACGGTTGTCATAGATGGTGAAGGGTCCCCATAGACAGCATCCAACTTCGCTTTTATTTCTTCGCATGGTTTTCCATCCAAAAATAAAAAGCGAATTACGGATTGATATTGCTCTTTTTCCATTTTATCGAGAAACACGAAACACGTGTGATACAACTGGCTGACAAATAAAAACTAACCTATGAATCAGTCTGAAATTTATTATGGTGTTGTCTGACAGATGGTAGTACACGACGGTAATGCCAATTTCCCTTAGCAGCGCCACCTGTCTTCAAACACGGGTACTTACTGATCTTCCCTCGTAATTGTGTTGTAAAATTGTATATTTTGTTTAAGTTTCTTGTATCCAATATTTTTTTGTTAGAAAGGGTAAGATAAAATTGTAAAATTATGAAATAATGTAATGACAATTTCTAAATACTACAATTAATATTAGATAATAATGTGTACACCAACAAAAAGAATGCGTCTAACAAACTTTACCAAGGAGGAGGAATTATCATTACTGAAGGAAATAAAAAAAAACAGAAAAATATAGAATGGAAAACAACAAACAAATTCTAGATCTTCGAGTAATTCAAAATAATTTTTGCGTTCTTTTTAAATTTTACGTCTTCTAACAACTTCATCTTCTTCTGACGAACTGGTGCTGGATGTGTCAGTTGTATCGAAATTATTCATTTTTATTATCGCATAATTCGTATTCGTAAAATAATTTTGATTTATCAACGTGTCGATAGGTGTCGGTAGGTTAGGTTATGTTTGGTTGTGTTGACTTGTCAAACACAGAGTTAAATGATTCTTTACCGACTTAATTGGAGAATATTGGTACATTAGTGCTAATGGAGCATTGCCTCTAAAAGGCATTTATGGAACCGGGTATTGGTATACAATGATCTTTTAAGCTTAATGGATCAATTAAAATGACTTTTAGAAAAAGAAAAACATACCCAAAATACACAGCTACGCAGTTGCAACGAATTCCACGGTGTAATCGAACGCTAAGTGTTAAGCAGTTTTCAAACAACCGAGTCTTCGTTTTGGACGATGAAAAATATTTTCCGTTATCTAACTCTGAGGTAAAGGGTAATAATGGATTCTATACCGAGGATTTCAATGCAGTTTCGGACAATGTGAAATATAAAAGAAAAGCTAAATTCGAAGATAAAATTCTGGTGTAGTGCGCCATTTCTCCGGCAGGTGCATCGCAACCTTATGTAGGACATGTTGAGGAGAAGCCGTCACTGCAGCTCTTTATATACAAAGATTTTTGTATAATGTGTTATGATCATCACAATAATGACAAAGTTACGTTCTGGCCTGACCTAACTTCTTCCCATTATATCAGGGAAACTAGAGAATGGTTGGAAGCCAATAATATCTCATTTGTACTCCACCTAATGTTCCCCAAGCACGACCCATCGAAGAATTTTGGGCTTTATTCAGCAGAAAAGTTAACGATAATGTATAGGAGGCCGATAACGAAGAACAATTAAGAAGGAGAATTTACCAAAAGATTCGGGAAATCCATGTTGCCACCATCGAATCACTTATGTGAAGGATTGCGAAGGATTGTAGATCATGGGCCGCTAGCTGCATTATAATATATTTTCATTGTTTAGAAATGGTGTTAACCGTTAATTTTTCGCATAGTTTAAAGTTCAAAATTTGAAGAAATAAGTAGTAATTTAATTTTTGTCTCAAAAATTGCTACATACGTTACTTACTAACTTAACCTTCTTGCTTATTCTATCCTTTCAGATGGGTAGCTAGTAGTTAAATCCGTCCTTCTACTTTCTTTCCAAAATTCCTTTTCTTCCTTTCTTTCTATATACATATTTTCTTTTCCGCGATCTTGCCTCATAATTTCTTCCAATCATCCTTTTTTCCTATTTTCTACATGAGCGAACCCATCTTAATTCATTTTTCGCTGTCACTTTCCCCCAACTCTTTCACATCCTACAAACTACACTCTGCGTCAACTGATTAGCTTCACAAAACGAGATACGATTTACACAATTATTTTAGGAATAAAGGCAACTATAGTATTTTTATCGTTATATTGCTCGAAGCCATAATTAAATTAAGTATAAAAATACAATTTTTAACATTAATCGCACTTCAATTAAAAAATTTGGCGTAACTGCCGCGACATCTAAATAACCTCACACAAAAAAGGACAACTCAGGTTGTGTATATGGAAATAGTACTGCAAAATTTAAAGCTGTAGAACTAACGAATTAACGTAACTATATTATTAATGAATATGTCTCCCCCCCTTACGAATAACGTCTAATATTCGATTTGGTAACGAATTGAACAAAGTGTTTAAATATTCTTGGGATATGACTTTCCAAGCACCCTCTATTGCGTTGCTTCTTCTTCTTCTTATGTTTTGGTTGGACGCCAGCACGTCCAGGCACTTGAGCACACTGCTCTTTGTACTATCCCCAATAGATCTCTCAGTTCCACTCTGTTAGTCTTGTATCCTCGATAAAAGCCATTATCCTCCTCAGGGGAAGTTTGAGTACACTCGAAGGATCCAATAGATCTCTCCCGAAATATTTCTGCCTGAGTTCCTTCAGTTCCTCACACGTGCATATTACATGAAGGCTAGTTTCCTCCTGTTTTTCACATCTTCTACACCAGGGCTCGCTAACCAAGCCCATGCTGTACAAATGCTTCCTTAAAGGACAATGTCCGGTTATTAACCCGGTAATTATTTTAATTTCTTTTTTGTTACTACGAATTAGGTTGGCTGAAAACTTTCCGTCCAGCTCCCCTAGTAGTGTTTTGGTATGGAGTTGACCTTCCGTTAACCTCCATTTGTGCTTATGTTCTTTTTCTAGCCATAACCAGATCTCCCTTTTAGCGGAATCCTTAGTGAGTCCACATACAGGTTCTGGTCCTATGAAATTCCTATTAGTACCTTCTTTGGCCAGTTTGTCGGCTATCTCATTGCCTTTAATTCCCTCATGTCCTGGCACCCATATCAGCGACACTGTATTGTCTTGTGCCAGTTTATTGAGGACCTGTTTACAATATTTCACCAGCTTAGACCTGGTAGATGGGTTCATAATGGCTTTAATAGCCGCTATAAACCATTTTCGAAAAATGTGATCCAAGATTTCTTATTAAATTCCCAAATCACAGATAAACAAAATTCTAAAATTCCTTTCATGGCTCTTGGCGTTTTTGAATGATAAGCAAGCAATGGTTTTAATTTTAAATCACTGGCTTTACCATGCTAGGAGGAGAGTGAATAGTCCTTTGCAGCTTTGATTTCTGGTGCTCGCTTTTGCTCATCTGATATAAACATGGACTTTGGCATATTCTTCCTGAAAGGCCTCGTCTCGTTAATATGCAAAACTAGTTTTGGAGAAAAATACTCCCTTTCAAGAATGGTTTAAAGATAAACTAGCAGCAGAATCTGTGGTTATTCGAATGTTGTGGTAATTATTCCTTTTTTAAATTTATCGAATGTATTTGCTAGCTGCAAAGTTTGCCTCCCTTTGATTATGAATGTCATTCAAAATACCTGTGCTCTCTTGCACGATTATTGCCTGACTTTGTGGCATGTTGTGTTCGATTTTATCATAAATTGAAATACAAAGACGTTTGTAAAACATTGCTTCTGGATCGGGTTATCTTTATTGCAGAGACATTGTTGTTGTTGACAAATTAATTTCGTCCTTGTTTTTTAAAATAGTTCGCGTAGTGAAAATAAATAAATTTAAAGCGATTCCATTGTTGACTTGATGTTCACCATTTCCCAATCGCCTCAACACAAGCATTTTATTATCGAACGAAATTCAGTTTCGTGCCATATTTGTTTTGTTATGTTTCCACTCTGTTAATAGAGATTGTAGACAGTTCTTGGAGAAACAACTTATATACCATAGCTATAGATATGTTAATTAAAACACTTGAAATATGTTTCACTAGTTTTTATTGCTAACATATTGCTATGACTAGTGGTTTGAAAATTTAGCACGCCACCATCCACAACTAGTTTTCCCAACTAGGTTTTCTCAGCCGGTGAATTTTCAAATCTGAGACCTCTAACTTCTCGGGTTTCACTTAGGAAAGACGGCTCTAAAATATGAGTTGAGCGCCAGTGAAATGTTCACAAAAATATATTTACTTATTTTATATAAAATTGATTCCAAACTAATTTCTCTTTAAATTTCTTTTAAATATATTCTTTTATATAGATTTAAAATATTTAACAAAATTGGAGTGAGTAAAATAAAACAGACGCAGATTAAAAGGTGAAATAAAAACATATTATATTAAATACAAAAATAAAAAAAAATAAAAAATATATCTTCACAAAATATAAAGATGTTATACCATTTAACAAAGATACTTGAGGTAAAAACATTCATTGATAATTGACCGCTAAATGAATGGAAAACATCCTCCTTGATGACTCCGAACAAATTCTCCCCAGAGAACCACACTGTATAATCAGATTCTGAACCACGAACAAAAACTACGCAAGTGCTATGTCATGCACGTAAAAACCCTGACTCAACTCGAACAAACTTTTCATTTATAATTTTAAACAAAGAATTGTTAATACTGAACTGTATTATTTATATGCCTGATAATTAAATCTCTTAACTACAAGAAGATTAATACAATGGAAATATAGTTTTAATAATTATGACGTCATAAACTTTTAATTCTACTTACTAAAATAATATGGAGACTCTCACGAAAAAAGGTGCTTAATTAAATTTAATTATCAAAACTCTTTAAATATCGGGAATTAAATCTCTAATACGTCAACTATATAACACTATCAATCAAACAAACCCGAACTAATTAAATATAAATATACATATATATATATATATATATATATATATATATCGTAACAAGCAACCTTCTCGTACGCTATCTAAAATTCGTCTCCTCGAGTAACCTCGGTCTCTACATCAAAACGACCCCGGATAACCAGTTTTTCCCACTAGTTACTCGTCGCAAAATTTATACACATTTTTAATATACAGTCCTATCACCTATAAATATTTTATTTTAAATATTTTAATTAAAAAAAAATCCATAGCAATATGTTTTGGATTTTGATACAATTATCAAAGCTATACTGACAATATTTTATCAGTAATAGCTTTGATATTTGTATGGAAATACCAAAACACATAAAAAATAAATTAATTCGGTAAGGTGTCACTAGCAATTAAATAATCATAATTACATATTTTAATAGTATTAGCATTATTTGAAAAAGAGTAAATAATTTTAAGAAAATATTTAAAAACTGAGATAGAAGTTTGCCAAGGTCAAGATAAAATTAAGCAATTTAATGTTATATTTTGATCAAACAGCTGATACATATTGCAAATATTTTAATTTACTTATCTTTACATTCGCTCATTCTAAATAGTCTAAAAGATTATAAGGATTAATTTTTAAGGAACAAATCTAATTTTTATTGACATCTTTCACAATAATATCATAATGTTGATAATTATAGCACATAAATTTTAGGCAGCATTTCAAATCGTATTCATAACATGATCACTGCTACAATGCTAATGAACACGGTGTACAAAAACAAAAAAAAAATGATTTACGGAAGGACGGCGCTACGATAGTCGTCAACTGTTGCTACGTTTTGCTGATTGGTTCGCGTTCAGGAATAATCGTATTATATACGAATCAATAAAATGCCGCGTAAATTTGAAATAGGCATAATTTTGACGTTTTTTCAGAGGTTTCTAGAATAATTGTTAACTGTTATTGCAGATTTTTATTTTTTCTACATTTCTCTAACTACATTATTATTTATTAAAGTGAAAAGACATCTGTTTCTTTTTTAGAAAAAGACAATCTTAATTCAGTGCGTATTTTAATGTAAATATCTTGGAACACATTTTCAAACTTTTATCTTTTAATTTATTTATTCGTGTCGATAGCGTTGATTAGAGAACAAATAGTTATATAAACATACACATAAAGAAAGGTTATAAACCTGCGCCAAGTGGGTAGATAAATATAAAACCCATACACAAGAGAAACAAAATTAATCATATTCACACAACATGAAGCTGTATCCAGTACAGACCCTATACATCAGAGAAAACTAAATTCTATCAGACCAGTAGATTTTTAAAGTGCAAGCCACCGTGGACGAATGTATAGATGAATTGTGGTTTGTTCGCATAGAGTTGATGAGTCTTTTGAGAAAATTATACCTAACAAGGTTGTCCTTTGATCTGCCCATCTCGCTTCTTAATCTGTTACGAGATATCCAAGTACTCCATTTCAAGTCTTTGAGGGAGGAATTCATGTCGTGTGGTTAGCCGCTCTGGCTTTTCACTGATTTTGTAGGTGTATCGCTAGTGATACGAGTACATTGGTATTAGTAGTGGTCTTAAAAAAGATTTTCTGGATTTTAACCTGCTTCTGGGTGGTAGATGTCTATATAGCGGATGGTAGGCGCTTTGAATACATAAATCTTTTAATTAATTCATTACATATATTTTCCATTTTTAATTCCAGTCAAAATAATGTTTTTTTTAGAGATACAAATTATACAGCTTTCATTCCACCTCCAAGCAACTTTCAGAAAATTATGTGATGTTCACACCATCAACAAGTATACGATACTATGATACCACACGAATGCAATTTGTTACTAATATAACTTTAAAATTTGATTATTTAGTAAATCTAAAAGCAATTTTGCGTATTGACTTGTAGCATTCATATCTTCTGTGAACACAATAAAATAAGATGCCACTTGAAGCGCCGAATACCTATTGTACTAAGCGATATTCTAATGCAATCTACAGTTACAGTTCAATAAACTTCAGTATTATGATCATAATTACCTTCCTCATGACCCTTCCAAATATCCACATTTAATTGTAAAATATTGTAGAATAAGCTAATCAACATTCTATTAAATCTTAAGTTTTAAAGTCTGGGATCTGTTTATAATGTCCAAAATATTTAGGAGTCCACCTATTGAGATTAATTTATTCAAGAAAACAATTTAAAATTTTCAAATACATGAATTAAGTAAAGACTAAGTATTTTTCGTACAAGTTTTTAAATAATAAAGAGTTGTGTTCATTGTATTACTTCTAATTCTTACATACATACGAGTATGTCTGGTGATAATCCTCATTAGTGTATGAAAATTTTTAATTCAAAATTGTGTAGTATAGGACGAGATTAACATCGATGTAGTTTTCTCAGATATAATTCACCAATGTTATTATATCAAACTACATAGAATTGGTTTATATTATAATTTTTCAAGAAATACTTTCGCTAAAACGAATTAAATAGTGTTTAGAGATAAACACCTGTTTAATCATTAAACCTACTGCAGCTTGTATAATCTGGCTATAGGGTTATTGTCCATAATCTAGTCACCCATAATAGCTCCTGTAAAACCCTGTCGCTAATTAACAAACTTTCACTTTCTAAGCAGCAACGACAAGACGAGTAACAACTTTGAAGATGTCTCTTGCAACAGTGGACGAAACGTCGACCAAGAAGAAAGCTGTACCTATAACGCCTGAATCCTAGAAGCATTCAGCTAGTATAGCCGGTACGATATTTGTTGAGCCAGAATTTCTAGAAAACTGCTACATCATTTCTTGGAATAAACCGCATGCAAGAATCTGTTAAAATTTTCCTCGTTATTTATTTTTGGAAATATTTCAGAAACTATTGAATGGATTTTTAAAAAAGTATTCTTTGTTGTGGGAAATTAAATCACGAGAAATGAAAAGAAAGATCCAACTTTGACTTTCTATAAAAAGAAGTAGTTTTTAAGTTATGTGTTTTTGGTTTTTTTTACGAAAAAGCCGGGACTGGACATTTCCACGCCACTGCTTGGAAATGTCCAGTTCCGGCAAACCTTTGCGTATGGTTTATTCCAAGAAATGAGGTAGCGGTTTTCTAGGAATTCTGGCTCAACAAATATCGTACCGACTATATTGTTGAATCATTATATAATCTGCGAATTTTTCTTCGAACCAGTAATTCCGAACTTGATAGTCAGTCATTACTGTAGAGCTGAGGATGTTTGCGGTACGGCAGGACCGTATGTAGTGCATCCCCACATTTAACTATTTATCTAAATATTCTCTGAAATGATTTGCCGGATCTCATAAATTAATAGAGTGATATTTTAGTATGCACTGGATATTGTTATTATACAAAATCATAATAGCCATTTGTATTTATGGATCATAAATAATAATACGCATGTATTTGTATTTGGTTGTGAATTCAATTTAAACTTAAAACGAATCGTAATATTTTAACGACAAGCCGTCCTTACAATACATGCATTCGAGACAAAGTGTGCAACTCTACGAATAACTTCCATAATTGATCGAAAATGGACATTTTGGAGCTGAAGTA
Source organism: Melolontha melolontha (assembly GCA_935421215.2). Taxonomy (NCBI): domain Eukaryota; kingdom Metazoa; phylum Arthropoda; class Insecta; order Coleoptera; family Scarabaeidae; genus Melolontha; species Melolontha melolontha. The sequence continues at coordinate 47,374,571 of OW285235.1, read as the reverse complement.
AAGCCCCTATTCTTAGAAAATTTTATTACTGTCGTTAAGAACTATTATTATAAACAACAAAGGCCTTTTATTAGTGTTGAAGTTTTAGTTTCATTGAATTTCCATGTTGTAAGTAGTCAATTGTAAAGTGTTCATTTACAATATTCTAAGACATGGTGTAAATTTAACTAAAATCCAGAAAAACACATTCTGATAATATATTACTAGATTAGAAGCTGTATTTATTACTATTTATTATATTATTTTTATAACCAAAAGCAATAAAAGCTACGAAAACAAAAGAAACCTCGATTTATTAAAATCTTGTCACACAGCCTTTCAAAGCCTGGCAGCACATATTTTGCATATATTTTATATATACTACCTACTTGAACTAGGTGAATGAAGTTATAACTTATAACTTCTAACTTCATTCACCTAGTTCAAGTAGGTAGTATATATAAAATATATGCAAAATATGTGCTGCCAGGCTTTGAAAGGCTGTGTGACAAGATTTTAATAAATCGAGGTTTCTTTTGTTTTCGTAGCTTTTATTGCATTTGGTTATAAAAATAATATAATAAATAGTAATAAACACAGCTTCTAATCTAGTAATATATTATCAGAATGTGTTGTTCTGGATTTTAGTTAAATTTACACCTTGTTTTAGAATATTGTGAATGAACACTTTACAATTGACTACTTACAACATGGAAATTCAATGAAACTAAAACTTCAACACTAATAAAAGGCCTTTGTTGTTTATAATAATAGTTCTTAACGACAGTAATAAAATTTTCTAAGAATAGGGGCTTTACTTCAGCTCCAAAATGTCCATTTTCGATCAATTATGGAAGTTATTCGTAGAGTTGCACACTTTGTCTCGAATGCATGTATTGTAAGGACGGCTTGTCGTTAAAATATTACGATTCGTTTTAAGTTTAAATTGAATTCACAACCAAATACAAATACATGCGTATTATTATTTATGATCCATAAATACAAATGGCTATTATGATTTTGTATAATAACAATATCCAGTGCATACTAAAATATCACTCTATTAATTTATGAGATCCGGCAAATCATTTCAGAGAATATTTAGATAAATAGTTAAATGTGGGGATGCACTACATACGGTCCTGCCGTACCGCAAACATCCTCAGCTCTACTCATTAGTCGATCACGTAATTTTACTAAAATTTTAAAATTAGTAAGTTTTAATTGTAAGTGTACATTGTGACCCAATATTGTTCGTTCAATTGAAGATTATTGTTAAATCGAAAAATATTTATCCTAGACCTTAGGTGGCCAATTTTGTTACAGAGACTATTGATACTCAGGATTATAAATTTAGATTTTTTTACGTTAGAAGTGTGCAATTAAATTTCTTTATCTCATCCATCTAGGTTCGTTTATTTTATAATATATATATATATATATGTATCTCATTTATTGTAGTACGCACATTATCCTATTAGTATCGTTAAGATTAAGTATTTTGAAAATACTATTACTATAGTAAATTACCATACTTCAATATGTGCTCTTTATTAGTTGCTTTTTGTTTATTATTATTATTATAATTATTACTATTATAAGTTTTTTATATACTCTTAGCTTTCCTATTTTTTAAATTTTTTTAAGATTTTATACGGTTATTCCAACAATAAATACTTTGCCTGAAATTTGTTTATTTTGTTTTTTATATTTCTTTTTTTCTGTTTTATTTTACGTTCTTCAAAAGACATCCAATATCTTATTTAGGTAAGTGAAAATGATCAGAGTCAAGGCTTACAATTTCTTACGTTTCTAACATTTCTGTTTTTTTTTTTCAGGTAAAGACTGGAGAAAGAAATTTCGATGTTCAACCTGCACTAAAAGTTACTTGTCTCAGACAGCCTTGAACCGACATATTAGATATGATTGCGGGAAGGAGCCAATGTTTAGATGTGTACATTGTGACTACAGAGCCTATCAAAAAATTCACGTCAGTACACATATCAGTAAAGTACATGGTGGTGAATTCAATGAAACTTACTGAAGAAGTATTTTTGAAAATATTATACAAACCTCAACTACGAAAAGAATATGATAATATGTAAAATATTAATTAAAATTATCGATTTATTTACTATGAATTAGTGCCTTTAAATACATCTTTTAAAGTTTACGTTATGTTTGAAATTACAGTATGTGCATTTTGTTTAATTTACGTTATACGGGCTACCTTAAAATACAAATACAACGTACGAAAAATGGAAAGATGTAATTATATAGAGTATGAATCCAAAATATTGTGAGTCAATTACTATGCGAACCAAAATGAAAAACTCCAGAAAATTGCATTATGCTATGAATTCAAAATATTCAGAATGTGTATAAATAATAAATACCTCTATTGAAGTTACACACTTGCATACGCTACAGCGTATGATTGCATACGTAACAGCTGTCGATGTTATAAAAACTATAACATTGTTCAATACTAAAGTCAATAACCTCGTACAAAATCAGCTGTTTATACATTCAAGTGAATTATTAAAAATTAAGATGTGCCTTACATTAGTTTACAAACCCTTTCTAAAAATTATACTAAAAATAATTTGTGGACTTGTAAAACTAACACATTTCATGTGTACTACGTGAATGTTTTTCTTTGTTACGAGAAGTAAGAAATAAAATATTAATATGGATTCGGAATGCCGGTATTGAATTTACACGCTGCATTGTTTATGTTTATAGAAACGCTCGAAGATAACATAGTATATAAGTTTTGTATGGTAAGGTACCACAATCAGCTGTTAAAATTTGGTGTGAATTTTGAAAGACGATGTATTAAAAGAACATGTAAGATGTGTGCTCTATGGGCATTTAACGTCCTATTTCGTAACAATCTGTCTTTAATCGAAGACGTAAATGTAAATCGTATCAAATATATGATCGACAACTAGACGAAACTTAAACCGAGACAGAGAATAACAAAACTATTCTTTTTGTTATTGTGGGTCAGCTTTAAGATATGGTCTCGTATACTTCTTATCATATAGACGGTCGCACTGTGGCATCACATCATTTTTTTCTCACTTATGAGAGAGAATTTCGGGAAAATATTATGGATTTATATTCTGTATAATTGCATCCTTTGATTTTTCATACGCTGTTTTTTTTTATTTCAATGACACCCGGTATATTAACAATATAGTTACTTCAATTGATTAAATTAAGTTTCGTTCACAATTAACTTAATAATAATCCATCCTCTTCTACCTTATAGTATAGAGGTAATGCTGGAGCGAGCTTTCCACTCTGTTTCTTGCCACTACTTGTGCTTCCTTTCAAATTAGGTTCTTTTCTTTCAACACTTGCGGTATTTCACTATTCTATGTTCTCTTTAGTCGATTACATTTTCTTTTCCTATCCAATGTTGCTTTCCGTATCTTTTTAACTTGTCCTTAACCATTCATACGCACGATATGCCCTAACCCCATACCCACTCTCTTCTGCATGTCACTGTTTCTATTTAATTTGATCATACACCCACTGCCGCTCTCAGATAACGCATCTCACTTGCTTTTCGTTCAGTCCAAGCTTCACATCCATAGGTCAACACAGCCACATAATGTTAAATATCTTAATATCAGTTTATAAGGATACTCCTTTTTTTCTAATAATACTAATAATAATACTAAAAATAATAATGAATAATCTATTTAAGAAATAATCAATAAAGCTTTATACTGTACTATAGTGTGTTAAGGCGCCAGCCCAAATCATACCCAGATCTATATGATTCGTGCTATTATTTACCCATTGTTCCAGTCCACTCTTTCTTTTAACATTCAGCTATAACGTTGTTCCAAGATCTCTTTCGCCTTTTTCTTGTTCTTTTCTCGTGTGTTTCTGTCTGCCATATTCGCTTTGGTCTTCCGTTCTTGCAATAGGTCCAAAACATTTCAAATGTTGTGTTTGTATATTCTTTAAAAACGATTCTAATGCCTCAAACTGTATAATTTCTGATTTTGTCTCTTCCTGTGATACTTCTAACTGCACTTACTCATTTCATCTCAGTCACCTGCATTTTGTTTTACGTAGTGTTGTTAGTACCCAAATTTCACTACCGTTTGTTAATATTTGTTTAAAAGTTGTTTTGTAGGTAGTGATTTTATTTTTGTAATTAGTGATATCTTCTTTATTATAAACTCAGTATTAAATGCATAATATAATTGGGTTGCTTTCTTAATTCTTTCGTTTATTTCTGTCTCATTTGTTCCATGCATGTAAATATTTATTCCTAAGTATTTAAATGTATATATTCTATGCTTTTGATATTTAATTTAACTAGAATAGAGATATTTGCTTTTCTAATTATCACAGTACATTATTCCGTATATTTATGTTGCACTGTAAATTCTTCTTGTTTCCAAATGTTACTAGGTTATTTCAGTTATTATGGTCATTTCATTGTTTCTATAACCTACCGTAATTTAACAAAATAATTTGAAACATACTTGAGCAGGTAAAAACTCACCAAATTTTATATACAACAAAAATATTTTCACTAATATAAAATATTATTACGAATTGGGTGTGTAGAACACAAGTTCATATATTTGTGAAATGTCCACAAATATACAGGGTGTTCCCTGAGGTAACCGACAAACTTACACAGTGTATTCTAGAGGTGATTCTGAACAAAAAAGTTCATATATACTTTAGCTTTATTTCTTTTTTGTTCTTTAGATTTCAACAAAAGAAGAAAACTGTTTCAGTAATGTATTTAGTCATAAAATTACTTCTACTTCTTTCTAAACATGTTGCTAGTCTTTGGCCCATATTCTGTTTCCAGTAAATATCTGCAAGTTCATTTGGTAAGGAATCTACACCAGGAACTATTCTGTCGATCAATTATTTTCGCGTGGTTGGTTTACCGTTATAGTAAACACGCTTTTTTAGATAACTCCAAAAGAAAAAGTCCAATGGCTAAAGGTCAGTAGTACGTGCAGGCCATAGTACAGGCCCCCCTTTGCCTATCGACCGTCCAGGAAAATTTTGATTTAGAAAGTCAATAACTTGCCTACGAAAATGCGGTTGAGCGCCGTCATGTTGATAAAACATGCCATGCCGGCACTCATGATAAATATTTGTCATTTTATAAAATGACTGGCAACATGTTTAGAAAGATGGAGCAAACATTTCTAGCAACTGTTATAATATTAGTTTATTAGTTTGTTATGTAATTTCATGATTAAATACATTACAAGAGGTTTTGCCTACATATATTTGTGAAATGTTCATAAATATATGAACTTGTATTGTGTTGCTCACACCAAACTTTGAATAATATTTAATATTGTTGAAAAGACTTTTTGTTTAATACAAAATTGGTGAGGTTTTACCTACACAAGTATGTTTCAAATTATTTTGTTATATACGCAGCTTCTGAAATTGGTTGTACCATCAGATAAAAGCACCTGTATTAGTTGCTTGGGTGTTTGTCAATGAGCAGCGCTGAGTATCCTACGCTCTGTCTCAATAACTTCTGTGACATAGCAAGGTTGTTGCTTTATGAAACGTATCTCTTCAGTGTGGCGTACCGATGATTCTGTATTAGTACTTGTCTACGGCTCTGGAGAGATACCTTTCACAAATATACGAATTAGTATTGTGTTCTTCACAGTCGATTTTTAATAATATGTATTTATATTATTAAGCATATTTTTGTTCTACCGCAATTTCTTTACTTTTTCTTGTATATCTTTTATCAGTTTATCCAATATTACATTAAATAGTGTCGAACTCAGTGCAGTATATTATTAAACGGTTTTTCTAGGTCTATTAAAGCGATGTATGTCTTGTTAATTCTTTTTTCTAGTACTTGTTTTATGGTGAAAATATGATCCAACCTCTTCCCTTTCGAAAACCACTTTTTGAATCAAGTAATACTCCTATTTATGCTTTTGCTGTTCTAATATCGTTTCATACATTTTGGCTGCTATACTCAATCACAAGTTGGCTATTCCTCTACTAGTTTACCCATTTACGGTAATCACCTTTCTTGTAATATACCTACCTACCCTTCCTTTGAAATCCCGTCTTCTAGAAACTTTTAAGAAATGCTTAATACTACGATAAACATTCAATGAAATTAGATCAGCTTTGCTATTAATATCATCGGATGTGAAAGCTTCTAGAATTTTTCTCATTTTATGTTCTTTAAATAATAATATAAAAACCACTTTTAGCATATTTAGCATATAGGGTTGTTCTAAACAGTATGGGCTCTTTTACATCAAAATACTTGAGTAACTATATTGTTTCTTATTCACTTTGAACATGTTATCTATTTTTTTTTAGAAGCGAGGTTTCTAAATTGTTTGTAATAAATTTATAGATAAGGAAATAAATATATTACATTATTTGAAATGGTGTTCTTTTTTAAACATTTTCCTAAATGCGTGTTCCTTTTGGTAGTTAAAATATGAACATTTTTCTATCAGATCAGGAATTTTTAAAGTATTTGTACGCCATTGAAGTCATATAAATTCATTACATAGGTAATACTAAAGTCATAAAATTGGTACAATTATGTACGAATAAGATTATATAAGTTTAATAGATAAGAAGTAATGCCTTATATAGCTACACAAAACTGCAACTGTACCAAAGAATGATTTTATTTGTTCACTATTATTTTTCTAATAAATTTTAAAGCCTCAGGCATATGCCAAACCAGAAACTTTAACATAAAACCTGGCAGCATCTAAAGGGATACTGCATATTGTAAATATTCTTTCTACACTTTACGACGCTATTTTATTCAAATTTTTCATAGAAAAAGTTCGCCCTCAAGTAGGAATCGAACCCACGACCTCTGGCTTGCCGGACCATTGCTCGACCACTGAACTGTTGAGGCGTGAATTAGAAACTTTTATGGGGATGCTTTGAGTTACATCAAAGGAAACAGATGAATATATCTTGCCCGTAGTACGGCAGTTGTACAAATTAATTGCGTTTTCGCGAAGTAATGTAATTGTAAATATTCTTTCTACACTTTACGACGCTATTTTGTTCGAATTTTTCATAGAAAAAATTCGCCCTCAAGTAGGAAGCTTAGGTAAGCTTATACCGACTTCTTTAAAATATCTTGAAAAATGAAAATACATTCAAATAACTATATTATAAAACACAAAATTAGAAACGTAGATTTATGTACGTATTTATATGTTTATTATTTCTTAATCAATATCGAGCAATAACAGCAGAATTTTAATATTTTCAAGACATTGACGATATGCCAATGTCTTGAAACTGTTGCCTAATCAGTTATATCTGTAAGCCAATCAAGGTGTTGTTGCATATATCGATCTGCTATAGATATGGCCCTATATATTCAAGTTATTTAAAATCATGGCGTTTATATTTTATTTGTGTGATTTAACTACTTATATTTTCAGATCACCAGGAGAGATACCTGTGTTATCGATGCTCGAAGAGTTACAAGCACAAAGGTCATTTAAAGCAACATATTAAATACGAATGTGAATTTGTGGCCCCGCAATTTCAGTGCAGTAGTTGTCCTAAAAGATTCAGGAAAAAATATAATCTATTAAGGCACGAATGTACGCACAAAAACATACTAGCAAAAATATTTTAGTTTTTACACGAATATTTACTAATTTTCTAATTAGTAAAATTGTTAAGAATTTTGTTGTTTTCCTTTTGTATTATGGTTCCAAATTACTATTATAATAAGACTATTTTTCTTATTATTAGTAGTTTTCTTGCCCCTATGAATTTCCTCAAAATTGGTGTAAATTCTTGTAAGCGCTTTCGGTTTTTGGAAATAAATCATGGTTCTTATTATATGTTCTAACTTATTAAAAAATGTATTTATTGTTTAGCGGAACTAATAATCTTCTTACTACTTTAGTTTAAAAATACAATATATAGCTTCTTTTGGAAAATTAATCGTTCAAACTTAAATTATTGCTAGATGTAATATACAGGCTGCTCTTGAAATGAAAAGATAACGTATGAAAAATGGAAAGATATGATTATATAGAACGAATCCAAAATATTGTGAGTCAATTACGAAGCGAATCCCAAAATTAAAAACCGCCTGAAAATGTATCATATTCTGCCTATGAATTCAAAATGTGTATAAATATGCTGTCGATGTGATAAAAACTATAACATCCTGTATACTATCTGAATTATTAAAAATTAAGATGTGTTATATTAATTTACAAACGCATTTTAAAATTCATACTAAAAATAATTTGTGAACTTTTAGAACTGACATTTGATGTGTATTACGGGAATGTTCTTTTTTTTGTAAGAAGAAGTAAGAAATAGAATGCTGCTTTAGAATTTAAAGGCCACAATGTTTATGTTTATAAAAATGCTAGAAAATAACATTGCGTCTAAGTTTTGTTATGGTAACTGGTTCAATAACTTAATACGAAAGTCAGGTGTTAAAAATTTATAATTGCTTGTGAATTTTGAAAGGTATATTAAAAGAACATGTAAGATGTGTGCTCTGTGGGCATCTAACGTCCTACTTGGTAACAATCTATCTTTAATCGAAAAATTGTATCTAACGTACATAACGATCGAAAACTGAAGGGAACTTAAAACTATTCTTTTTGTTATTGTCGCCCAACTTTAAGGTAACGTCTTTTATAATATGACAACAAATTTTTAAATATATTTATCATTTTTTTTCTAGTTTTGAGGGAATTTTGGAAAAATATTCTGGGTATATATTCTATATAATTTAATTTTTTATACGTCGTCTTTTTATTTCGAGAACACCGGGTTTAATTCGTTGTCGGTTATTGTTTGTTTATTTTATTTTGATTGTTATATAAACTGTTCTAGCAGATGATGAATATGTTGCTTCAACAATTCTGAAGACTTTTCAATGCTAGTACCATTGCATAAGACAGATAACAGATAACATCTTTGCTTTTGCATTTGTTGTATTAGAATAGAAGAAAAGAGTGTCAAAGGAACACAATTTCAGAGTTCAAAATTTGTTAATTTTACTCTTTTAAAATGAAAGGATTTCGGGAAAATACTTTTTATTATTTCCAAATATAATTTAAGTTTTTTTTTTAGAATTAATGGAATTAAGGTCAGGGATTTGAAAATCATTTTTTGGGGAGTAATCAAAGTTAAACATTAGTCCCTATAAAAGATGGATTAATAATGAAAATTATAGATGACGTGAACAACTGGAGAATCGAATGGTATACTTACGTGCTTTTCTTTCACAAATGTTCAAACAATTAATTTCAATCTTCAAATATCGCCTGATTAATATTTTCTTATTCCACGTGCTACATTATAATTTAAGAATGAATAAAATTATTGATAATAGGAAAATTCTTTTGAAGGTATCTGGGTCATATTAAAATAAATTGGTGGTTAATAAGCTTATAAATTTAATACATGAAAAAAAACAGAAAATCATATGTGCTACATAAAGTTTCTTCTTTGTACTCTAAGCGATTACTAAATTCATTGTATATTATATATCTTCTCTACATTGAAATATTCAGGACTAACTTTTTAGTTTTGAATTATTTATATTACATTTTTATCGCAAAGCAGATACTTTTGTTATCATTTGTATTTGCTATGTGTTCATATTGGTTATTTAATACTTGCGGACATTTACCTTTATTCTATTTTTTGTTGTGTCCTTTAAATGGTAGACACGAATATCATTTAAATTTCTATATATATATAATAGATATCTTTTATTTTGCGATTTAAGGTCTGTTATTACTAGAGCTGAGGATGTTTGCGGTACGGCAGGACCGTATGTAGTGCATCCCCACATTTAACTATTTATCTAAATATTCTCTGAAATGATTTGCCGGATCTCATAAATTAATAGAGTGATATTTTAGTATGCACTGGATATTGTTATTATACAAAATCATAATAGCCATTTGTATTTATGGATCATAAATAATAATACGCATGTATTTGTATTTGGTTGTGAATTCAATTTAAACTTAAAACGAATCGTAATATTTTAACGACAAGCCGTCCTTACAATACATGCATTCGAGACAAAGTGTGCAACTCTACGAATAACTTCCATAATTGATCGAAAATGGACATTTTGGAGCTGAAGTAAAGCCCCTATTCTTAGAAAATTTTATTACTGTCGTTAAGAACTATTATTATAATCAACAAAGGCCTTTTATTAGTGTTGAAGTTTTAGTTTCATTGAATTTCCATGTTGTAAGTAGTCAATTGTAAAGTGTTCATTCCCAATATTCTAAAACAAGGTGTAAATTTAACTAAAATCCAGAAAAACACATTCTGATAATATATTACTAGATTAGAAGCTGTGTTTATTACTATTTATTATATTATTTTTATAACCAAATGCAATAAAAGCTACGAAAACCTAGTTCAAGTAGGTAGTATATATAAAATATATGCAAAATATGTGCTGCCAGGCTTTGAAAGGCTGTGTGACAAGATTTTAATAAATCGAGGTTTCTTTTGTTTTCGTAGCTTTTATTGCATTTGGTTATAAAAATAATATAATAAATAGTAATAAACACAGCTTCTAATCTAGTAATATATTATCAGAATGTGTTTTTCTGGATTTTAGTTAAATTTACACCTTGTTTTAGAATATTGTGAATGAACACTTTACAATTGACTACTTACAACATGGAAATTCAATGAAACTAAAACTTCAACACTAATAAAAGGCCTTTGTTGTTTATAATAATAGTTCTTAACGACAGTAATAAAATTTTCTAAGAATAGGGGCCTTACTTCAGCTCCAAAATGTCAATTTTCGATCAATTATGGAAGTTATTCGTAGAGTTGCACACTTTGTCTCGAATGCATGTATTGTAAGGACGGCTTGTCGTTAAAATATTACGATTCGTTTTAAGTTTAAATTGAATTCACAACCAAATAAAAATACATGCGTATTATTATTTATGATCCATAAATACAAATGGCTATTATGATTTTGTATAATAACAATATTCAGTGCATACCAAAATATCACTCTATTAATTTATGAGATCCGGCAAATCATTTCAGAGAATATTTAGATAAATAGTTAAATGTGGGGATGCACTACATACGGTCCTGCCGTACCGCAAACATCCTCAGCTCTAGTTATTACTAATTATTTATTTATTTAGGTAATTTTACTCTCACATGCTTCGACAGCTATGGCCTTTTTCAAAGAATTCTTAAAATACAAACATACAAATTCTAGAAAATGTCATAGAAAGTTATAACATATTACATTTGTCATATTGTCATGTTTTTTTTTTACAATTAGTTAAATTTACAATATTAAATTTTATACACTAAATCTTTATATATGTACCTATTCATGCAGGTAAATTGCAGATCGTTACTCTACATTATTAAATTATAATATATTCTGCTTAGATTTTTTTAGGTAATTTCTGTTGTTAATTTAATTTTTATTCTTGCTAAATACTAATAATTTCCTTAATTTCTCATTTCATTGTATGTTGTTCCCTCCCAATTATATGTGTATTTTCGAAATCGAAATGATGATTGTGCTGCAATTTGTGTGTAATTAAGGCAGTTTTGTCTGTTTTGTGGGCTTGTATCCTTTTGTAAAGATATTGATTAGTCTCATTGTTTAGTCTCACCTATGTAGTAGCTATCGCAGTTGTGGCATTGTATTTTATAAATGAAATGTGCTTCTCTATTTTTTTTTCTATTTTAGCTTTCAGCTTTGAGAATAGATGTTTATTTATATTACTAAGTTTATATGTTGTAGCTATATCATATTTTTTGGCGTATATTTGATTTTTTCTTTTAGTTATATATGTATATATATATATATATATATATATATATATATATAGTAAATTCAATCAGTTGGCGATTAATGGTCTGGCTTTACTTCAAAGTATATATATTTAAAACAACCCTACATGTTTTTATAGCAACTCAATTATTTGACATTTGTATACTGTCATTTATATTTTGTATCCTTGATAAAGGCATCATTGCCGAAACATGTAGGGTTGTTTTAAATATATATACTTTGAAGTAAAGCCAGACCTTTAATCGCCAACTGATTGAATTTACCATATCATACCAAGGTCACGAAAATATTATATATGTATAGAGACTATTAAGTATTATCGACCGTACTGTATAAGTAAAAATAAAAATTTCATTAACGGGTGAGCGGTCTGTCAAGTAAAAATAAAACTCCTTTATTCCCCTCTATATTTCATAATGCATTGGTTACTTCATCTGGAGTGTCTACATGTTTAACAAAACCACAATATATTAAACAATATAACAATAACTAAATACTTACAATTCAGAGTTCAAATTTAGCAAATAACGGCACTAAACATGTTAAAATTCGTCAAATTTAAAACATTTTTTTAAAAATTTTAACATGTTTAGTGCCGCTTTTTGCTAAATTTTAACTCTGAATAGTAAGTATTTAGTTATTGTTATATTGTTTAATATATTGTGGTTTTGTTAAACATGTAGACACTCCTGATGAAGTAACCAATGCGTTATGAAATATAGAGTGGAATAAAGGAGTTTTATTTTTACTTGACAGACCGCTCACCCGTTAATGAAATTTTTACTTATATATATATATATATATATATATATATATATATATATATGTATAATACGTAGGAACGATATTAAATTCTTCACACCATTTAAAGAAATAACATTGTTTTTCGTCGCTGTGTGAAATCGACTACGACGGAAACATCTCCTTTAAATGCTCGTTTTATTATATCAATACACGTCAATTTTTTGTTTCGTGTAGTAGAGTGGTATCAAGTCTTTATTATTTGATATTTTCTCTATTTTTTTTTGTATTCATTTTTTGGACCAAAAATCTTTTTTATTTTCTAAAGAACATACATATTCTTATTTGTTAAAATTATTATTAAAATTAAGTAATGTAATGTTCCATCCTAAATAAATTCAAGACATATCTCTCTAAAGTAACAGGGCTGAACAATTATTTATATAATCTTAACATAAGTTTAACAACAAGAATATCACAATGGTAAATATTGCATTTATGTTTAAAGAGAATGGAAAAATAAACGAGTTTGAAGAATTTTTTTAAATTCGACGTTAGAGTGCTCCAGGCTTTAATAAATGTCTTATTTTAATAATGATTTAGTTGAAATATTATACTACTGTTGATGACACTCCATTTAATGGTATGTGGAAAAAATAATGAATAATAATACTCGCCTGCACATTAAACATAATAATTTTATTAGAACTTACACCTTTCTTATAAGAATAGTAATAATAATATTTATTAATCTTTAATACGTTTGACGAAGGTTTAAGGAAATTCAAATTCGAGAAGGAATATACCAAGCAAAGAAGAAGAACAAAAAAGCAAATTATTAGCATAATGCAAAATAGAAAAGAATTAGAATGATAATAAACGGACAATGTCGTGTAACATGCAATAAATATAAAGTCTAATGGATTAAATACATTTTCATTAATTTTTTGTATATTATGTTTCGAGTTGGAAGGTTGTCAAGACCACAAGATCGTTTAGAGATACGGTGTGTATAAAGTATTTCATGTTGACTTTCATTTCCTAAATATTTAAGAATAACTGGAGAAGATCCCGAAAAAGAAACAATCTTTCACATACTGGTTCGAGATTCACATTCTCGACCGACACTGTTATCACTTGTGCTGTTCAACCGTTAACGGTTTTCCTTAATTAAAAAAAAACTAGTGAAACAACTAAACAGAAGAATTGTTAATTATCCCTTAACTTTATGTTATATTATAAATTAGACTAGTGCATTAAATTATTATAATTCGTTCTATTTTAGTTTACTAAACTATTCTAGCATTTTTAGTACATATTTATAGTATTTGTTCTATAACAGTGATCTTGTATCTCCTGTGTTATTTGATCAAGGTTAAACCGCAAACTATTCGTCAATTTTATATGCTATAATTAAAATTTATCAATAGCTGCTATTTACATTTTTCTATTTTGTTCTGATTATTCGAATATTAAGTACTTACTTAAATTTATTCTTAACTGACTCTAATTTTTAGATATGCGCAAATATGTCTGCAATAAATGCTGGAAGAAATACAAATACAGTCAAAATCTAACAAGACATCTAAAATACGAATGCGGAAATGTTGAACCGCAATTCGTATGTTACACTTGTTCGCAAAAATTTAAACACAAGTCGACCTTAGTTCGTCATATTTTGATGAGGCATCCGATGTAATAAAGCGTATTGAAAGGTGATGTACGCTTTTCCAACAATGGCGTTAGTATCGATCAACAACAATGGAAGAATGATGAAGTTAGTAATAAGAGGAATAGATTTGTTAATTATTTTCGTTTATAGCTTTCATTACTGTTTTGTAAAGTTCTAAATAAAATATTCCAGAAAAAATTTCTTATTGAAGGTCTAGGTACCATTTTATTAATATTAACTTCTCCAATCGTATTTAATATTTGTTGCAAATTCATAAAAAGTGTAGAGATAGGTTTTTATATACACAGAAATAATTTCATATAGAGATACGAAACATTTAAAGTTTCGGATCGAATAACTTGTTCATATTATAAAATTGTAAATTGTAATGATTACGATACTTTTTTATATTTGGAAATGTACTTGTTACTTTGAACCTACTAAATTTGTTTCTTTCTTATTTACTAAAGTACTTGTTCTCCAAGAAAGCATACAAAAACAAACAATCTAAAACTTAACAGTGTTCATTCTAATAAAAATAAGATATATATATATATATATATATATAATATTTTCGTGACCTTGGTATGATAAGGTAAAGTTGATAAGTCGGCGATTAAAGGTCTGGTTCATTATTTCAAAGTATATATATTTAAAACAACCCTACATGTTTCAGCAATGATGCCTTTGTCAAGGATATAAAAAATATAAATGACAGAATATATATATATATATATATATATATATATATATATTATATATATATATATATATATATATATATATATATATTATATTATATATATTCTGTCATTTATATTTTTTATATCCTTGACAAAGGCATCATTGCCGAAACATGTAGGGTTGTTTTGAATATATATACTTTGAAGTAATAAACCAGACCTTTAATCGCCGACTTATTGAGTTTACCATATCATACCAAGGTCACGAAAATATTATATATATATATATATATATATATATATATATTTAACAACACATACGTTCACACCTTGCTATCTATTTTTTGGAATACTAAGGCATGATTTATTATTATTATTGGAATGTATCTTTGAATAATTTAAACCATAGCAACTCAATTATTTGGCATTTATATTCTGTCATTTATATTTTTTATTTCCTTGACAAAGGCATCATTGCCGAAACATGTAGGGTTGTTTTAAATATATATACTTTGAAGTAACAAACCAGACCTTTAATCGCCGACTTATTAAGTTTACTATATATATATATATATATATATATATATATATATATGTTGTAACTGGATTCCGGGTTTTCTTCCGCGTTTCCATTGTTTGGTCTTTGTAAAGACCGGTGCTGGTTTCTGGACGACGTTTCTGCAAAATCACATTTGCCAGCTTCAGGTCTGCGATAACTGTCTGCTTCTGCTTCTGGTTACTCGTAACTCGTACTCAGTTTACGAGTAACCAGAAGCAGAAGCAGACAGTTATCGCAGACCTGAAGATGGCAACTGTGATTTTGCCGAAACGTCGTCCAGAAACCAGCACCGGTCTTTACAAAGACCAAACAATGGAAACGCGGAAGAAAACCCGGAATCCAGTTACAACACATACTACTACCCGCGGAAACCTGAAAGAAAACATATATATATATATATATATATATATATATATATATATATGAAAAATTTGTGGAAAGACATATCCGCCCAGGATGTGCAAATATTTCACTGTTTTTACAGTTCATCAGTGCACATTATCCGGAGACAGACATGACTTTCAATTCTATACTGCGTGTATATATACGAACTGTAATGAACTCCATGTGTATGAGAATTAATAATTATTAAGTCTCATTTTACATGCGGTTGTCGGTATTTGCACATTCCGGGCGGATATGTCTTTCACAAATTTTTCATTTTTCATTTGTACTGACAACTTATACAGATGACTTCGCGGCTTGTTGCGTCTACAATCTAAGGCAAAAATGATTTGCCGAATTGTAGAATTTAATGCAAAAAATTATAGCGACAACCGCATGCACATGAAGTTCAATATATATATATATATATATATATATATATACGAGTATATGGTAAATTCAAATTGTTGGCGCCAACAAATTGAATTTACCATAACATACAAAGGTCACGAAATAATTATCTTTATATATATATATATATATACATAGATATATATATATATATATATATATATATATATATATATATAACAATTGCACAATATGAAACAAACATGTAAATAATTTACATATCTGTAACAATGCACATGGACAATACACCTCGTATTTTCAGCAATTACTTCTGCTTAATACATATGTTTCTGCCAATATAGGCGTCCTCAGCTAAGCTAGTGAAGCAATTTATACAAATTAATACAAACCTGTTATAAACAACTGGTTTGTATCTGTATTTAAATTTACTGAAATAGCCCGCAAAGATCAAGCAAGTTCCGTCCTATAAGAAGACAACTATTTAATAATTGACATCTTACGGGCGAAAGATACATTGTCCGGAGGGCTACCTATCGTTCGAACAGCTATGCTGCTACGGGAAACGATAAAATACGTATGTAGATGTAGTCCATTAACAACCTGCCAGATGGCGGTATATACGAAAAGGTTTTGTTTAAGTATAACAATACGTTAAGCACGTATAAAGCGTTTGTACAATATGAAACAAACATGTAAATAATTTACATATCTGTAACAATGCACATGGACAATACACCTCGTATTTTCAGCAATTACTTCTGCTTAATACATATGTTTCTGCCAATATAGGCGTCCTCAGCTAAGCTAGTGAAGCAATTTATACAAATTAATACAAACCTGTTATAAACAACTGGTTTGTATCTGTATTTAAATTTACTGAAATAGCCCGCAAAGATCAAGCAAGTTCCGTCCTATAAGAAGACAACTATTTAATAATTGACATCTTACGGGCGAAAGATACATTGCTATTTCAGTAAATTTAAATACAGATACAAACCAGTTGTTTATAACAGGTTTGTATTAATTTGTATAAATTGCTTCACTAGCTTAGCTGAGGACGCCTATATTGGCAGAAACATATGTATTAAGCAGAAGTAATTGCTGAAAATACGAGGTGTATTGTCCATGTGCATTGTTACAGATATGTAAATTATTTACATGTTTGTTTCATATTGTACAAACGCTTTATACGTGCTTAACGTATTGTTATACTTAAACAAAACCTTTTCGTATATACCGCCATCTGGCAGGTTGTTAATGGACTACATCTACATACGTATTTTATCGTTTCCCGTAGCAGCATAGCTGTTCGAACGATAGGTAGCCCTCCGGACAATGTATCTTTCGCCCGTAAGATGTCAATTATTAAATAGTTGTCTTCTTATAGGACGGAACTTGCTTGATCTTTGCGGGCTATTTCAGTAAATTTAAATACAGATACAAACCAGTTGTTTATAACAGGTTTGTATTAATTTGTATAAATTGCTTCACTAGCTTAGCTGAGGACGCCTATATTGGCAGAAACATATGTATTAAGCAGAAGTAATTGCTGAAAATACGAGGTGTATTGTCCATGTGCATTGTTACAGATATGTAAATTATTTACATGTTTGTTTCATATTGTACAAACGCTTTATACGTGCTTAACGTATTGTTATACTTAAACAAAACCTTTTCGTATATAACAATTGATAAATTATTGGAGTTTTTCGGCTTTTTTATGAAATATTTACAAATATTAGTATGTATGTAATTGCTCACCCACAATAGACGTAGGTTCAAGCTATTTAGAAATGCATTATAAAGTAACAGTGTTAATGAATCAGATGTCAGTTATTGAATGTAGATGTCAAGTTGAAAGCAGAAGTCAGTTTTGAAAGTTGATTTTCGGTTTCGGTTTTCATATAAAACCCGAAAAACTCCAATAATTTATCAATTGTTATATTTAATAAACGGCTAAGAAATTATCTAAACACTTATGTATATATATATATATATATATATATATATATATAGTAAACCTAATCAGTAGGCGATTAAAGGTCTGTATATTACTTCAAAATATATGTACTTAAAAAAACTCTACATGTTTCGGCAGTATCGCCTTTATCAAGAGAATACAAAATATAAATGACAGAATATAAATGTCAAGTAATTAAGTTGACATTTATATTCTGTCATTTATATTTTGTATTCTCTTGATAAAGGCGATACTGCCGAAACATGTAGAGTTTTTTAAATACATATATTTTGAAGTAATATACAGACCTTTAATCGCCTACTGATTAGGTTTACCATATCATACCAAGGTCACGAAGTTATTATATATATATTATATATATATATATATATATATATATATATATATATATATATATATAAATATAATATTTTCGTAACCTTGGTATGATATGGTAAACTTAATAAGTCGGCGATTAAAGGTATATTTTTTATATCCTTGACAAAGGCATCATTGCCGAAACATGTAGGGTTGTTTTAAATATATATACTTTGAAGTAATAAACCAGACCTTTAATCGCCGACTTATTAAGTTTACTATATATATATATATAAATATAATATCTTCGTGACCTTGGTATGACAAGGTAAACTTAATAAGTCGGCGATTAAAGGTCTGGTTTACTTCAGAGTATATATATTTAAAACAACCCTACATGTTTCGGCAATACGCCTTTGTCAAGAGAATACAAAATATAAATGACAGAATATAAATGTCATTTATATTCTGTCATTTATATTTTGTATTCTCTTGACAAAGGCGTATTGCCGAAACATGTAGGGTTGTTTTAAATATATATACTCTGAAGTAAACCAGACCTTTAATCGCCGACTTATTAAGTTTACCTTATATATATATATATATATATATAATATATACAATATTAATTATGCGAAAATGATTTTTATTTATTCGAGTCCGGTCCTGTCGCAGTTAAACAAATGGGCGACAATATGGAGTTCCGCCTATAATTCATCAATCATCAGTAATTCTCTTTACCGAAGAATTATGTTGTTCTATCGGTATTTGTCAGTACCACCACAAGTTTAAAGAGCAAAAATTATATATAAATAATTCCATACAAATAATTAAAAACCAGGTACCTATCTCATTGGACACGCCATGGACATACTACATAAAGCTTTTTGTTTTATAACTATTATTGTTCGATTATAAACATAATAATTTTAAATTTTTTAAAAGAAGTTTAACGTTCGAATTCTTAAATTTCAATCGCATTAATTAAAATGCGGTATAGGTTTGTCGACATATTCGACGTAAAGGCCGTTATTGACATCTATAAAAAAAAATATCGACATGTGTGCGGTCGAATATGTTTTAGTAAGAAAACAACAACATTCACTATCTTATGAATAGGAACTGAAATTCTATCGATTTTTTGCGGGTCAATGAACTTGAATTACAGCTGCATTTTGATAAATATATAATAAACAAAGATATGGACCGCCTTTAACTACATTTTGGCCCTAAATATTTGAAAATTTTTGATGAATTACAAAAAAAATATTTTTTTGATTTTGTTAGACATTTATGAACGTTCGTTTTATTGAAAACTACATATATTTTGTAGAATTATCTTATTTTTTTTAATATCAGACGCCAAACGTACTAAATTAATAAAATATTGCAAATTTTTATTGGTCGTTATTTCTTAGACTTCCATTTAATGAAATATATAAAACCAGTTGAAATTAAACACGTGTTTGAATATCCAAAATTATATTAATAAAAATACATGTTTCGCTCACACTGACTTTGTCAGTTATATAATATTCACTTAGATTATAGATAAATTTGCAAATGTCATATTACAGATAAAATTAGTGGAAATAGTGTTAACGTTGAATAAATATAAAAGTGGGGAACAACTACATCTACTTGCTTATTTCATAATAAATCTCTGTTTTTGAATTTATTAATTTCTAAAGTCTCTAGATTATTTAAAAGAACACTTTTATAAAACTTTTGTAACAGCTTTTATAAAGCATTCTTAGTAATATCAAAATATTATTAAAAAACGGGTGTGGAGAACACAATACAAGTTCATATTTGTGTGAAAGTATCTCTCCAGATATTCAGACACTTGTTTCATCTTGCTATAGAATCATTAGTACATGCTGCTGAAGAGATACTTTCTCCATAAATAACACCCTTCCTACATTACAAAAGTTATGTCCGATATAGAGTGGAGGCACAGATTGCTCAAGTTGCGGCTGTGTTCTTCTTAATAACATTTGTAATGCAGTAAGGGTGTTATTTATGGTGAAAGTATCTCCCTAGCAACATCCGTACATGCTGCTGGGAAGATACTTTTACCATAAATAACACCCTTGCTATATTACAAAAGTTATGTCCGATATAGAGTGGAGGTAGAGTAAGGGTGTTATATATGGTGAAAGTAACTCTTTAGCAATATGCACTGATGATTCTATAGTAAGATGAAACACGTGTCTGTATGTCTGGAGAGATAATTTCACATAAATATGTACATGCATTGTGGCCTCCACACCCCATTATTATTTTTATATTATTAAAAAATTTGGTGAGGTTTTACTTACTCAAGTATGCTTGTTGGGCATTTTTATTTTACATATGTTAGATTTTAAAATTGGGATCGAAATCTTGTTTAAATTCTAACAAATATTTAGCATAATGCGAATCTGTTTTGTTTTTATGAAAGAACCTAATGTGTTTCTTGGTTCTTGCGTTAAATGAAAAACATGTTTGTCCTATATAGAAGTTTGGACAATTTCTACAGTTCAACTCATAGAATCTGTGTTTATCACCTTCTTCTAGTCTTCCTTTATTATTTTTGATAATCTTACCTACGTTGTTATTTGTTTTAAGTGAAAAGTTTATATTTAGTATTGCTTCTGAGATACCAGGCTGGAACCGCGTCCTTGGCTTTACTTCCCTCTTGGCCGACTTTCGTTCATTGTTGCAAGGGATATCTTCAGAACTGCTTCTGCTGTAGCAGTTTCAATTTCAGTGCAGCTACAGCAGCAGGAGCCTTGAAGATATCTCTTTTAATAGTGTCCAAAACGTCTGCCAAGATAGAAGGACGCAGCTTCAGCCTCGAATCACAGAATAATAATGGACAGCGACTGCAAAAGTGCATTCTTGTTTATGTCTAGTTTTTTTAATTCTTAACTGATTTAGTTCTATGAAGCTAAGTACAGTAAGAAACTAAACACGAACATTTCATAATTCAAATGTGCATAAATCATCTGTATCTGTTCATATAGACATGCACCAAGTATTTTACCAGTGGTCACTTCAACCGCAGACACATGTGTTTCTATCGATAAATGCAGTCTAAGTGCGAACAGTGCGGGTTTACGATGTGACTTCCAAGATTCGCTTTCGCAAGTAATAACAATTTTATTCTGTCAAGCGACAGGAGATATCCCGTGACATCTGACGGACAAAAGAGTTAACGAACTTCTATGTAATACTACATATTTACTTTTTCTGCCATGAAGCACCGCCTCTAATATACTTATCGTTATCAGAAAATAATTCGCCGATAAAAGCGGTTACCTCTCTAATATGTATACCATTACAAGGGACGAAAAAACACGTAGAATAGTGTAGTTCATTAACTTGTAACCAAATGGCTCAATATACCAAGAAAAATATAGCATATCGATGTGAAATACATCACTACACTATTATATGTGTTTTTCCTTTTCCTTGTAGTGGCATAGACATTCGAGAGGAAACCACTTTTATCAGCGACTTTCTTTTGTTAGACAGATGTCACGAGATAGCTCTTGTCACCTGACCAGATAAAATTGTTATTAGTTACGAAAGCGAAGCTTTCGACGTCACTTTGTAAACCCGCAGTGATTATCGACACAGTTGTGTCTGACGTTGAAGTGAGTTGAAGTTGAGGTTTAATACCTGGTGTATGTCTATCAGTACAGAAAAACAGATATGTTTTATACATATTGGTATTAATTTTTCTATACGCTTGATGTGTTTCACATCGATATTTTCTGATTTTGGTACAAACATTTTATAATAACAAAACAGATTCACATTATGCTAGAATATTTGTTAAAATTTAAACACGATTTTTCGATCTCAATTTGAAAATCTTACATATACATATTATTATACAGGGTGGGGCATAGGAACCAAGTGTTTTTGGTTTGGGTAGTACTCGGCCATTAGAAAAGGGAGGGGCGCGCGGTTTATTACAATCCATTCCTCGACTCAAAGCATTTCACTTTCTCAGTTGCCACTTGCCATCATGGAGAGGTGGACGCTAGAGCAACGCGTGTTCGCGTATGATTGTTTTGTTCGAAGTGGCGAGTCGGTGACTGCAGTACAGCGTGAATTTCGCAGAAGATTTAATATCCATCGTAATGACTCTGTTCCTGCCCGAGACACCATCTTACGCTGGGTCAATAACCTTCGAACAGTAGGTTCAATAATGAAAAGAAAGCCGCCCGGTCGTCAATGTACTGTGCGTACTCCTGAGAATATTGAAAGGACGAGACAAGCATTACTGCGAAGTCCACCCCGCTCTGCGCGTCGACATTCAGCTGCACTTCAAATCAGCAATCGCACTGTACGGCGGATTTTGCATGGTGACTTACATTTTCACCCATACAAAATACTGGTTGCCCAACAATTAAATGTAAGAGATTACGCCCAACGCTTGAGTTTCGCACAACAAATGCTTGAACTTGTTCAGGAGAATGAAAACATGTTGTTACTCATGAGTGATGAAGCTCATTTCCATCTTACGGGGGCCGTCAATAAACAAAATTGCCGGTACTGGGCTGACGAGAATCCACGACAGTTACATGAGATGCCATTGCATAGTCCTAAGGTAACAGTTTGGTGTGCGGTGGGAAAATTTGGCATCATTGGCCCATATTTTTTTGAAGAAAATGGGGTAACCGTTACAGTAACATCTGCGCGTTACATTCATATGGTGAATAACTTTTTCATACCTGAATTGTTAAGAAGTGGTGTGGATATTCAAGATTTGTGGTTACAGCAAGATGGGGCCACGGCACACACCGCCAGAGCATCTATGGCTGTTCTTCGCCACCTGTTTCCAAATCGTCTAATTTCGAGATTTGGTGACGTTTTGTGGCCTCCTCGGTCTCCCGACTTATCGATTTGTGATTTTTATCTATTGGGGTACCTCAAATCACGTGTTTACGAGGCCAAACCCCGTATGTTAGACGCATTAAAGGAATCGATTCGTTATGAAATCTCCCTAATCGACAGAGACATGCTGGAAAGAGTGGAGGCCAATTTTCGTCAACGGCTGCAACAGTGTATCAATGAAAACGGACATCATATGCCAGATGTAATTTTCCGTACTTGAATATTTCAAAATGCTTTATTATTAGCTATGTTGTACTACCAATAAATTTTTTTTAGAGTAAAAACTAATAATTTTATTATCATTTCAAAAACACTTGATTCCTATGTCCCACCCTGTATTATATTATACATATTATTCAGCTTTTGTTTTGTGATTTTATATGTTGAAGAGAATTTTTTCTAGAAAACACCATAGTAAATATTAAGAAAATAAAGATGCTCATTTATCTATATGTAAAACACATAGAGGCATGAATTATATTATAGCTTTTTAATGTTTTATTTTGTGTAATATTAGTATAATGTTAATATTCACGTTTTTATTTATTTTTGCAGTACTAATGCATGGTTTAATACATCTTTAGACGGTTTTCTGCAAATCACCTCTTTTAACGTGTACTGATATAGAAAGAAATAAGCTTTTTTGTCAAAAATCACAACTTTATATTTTTAGATCTAACAAGATTCTTCTGCAACCGATGCTGGAAAAGTTATAAATACAAAACCCATTTAACTAGACATATGAAGTACGAATGTGGCGTAGAACCACAGTTCTCATGCGAAATATGTGGAAAAAAGTTCAGACAAAAGTCCAATTTCGTGAGGCACAAGTTAATCCATAGTAGAGCTTATATAAACTTATTGTAATATATCAATAAAATGTAATTTTGTGAACGAAATTGTTTTATTTTAGTCTGTTATTCTCAGATATAAATAGAATTTTGAGTACCTGTTCACCCATGCCATGTAAAATACCCAGGAATTTATATTTAATATTAATATTCTTGTACGTCCTTCCATTTACAGAACAATATTGTTTTTTTTTGGAAGTATACTGAAAATTAATTAATGTTTACGAAATGGGTTAGTAAACTATGCTGTGGATATGCTCAAAGTGAATCTGAATTTGAAAGCTGCCTTTGAGCATATTAATAATATTTAAATGTCTTGGGTTTGCCTGGAGCTTTCCAGCTAAAACTAAATGCAGCAATCAATTTGCCTAAGAAGGGAACATCGAAAAGTGTCCCTCCACTTTAAATGTATCTAATTCAATTTATAGAATCTATAAAGTGTTGCAAAATGCCACATTCTGGACCTTTAATGGGAAATATGATATCTAAAGAGCAAAACTACTTTTGACGTTTTTAAAATTTTTGTAATTTACGTCGCCATTATAAACAAGAAAAATTTAAACTGTATCATGTGTTCACTGCAAAAATTAATCTAGTTGTCTTTAAACCTACTCTGAACATTTTGAATTATGTCTTAAATTAAACTTAAATAATACCGTTAAAGACACATTTTGCGATATGGAATTTTTTAAGTGTTTCTAATGTATGCACCCTAAAAACGAATTTAAAAATATAAATTATCAGAATAATTGAAACATACATGGGTAGGTAAACCCCACCAGTTTTGTATAATACAAAGGTATTTTTAATAATATAAAATATTATTAAAAATCTGGTGTGAAGAACACAAATGCGGTTCACTATTAATATTTTCTGTGAACGTGTCCGAATATATCCTATCCCCAGAGACGTAGATACGTATTTCACCTTTCTACAGGCTCATCGGTACGCCCCTGCTGGAGATAGGATATTCCCAGACACATTCACAGAAAAGAACCACATCGCCCTATCACCGTAATTATCCAGACCGAGCGCAGAAGTAAATTCGGCGCTGCCTGTTGTCAGACAGCCGAAGTACCTCGCATACCGTCCATATAATTAATGTGAAGTAACGACGCCCTTCCAAAGGTTGGCACAGCCAATCTCTCTAGAAAACTGCATTTTGTTTGTGTCTTCACTCATAATACGGCTTAACCGCATGTGTAATGTATCAGAATAATTGAAACATACATGAGTAGGTAAACCCCACCAGTTTTGTATAATACAAAGGTATTTTTAATAATATAAAATATTATTAAAAATCTGGTGTGAAGAACACTAATGCAGGTTCACTATTAATATTTTCTGTGAAATTACCTATCACCCAAGGATTTTTAGTAACAAGCATTTATGACATAAAAATGACAAAAATAATGTCACTTAAATTTCCTTTTTATTGGTAAAATACCATAACAATTGTTTCGACATACAGTATTTTACTAATAAAGTGGGAATTAAGTGATATTGCTTTTTCATTTTTATTTCATCAATTATGAATTTCATCAAATAAAGGCTACTTCGATATGTACATGGTGCCCACGTTGTGTAATATGTCAGCAATGGCGAACGCACCGTATTAAAACAAACTTGTTTCTGTCTATTACATACAAAAAGTACACACCCAAATTAGATATTGTGCATTAGTAGGCATTTACCAGCATATAAAGTTACTGCATTTCCTATGTCGTGCCGTGAAACGTCGTTACTTTCTACATACTTGATTTATGTTTACTACTGTACTGTACTGTGGTTGACTGTGAATTAACAAGTAAGTACAGTGAGGCACTGCGTAAATAATGTCAACAGTTTTTGTTATGTGTGTCGGGAAGTAACTTTTAAATCGCTAAAACGTACTTTTATCGAACTTGTACTAAGGGCTTACGAACCTTATCTCGGAGTTAGAGTATGTGAACTAGATAAGTCATAGCCCCCGTAAGACTTGGGTAACCTTGTACACAGATTGGTTGAAACGTACAAAATGTAAAATGCGCTTTGCAGTATCAGTGGTGTGGAGATAACCGAGAGACCATGCGACTGATTGCTACTTTAGCCTCACTAACATACAGGGTATCGGCCAAAATCCAAGCATACTGTGTAGTATCCCAATTTACCATCAGTTTTCGGGCCGTCAAACATAGTGAAGAACTTCCTATTCTAAATCCACCAGAATCTTGACGTTTGGATGTTTTATAAGTAACAGCTCTGGCGACCGCGTAGATCAATCGATAATATTGATATTGATCTATTTCATGAATCGTAACAGTTGCAAAATAAACACGGGGATTATCTTGCTGGAATGTAGCATTATGTAGCATTTATAAAAAAACGAGATTACACTTTCCATCGCAATCTTCACGTACATTAGCCTATTTCTATTTCGTAGGTACGATACCGATTAGTGAGAGAGTCATAGTACAATAATAAACATAAATCAAGTACGTGGAAAATAAACGCGTTAGTAACGACGCTTCCTGGCACGACATAGGAAATGCAGTAACTTCATACGCTGGTAAATGCTTACTAACGCACAGTATCTGATTTGGGCGCGTAGTTATTGTATGTAATAGACAGAAATTAACTCATTTTAACACGGAACGGTCGTCACTGCTGACACATTACGCAAAATGATGCATATGTTGCATATTTACAAAATATAAATGCTTGTTACTCAAAATTCGTGGTCGATAGACAATTTCTGTTTTTAAATTCATTTTTAGGTTGCAGAAATTCATTGGATGTTAGAAAAACACCCCAAACTAAAGAATACGGCGATAAATTCAACGCATTGTTACGCTATGGCCTATCGCTGCCAAGGCAAACAATTTAAATGCTAAAACGTACATTTACGAAGTTCTGGAACTATTCACTTTACCATATATTTATAGACTAAATAATGACATATTCAACCAAGGAAATGCCTGTCCTCATGTTGCAGCTCTTACATTATGATTCCTGTATGAGGCCTACATCAATATTCTTAATTGGCTTGCGCGGTCACCAGACCTATCATATATAGAACATTTCTGGGATATAATTAGAGCTGGGGATGTTTGCGGTGTGCCAGGATAGTATTCAGTTAAACGCACGAATATATTATATGCAAAATTTCAAAATTAAAAGTCATTTAAATGTGATAAAAACTTTTAGGAATCGATAATACAAGGGTATTATTACATTCATATAATGCAAATATTTATTTCGAAGCAAGTATGCCGAACTAAAATATTTCATGTTTATAATGTCTTCAAAATCCTGTTTACAAAGCACTCTTTATTCAAACACGTGCATAATAAACAAATACTGCATTAGATTGATAATATTACACATTTACAAATAACTATGCAAAATTTCAAAAATAAAAGTCATTTCAATGTGATAAAAAACATATAGGAATCGATAATACAAGGGTATTATTACAACGAACAAAAATATATTACATGTTTATAATTTATAAACATGTAATATATTTTTGTTCGGCATGCTCGCTTCGAAATAAATATTTGCATTATATGAATGTAATAATACCCTTGTATTATCGATTCCTATAAGTTTTTATCACATTTAAATGACTTTTAATTTTGAAATTTTGCATATAATATATTCGTGCGTTTAACTGAATACTATCCTGGCACACCGCAAACATCTCCAGCTCTAGATATAATAGTTCGAGGGGGGTCATTACATGGTGTCCAACAAGTTGCTTTGAATGAACTTCCATAGGAGTCCGTAGATTACCTTGGCAGCGTGCCTAGGCGAATAGTAGAATTTATACGTCTATGTGGAACTAAAACTCATTAATTTTTTTACATGAAGGGTACGAATCTTTTAATGAAAATTTATTTGTTTATTATTCTTAACAGAGGAAACATTTAAAAACTGCATAAATAATTTAAAAATAAAACACATAAGAAAAGAAAACAATTTAAACATAATCTTTACATAGAAAAATGAGATTGTTTAATAATAATTACACTTTGTGTAAATTAAGAAAAATAATTTTACTTTCTAGCACTAGAAAATGTAATTAAATTAGGAACGTTGTGGAAAATATAATATATTTTTTTAAATTTTATTTAATTCTTTTTTCTAATAAATAATAATTGGACAAAAAAAATATTAAAACGGAAACCCACAGTAAGTAACTAAACTTATCAAAACTATGGTTTGTTTTTTTAATTCGGAGGAGTAAATTGAAAAGACGATTTTACACCATGTAATTTGTACTTGCTTATTTTGACAGTAGAATTGAAATATAGGTTAATAATGTTTATTAAAATTACTATTTACTTTATTTTAAAATCTACAATAATCAAAAGTGAGTTTTGATTTTATTTTTTGATTGTTTTATGAAATTATAAACACTAAACAGATTTTTGCACTACTACGTAATTCTTTTCTGATCGATATTAGAGAAATTAATACATTATGCAGCTATTATTTATTTTATTGCTTTATTTGTAAACAGAATACATTATAGTTCAAAGTATTTATTTATGAAAGAATATAAATGACAAGCAGAACTTTATTCTGTATCACTGGACGACAGATTTTCATTTTCGCTGCTATCATTACCAACGGTTATAATAATAAAAGGTTCAATGATATTATCGATTAGACCATCCATTCACTCATTCTTACTTCTTCCTTTACAACAACGATTTTGACATCTGTAGTTTTGTATGGTTATTAAATACCTGCGTCTCCATCTAACTATATCATCACGTTCTATAAGAACACTTTTTCTATCTCTGGTCATATATCTGCAGCAATACATAATATTATATCACTTATATTGTAATATGCATTTGCATGTAACAACATGAACAAGTAAAACTGTCTATATAATAATTAAAATACCCACTGACCTGAAATTTATGTGTTTCATGAATTTATACAGAGTTGAACGGCTCATCTGTGGCAAATCATCGCATTGTATTATTTCATTTAGCACTTTATTAAGCGTAGGAAGTTCATTTTTATAAAAAAAGCTGTGTACTATTTGCCGTACGGATTTCTTGACATATTCGTCGTACTCGTCAATTAAAGAATGCCTTCCTAAACTTTGTTTTGGTGGAATAATTTGACCATTCTGTTTATAATCTTTGATTTTACGATAAATTGTCGATTTTGCCACTCCTGAAAGTAAGTTAGCATCTAGTACCTACATACGTACGAATACAGATTATTTACTAACCTAAAACGCATGCTATTTTTGCTACGATGACAGTTATCTTCATTTGAGGTTTATCGTTTCGAAGTTTCTTAAATATATTTAATATATTTTGTTTCTCAAACACAGACAAGTGCCCCAAGCCTATATTACATGCCATTGCCGCTCTAATCGGCAATGGCATGTAATACGAGAATTCAATAATTATGAATTCTCATTAACAGTACGTTTATCATCATTAGTATATATACACGCAGTATAGAAATAAAAGTCGTATCTATTTCTGGGTAAGGTGTATTGACAATTAGTAATAACTATGAAACGTCGACGTCTGCACATCCCGGATGGATACGGCTTTCACACATTTTTTCATTTTCCCGGACAACCTGGACGGTTGGCGCCATGACATGTTGCGGCTACATTCTTAGACAAATGCGATTCTATCATGTGTAGAGATTGATGCAACGATTAGAGCGGCAATGGCATATAATATGAGAATTCAATAATTATGAATTCTCATTAACAGTACGTTTATCATATATACATATATATATATATATATATATATATATATATATATATATGAAAAAATGTGGCAGTAATGTGGGAATTTATTGATTATTAATTCTCATTAACATTACGTTTATCATATATATATATATATATATATATACCGATAGGACCAGCTCTCAACGGGCCATACCGAGCAATAAGTGGCAACAGCCGAATCCCCTCTACGCGCAATAGCTTACATTACCATACATTGCAGAGTTATGAATTTAGTATGACTTAAACCGGGCAAGGATATAGTCGTTTGCATATTCGTTCTGTATACGTAATTTGCCCATTTGTTTCAGATATAAAAAGGTCGTTATATCTGCAAGTTATTATTATTGTATTCTTAGCTGCTACGGAAAAGTAATTTTAAGTAATAAAAAAACAATAACGTTTTCTAAAAGATAAAAGTAAAAAAATCAATAATTCTGCAAAATAAATTTCAATTCTAAGAAAGTCACTAAATATAGGATTCGAAAATACCGCCCTCTCTCCCCAAACAATAGCCGAGCCTATTGTAAAACTCCCGCCTCACTCCCTCGAGATTTCTAGGGGTTATTGTCTCGAAAATTCTAAACAGTTGAACTTGCAACTTTTGCAACCTTTACATTTGCACAGCTAGATACGAATGACGGGCAATCTATTGCTCTCGATCATCGGACTTATGTATGCGCACGCGGAGTGGCGTCGTACATACGTTGCCACATCGCATTACGTTCCGTACGTATATTGTTCCGTATGGCCCGTAGTGGGCTGGACCTATCGGTATATATATATATATATATATATATATATATATATATAAATATATATATATATATATATATATATTGAATATTTTTATTAGTAAAATTTTCATGTTATTGTATCGTACGTTAAAAAAACAGCCTCAGAGTTGGCCATGCAATTTTTATGTATGTCGTAACTTAACCGCATCGTTCTGAATTGTCGAATGTTAATGTCATTAGTGTCATCTAATAAAAATGATAACACGGAATTTGATTTATTCATGACAGGAAGATTATAACCTAGTAGTTAACCTTTAATTTTATAAAGCCATCTGTCAATTAGGTGTAACTGTCATTTAAGAAATTCATATTAGTGTAGTTACGACATGCTTTTTGATGTTACTTAGAAATCATGACTTACTAGAGGCAGATTTTTTTTTGAACGCACGATATTGATTTAGAACTTATTGGAATTGAGAATTAATGACTATTGAATCTTATTTCTACATGCATATGTCGCCTAATGTTTCGCGTTAATTTCTACAATTTGACAAACTAAGTTTGTACCAGTATGCATAACGCGTAACTTTTTCCCGGTTGTTAAGATAATTAAAAATTCGTGAAAAGTCACACCTATCGTAGAACACACAGATGTATTTCGCTCTTATTTGAGGTATCCTGGACAGGTAGGACTTACTTTTCACTTCTGTACTTCGTGTATATTGTATTGATTTAGGTTCATTTAATTTGATTCGCCACTTTTTTATCCAGTATTTGATATTATTGACAGCGTTTGACAGACTGGCTCAGTATGCTCAGTATAGACGTAGTTCACACCATCTAGCGCTATAGAGCTGTACTACCATCCCTTCGCGCGCCACATTAAAATTCCGGGAAATTATATACCGCGTAACTGTATCAATCTGTGAAATGTACATCCACATAGTACTATAGCTCGGAAATAACTACCCTCACTGCTGCTATTTGGCGTTGGACGGCTCTCCATACTATACATCTATGTATTCCGGACAAAGTGTGCAACTCTAATAACGATATAAATCGCAAAAGTTTATCATTCGGACATAGCTTTTTTGTATGAACGTTCGTAGTGTTTTGCAATACTTAGAGGGTTCTATAAATCAACCAAATCTCGTTCAAATCAGTGAATGACACTTTGCGAGATTACTTCTTAAGTTGGGAGAGTAAGCTATTTCAATATAAATGTGAAATAGTTACTAAGATTAGCTGTTCCTATATCTATATCATCCATAATAAATATTCAAAGATTAACTAACAATTTATTTTGTACCTTTATTCGTTATAGCAGGAATACATGAATCTCAACAGAAAGTGAGTTGTGTTGTAAAATGGGTAAGTTGTACCTGGAAAATAATGAGATACAAGTCAGTCATTTTAAACTCATTTGTATAAAATCTAATACCCTTGCTGTAAAGTATATAAGTTCTTCGATGCAAATAATTATGAAAAACAAATATATAAAAAGCTTCAGTTAGATAATATTATTGCTTTGTCAACTATTTTGCAAGACTGCACATTGATAGCGTGCAATATCGTCTTTTTTTAGTTTTTAGAATGCTATTTTTCCCCTTTGCGCTATATATGCTATATATGCCATATGGGGATTTGCAGAAAGTAAGTATAAATTTTCTTAGAATCATTTTCGGTATAAGTTCATCTTAATTTTCATTCTAAAAAAAAATACTGCAATTATTGCATGGCGTACATTAGTATTTTAGTATTGTACTAATTATCTTTTTGTATTTAACACGTAATTATACTTCATGAAAGAAAATTCCAAACACAATGGCTTCTTCTTTTTAGGCGTTGGAAGATATTGCTGCAGTAGATGTCGGAAAAGTTATAAACACAGGTCTCACTTGACTAGACACATGAAATACGAATGTGGTGTGGAGCCACAATTTCATTGCGACATTTGTGGAAAGAATTTCAGACAGAAGTGCTATTTTATGAGACACAAATCAAGTCATCCATGTTACAACGAAGATAAATTTTCTGTAATTCCATAATAAATTATACGCTTATATTTTTACTAGTTGTTTATTTGGAACCTTTGGAAAATTTGTTTGTGTTAAATAGTGTTAACCCCTTTCCCTCGTAGGACTTCCAGGAAAGTGTATTCAACTAATCCTAGCGCTCACTTATGCCAGGGCACTCAATTATTTATTGTGTGAAATAAGAATAAATGAAAAGTCTCCTATTGGTGACTTTTGCTAAATATAAACTTAAAAAAGATGCAAAATTCTTTACCACGTTAATATCCCTATCCTATGAGGTGGTATTGATATATTCTTAGCCTACTATTGAAACAATTTAAAGGCTAACATACCCTTAATTTTTCTCTTAGAATATTTTATTATTCAACATAGTCTCCTCTTAATCCTGCAACGCCTTTAACCCTTCTAAAAAAAGATTTTTCATGGTCTGCGAACCAGTCCTACACAGCTTCAATTACCTCTTCGTTACACAAAAATTGAAGTCCTTTTAAACTTTTTTCAATCAAAGGAACAGATAAATAGTCTGAGGGGGCTAAATCTGGAGAATAGGGCGGGCGTTTTAGTAATTCGAACCCTAGATCCCGAATTGTATTTATGGTAATGCGCGATTTGTGTGCGGGGGCATTGTCCTGCAAAAACAACACACCTTTCGCTAATATACCCTTAACTTTCTCTCTCAGGGTGGTTAGTAATTTAGAATAAGAATCTCCAGTGCTGGTCTGACCATTTTTTAGGTAATAGATCATTATTATTCCACAGATATCCAAAAAATTGAAGCAAGAACTTTTCCAGCGGTTTTTTGAATTCAAAACTTCTTAGGCGTAAGAGAACCATGATGCTTCCACTCCACTGATTGCTGTTTTGTTTCTGGGTTGTAAAAATGGACCCATATTTCATCCATAGTCACAAGTCAAAAAAAACTTGCATCTCCTTCGAAACGGGCGTAGATTGACCGTGATACTTTCAGTCTTATTTGTTTGTGTTCAGCGTTCAAACACTTAGGAATCCATTGCATTTTTGCGAAGTAATATAAATGAATTAAATATTGCTTTCTATTTTTTTCGACGCTAATTATTCGAACTTTTTTAATTAAAAAAATTCGCGCTTAAGCAGGATTCAAACCCACGTCCATGATTTGTCAGACAATTGCTCTACCACTAAGCTATTAAGGACTGTGGTTCCTACAACATATATTCGGGACCACAGTCCTTAATAGGTTAGTGGTAGAGCAATAACCCGGCAATCCATGGATGTGGGATCGACTCGTGCTTAGGAGCGAATTTTTTCAATGAAAAAAAAAATTCGAATAAAATTAACGTCGTAAAATGTAGAAAGCAATATTTACACTTGGGAATCCATTTTGCAGAAATTTTTTTCATATCTGAATCGACGTGAACTATATGGTGGACGCGTTCATATGAAGTCCTTAGTGTCTCAGCTATATGTTCCGGCCCAACTCGACGATCTGATAATATCATGTCATGAACTGCGTCAATATTTTTGGGGGTGGACACCAAAATCGGTCTTCCTAGTCGCTTCTCATCTTCAACGGAAGGTTTTCCTCTTTTGAATGTCGCAATCCAATTTTGACAGTCGCATATGATATGATGGGCATTGATCGCCAAATGTGTTAAGCATATCTTCGTAAATTTCCTTACCACTTAACTCCTTCAAATGCAAGTATTTGATTATTGCTCGATACTCCAATTTATTGATTTTCACATTCGCATTCGACATGCTTTCAAAATTTACTGCACGGCAATACTTCAACTTCTTGACGTAAGATGTTACACTTGACAGTTGACACTTTTAAAATGTCATTATTCTTGCCATTATAACAAGATTTTGCTTTGTTTAAGGAAAATGGCCTAGCTATATATCAGTACGCGCTCGTATATACGTATTTCAGCAACTAAGTTTATTTAAGGAGAAGAAATAACAGTGTTGAGCATTGTGCATAGTAAAACTAACACAAAGATTGCGAAACACTACTAGATGTCCGCGACACATACGTAAATATCTTTTCCTACTGAAGATGACAACTTAGTTGATCAAATGCGTATATAGGATACTAATATTAATGTAGTATGAGATTTTATACCTTTTTTAAACTTTTACTCAAATGAAGTTATTTCTTTATTTTATTAAAGCTGGAGCATGTCATTTTTATTTTATATTCTTCTTGAGTGTGATATTTTTCAAAACAATCTGCAATATACAATCCATTCAAGTATTGCAGTGATAGCCACTACTTTGTCTTTGACCCTTCTGTCGGTTGGAGCAGACCATGCAGGATTTTTTTCTGTCTCCATTTTTAGGCAAAATATGTAACTTTACATTTAGTGCGATAAAAGAGCTGATTATGGAGCCACGCGAGCCGTACAATAGCCAAGTATTTGGCAGAAGATTCTTGAACTACGATCGAAAGTTGTAAAGGAGCTATACTGGGAGATTCTCGTATTACAATCGCTTAGACATCATCGAACTACAATCGGAAAGGATTAATTTCAAAACTTTTGCAACCTATTCGCTGGCAAAATTAGAAAGCGTTTTAAATGGCAAAAGTCAAAACAATTTGAAATATTTGATTGGTTTTTCAATTAGGCTAGCAATTTCTCAAAAATTATCTACGTACTTTTCGCTTAAGGGATTTCAAAGCTTGAAGTAAAGGGCATTAACATAAAATATGATTGAATTGATTCGGCTTTTACTTGATGATGATCCATAATTTAAAATAGAAATAAAATTATTGCTAAAATCTTGACTTTATTAATATTCCTTCGTGAACGACAGTTGTTTCGTCAGCACAGTGGCTTCATCGAGTACTTACTAGAGCACTTTACAAACTAAATCGATATACATTAAAATATAAAATGAACAAAGTTAATATTAAAAATATTTAAGATCTAAGAATTTACACAAATATTGTAGTGATAATATGTGGTGCATCTGGTGTTATACTAAGTAGACGGTACTAAACATGTCTGCAAATAAAATTTCTTTTAATAAACTAAATCTGCATTTCTATTATCGTTAATTTCACCTGTTATTCCATCCATCTCTCTCTGTGAGCAAAAATGTTATCTAATCGGTCTCGGACGGTGGCTACAGTTAGAGGATGCCCCGTTCTACTGAAACCAGGTGTTTTGTGGAAGTTGGGCATTTTTCTCCAATGCAAGAATTATCTGATATTTTAAAAGTTCTAAATATCTTTCACGAATTAGACATTCTTCTATAAAAAAGGCCATATTAATCTATTTCTACAAATACCAGCTCTAAATAGATTGAGTTTTTCATTAGGAAAGAAACAACTTTTTTATTATAATATTACGTCAATGTTCGTTGATTTTCAGTTATAATATCACAAGAGCATAGAAAATAATCGATTATATTTCCGAGTCACGAGACGTATTCTGCGAAACAAGGATATACGTCGAGTGAAGAGGTTATATAATGGATTATTTTCGTTTGCTCGAGTGGTATTCGTTACGATTATATAAAGAATTAACTAGCGAAATTTTCTTATTGGTTGAAATTAAAAGTACAATTATTATAATAAATATTTGTTGTATTATCTTTAGAAGTTGAATTTGAGGTGCTGGTGATGGTAGAGTTGGCAGAATCTTGTTTATTTCTCATTTTTTCAAGTATCTTGCTATGGTGTTCATTAGTAAGCTTTAGATACGGCTTCAGAGATTCAGATGATGAGTGGCCTGTTATCTTAATAATTTCTTGTAAGTTTGCTCCAGATTGTGTCAAGATGTTAACAGCGGAAGAGCTATTGGCATGATTAGATATTTTTTGCTTCTTTGTATCAAGTCCTATACTTTCTGCCGCTGAACGTGTCCATTTACTTAATTGATTAAGGCCTACAGGGCAGTTTTTATACCATATTTTAGTTTTCTGCCAATCAGGATTAGGTGTTAAAAATAGACGATTGGTTTTAATGTTTGGTGTTCTTTTGCTTAATATTTTCTTCAACAGACGTACTGGACACTGATCTTCACAATTTTTATTCGGTGTCAACCATTTAGATTCAGCTGTATGTTTTTCGCCACCTTGTGCTGTCTTTGAAAATATGGTATTGTACTCAATACGTCCTGTGGGTTGACCATAATTGTCGCATTCTGCTTTGAAATAGTCAATTAAGCAAGAGACTGCTTCATTTCCACGCCACGCCAGTTTCACAGAACAAATTTGATAGAATTTTTTTTTGTAAACCGTCTGGCGTATTTTCGTCAAAAAATTACACAATTTTGCTAATTTCTTCCGCTTTAAGGGCGACAGATCTATTTATAAAGATTTGTACCATTTGTATACATTGCTTCATTAGCTTAACTGACGACGCCTATAGATGGCAGAAACATATTGTCGTGGATTTTTCCATTCAGAGAGAGAAAAAGAGGAAGAATTTAATATTGAACAATATTTGAATAATTTGGATGTAAAATGCATTATTGAATTTTATGTATATTTATATTTATTGTGTTTGGATTTATATTTTGACTGGCCCTGTATGTATATTATATTAGA
This sequence comes from Melolontha melolontha, assembly GCA_935421215.2. Classification (NCBI taxonomy): domain Eukaryota; kingdom Metazoa; phylum Arthropoda; class Insecta; order Coleoptera; family Scarabaeidae; genus Melolontha; species Melolontha melolontha. The sequence goes on along the minus strand of OW285235.1, from coordinate 47,337,244 downwards.
TTGATGGGTGCGGCCAGATTTTGTACTATTGAGTTCGATGTAAGAGATTTTCATGATATTTTATTTAGAGATACCAGAACTTGCAAACCAGGTGGTCACAGAGAATAAGAAATTCATTTTTATTCTCCTGCTTTTGAGTAAAGTCGGTTTTTTTTTTGTTTGGTGCAATTATTTTGTGCTTTCAAAGTAATTACGATTTTTACGAGTGTTTGTGATCTCGTTATTGATATTTTATTTAAATTATGGTATCTCTCATGTAGTTTTTGTGTTAAAAGTGCTTAGATCGATGTAAGTAATAAAAACACTTAATTTATATAATTGCTACTATGATAATTTGCTTATGTTTGTAATTTTAGTGTATAATTTGCGTTAATTTTTGACATTTAAATTAGTATATGAATATTAAAGAAAATTGTCATGTTTTTTGGAATGGAGTTTTTTCTTCAAGATAAGATATTCTAGATCGTTTTAAATTCAGGTTGGTTTTTCTTCCTGGGTTTGATTTTGTCATGTTTTATTGCGCATGACTGTAAGGTTGTCACGCGTACTCGATAACTTGGTGGTTGTTGACATTTGATTTATAGGGGTTACAGTTAGAGGTCAAACTTGACAAATTTCTGAATTATTTATTAATTACATGGTTGCTCGAGAGTCACAGGGGGTTTTTCTCTTTGTGCGTGTCATTATCATAAAGAGTCTTTCCTCCTAAGCTACTGTTAATTTGCTTTAGCTCCCTGTACATTCAGTAAAGGGTTTTTTTTCTTTTTTTCTTTTTTTAATTTTTTTTATTAAATTTGTAAACAAACTAGATGCGACTTTTATTAATGCTTATTGTTTTACTTTAAATTTTAAACCTGGCCCACATCCGTAAGGATCGACCCGAGAGAAGTGAGCTCAAGGAAATCTACGAGACTGAACAGCCAGAAGCTTAAGTTGTAGTGTGAACCCAATTAAAATTCATAATTAAAAGCACATTCCACTGCAATATGTCTTAAGCAGAAGTAAATGCTGAAAATACGAGGTATTGTCCAAGTATACAGTTGCAGATATGTAAAATATTTACATGTCTGTTTCATAATTAAATTTATTTGTATGTATGAAACTGTCAAAATATACGACTTCGTAGGTTAAGCAGCAAATTTTAATTTACGACACACTTCAAAATGTTCTCAGTAAATCACATGCTACTAGATTGACTTTTCAAATGAACACCCGTTATAGTGTAGTCACGTTACACTTTTGAACCCTACAAGAAATGAAAAATAGCTTTTTAAGGTTTTTAAAAAAAATCGGATTTACAAAAGAGATAATATTCGAGTTATATTTTAGATTTCAAATAAACATTGAGTAAATAAAGTTATATAATTTTGTGAAATGCAAAGAATTAAACAAAATTAACTTTCTAGTTCACAAATTCAGTACACAGCTTCAATAATTTGCCATCTGAGATCTAAGTAATATTAAATTGTCGTTTGCTATTTACAATGTCAATGTAAATTTTAATTCTAGTTTTAACAAACTACGAAAATACTTTCACCTAAAATTTAAGTGTATTATGTGATGTGCGTCATGCGACGCTATGTCAGCCGGTGACCTAAGTGATGACGTCACCAACGTGCACGTCATAGGACTTTCCGGAATGCTCGAGATCCGGATTATTCTCGACACACTCGACATGTATATAAACATTCAAGCAAATCGTCGTGAACTTAATATCGTAAACATAAATATATATATAAATGAATATAAATACTGTTATTTATTGTTAGTTATTATTAGTGTTACTTATCTTTTATTAATATTGTTATTTTTAATTACCGTGTTCTATTAATCGAACCAGAACAGAAGATTTATTACAGCGGTGTCAGGTGTTTGGGTTAATAAATAACGGACCAAGTAGATAATTAAGAGCTAGTTTAAGATTCGTTTAAATAAATGTACAGTGCGGAAAAACATTTGTTTTAAATATCACGATAGATACTCTCCGATTTAAAAGTAGCTATCTCGAAATGCGAACTGAAGGAAAGAGACGAAGATACATCAAGTAAGAAAACAATGACTTCGGATGTGTTGGCCAAAGAAGGCGAAGGTCTAGAGAATTATTTCCAAGTACCAGTAGAGAAGCTGATGTGAATTCGCTGTTAATAAAAATAGTACGATTTTAGCAGAAGAATCTGAAACAGTGGGAAAACTGTGGAATAATGACTAATAGAGAATTCGCAAACTCAAATGAAACACATGGAGCAGAAGAATCTGGACAATGTGAAAACTTTGGAGAGGCGACCAATAGAGAATTCGCAAATCCAAACGAAACAAATGGAGCAGAAGAATCTGAACAGTGTGAAAACTTTGGAAAGGTGACAGAATTCGCAAACTCAAATGAAACAAATGAAGCCGAAGAATCTGGACAGTGTGAAAACTTTGGAGAGGTGACTAATACAGAATTCGCAAACTCAAATGTAACAAATGGAGCAGAACTCAAATGGAACAAAGAAACCTGGAATCTAGACTCCTGTAAAATCTTAGAGGAAAAGCTGGAAAAACACCTAAGGGAAACTTCTGAAATCTTAGAGAAAAATCTGAAACAACTACTGGAAACTTCTGGAATCTTGGCGAAAAATCTGGGAAAACAACTAATGATAAATAACAGTATTTATATTCAGTTATAATATCACAAGAGCATAGAAAATAATCGATTATATTTCCGAGTCACGAGACGTATTCTGCGAAACATCACCAGAGCGTAGCTCGAGTGGTGTTTTAAGGATATACGTCGAGTGAAGAGGTTATATAATGGATTATTTTCGTTTGCTCGAGTGGTATTCGTTACGATTATATAAAGAATTAACTAACGAAATTTTTTTATTGGTTGAAATTAAAAGTACAATTATTATAATAAATATGTGTTGTATTATCTTTAGAAGTTGAATTTGAGGCGCTGGTGATGGTAGAGTTGGCAGAATCTTGTTTATTTCTCATTTTTTCAAGTATCTTGCTATGGTGTTCATTAGTAAGCTTTAGATACGGCTTCAGAGATTCAGATGATGAGTGGCCTGTTATCTTATAATTTCTTGTAAGTTTGCTCCAGATTGTGTCAAGATGTTAACAGCGGAAGAGCGATTGGAATGATTAGATATTTTTTGCTTCTTTGTATCAGGTCCTATACTTTCTGCCGCTGAACATGTCCATTTACTTAATTGATTAAGGCCTACAGGGCAGTTTTTATACCATATTTTAGTTTTCTGCAAATCAGGATTAGGTGTTAAAAATAGACGATTGGTTTTAATGTTTGGTGTTCTTTTGCTTAATATTTTCTTCAACAGACGTACTGGACACTGATCTTCACAATTTTTATTCGGTGTCAACCATTTAGATTCAGCTGTATGTTTTTCGCCACCTTGTGCTGTCTTTGAAAATATGGTATTGTACTCAATACGGCCTGTGGATTAACCATAATTGTCGCATTCTGCTTTGAAATAGTCAATTAAGCAAAAGACTGCTTCATTTCCACGCCACGCCAGTTCCACAGAACAAATTTGATAGAATTTTTTTTGTAAACCGTCTGGCGTATTTTCGTCAAAAAATGACACAATTTTGCTAATTTCTTCCGCTTTAAGGGCGACAGAACTTGTTCTTCTTTTTTCAGGAATTGCTTGTAACTTCTTCCTTTTAGCTGCCCGCGCCTTTCTTGCATCTTCAAAAATTACGCCTCTGAATGGATTTGTTTCTCGATTAAACGCTTCATAAAACTTTTTCTGGACAAGTTTAGCGGAAATATTCCAAATTGTTTTCATGGTACCTTCTTTGTATTCGGTGCCGTCTGCACGTTTCATGTTGAATGCCCAATCTTTCAAAATACTTGCTAATTGTTCGTCAGAAGTTTGAGCACAAAGTTTATAATTTCGCTGTTCACAAAATTCGGTGAACTGTTTCCAAACATATTTATGTGTTTTAACGGTATTTTGCGGTGTCAAATCTTCAATTTCTTTATCTATTTCGGTCCACGAGCTTATACCAAAGCGTTCCATGTCGAAAAAATTAAAAAAACCTTATGAAAACTGCTGAATATATTTTTGACGTTTATCAACAAACTTCAAAACACTTGTTACCATGACAAAATTCATATTGTTGGAGGAAGCGAAACACCAAAACGGTTATATCACGTCGTCAAGAGTATATTCGCTTATCAATACATGGTAACTATGTAAAATTTCTAATTGCTATTGGCTAAATTTCAAATGATTTATATAATTATTGTAATCTAAAATTTGTAGAATTAACCGAAAACTGCAAAAAAAAAAAACTTAAACGAGATAATTTATGATATTCTTTTCGTGCTATATTTTATAATACCACGTGATTTCAGGTGGAAGAGTTACGTGCCGTCAGTGCAACAAGGATTACAAAAACAGAAACACATTTTTGGCTCACAAAACGTATTGTGGGAAGCCTAAGCGACTTGCTTGTCCTTTTTGTGGATACACGAGTAACAGAAAATACAACTTGACAGCACATGTTGGAATTGTGCACCAAAAAAAATTATAATTGCACGCTATTATAGATTTTTATGGTTTGTGGTGAATTATTTCTATTGAATACCTTTCGAAATGAAATTATAAAATTTAAAAAAATTAAAAAACTAAAAATTTGAAATAAACTAAAATTTAAAAAAATTAGAAAACAGAAAATACGTAATTACTTAACTTAACGGTTATACATAACATATAACTTATAGATAAAATGGTTAGAAAGAAACAACAGACAAGTCTCATTAAAAATTTTTATAGTGAACCAACACTTCAACAAAATAACAAACGATATCTTTCTATCAATTACATACCGAGTGTTAGCAACAAGACTTCTAACCAATTGGGTAAGTTAGGTTTGAATATTATCCAAGTAAACAAAGTCAATTTATGAAAAATGTTTGATAATGACCGAGAGGTCGAAACGCGTGTCGAATTAATTCTGATTAAGGAGAAACAATTATACCAAGTGTTTTTTAATTTCTTTAAATTTTATTATTCATAATGTTTCACCAAGTGCCAACTGTGAATTCCATACAGTTTATTACGAATTGAAATTGTTTTAAATATTTACTTTTTGTCAGAGATTGATTGTACAAAATGTCTGATAAAAGTTACTTTGTGACATTCTATATTTAACAAATAATAAAAACGCTCAATATACTTTGTACCAATATCACTTCATTGAACTTCCTGCAGTTTCGACATACAATGTTATTTATCAGAATAATTGAAACATGCATGAGTGGGTAAAACCTCACCAGTTTTGTATAATACAAAGGGGGGGGGGGGTAGGTAGGGGGGTTCATGTGGAGGCCAATGGGGGGAAGTTTTATGTGAGGGGTGGGGGTCGGTAGGTTTCGACAGGCTCATCGATACGCCCCTGCTGGAGATATCTGTGGAGTGTCTGAAGATATCCTTTCTCCAGCAAGGGCGTACCGATGAGCCTGTAGAAAGCCAAAATACGTATCGGCGTCTCTGGGGAGGGATATGTTCGGACACGTTCACAAAAAATATTAATAGTGAACCTGTATTTGTGTTCTTCACACCAGATTTTTAATAATATTTTATTTTATTAAAAATGCCTTTGTATTATACAATGTTATTGTCTGTTTCAACATTTCGTCCTAGTAACTAATGTATAGGAGAAGAAAATTCATTGGGGGTCTTTTCATTACGTATTTCTTTAATTCTAACCAGTACTATATACCTAAGCAAGGTTAATTTGGGAAGACCTTATTTATATATAGAGTGGGCCTTTGTGTCCGCATATCAGGTACGTATCACCGCGCGCAACACGATATAAGCGACCATCGCTTGATAATGTAAAGAAGTATATCGGTAAATTTTCGGATTTATATTATGATGGTGCAAAATTAGCGTGTACAGTTTGCGATACACCGTTATTTCAGTAATCTTATCCAAATTGTGCTACGTAAATAAGGCAAGTGGGTTATATATGATATTTATAATTAAATAAATAAACTAACATTACTCTTGCCTGATATATACTTGCGTTAAAGTCTAATAAGTAATATAATATGTATACAAATATAAAACTTAGTAGTGCCCTGGCGTGCAGACAAAAGTTGTCTACTCTATTTATGTATCTACACAACTTCTCAGGAGAACTATATATTATGCCTGCTTGGCTATTAAGAAAATTGTCGGATTGTTTTGTGGTTTTGTGTATAACAAATGACTAAGAAATTTAGGTTTGATAGTTTTTCCGCCAAATGTAGGATTTGAAGATTATTCTCAGGAAATGTGATCTTGAATTTGTTTTTTTTTTGTTGGAAATTAAATGGTCTAATATGTTCTTTCGGTCTTTAATTAACATTTTTAACGGTTTAACCTAAATATTCATGTTTACATGCATTATAATTAATAAATTTTATGTATTAAAATTTATGTATCTACACAACTTCTCAGGAGAGGTATATATCAGCCCTGCTTGGTTATTAAGAAAATTGTCGAATTGTATTGTGGTTTCATATACAAGTGTCCCGTATCGTTATGTTCAAATTTTGGGAGTGTAAAATAGACTTCATTTCAAGAAACAATAACGCAAAACTCTTATATTCATTTTTATTTGTTTCAAAGTTACAGATCTATGACTGTGATTGCCAGATCATGAAAAAACTGTAATCCTAAAGTTAATAAAAACTGATTTTATTTAAAAAAGTTCAATTAATAATATTTTCGAAATTCTACCTCCTTGTTGAATGCAGGCTTGTGCCCGTAAGCCGACAGAAGAAGTACTTATCCGAATTTCATACTTGCTTTGTCGGATTTGCTCGGCAGCCAGGTGAATACGATCCAACAACTCTTCTCTTGTGTTCGAAACTTGCGCGTAGACTAAATTTTTCATGTACCTCCATAAATAAAAGTCAAGGGAATTAAGATCGGGTGATATGGGTGGCCATGCAACAGGACCACCTCGACCCACCCATCTTATATAATTGACGTTAACCCAATTTCGAACAGCAATTCGGAAATGTAGTGGTGGCCCATCCATGTGAAACCACACCACATGTCTCGTCGAACATTCAATGGGACATCCTCTAAAAGACCTGGCAGTTCGTCAATACGAAATTGAATGTAATTGTCCGTATTTAACCTCCCAGGAAGAACGACAGGACCAATCAACAAGTCATCGATTAGGGCCGCCCAAACGATAATAGAAAATTCATGTTGAAATTTATGGGCGTGTAGCTTTGGGATATTCTGATGATCACCTGTGCAGGTTTCTCAGATTTGTAACACCACTTCTCGTGAAGGTAGATTCATCTGTCCAGAGGACTGTTCTGCAGAAATTAAAATGAAGCCGTGACTGTCTTAATATCAAGGTAGAATAAACTAGACGAGTATGTTGGTTTGCCTCAAGCAAACCGTGTCCCCTGCGATAGTGATATGGATATGAGCCCTCACGTTTTAAAATTCGCCAAACTGCCGTTCGTGGCACTCCTAGTTGTATAGCGATTCGACGTACACTGAGAGTTTGATCCCTTATAACAATAGCTACAGCTTCTTCCTCTAAGATAATCACGCAGTCCGCATTCCCGAAATTGTCTGTGTACTTCCAGAAACGTTCTGTAATGAGGAATGCGCCTATCCGAAAATCGATGTCGCTATTCAATAACTGCTTGACGTGCACTGCCGTTACAGTAGATATACACAAAATGCATGTCCGCATACTCTTGAGAAGAAAATCGGTAAGGCATTTTGAATAAAGATAACGTGTCCACTCACTAATAAGCTGTTGTATGAACTTAAACATAATGTAACCCTTTATTAAAAAATGCAACGTTAACAGTTATCTGAATATTTGTTTATTGTATGATATTCATGGTTCAGCACTTTCGAAATAAGTTAGAACCTTGTTTATCATAAATCAATTTCCACTACTGTTTATTTATTTTAGGATAACATTTTATTATGCGACGTTAACAATCACAGACCTGTTATTGAATTGTATAACTTTTTTTGAAATAAAATCAGTTTGTATTGACTATAGTATTACATTTTTTTTCATGATCTGACAATCACATTCACCTAGATAGATACACATAGATCTGTAACTTTGAAACAAATAAAAATGGATATACAAGTTTTTCGTTTTTGTTACTTGAAATTAAGTCTACTTTACACTCCCAAAAATTTGAAAATAACGATACGGGACACTTGTATATCAAATGACTAAGAAATTTAAGTTTGATACTTTTTGGGCCAAATGTAGAATTAGAAGATTATTCTCAGAAAATGTGATCATGAATCTGTTTTTTTTTGTTGGAATTTGAATGGTCTAATGTTCTTTGGGCCTTATATTAACATTTTTAACGGTTTAACAGAAATATTAATGTTTACATGTGTTACAATTGTTAAATTACACATTTCTTTATCTTTAGCGTTAAAAATTAAATTGTACAATTTAGTATATGATTTAAATACTATGTTAACATCCTTATTATATCATGAAATAAAGATGTTAACATAGCAATAAATTAGGAAAAGCATATTCAATATTTGTCTACCGTCAGGCGTCAGCATCAACAGGAAGCAATCTTACATTTCTGAGAATAGTCTTAGATCTTGCATTTAGCCGAAAAAGGCTTAAAGTTAAACCTTTTATACACTATAATGTAGTTGAGCATTTACGAAAATAAAATATATTAAAATAAAATACCTCACTTCTTCACGTTATAAGTTTATTTAAATAAAAATCAAATGTACCTCAGACGTCGTGTTTTAATAAATTTATATTATCAAAATGTGAGATGTTTTGCTTCAACGTATTAAACTTCTTGGAATTATTAGAAATACACAGCCATTTTTCTCTTCAATGAAAAAATTATCAGATATTTTAAACGTTCTAATTATCTTTCACTAATTAGACTTTCTTCTATAAAAGAAGGCCCTATTGTTCTGTTTCTACAAATATTGTATTAATAGAATGAATTTTTCATTGGGAAAGAAACAACTTTTTTATTATAATATTACTTTAATGTTTGGAGCTTTTCATTGTTAATATAAAATTTGTAGAATTAACAGAAAATTAAAAAAAAAAAAGTTTTAACGAGATAATTTATACTCCTTTCGTGCGATATTTTATTATACTACGTGATTTCAGGTGCAAGAGTTACATGTCTTCAGTGCAACAAGGATTACAAAAATAGAAAAACATATTTGGCTCACAAAACGTACTGTGGGAAGCCTAAGCGACTTGCTTGTCCTTTTTGTGATTAGAAGTGTAAAAGGAAATACGACTTGACAGCACATGTTGGAATTGTGCACCAAAAAAAATTATAATCGCACGCTATTATAGATTTTTATGTTTTGTGGTGAATTCTTTCTATTGAATACCTTTCGAAATGAAATTATAAAATTTAAAAAAATTAAAAAACTAAAAATCAGAAATAAACTAAAATTTAAAAAAAATAGAAAACAGAAAATACGTAGATTACTTAACTTAACGGTTATAACATACAACTCATAAATAAAATGGTTAGAAAGAAACAACAGACAAGTCTCATTAAAAATTTTTATAGTGAACCAACACTTCAACAAAATAACAAACGATATCTTTCTATCAATTACATACCGGGTGTTAGCAACAAGACTTCTAACCAATTGGGTAAGTTAGGTTTGAATATTATCCAAGTAAACAAAGTCAATTTATGAAAAATGTTTGATAATGACCGAGAGGTCGAAACGCGTTTCGAATTAATTCTGATTAAGGAGAAACATTTATACCAAGTGTTTTTTTAATTTTTTTCAATTTTATTATTCATAATGTTTCACCAATTGAAATTGTTTTAAATATTTACTTTTTGTCAGATTGATTGTACAAAATGTCTGATAAAAGTTACTTTGTGACATTCTATATTTAACAAATAATAAAAACGCTCAATATACTTTGTACCAATATCACTTCATTGAGCTTCCTCCAGTTTCGACATACAATGTTATTCTCTGTTTCAACATTTCGTTCTAGTAACTAATGTATAGGAGAAGAAAATTTATTGGGGTCTTTTCATTACGTATTTACAAAGTGAATTCTAACAAGTAATATATACCTAAGGAAGGTTAATTTGGGAAGACCTTATTTATATATAGAGTGGGCCCTTGTGTCCGCATATCAGGACTGAATTCAGTACGTATCACCGCGCGCAACACGATATAAGCGATCGTCGCTTGATAATAATGTAAAAAAATATATCGGTAAATTTTCGGATTTATATTATGATGGCGCAAAATTAGTGTGTACAGTTTGCGATACATTGTTATTTCAGTAATTTTATCCAAATTGTGCTACGCAAGTGGGTTATATATGATATTTATAATTAAATAATTAAACTAACATTACTCTTGCTTGATATACAGGGTGTTCCGCGACTCGGCCGACAAATTTATAGCATATACTCTGGCGCTCATTACGATCAAAAAATGTTATATGACCTATAGGTGAATTTCTCTTTGTTTCGTAGATATCGATGGAATTTAAATTTAAAAAAATGAGAAAAGAAAATTGATATATAATTATCACAAAATTATAGTAGCCATTTTCTAAACAAGCAGCTGTTCTTCGTGTCATAGAATGTTTCCAGTTAATTAATGCCAATTCATTCTTTGAGAATAGTAGCTTCAACTATATGGTTAGTCAACTCTTCGCGTATATTTGGTTTACCATTACTATACACGCGAGATTTGAGGCAACCCCACAAAAAAAAGTCTAAAGGCGACAAATCAGGTGACCGAACTGGCCAATGTACAGAACCACCTCGTCCTATCCACCTTTCCCGAAAGTTTTCATTAAGAAACACCGTCATTTGTCTCCCAAAATGTGGTGGTGCCCCATCTTGTTGAAACCACATGCTACGACGAGCTTCCAAGGGAATATCTGCCAAGGAATTCGGCAATTCTTCTTCCAAAAACTGAACGGAAGTTTCTGCTTCAAGGCCTTTTTCAATAAAATGAGGCCCAATTAGATGATTATATTACCAAGCTGCAGCACAAGTTAACGCAAAAACGATGTTGATGGTTAACTACGATTGTTTCGTGTGAGTTTTGAACCGCCCAGATATGAGAATTACGTGTGTTGCTTATACCATTCTTTGTAAATTGGGCATCATCCGTAAAAAGTATGTGTGGAAATAACCTCCAAATGATTTTGTAACCACTGGCAATACCGTACTCGATTTTCTAAATCTCCGGGAAGTAAATGCTGGACTTTTTGTAAACGATAGGAATAAAGAGCATTAAGGTGCAGAATTGTCCATACGTTGGTTTGAGGAATTCCCGTTTTATGAGATATTCTACGAATACTGGTAGAAGGACTTCGTTCAACTTTATTTAAAACTACTTCAGCGTTTCGAAATCCATCTTTTTCTACACAACGATTTGGCAAAGATCCTATCTTTCTTAAACAGCGAAAAACGTTTGAAAATGTTGTGTGGTGAGGAACAATACGATCTGGGTATCGCCTGATGTACTTCGCAGTTGCAGCACGTCCATTTCCTTTGCAAAAACCATATAAGAAAACCATATCAACATATCCTGCATTAGTAAACCGCGGCATAATGACTTAAATTAATATTACAGAACAAAAGTCATTAATTTGTCAATCATACGTTACCTCAAAGCTTACTAAATTAGAGGAATTCACCTATAGGTCATATAACATTTTTTTATCGCAATGACCGCTAGAGTATATGGTATAAATTTGTCGGTCGAGTCGCGGAACACCCTGTATACTTGCGTCAAAGCCTAATGAGTAATATAGTAATATAATATGTATACAAATATAAAACTTAGTACTGTCCTGGCGTGCAGACAAAAGTGGTCCACTCTATTTATCTATCTACACAACTTTTCTAGAGAAGTATATATCACGCCTGCTTGGTTATTAAGAAAATTTTTGGATTGTTTTGTGGTTTTATGTTCGGCGGCCAAATGTAGGATTTGAAAATTATTCTCAGAAAATGTGATCTTGAATCTGTTTTTTTTTTTTGTTGGAAATTGAATGGTCTAATATGTTCTTTCGGCCTTATATTAACATTTTTAACGGTTTAACCTAAATATTCAAATGTCTTTAGTTCTTCTTTATCTTTAGCCTTAAAAATTAAATTGTACGATTTAGTATATGACTTAAATACTATGTTAACATCCTTATCATATCAAGAAATAAAGATGTTAACATAGCAATAAATTCGGGAAAACCTTCAGCATCAACAGAAAAAATCGTACATTTCTGAGAATAGTCTTAGTATCTTACATTTAGCCGAAAAAGGCTTAAAGTTAGACCTTTTAGACACTATATTGTAGTTGAGCATTTACGAAAAAAATACCTATATTGAAAATTATTCTCAGAAAATGTGATCTTGAATCTGTTTTTTTTTTTTGTTGGAAATTGAATGGTCTAATATGTTCTTTCGGTCTTATATTAACATTTTTAACGGTTTAACCTAAATATTCAAATGTCTTTAGTTCTTCTTTATCTCTAGCCTTAAAAATTAAATTGTACGATTTAGTATATGACTTAAATACTATGTTAACATCCTTATCATATCAAGAAATAAAGATGTTAACATAGCAATAAATTCGGGAAAACCTTCAGCATCAACAGAAAAAATCGTATATTTCTGAGAATAGTCTTAGTATCTTACATTTAGCCGAAAAAGGCTTAAAGTTAGACCTTTTAGACACTATATTGTAGTTGAGCATTTACGAAAAAAATACCTATATTGAAAATTATTCTCAGAAAATGTGATCTTGAATCTGTTTTTTTTTTGTTGGAAATTTAATGGTCTAATATGTTCTTCACATTATAAGTTTATTTAAATAAAAATCAAATGTACATCTGGTTTTCTAATAAATTTATATTATCAAAATGTGAGGTGTTTTGCGTCAACATATTAAACTTCTTGGAAATACACAGCCATTTCTCTCCAATGCAAAAATGATCAGACATTTAAACTTTCTAAATATCTTTCACTAATTAGACTTTCTTCTATAAAAGAAGGCCTTATTATTCTGTTTATACAAATACCAGCTATTAATAGAATGAATCTTTCATTAGGAAAGAAACAATTTTTTTATTATAATATTACTTCAACGTTTGGAGCTTTTCATTGTAATATAAAATTTGTAGAATTAAATGAAAATTTCAAAAAATAAAAGTTAAAACGAGATAATTTATACTCCTTTCGTGCGATATTTTATTATACTATGTGATTTCAGGTGCAAGAGTTACATGTCCTCAGTGCAACAAGGATTACAAAAATAGAAACACATATTTGGCTCACAAAATGTACTGTGGGAAACCTAAGCGACTTGCTTGTCCTTTTTGTGAATACAAGTGTAATAGGAAATACGACTTGACAGTGCATGTTGGAATTGTGCACCAAAAAAAATTATAATTATATGTTAATATATTTTTAGATTTTGAGGTGAATTCTTTCGATTGAATATCTTTCGAGATCGAATAGAAATTGTTTTAAATGTCTGCTCTTTGTCAGAGATTGTACAATATGTCTGAAATAAGCTATATATTTAAAGTTTTAACACTTTAAGCTGGTACTTTCTGACATTCCATATTTAATAAATAATAAAAACACTCATTGTACTTTGGAACCATGTCTTTCATTGAATTTACTGCTGTTTCGATATTCAATGTCATTATCTGTTTCAACAATTCGTTCTAGGCGTTCCAGGTTGAGAATGGAGTACAGGAGCTTATGGGGACTATGTATCTCACTTCATCGTTAATAATTGTGTCTCTCTCCATTTTTGACTGAATTGCCATTTCAGTGTCGGAATTTATTTTGGCAGTAATTTTAGTAGTTTTTAGTTTAGCGGTTAACGTTATCAACAGCACAGGCAACATAGTTAATCTATGATCAACAGGCATCCAATTTGTCATCTGAGGTCGGCTGTTTTTGTCTGCATTAATTTGTTATTTTATCAAGAATTTATTAGAATATTCCAATAAATATGACAATTACTACTTAGATACAATGATAAAGGTTATGAAATATTAAGATTACCACCTTACCATTGCACATTTAATCCCATTGAAATAACAAGCCATCGAAAAAATTCATAATTGGAGTAGACTGTGAAATTGGGTTGGTACTTTAGCCATTTCCACATAATGACATTTATTATTTGACATTGAAACTATAAGTTTGTGTCAAATTTTTAAAAACTCTTATTGAGAAAATTAAATTTATTTAAAAATGGTATTCAACATTTTGAACAACTTCTGTAGCTATATGTAAATTTTGATTATGATTTTGATATTAAATAAATTATTTGTTCTCTTTTTTGTTGTAGTATCATTTCAATGCCATAACCTTTTTTACAATGAAACCAAATGAAACTGTCAAGCATCAAGTAATGTGTCATTATGTGGAAGTGGCTAAAGTACCAACTCAATTCCACAGCCTATTCCAATTATGAATTTTTTCGATGGCTCGTTAGTATGGGCACAACACAAGCAATTTATTACAATGAATAATTCTACATTCAAATTTACTTGATGACAAAAACTAATAATTTAATTATACATTCTGCGATAACTATTTATTGTGTGTGAATCTTATGCCAATGATACACCTAAGCCATTTTAAAAAATTATAACATAATCTTATAACTTATAGCATATCTATGTCAAAAATGGCATGATTCTCTTTACTCTTACAAAATGTACGTAAACGTAATAAATCAAAATTTCCTAGAAACATAGATCCGGCAACTATGCCCTATTTCCGCATAAGATGTGTACTTCATTCTCAACGTGGAACGCTCTATAGTAACTAATGTATATGAGAAGAAAATTGATTGGGGGCAAACCCTTTTTATTACGTATTTATTTCATGGGAGCAAGTAGTATGTAACTTAACGAGCTTAATTGGAGAAGACCTTATTTATGTCTAGAGTGGGCCATCATGTCTGCATATCAGGACTGAATTCAGTACGTATCAACGCGCGCAACGCAGCGACCATAGCTTGATAATATAATATAGTATATCGGTAAATTTTCGGATTTATATTATGATGGTGCAAGATTAGTGTGTACAGTTTGCGATACACCGTTATTTCAGTAATCTTATGCAAATTCTACTACGTAAATAAGACAAGTAAGTTGTATGTGATATTTATAATTAAATAAATAAACTAGCATTACTCTTGCTCGATAAATACTTGCGTTAAACCCTAATGACTAATAAAGTAATATAATATGTATACACATATAAAACTTAGTACTGTCCTGGCGTGCAGAGAAAAGTGGCCTACTCTATTTATGTATCTACACAACCTCTCAATAGAAGTATATATCAGGCCTGTTTGTTTAGTAAGAAAATTGTCGGAGTGTTTTGTGGTTTTATGTATATCAAATAACTAAGAAATTTAAGTTTGATCCTTTTCGGCCAAATGTAAAATCTGGAGATTATTCTCAGAAAATGTGTGATCTTTATTCTGTTCTTTCTTTTTGCAAAAATAAATGATTTAATATGTTCTTTCAGTCTTATGTTAAAATTTGTACCTGTTTGACCTATATATTCACGTTTATATGTAAATTCCAAATTTTTTGAGTGGATCTTCTATATCTTTAGCCTTAAAAATTAAATAGTACCATTTAGCATATGGTTTAAATACTACAGTTCATAAAGTATATCTTTTCAGTCCAAAGCGAAATTTAAGGCATACGAATGCCTTAAAATAACTTACGTGTGTTGTATTAATGTGTGTTAGAAGGAAATAAAGTATAATTTGGGGTTCGCGCTTTGTACAGTACGAACAGCGAAGATATACTTTGCCAACTGTATGTTAACATCCTTATTATATCAAGAAATGAAGATGTTAACATAACCAATCAATTCGCAAACAATATTTATTTAATCTATAGTGACGTTTCGATCCTAAGTATAAAACCTTTTCCAAACTTAAATATTTATTAGTTGAAATTAGTAACAGTACATTGTTTATGTTGATTGATCTGCTTACATTAAATATTATTCTGTTGACACAAAGTTGCACTATTTTTCTATGTCGAGCAATAATTACTTATTATTGCTCCGATTATGCCAGCCATAATAGCAGATCCATGTAGAAAACACTTCTACCACTTAAAACGACAGCTGTGAAAGCCTGAATATTCATAAACTGTGCGCTTTTGTTTATGGAAACGCTAATTAATAAACTTGGACAAACGAAAACATATACAACACGACATTATTGTATCTAACTTGTGTACATGTAGCAATTCGGAAAAATGTGTGTTTTTCTCACAAATGGAATTTCTGTAAAATACTTGTTTATTGTGTTATCACAGTAGAACCATTCAATTCAGATTACGTGTCTGAATATTCACATATCACAACACAATAAAGCTTTCAATTTAAAAGCTGTATTTTACAGAAACTTTGTTTGTGGGGAAAGATATACCCATAGATTCGAGAAGTAGGAAATTTAAAGCGAGGACGGGTTTATTCCCCCATCAATTCTGCAATAGACGTTTAGGGTTGACGGTGACTGTCACCGCTAAGCGTCTACTGTCAGACAGTCACATACACAGATCAGTAATAATATAGATGTGTAACTTAATAGTAAAGTAGATCCAAATGTATCGCTTGTGGACTGGGATCCATGCGGGGAAAGGGGATAATTGTGTATGCAACCAACATAGCTCTAGTTAAATTACTAATGGGGTTAGGATACTTAAAAATTACTGAAAAGCCACTTCCATCAACGGGAACGTACAGACGCGTTTCGCTCTAATTGACGCTTATCAATGTACGGTATCTCGAAGACAGATATGGCTTTTCACCTCTATACTTTGTGTATATATAGTTAACATTCTGAACTTACTGCAAATGAGAATTAATGAATATTAAATCCCATTTTTACATGTCAATGTCGCCTTATGTGATGCATTAATACTCGTAACTACAATCCAACAAACCAAGTTTGTACTAGCATGTATAACACACCTCGTCGCGACTACGATCTTGTTGTTAGGATAATTAAAAATTATCCTAACAACCAGTAAGATCGTAGTCGCGACGAGGTGTGTTATACATGCTAGTACATGTGATACATGTGATGCATTAATAACTACAATCCGACAAACCAAGTTTGTACTAGCATGTATAACACACCTCGTCGCGACTACGATCTTACTGGTTGTTAGGATAATTAAAAATTCTCCCAATTAAATTAATTGTTCAAAGGTTTGCCTTCCTTGCAACAAACAAAATCCAATTCTATCGTAAAAAGTTCTTCTAACGTGAAATAATAGTTATTTTTGCAGCTCTGGTAAAGTTGTTGGTCTCTTATTGTTATAAATTTGACTTTTAATGTATCCCCAAAGGAATAAATCAAGAGCTGACAAATCTGACAGTCACTGTCATGCTAAACGTTTACTGCAGTATTGGTGGGGGTATAACCCTCTCCGCTTTAAATTTCCTACTTCTCGAATCTATCGGTATATATATATATATATATATATATATATATATATATATATGTATATATATGTTTGGATTATTAAATGTACAACAGATAACAGATAATGTCGTTTTCACCTTGCTTTGTCCCGGTTTAGTCATTAGTTTGTTGGATCTTTTTCTGGTATTAGGAACTTTGTTACCATTTTTAATACAGAAAGATATTGATTTGTCACTACTAACATGTAATTCTAGCCATACTTTTTTAATATAACTAATGTCATGTACCGTTTCACTTGCTAACTACACTGCTCAACTTTTGAACTGGTACACTTACAAGAACATATATAAATAACAATTTACTACTTTTTGAGCAACACTTTCTTGCTTAATTGATAGTATATGTTTCTGGTAAAAACTTTTAAGGCGAAGAATTAAAAGAATAAAACTTAAATAACGAATTTCAAATGTTTTAATAGAAAAATAGCAAAATATTCATTTTAGTTTTACAGAAAAGTTTGCTTTGGAAAGAAAAGATAATCAAACACTTAAAGATTAATAATGCGTGGGACCTCCTCTAGCTCTTATGATCTCTTGGCAACGTCTTGGCATGCTGGAAATCAAATTCCGAATGTAATACTGAGGAATATTTTGCCATTTTTCCAAAACGGCAGTTTGGAGCTGATAGTGATTGTTTGGATCCACTCCTCGTGATCTTATCAACCCCTTCAGGTAATCCCATACGTTCTCTATGGGATTAAGATCTGGAGAGTTCGCTGGCCAATCCATGTGCGTAATATTGTTCTCTTCAAAAAATGCATTGATTTGTCTTGTTCTATGAGGACGCGCGTTATCATCAACAAACACAAAACCATCACCTATTTCATTAGCAAATGGCAACACTACAGGTTGTAATACCTCATTAAGATACCTGACACTATTCATTGTAGCATTTCCGAGCATAACCAATTCAGTACGACGAGTCGTTGAAGTACCTCCCCAAACAGTAATTGAGCCGCCTCCATAAGCTTGATGGTAAGTCACGTTGTTCTCAATATAGCGTTCTCCTCTGTTTCTCAAAACTCTAACTCTTCCATCTGAGCTATGGAGACGCACTCTGGTGTCGTCATTGGTTTAACAACGACCCCAATCTTCAACATTCCAATTTGCATGTTGATGTGCCCACTCTAGCCTTCTTCTTTTGTGGGCTCTGGTCAACAATGGGTATTTTTTAGAAGATCTGGAGCCCCATGGAGCCTTCTTCTTACTGTTGGAGTGGATACTTGAGTACCTGTTGCATTCAATAACTGAATTTGGAGTGTTCTTGCAGTAGAAAATCTGTTTCTTCGGCACTGGAACGTAATGAAACGGTGCTCCCTCACTGTTGTGCTGCGATTTCGCCCTCTGCCGTGTCTATGTTGGACAGATCCAGTATAATTGAAATGCTTTCGAACTCTTCTTATCACATTGTGGCTCACATTGAAATGGGCAGCAACAGTTCTTAGCGATGCACCAGTCATAAGCATTCCCATAGCTTGGCTTATCTCTTCAATACTTAAACGCCTTAATGGCATCTCTATAATGCAATCAACCCACTCTGCATTAAAACTTATTCGAGAAATTAGCAAAAATTCTCTTAAACTTGATAAAAGTATAAGCGTCCGCGAGCTTAGTAACTGCATTTATTACAGATAATAACAACAAACAACAATGGAGTCGCAAATGTCATTCGATAGACATTTTGTTTGCATGTCATGCCTAACGCCTACGAAGGGTTGTTTACTTTTACTGCATGCTATATAAGTGTACTAGTTCAAAAGTTGAGCAGTACCGAATAAATAAATATTATTGAAATAAACAATTAGATTAAGTATATTCATAAGCATATGCAATGATTTATCAAGAATTTGTATTACATACGCCTTATGAATTATTAATGTATAATAATGAACATAGGCAAAGGTGTGAAACCATGTGCATGTCTGTTAATTAATAAACATAATATATTAATAAAGACTTTGAAATAAAATTTTAGTCATGTAAATTAGGGTTGAGGAGTTATCAATTGAAATTACTTTTTAAATGTAATGAGTGTACCAAAAAATTGCTTATATATTTTTTTAAATGGCACATTCTGTATTTTTTTGTTTTTAATAATTTAGCATTTTTCTCAATAATTAAACTACAACGCTTGGGGTATAAGGTATTTTTTATTTATTAATTTGTAAGAAAAACAAAGTAAACTGTTCAGAACTTAATGAGATTTTCATAATGGGCGTTACCTACAACCTGACAGTAAACCAGTCTGTAAATTCTCTTGTAACTCTCGCTACGGTGTCTTGTGAAATGCTTCATTAATTCTTTTAGCCAAATCAGGCCGAAAGCCAAGTTTCGAGGTTGGTTAAAATGCACTTTCTGCTTTAGCTGGCCACAAGAAGTAAGTCAATGGAGTAAGATCAGGGTAACGCGAAGGTCATACAATTTCACCTATTCTTCCATCTATCTCTCTCTGAGCAAAAATTTGATCTAATTGGTTTTGGTCGATGACTGCATAGTGAGTGTGTGCCCCATTCTACTGAAACCAGATGTTTTATGCAAGCTATTTTTCTCCAATGCAAGAATTATCAAATATTTTAAACGTTTTAAATATCTTTCACTAATTGGACCTTCTTCTATAAAAAAAGGCCTTATAATTCTGTTTCTACAAATAGCTATTAATAGCTATTAATAGAATGAGTTTTTCATTAGGAACGAAATAGCTTTTTTATTATAATATTACTTCAATGTTGGGAGCTTTCCATTGTAACCTAAAATTTGTAATATTAACTTGCAAGAAAACTTAAAACGAGATAATTTATGATATTATTTTCGTGCTATATTTTATTATACTAAGTGATTTCAGGTGCAAGAGTTACGTGCCCTCAGTGCAACAAGGATTACAAAAACAGAAACACATTTTTGGCTCACAAAACGTACTGTGGGAAGCCTAAGCGACTCGCTTGTCCTTTTTGTGAATACAAGTGTAATAGAAAATATGACTTGACAATGCATGTTGCAATTGTACACCAAAAGAAAATGTAATAATACACTATTATATTTTTATGTTTTGTGGTGAATTCTTTCGATTGAATACCTTTTGAGATCGAATTGAAATTGTTTTAAATATTTACTTTTTATCAGAGATTATACAAGATATCTGAGAAAAGCTATATATTTAATTTTTTAAGACTTTAGGCAGTTAGTTTGTGTTACGTATTTAATAAATAATAAAAACACTCACTATACGTTGTAACAATGTCACTTCATTTATCTTACTGCAGTTTCAACTTACAGTGTTATTATCATTTTCAACATGTCATTCTAGTAACTAATGGGGGCAAAACCCTTTTCATTACGTATTTATTTCATGCTAGTAAGTAATATATAACTCTACGAGGTTAATTGGGAAGACCTTGTTTATGTATAGAGTGGGCTATCGTGTCTGCATATCAGGATTGAATTCTTCAGTTCATATCACCTTGTCCAGCGCGATATAAGCAAGCATCGGTTGATAATGTAAAAAAGTGTATCGGTAAATTTTCGGATTTATATTATGATGGTGCAAAATTAGTGTGTAAAGTTTGCGATAAACCGTTACTTCAGCAATCTTATCCATATTGTGCTACGTAAATGAGGCAAAGTAGGTTATATATGATATGTATAATAAATAAACTAACATTACTCTTACCCGATAGATACTTGCTTTAAATCCTGCTGAGTAATATAATATGTATACATATACCGTCTGTAAACGTGGTAAGTTAACGGCGGCGATGTGAACGATACCCATCCAGTACACTAGATGAGAGAGAAGGCAGGTATCATACCAGACGCCAGGCGTCTGTGCCTAGTTTGATCAGATACGTCGACGATACATAGGCAATACGTATGTGTACACCACACCTACTTCTGACCTATCCCTATTGCTTATCCAATCAAATGCTACACTATACATTGAATAAACATATCGGGGAAGTAAAGTTGGCGGAGACGCGTCTTGCGTAGCAGTGTCGTTAACTTATCACGTTTGCAGACGGTATAAAACTTAGTACTGCCTTAGCGTGCAGATAAAAGTGGCCCACTGTATGTATCTACACAACTTCTTAAGGGAAGTATATACCGATAGGTCCAGCTCGAAACGGGCCATAGTCAGCAATGAGTGGCAACAGCGAATCCCCTCTACGCGCATTAGCTTCAATTGCAGTACATTGCAGTTAAGAATTTAGGAAGACTTAAACCGCGCAAGGATATAGTCGTTTGCATATTCGTTCTGTATACGTAATTTGCCCATTTGTTTCAGACGTAATAAGGTCCAATTTATTATTATTATTGTATTCTTAGCTGCTACGGAAAAGTAATTTTAAGTAATAAAAAAACAATAACGTTTTCTAAAAGATAAAAGTAAAAAAATCAATAATTCTGCAAAATAAATTTAAATTTTAAGAAAGTCACTTAATATAGGATTCGAAAATACCGCCCTCTCTTCCCAAACAATAGCTGAGCCTATTGTAAAACTCCCGCCTCACTCCCTCGAGATTTCTAGGGGTTATTGTCTCGAAAATTCTAAACAGTTTAACTTGAAACTGTTGCAAGTTCGGTATTGTTAGAAGACCGTAAAGACTTTCTTTGACATAACCCCACAGAAAAAAATCTCAGGGATTGAGGTCGGGTGATCGAGGTGGCCATATTAGTAAACCTTGATAAACAAATGGATATATGACACGGCATTACTGTATTTAGCTTGTACAACAGATAACATACATAATGTCGTCCTCTCTTTGCTTTGGCCAGGTTTAGTCATTAGTTTGTTGGTTTTTTTTTCTGGTATCATAACTAGAGCTGAGGATTTTTCCGGTAAGGCAGGACCGTATGTAGTGCATCCCCACCGGCGTATAATCAATACAAATGCAATTAAATTCTGGTATTTGAAAAATGACCGAAACGGATATGGCTGGCAAGGACACAAGAAAAGAGGACTAGAGGAAGACCGAGAAAAGAGTGGAACAGTGCAGTGGCAGAGTGCTTGGAAGCTAGGGGAACAAAGTGGAAGGATGCAGAAGCAATGGCAAGAGACAGAAGGGATTGGGCAATGTTTTGTTCGTAAATAAAAAGTTTTTAGACGCCTTAACACCTTCGGGTATTAATAAGGCTTTATCGATTATATATATATATATATTTGAAAAATGATTATATGTATTACCTTAGTGTTAAAATAAACCATCCATTTTTTATTACTAATACATGAAAGAAGTTTCTGAATCGATAGTTTATAAATAGTTCTACGAATTTTGAAAAAAATGTATGGGTGTACATGCACCAGTATGCATATACTTGCCGGTAAGCGATTTCTGTATGAAAGGATTACTGTAGTAAATAGCAATATAGAAGATATGCATTATATTTCGTTTAGAGTACCTAATTGATTTTGTTGAATGTTTCTGGACAATCGTTCTTTATTCCTTATTATCCTGGCATATGTTCTATTCCTATAACGAAAGTATAAAAAGTATCGTCTATTGTTCTGCAAACCCAATTTCTAAAAGAAAAGTATTGTGAAATGTATCAATTACTTCTTTGAGTGGATAAACACTACCTGCCTCTTATAATAAAATGTTTTCTAAACTTTAACAATAAACAAAGCGCTTAATTTTTGCATTTGCGACACTTTTGATTATACATTTGTATTTGTAACATCAGTCATCAGTGATGACTCATCGCTTAATTTTTGCATTTGCGACACTTTTGATTATACATTTGTATTTGTAACATCAGTCATCAGTGATGACTCATCACTGATGACTGATGTTACAAATACAAATGTATAATCAAAAGTGTCGCAAATGCAAAAATTAAGCGCTTTGTTTATTGTTAAAGTTTAGAAAACATTTTATTACTAAGGTAATACATATAATCATTCTTCAAATACCAGAATTTAATTGCATTTGTATTGATTATACGCCGGTGGGGATGCACTACATACGGTCCTGCCTTACCGCAAAAATCCTCAGCTCTAATCATAACCTTTTTTTCCTTTCTTAGTGCAGAAAGATATTTGTCACTACTAATATGTAATTCTAGCCATACTTTTTTTTAATATATCTATTGTTATGTACTGCTTCGTTTGTTAAATATAATGAATTAACTATCGACAACTCGTTGTAGGAATAAATAAATGCCATCGAATTGAACAAGTAAGATTAAGCATATTCATAAGTTATGAATCATAACTTATGAATATGCTTAATCTTACTTGTTCAATGAATTCTATGAATCATAAGCACATTCAATGATTTATCAGGAATTTGTATTACATTATTTATGTATAATAATAAAAACATTGGGGAAATTTAAAGTAGTTTTATTTAAATATTAAACAAATTCTTTCCAGAACACGACACATTCCATAATCAAAGGACATGTATATTGTAAATCTTTAAAGAAGTCAAATCTTAATTTGTAAATAAAATTTTGTGTGAGTTGAAAGAAAAACAACACTATTAGACTTGTTTAAGAGTTCTTTTCACATTTAATGTAAACTATAATTTCAGATGCGAAACTCCCTTGTCCAATATGTCAGAAAGTTTATAGAAATGACAAAACTTTGAAAACACATATGAAGTATGATTGTGGCAAACCAAAACACTGCATATGCGGGATATGTGGGTACAGAACAAAAAGAAAATACAACTTGAAAATGCATTTGATGGCGGTACATAATAAATCCAAATCTGTAAAACAATAATATTTATTTTTTTGAACAATGTTGTTTGTATATTAAGGCAATTTCGAAATAAATCAATTACATACATATATTTACATTTTTGATTTTTCTTAATACAACAGCGAATGTAAATATGTGGCAGATTTAATGTATTATTTCCAATTCTTGCTAATTTTAATATTTTTCTAGATAGAAAACTTCTTTGTCCGAACTGCAAGAAAGCGTACAAGAATGAAAACACGTTACATGTTCATTTGGCCTTCGATTGTTATAAAGTAAAACAGCACGAATGCACTATATGCGATTTCAAGAGTAAAAGAAAATATAACTTGAAACAACATATCATCAAACGACATAGACAGTAAATACCCCAAATCGTGCTTATCCTGGGTATATAAAAAATAAATAATTGTGTAGCTTTGTAATGCTGATGCAGCTTTTGGCATACAGACAGAATAACTTCATACAGCAACGATATTTAATAAGTAGAGAACGGACATTCATACCACATGACTCGGCCTAATTCAATGAAGTATTCGTTAATCTTTCCCGGCCATCTGGTCTGCTGCGATTACAATGACAACACACCTATTGTATTTGGAGGATAAATATTCATTGAACGCAATCGGCATCTCGAAATGTTTATAAACTTCTCTGAGTACATCCCGGCGTAATACAATGAAGTATTTGTGTTTGACTTTCTCGGCCACCAGCGTTAACAATGGACAACGGCTATTGTATTCTCAGAACTTAGTCATGTGGTAAGAATGTCCGTTCTCTATTAATAAGGGTGGTGCTTGTGCAAGATCGGAAGACACCAAGCTGCGCGAAAAATGACATAATACCAAATTCAGGACGCATTCTTATGTACAAAGAGGACACTTTATTAAATAGCAATTATTTTATGATTACGTTCACGAAAAATAGTAGATCATATTCCAAATTTCAGGTTATACTTGCATAGCTGTTCCAATTACACTCATAGACAAAATTATGGAATATTTTAAATTTCCAATTTTTTTGAATATATAAATTTTAATGAAAGAAAAATATTATACAAGAAAAAATAGTTTATTTTTTACTGTTTACTTAACGAATATAAAAAATAATTATAAATTTTAGGAAAATTTATCATAATTATTTTAAACTTAAATGCAACTCGGTTAAGCAAATACTAGTCTTTTGATTGAAATAAGAGCATAGTTACTAACGAGTATTCTCACCTTGAGCTCTAATTACTGCTTGCATCCCTTCTCAACATGCTACCAATTAGACTTTCAATATATTCTTGAGGAATTGCATTCTAATACAAAGGTATTTTGAATAAAATAAAACATTATTAAAAATCTGGTGTGAAGAACACAGATACAGGTTCACTATTAATATTTTTTTGTGAACGTGTCCGAACATATCCCTCCCCAGAGACGCAGATACGTATTTCGCCTTTTTACAGGCTCATCGGTACGTCCCTGCTGGAGAAAGGATATCTTCAGACACATTCACAATAAAGAACCACATCGCCATATCACAGAAATTATCCAGACCGAGCGTAGAAGTAAATTCAGCGCTGCCTGTTGTCAGACAGCCGAAGTACCTCGCCCCGTCCACATAACCAATGCGAACCAGCGATGTCGTGGAAGGGCGTCGTTGGTTCGCATTGGTTATGTGGACCTGTATTTGTGTTCTTCACACCAGATTTTTAATAATATTTTATATTATTATAAATACCTTTGTATTATACAAAACTGGTGGGGTTTTACCCACTCATGTATGTTTCAATGATTCTGAATTGCATTCTATTCATATTGTGTTGCAAATCGAAGTTCTTCTATTGTATTTGGAACAGAATTTCTTCGTCGTAAGCGGCGTCTTAGCTGATTCCACACTTATTCAATGGGATTCAGGTCTGGGTTATACGGTGGCTAATCTTTGAATCTGAGCTGCATCAAGGTAATTAGTCACTATGCCAGCTGCGTGTGGTCGAGCGTTATCCTGCATAAGTACGAATCTGTCGCATCCAATGTGGCCCACATATGGCAAAACATGATCATGGAAGATGTTTTAGAGTTTTGAGAGATGTTTTTTTTAGTTACTAGTCACTAGTTATACATCCATTGGCATCCACAGGTTCGGTGCATCTATCCCAACTTATGCCTCCCCAAAGCGTTACGCCAACACCTCAAACAGTTTGTATGAGATTGCAGCTGCTGTACCGTTCCCCAACTCTTCTATAGACATGATTTCGCCCATCTGGCTTCCATAACTAGGATTCTAGTCTCATCAGTGAATAGAATATTTTTCGAATTCTCGATATTCAACTGAGCATGTGTTCTGGCAAATTGTAATCGACGAGATTTGTGATTTTGGACGAGGAACTTTGGCAAGTCGTCTTGGCATTAAACCTACATCTTTTACTATTCGTTATCGAACTAACACTAACATGTCTTAAATTTATTAACTCATTTTTGAGGTATGTGCGATGTCAATGTACGATTTCGCGTAGAATTTAGTGTCAAAAAATCAGCATCAGTTGCTGTTGTGCACTTTTTGCCCCTTTGACCATGTTTTCGTACGAAATTTCCAGTCTCTTGATACCTTTTTAAAATATTCGATACTGTTGATTGACCTGTTCTGAGACGTCGTGTGATATTTTTTTGTCTATATCCTTCGTCATACAGAGTTACAATTTGTGCCGCGTCAGCTTCACTGCAATAGCTAACTGGTGGCACAGTGCTTGTTTTTAAGAGAAAGCAACAAATGAAAATCACTAACACGTATGTACTTAATTTCACCACTAATATGTTACTTCACGTTAATTCGTAAATTACGTGTGGAATTCTTAAAATATTTTAACCCTCAAGAACTATCGTGGGGTGTTTCGGCACCCCAGAGGTAACTTTTTTCTAAATTTCTTCGAAACTATTTTTGTTACCTTTCTAGGGTTTCAGGTATTCTCCTATACGAATGACATGTGTAATATTCTATAATCTATTATTTACAATGTTTTACAGTTATAGCAAAAAATAGCCTTTGGGGTGTCTCAACACCCCACGATAGCAGTTGCGTTCAACTTTTTCAAAAATAGCGCAACTTTTTCTAACCCATTGTTTAGAATTTTATAGTGATAATATCCATTTCCTCTTTTGGGCGAATCACAGCTCTTTGTTTAAGACTTGTCGTGCATGTGTAGGGGATTCACTCGTTTACATTCGGCTTCGGGAATTTTTTATAATGTACATGTGTTGGGGATTTACCCATATACATTCGACCTGGGGGATTTTTTATATGTAGCATTGAATAAAGTTGTATTTCCCCTGTTTGTGTACAATATATATAAGACTCAAATAAATTTCTTATTCAGTTCGTAAAAAACCATAGTGTTTGTCAATATTGGTCGTTGTTTCTCTTCCATAAAACGTATATTGAATAGTAACAACAATATGACAAAGTTTCTGACTAACGAACAGTTAGTAAATCTTGCTACAAACTTTTACGATGATATCAGTGAAAGTGCATGCCTTGGTGAACATGATAATGATTTGAGTGATGCAGCAAGCGAACATAGTGATCACGACACATCATCAGAGGTTGAAGTCGAATCTGAAGACGAAACTGAAAATTTGGATGATGTCAGTGCAAGTGCAAGTGCGAGTGCAAGTTACTTTTACGGACGAAATCGGTATAAGTGGTCCAAAAATCCTCCTGCTGCTTCGCGTATCAGGTCCTCTAATATAGTCAGTCATCGACCAGGAGCAAAGGCTCCGGCAGTAAATACTCCTCCTAGAACACCTTCTGAAGCATGGTCTCTTTTTATTACGGAAGAAATCCTAAATGAAATATTAGAACATACAAATGCAAAAATTACGGAAACGAGTTTTTCTTATGGACCGACGGCTAGTTATGTGGGACACACAGACCTGATTGAATTAAAAGCATTGCTGGGGCTTCTAATTCTGGCTGGAGTGTTCAAGTCTAATCACGAAGACACTAGAAGTCTTTTTGCATCGGATGGTATGGGAAGAGATATTTTTAGAGGTGTTATGTCTGAGCAACGGTTTTTGTTTCTTTTGTTAACGCTGAGATTTGACGATCAACTAACTAGGAGGAACAGAATTGACAATGGTGATAAACTTGCAGCAATTTCAAATTTCAAATTTGTATAAATCTGAATGCATGAAAAAACGGCATGATTATTGTCATAAAAAAATATACGTCTCACAACGTCATTGTCAGAATTTTTATACGAAATATTTATGCCACTTTCCTTTTACAGAGAATAAGATCATGGCTTCCAACAGTAGAAAAAGTGAAGATATCTTAAAAATACACTGCAGATACTTTTGTGAAAAAAAAAAATTGTACGAGGGAACATTTTTTATATTTTTTTATAAATGTAAATTTTCTATTTTGTTGAGAATAAAGTTTTGTTTTTCCTTGAACAAATCACAAGATAAGAGACTAGTTTATTGCACAGATAGTTCAAAAGTAGAAAAAAAAGAGTGGGGTGTCAAAACACCCCATGATAGCAGTTGTGTTACCTGAAAACTCCATAGTACTTAAGGGTTAAAACAATTGGATATATTCACCTACTAGATCAGTAACATCAGCACATATATAACTTTACGGCGA
Organism: Melolontha melolontha; assembly: GCA_935421215.2. Classification (NCBI taxonomy): domain Eukaryota; kingdom Metazoa; phylum Arthropoda; class Insecta; order Coleoptera; family Scarabaeidae; genus Melolontha; species Melolontha melolontha. The sequence continues at coordinate 47,308,379 of OW285235.1, read as the reverse complement.
TAATTTAAAATTATATTTGAGTAACAGAGATAACAAAAAATATTCGATAATTTTGTCCATGAGTGTATTGTGGTCTGAAATCATATTTCATTTGATTTTAGTTCTTTTCACAATTAACGTAAACTATAATTTCAGATGCGAAACTCCCTTGTCCAATATGTCAGAAAGTTTATAGAAATGACAAAACTTTGAAAACACATATGAAGAAGTATGATTGTGGCAAACCAAAACACTACATATGCGGGATATGTGGGTACAGAACAGAAAGAAAATACAACTTGAAAATGCATTTGATAGCGGTACATAATAAATCCTAATCTGTAAAGCAATAATATTTAGTTTTTTGAACAATGTTGTTTGTATATTAAGGCAATTTCGAAATAAATCAAACATACATATATTTACATTTTTGATTTTTCTTAATACAACAACGAATGTAAATATGTGGCAGATTTAATGTATTATTTCCAATTTTTGCTAATTTTAATATTTTTCTAGATAGAAAACTTCTTTGTCCGAACTGCAAGAAAGCGTACAAGAATGAAAACACGTTGCATGTTCATTTGGCCTTCGATTGTTATAAAGTAAAACAGCACGAATGCACCATGTGCGATTTCAAGAGTAAAAGAAAATATAACTTGAAACAACATATCATCAACCGACATAGACAGTAAATACCCCAAATCGTGCTTATCCTGGGTATATAAAAAATAAATAATTGTGTATGAGGCAGCTTTGTAATGCAGCTTATGGCATACAGACAGAATAACTTCATACAGCAACGATATTTATTAAGGGTGGTGCTTGTTCAAAATCGGAAGACACCAAGCTGCGCGAAAAATGACAAAATACCAAATTCAGGACGCATTCTTATGTACAAAGAGGACACTTTATTAAATAGCAATTATTTTGAGATTACGTTCACGAAAAATAGTAGATCATATTCCAAATTTCAGGTTATACTTGCATAGCTGTTGCAATTACACTCATAGACAAAATTATGGAATATTTTAAATTTCCAATTTTTTTGAATATATAAATTTTAATGAAAGAAAAACATTATACAAGAAAAAATTGTTTATTTTTTACTGCTTACTTAACGAATATTAATTTTTAATTAGCATAAAATCAGTAAAAAAATAATTATAAATTTTAGGAAAATTTATCTTAATTATTTTAAACTTAAATGCAACTCGGTTAAGCAAATACTAGTCTTGTGATTGAAATAAGAGCATAGTTACTAACGAGTATTCTGACCTTGAGCTCTAATTACTGCTTGCATCTTTCTCAACATGCTACCAATTAGAGTTTCAATATATTCTTGACGAATTGCATTCTAATGCAAAGGTATTTTTAATAAAATAAAATATTATTAAAAATCTGGCGTGAAGAACATAAATACAGGTTCACTATTAGCATTCTTTTGAGAACGTGTCCGTACATATCCCTCCCCAGAGACACAGATACGTATTTCACCTTTCTACAGGCTCATCGGTACGTCCCTGCTGGAGAAAGGTTATCTTCAGACACATTCACAATAAAGAACCACATCGCCATATCACAGAAATTATACAGATCGAGCGTAGAAGTAAATTCAGCGCTGCCTGTTGTCAGACAGCCGAAGTACCTCGCCCCGTCCACATAACCAATGCCACTATGCCAGCTGCGTGCGGTCGAGCGTTATCCTGCATAAGTACGAATCTGTCGTATCCAATGTAGCCCACATATAGCAAAACATGATCTTGGAAGATGTTTTAGAGTTTTGAGAGATGTTTTTTAGTTACTAGTCACTTGTTATACATCCATTGCCTTCCACAGGTTCGGTGCATCCATCCCAACTTATGCCTCCCAAAAGCGTTACGCCACCACCTCCAACAGTTTGTATGAGATTCAGCTGCTGTACCGTTCCCCAACTCTTCTATAGACATGATTTCGCCCATCTGGCTTCCATTACTAGGATTCTAGTCTCATCAGTGAATAGAATGCTTTTCGAATTCTCGATATTCAACTGAGCATGTGTTCTGGCAAATTGTAATCGACGAGATTTGTGATTTTGGACGAGGAACTTTGGCAAGCCGTCTTGACATTAAACCTACATCTTTTAGTATTCGTTATCGAACTAACATTAACATGTCTTTAATTTATTAACTAATTTTTGAGATATGTGCGATGTCAATTTGCGATTTCGCGTAGAATTTAGTGTCAAAAAATCATCATCAATTGCTGTTGTGCACCTTTTGCCCCTTTGACCGTGTTTTCGTACGAAATTTCCAGTCTCTTGATACCTTTTTAAAATATTCGATGTTGATTGACCTGTTCTGAGACGTCGTGTGATATTTTTTTGTCTATATCCTTCGTCATACAGAGTTACAATTTGTGCCGCATCAGCTTCACTGCAATAGCTAACTGGTGGCACAGTGCTTGTTTTTAAAAGAAAGCAACAAATGAAAATCACTAACACGTACTTAATTTCACCACAAATATGTTACTTCACGTTAATTCTTAAATTACTTCTGGAATTTTTAAATGGCGCAACGCGTGATAGACAATATACGCCATTAAAAGGAATTAAAAATATTTTAAAGCAATTGGATATATTCACCTACTAGATCAGTAACATCAGCACATATATAACTTTACGGGGATCATTTAAAATTATATTTGAGTAATAGAGATAACAAAAATATTCGATAATTTTGTCCATGAGTGTATTGTGGTCTGAAATCATATTTCATTTGATTTTAAGTAAAAGAACTAGCAAAAATTCAAATTTTTATACTATAACCAAAATTTAATATCAAGCTTTACAAAAAGTGCCATATTAAAAAGTGGATATCAAAAATTACATTTTAAGTAATTTAAAGCATTGAAATAAAATATACAGTATATTGTTTTTAAAAATATTTATTCATTGCTACAAATATACGTACACTATATATATATATATATATATATATATATATATATATATATATATATATGAACTTCATGTGTATGAGAATTAATAATTATTAAATCTCATTTTACATGCGATTGTCGCTATAATTTGCTGCATTAAATTCTACAATTCGGCAAATCCCTTTTGCCCTAGATTGTAGACGCTACAAGCCGCGACGTCAACTGTACAAGTTGTCAGTACAAATGAAAAATTTGTAAAAAACTTATCTGCGCGGAATGTGCAAATATCGACATTTCACTGTTTTTACAGATCATCAGTGCACCTTATCCGAATACAGACATGATATTCACTTCTATACTACGTGTATATATACGAACTGTAATGAACTTCATGTGTATGAGAATTAATAATTATTAAATCTCATTTTACATGCGATTGTCGTAGAATTTAATGCAACAAATTATAGCGACAATCGCATGTAAAATGAGATTTGATAATTATTAATTCTCATACACATGAAGTTCGTTAGAGTTCGTATATATACACGTAGTATAGAAGTGAATATCATGTCTGTATTCGGATAAGGTGCACTGATGATCTGTAAAAACAGTGAAATGTCGATATTTGCACATTCCGCGCAGATAAGTTTTTCACAAATTTTTCATATATATATATTCAAAATATATACGAGACGGCATAGTTATATTCTTAGCTATTGAAACAATTTAAAGTTGGTACTTAGAATATTTTAATATTCAACATAGTCTCCTCTTAAATTAATACACTTAATACAGGTGTCCTGCAACGTCATTACTCCTTCTAAAATAAGATTCTTCTTTGTCTGCGAATCAGCCTTCCACAGCTTCTTCGTTACGCAAAAATGGACGTCCTTTTAAACTTTATTTTTATCGAGGGGACAGATAATAGTCTGAGGGGGCTAAGTTTGAGGAATAGAGCGGGTGTTCCAGTAGTTCATTCAAACCCTAGATCCCGAATTGTATTCATGGTAATGCGCGATTTGTGTACAGGGGAATTGTCCTGTAAAAACAACACACCTTCCCCTAACATGTCACGTCTCTCGTTTCCTTAATTTTCTCTCTCAGTAATTTAGAATAATAATCTCCAATGATGGCCTGACACTTTTTTAAGTAATCGATCCTAATTATTCAACGGATATCTCAAAAAAACTGAAACAAGAATTTTTCAGCTGATTTTTGAACTCGAAATTTCTTAGGCCTTAGAGAACCATAATGCTTCCACTCCATCGATTGCTGTTTTGTTTCTGGGTCATAAAAATGGACCCATGTTTCATCCATAGTCACAATGAATCTCTTTCAAAATGGGCACATATTGACAATTGGCATTTAGAAATCAGCTTGCTGTTCGCACTATACTTGAAACAGAGTATACTTAATTATTTTCCATATAATCACCATTTAGTACAACATATTTCTTCAAACGCTGAATCCATTTCTTCATTCCGTCTATGAAAAAACTTTCTTGTTTACCATTGATCCAAATAGCAATAGGAGTCTGAACTTCAGTATCTAATGAAAAATGTTGACGTTTCACCTACCCGTACCTCCTTCAACTTTGGGAACAACCAGAAGTCTGAAGGTGCCAGACCGTAGATTTCAGGCTCGTCATTGCTTTCGTCGTTTCGTTGCTATAAAGCTGGTGTTACCGTTGTGCAAGAAAAGAACCATTATTTCCGCCCTTACTTACCAGATACGATTTTTTAGTGATGGTAAAGCTTTACAATACCTTATTACGGTAATTATTGATTCCTTCGGAAGATATTCAGTATGACTGACTCGACCTGATCGCTTTACGTCAAACACCTTCATTTCGTCTCTATGATAGAGTTTTGCACGTCGAACCCACAGGCGAACAACATTCTTCACATCCATACAATCTTTACCATACAGAATTACATTGCGTATCTATCTAATAAAAGAGCTTGTAGTGGCTTTAAGAAAGTTTGTTTACAATATAAACTCAGACGATAAAAAATAAAAGAAAACGCTACACATATAAAACCAGTCTGAAATTCGCGTTTGTTTCGACCACTCCGTACAGGTCTGATTTGCCACCTTCAAACGAGGGTTGTCTTTTATATTTTGTATATACAGCTGGAATAAACAGTAGATAGCTTTTAAAGACTTTATTATTTTTCAAAGTATTCTCCACGAAGATTAATTAATCAACTTTGGAACCAGTTATTCCACTCGTTGGTTCAGTCTAAATTGCGTTTTTCAAGGCATCCACTGCTCCTTCTGATCTTTGAATTTTTTGGAATCTTTGACCACGCAGTCTGTCTTTGATTTTCGGATAGGTAAAGAAATCGTTGGGACTTATGTCGGGACTGTACGGAGGATGGTGTAATAATTCGACGTTTTGTCGCGTTAAAAATTCAATTGTCTTGCTAGCTGTGTGCGAACTTGCATTGTCTTGGTGGAGGATGATTCGACGTTTTGGGTTGATTTCTCGGAGCTCAGCGATGACTTGCGGCAAACGAATGGTTGTATACCAATCGGCAGTAACAGTTCTTTGATCTTGTCGAGAAATTGACAGGATCTGCGTTCAAGACAAATGTCGCGATCATCTTGTTGGAGACACTTCGAGAACACATGACTTTTGTCGGCTTTTTTTCACCTTGGAACACCCAAACAGACGACAGTCGTTTATTTTCTGGCTCGTATAAGGAAATTCAAGATTCTTAGATTTTTAAAGATTCCTATGTTGAACCAGTATAGAGTTTTTTTACACCCATTAACTCTAGCTGTTTTATGTTCTTCGGTCAACAGGTATCCAATGGGAAACTAATCTTTTTACACACAATTCTTCATGCAAAATTTTATAAATTGAGGTCTTTGAAATCCCCAATGATTTCCCCCAAACTGTTCCCCAAACTGAAGGAGGTATTGAAACGGCAATATTTTTCATCGGACACTGGAATTCGGACTACTGTCAGTTTTTCATTGACGAAATGAAGAAATAGATTCAGCGTTTGAAGAAATGTGTTTCACTAAATTGTGATTACATATGTGGAAAAATAATGATAAACAATAAATTTACTTCATTTTGAAACTGATTTCATTATTTTGTCTTTTCTTATTCTTACTTTACAGAGTTACAGACCTAGTATATCAATCCGCCCTTGTATTTCCTCAGCAATCCTGGGAAATCATTTGGAATGTATATAATTATTTCCAGAACAATTCGACGGGTATTTTTTACTTTGTGTGTAAATGTAGGTGTATATTTTTCATGCTTATATTCTCAAGAATATTATTTGAATTTGGCGGCGGATAGGTCAATGCTTTCGTGATGATTTTTAATATTTCCATCTCACTCCTATGTTAATCCTACTTTATCTTGTTTAAAATACATTTCCGCGCTGGTGTTTTTCGATTTTGCACAGACTAATAGTTGAAAACCTATTCATTTCTACATTTGTAAAATGTTAATATACATATTATGCAACAAGTTAATTTCCACCCAGATGAAATAAAAAAACCTGTTTTGACTCTCAGGAGAGCGCATCAGTAAATACAAAAATTTAAATGATAAATTTATGACTGTTTTTTATTTATTTATATTAATCATTTTATATCCAAACTCGAATTTTTCTTTCTTATATACAGAGTTTTGTGTTTTAGCTCGCGAGCTCATTTTTATTTAATTATTATAAAGTTATGAATACAGTTGTCAGATTTTCCCCACATTCTAGGATTCTACTCAGTATAAGTTAATATATACGTATGAACGTTTTAAGAACACATCGGGTTTTATATAATAACATATGTTCGTATGAAATTACAACTCAGCATTAATATATACAGTTCGATAAGATTTAAGTATTAACAAAGAAATTACTTATTGTAAGAGATGTTTGCGAAAAGTTTTATTTTTTTACGGACGCACTCAGTTACAAAAATATTGCGAAGTTGAAGATAAGCAGGTTCATTTTATGCATTGTATTAGGTCGTATATGCTGACCACATGTTTATATTTTAGTTAAGCGCTATTGACACTTTTCAAAATAATCGGTTGTCGTTAGTGGAGTCGGTACAAATAGTGGACGAAGTGACAACATTACTGCACAATATAGACGACACAAAAAACTTTCGCGTTGTAGAAAAGTGTTTTGAACAAAGGTAATTGGTTTTACTAGATTACGACAAATTTGTGATGATACATCTACAGATCCGTTATCTATTTATAAAGATTATTTGAATTATGCGTGCGTTATATCTGTTGATGTCGAACGATCTTTCTCAAATTATAAGAAAATTTTCTCACCGCCGCGAATATTTCTTACCGAGACAAATATTGAAACTTATCTAATAGTGCACGCTTTGCCAATTTTATCCATTTTAGATAAGTATTTTTATCTCTCGCTGAGTTATAATTTCTTAAAGACACGCCACTTTACAAAACGCGATGTATGTATATATTATATGTATATACACTATGTCTCAGTAAGTTGGAACCATATGGAAAACTTTTTTATTATTAATTTTAGGAAAAAAGTTATACTTCATAAAAAGTTCTGCATGTTCTAAAATCTAAAATGCAATAATCAGATATTAAATTTTTTCAGTCGTATACACGGTTTGTCAAAAAATATGAATTTTACTCAAGAGTAAAATACCTTTATGTTTGACAATATCGAAAATTGTTATAAAGAAAAGTTAATCAGAACTAAAATCTATGTTTAAATATGCAATTACATCTATTTACATTGAAAAATTTGGTTTTGTTATTTTTTTACCAATCTTTTCATTTTCAACGAACATTTATCTCTTGTGATTATGAAACACATGATAACTTTTTCGTTTCTAAATGTTTTCTAACAATTTTGCAATTTAAACACGTAATTAATGATTACATACATTACGTAATTACAAATACTAAGTTGTGTTTAATACTAGAAATAAATAGAAATTTATTTTTCACTCATTCCACTAATGCTTCTCGTTCAATACATTTAATCATTCTATTAGTAAATTCACGTAATATTCCTTATCATTTGTGGAGAAATTTCCTGGCATGTTTCTGAAATTATCCTCTCCAAATGGTTAACATCTTGTAACGCCCCTTTCTGGTAAACTTTTTGCTTCAAGTAACTCCATAAGAAGTAATCAAGGGGGGTTAAGTCAGGGGACCTAGCAGGCCAAAAAAGATCAGAATATCTGTGAATAACTTTTCCATGGAACATATGTTCAAGATATTCCCTAACATTTAATGTACTATGGCATGTGGCACCGTCTTGTTGGAACCAAATACATTGACGTTCTTGTATGGGTAGTTCGTCTATGTAGTCATTGATGTGAGTTTGTAACTGTAAATAACGTTTGGCATTCATAGATTGTCGAAAAAAAGAAGGTCCTATTACTCTGTTCTTATAAATGCCACACCACACGTTCGTCTTAAATGAATATTGGTCATGAGCCTTTATTGTAAAATTTGGATTATTGTCAGACCACCAGCGACAATGTTGTGACGACACAGTTCCATTTGAGGAAAACGTTGCTTCATCGGAAAAAATTATATGCCTCGTAAAAAAAGGGTCCTCTTCTAACTCTCCTTGGATGAGACAGCAAAAATCAAAGCGCCTATCATAATCCCTTTCTTTCAGTGTGTGAATGATTTTTGGTTTGAATGGTTTGTATTTATTTAATTTTAAAATTCTTGCCACTGTATCTTTTCCTACATTTTGTTGCATCAACGATTTCCTTTTGCGCAATGACAGTTTCGGATTTTCTACCACACACAGCATGACTTCAAACTGCGTATTCGCATCGGCAACCAGCTTTTAGCGTTTTCCATTAAAATTATTTTTAATACTTCCAGCACTCTTAAATTTATTTACTATTTTCGTAACAGTTGAATTATTAATATTTTTATTGGGATGTCTACTATTAAAAATAATAGCCGCTGGTCTATGTGTTTTATAATTTTCTCCCACAATCAAAACAATTTCTATTTTCTCTTCACAAGTTAACGCTACCATTTTTATGTGTCATAAATTCTAACGCGTTTTGAAACTCACTTTCAAACATTTATTGCTATCAACAAATCATTTGTATGTCAATGCATCCTAGATTACATGTAACAACAGTTAAATTTGCATTGATATTGTAGACAAAAAAGAAAAAATAATTTTTTCAATGTAAATGGATGTAATTGCATATTTGAACATAGTTTTTAGTTCTAATCATCTTTTATTTATAACAATTTTCAATATTGTCAAATATAATGGTACTTTACTCTTGAGTAAAATTCATATTTTTTGACAAATAGCGTATACGACTGAAAAAATTTAATATCTGATGATTGCATTTTAGAAATTAGGACATGCAGATTTTTTTCTGAAGAATAACTTTTTTTCCTAAAATTCGTAATAAAAAAGTTTTCCATATGGTTCCAACTTAGTGAGACATAGTGTATATACAAACCAACCATCATTCTCTTAATACTCGTATTAACTTGTACTAAATAGGACTCTAGAATGTGGAGGAAAATACAACTCTAGACTTGTGGAGGATTTTTGGCGACATAAACCTCGAAATGTTACAAAACCAAATTGCTCGAATTCAAAACACCCATACGGAAAATAATGTTTTTAACGATAGCTTTATCCGAAGTTTTTAAAGTTACAAAGCTGAGCTACTTATTAATGCCATCATAAAAATATTACATTATTTTCAAACTTAACCGTACGATATTAAATATTAATAGTTAGAAAGACCACTAAGTGCAACAACATACACAAATAAAGTTTATATTAAACTAAGCATGTTCAGATTTATTTTTTATATACTCACTGGAAGAAAAACTAAATGTCGTTTCTTATATTAATTTTCGTCATCTATTCAAAAAAAAAAAAAAAATTAAATTAAAAATGTACTGTTGTCAACATTAAAATTACAAAATAAAGAAAATCTAACCTTAATTCTTAATTATTTCAATAACGTTTATGTATATGTTTAAATAAATATTTTTATTAAAAACCCTATATCTTTTATTCAAATCTTGTAAAGCAGTGAATGTCAATCTGTGAGGTGCATTCCACATACTATTTCATCTATAGATCAAAAACATTTTTAACGATATAAGAATGTTATTAAAAATCGGGTGTGGAGAACAAATACAAGTTCATATTTGTGTAAAAATAGCTTTCTAGACATGCGGGCCCGTGTTTCGTCTTGCTACAGATTCGTCAGTAGATGATGCTGGGAGAGGCAAATTTCACAACAAATAACTCCCTTACTACATACGAGGATTGACCCCTTAGCTCCGGCCCTGAACCATTTCTATACCAAAACAATTATCTTAACGTCGCATTGTAATCTGTTATGTATAGACTGACGTTAGAAACTCACAAGTCTGAACCTGTTAAAGCGTGCCTACAGAAGACGCCCGAGGCTGAAAGAGTCACTTATCAGTATCAAAATGGATCGTGTCGAGCAACAAGCGGTGATTAAATATCGATGACCCCAATTCAGATTCATAAAAATTTGGTGGATACAGTAGGGAAGTCGGCAGTATCACATGACAAAGTTAAAATGTGGTATCGTGATATACCAAAAACGGTTGAGTATATCAATACGTTAAGCACATATTATGCATTTATAAATGAAACAGACATGCAATATACACGTCTGTACCTGTACACATGGATACACGCCTCGTATTTTCCAACATTTACTTCTGCCTAAGACACGTGTTTCTGTCAACTACTATCAGACTTCATCAGTTAAGCTAGTGAAGTAAAGCTTAAAGAATCGCCTGAGAGTGAGTTTAAATGTTCTAGACAGTTGTGTATAGACGAACATGCAAGTGAAGTGCCCACAACAGTCACTATCCAAGAAACTGTTAAAAAGGTCCATGTTCTCTTGCTTTAAGATCGACGTGTGACTATTACACAAATAGTTGAAGATACTGGTCTCTCGTACCATGTGGGATATATAATATAATTACAACCGAATTGAACATGAAAAAATTGCCTGCAAGATGGGTATCACGAATGTTAACAAATACACAGAAGCAAACTCGAAAAGCCATTTGTTGTTGCCTTTTAACGCGGTGCAGACACGACATAGAAAATTTTCTTGCAAGACTAGTAACAACGGATGAGTCCTAGATCCATCATTATGATGTAGAGATCAAAATACAGAGTACGGAATGGACACATCGAGGTACACCACCGCTGAAAAAATGTAACCTTCAGCAGGGAAGGTCGTGCTATCCGTATTTTGGGTCAAGTAGGTAAAATATTTTTGCCACATAAGTTTTGCTATAATAATCTCCTGAGAGAGTATGGGTTTGTCCCTTTGTGTGATAGGAGAACTATATCTCAGATTATTTTCATATTTAAATTAATCAATGGTGATACGTTTGCTCCAGATTTATTGAATCTCTTGGATTTTCATGTTCCCAGATTGAACAGTCGTAACAAGAAAATGTTTTACCTTCCTCGATGCAGTACTCGAGACTATTCCCAGTCACCGTAGTGTCGATGTGTGGGAGCTTTAATTCTTTTTGTAGTGATGTTGATCTATTTAATATAAAATTATTTTCACTCAAAAACTCACTGCTTGCGAAATTTCAATTAATCTAATTGTCGTATGTTATGAATTTTTGGTTTACATACTATGTTTGTAACGTACTCTTTAGATGTAAGCACCTGAGGAAGCCACTGTGCTTGCGAAACAATTGTCGTGTTACGATTGAAGATTAGAACCGTAGTTTTATTTCTATTTTAAATTATGGATCTTCATCAAGTAAATGCCGAATCAATTCAATTACATACTATGGTTTATATGTGGTTTGTTTATATTTATAGTATTTATAGTAATGTATTAAATGTTTATTCTATGTATAGAATCCTGTAATAAATCATATATGTTATTGTTAGATTATAATAATAAATAAATAATAAATCCGAGTGCTGCGATACCAAAAGTAACCAAATGCGAATGTAACGATATATACCGAAAGTAATAAAATACTAATGTAACGATATGTACCGAATGTAATTAAATACCAATGTAACGATATGTACCGAAAGTAATCAAATACGAGTGTAACAATATGCAACGAAAGTAATCAAATACGAAGGTAACGATTAAATTTCCAAATAGATAACCCTTACTTCGGGTTCGCTCATGTAACGAATACTAATGTATCGATTAGTTACTTTTCGACATTACTACAAAATATACCCTGGAATGGTGTTGATTAGTGCATCTTTTCACAATTTAATAAATTAGTGGGACTTCATAGTCGATTAATCACTCCATTTCCATTAATACATCGACATTATTACTACATCATTTATAACTCCAAATATTTAAATTAAAAAAACTACTTCGAAGGTAAGTATGTAATGCTTTTTAGTTAATTGAAATATTTCACACATTCACTTTATAAACAGCAAACATTTTTAGGTGAAAAAAAGATATGTTTCTAAACTCAGTGGAAAGACCCTACAAGTATCGTCAAAGTTTGTGGAGATACAGATGCTATTTCGAATGCAAAATTGGGCAACAAACACTTCGGTAAAACGTTTTCTAATAATGGGCTAATCATAAGTCATCAACAACACTTGCAACAAGTAACGACGTCTTATCCAATTAATAATTAAAATTGTTTATAATAGTTGTATTTAAAGAAAAAATAAAGTTTTTAATTGTTTTATTAAATATCTTTTAATTATATACACATGCTAAACAGCTTGAATACCAAACAATAATGCATGCACTAATCTGTTTAAATATTCATTTCTAATACAAATCCTTTTTAGTAGATTTCGGTTTTATTGCACGAAGTGTCTGTGCAGTTATAGACATAAGGCTGAGCGTATACTGAGACACAGTCGACACAGGTGACTCAGTACAGTTCAGTACAGATTTTTGTAGAATATGTAATTTCTAATTCCCCCGTATACTGACGAGACAGGCGCGTCCAGGTTCGTACATTTGTTTATCCTGTGCTGAACTGCTCTGTACTTTACTGAACTGCCCTGTGTGTCAGATACGCCTAGTCTAAATGCAGTTTACGTAGACATGTACTGTTGGAATGCGGAAAAGCGCCACAGTTTGAATGTGACGTATGTAATCGAAAATTTCATTAGAAGTCTGCTTTGAAGGCGCACTACGCATTGAAACATTCAAGAGTTGTAGTCACCATTTTGTTTATAGTTAACATGTCCATATTTAAGAAGTATGCTATAGAGTATAGATAATCAATGAATATATAATATCTTGTACCCGTAGATTTATACTATATACATATAACACATATATACGAATGTAGCTATATGTACAAAAGTAACCAAATACGAGTGCAAAGATATGTACCAAAAGTAATCAAATACGACTGTAACGATATGTACCGAAAGTAATCAAATACGAATGTACCGTGTGTCCCAATTTCGATGCTCACCATTGGTATCTCGGTTATTAGAAGATATAGAACAACGGTTAAATGGGGAATGTTTTGCAGAATTCAATACTCGCGGCAAATCTCATTTCAAATTCGATCTAACTTTTTAAATTTTTAAAATATTTTGAAAAATCAAAAATTTGCCGATTTCGTTATTCCTCAATAACTCGATAACGCTTAGTCTGACCTCTTTTAAAGTTTTTTTTTTGTTTTTAAGTTATTACCACTATCTTTTGTTTTTCATATGGCAGCCATATTGGATTTTGGGTTTGTTAGGTAGTCCTCAAAATGTGCTTTTCAACGATGTATAACATGCCTGAAAAATTGTTATTTATAATGAAAATATTAATAAAAACGTAAATTAATCTTTAATATGAAATTAGTAGGCTGAAAAATTAAAGTGAAAGATATTCTAAGTATAGCAAACGCCAATTAAGTTGGCGCGAGGAGGGGTAAGTTCGCGCAGGATTAAAAGTAGTGGGGAGATTTGTATTTGGTTTTACATCAAATGTCAGATAATTCTAACCTCTGAGCGTGTATCACTAGCAAAGACATTATGTTCCGTCAAACGTCAATGACAAATGTATTCTGACAATGAAACAAAACGATAACCTGTCAAAGTACAATTAGTGCTGCAGAGATAAGTTAATTAAAACTACTTGTAGTTAGTGATAAGTAATTATTGTCAAGTATTAAGATTTATAAGTATTGATAATGGCACATACATATTCAAACGAAGAAAAAGTTGATATGTTGGAAGTGTATTTCAAAGCAAATAGAAACACTAAAAATGCTTGCACGAGTTATGCAGAGCGTTTTCCAGAAAGACAACAGCCACACAGGACAATTTTTAGAAGACTAGTTAGCAAATTAAAAAACTTTGGAAGCTTCGAACAAAAACGACCTAACTATGAAGTTAATGATGCTGATACATGTCGAAATAATATTTTGCAGAACGTTAGGAACAATCCCAGCACATCAGTTCGTCGTGTGACACGAGAAACAGGGATTTCAAAATCTACTGTTCACAGAACCTTGACGAAAAACAAGTATCACCCTTACAAACCAACAATTGTACAAGGTTTAAGTGATAATGACAATCTCCGACGATTACAGTTTAGCAGGTGGTACCTTCAAAAATGTAAATATGACGCTAATTTTCCTAGGAAAATACTATGGACAGATGAAACACGATTTACCAATTGTGGAGGGTTCAATAGGAATAACTATCATCATTGGTCTACTGAAAATCCACATTTGATAAATCAAAGAAGATTTCAAGTTCGATTTGGTTTTAATGTCTGGTGCGGTTTAATTGGTATGACATTTTGTTTACATTTTTTTGGTTTTTTAAACTCTTTTTTTCGTTTTAGATAATCAGTTAATAGGTCCTTTCATCTTTGATTACAATTTAACTGGTAACAGATATTTGGAGCTACTAACAAACGAGATAATGCCTGCTTTGAGGCAAATTATTAATCCCGAGAACATGCAAAACATCTGGTTCCAGCAAGATGGTTGCCCGGCCCATAACACTCGTAACGTGCAACATTTTTTGAGAGAAAACTTTAATGAGAGAGTGATTTCAAATAATGGACCCGTGCAATGGCCTGCGAGATCACCCGACCTTACCCCGCTTGACTTTTATTTATGGGGTACCACTAAAAACGAAGTATTTGATTTTGAACCACCAGAAACTCGGGAAATTTTAGAACAAAGAGTACTAGATGTGCTACGATCAGTAAACGGAAACACGCTACGTAGAGTTTGTAACTCTACTCGAACAAGGTGTCAAAATTGTGTGGAACAGAATGGTCGTCATATTGAACAATTTCTTTAAGTGAATGTGAACTTTAAGTTCTGTATCTTTACTTTTTATTTCTATAATTTTTTTATCGTTTCGTTTGTTTACAGTATTACTTAGAATATCTTTTCACTTTCATTTGATATTGGTGTTTAATTTTTCAGCTCACTAATTTCATATTAAAGATTAATTTACGTTTTTATTAATATTTTCCTTATAGATAAAAATTTTTCAGGCATGTTATACATCGTTGAAAAGCACATTTTGAGGACTACCTAACAAACCCAAAATCCAATATGGCCGCCATATGAAAAACAAAAGATAGTGGTAATAACTTAAAAACAAATGACAATCGGGGGTTTCTGTTTGTATCAAATAATTTGTTTTAAAAAAGTGTCTCAACAATGTAAAACTTTTAACGAGGTCAGACTAAGCGTTATCGAGTTATTGAGGAATATCGAAATCGGCAAATTTTTGATTTTTCAAAATATTTTAAAAATTTAAAAAGTTAGGTCAAATTTGAAATGAGATTTGCCGCGAGTATTGAATTCTGCAAAACATTCCCCATTTAACCGGTGTTCTATATCTTCTAATAACTGAGATACCAATGGTGAGCATCGAAATTGGGACATACGGTATACCAAAAGTAATCAAATATGAAAATAACGATTACATTTCCAAATAGGCAGTCGTTACTTCGGGCCCACCCGTGTAACGAATACTAATGTACCGAATAGTTACTTTTAAGCTTCAAAACAGTCTCTGGAATGGTGTTGATTAGTTTGTCTTTTCACAATTTAATAAATTTGTGGGACTTCATAGTCTATTAATCATTTCATTTCCGTCAATACATTTCGACATTATTACCACATCATTTTTAACTCAAAATATTTACTTTAAAAAAACTATTTCGATAGTAAGTATGTAATGCTCGCTCATCTACAGCTTTTTAGTTAATTGAAATATTTCACGCATTCGCATTATAAACAATAAACATTTTTAGGTGAAAAAAGATATGATTGTAAACTCTGTGGAAAGACCTACAAGTATCGTCAAAGTTTGTGGAGACACAGACACTTCGAATGCAAAATTGGCAACAAGCACCTCTGTACCACATGCGGTAAAATGTTTTCTAATAATGGTCTACTTATAAGTCATCAGCAACAACACGTGCAGCAAGTAACAACGTCTTATCCAACTAATAATTAAAATTGTTTATACTAGTTGTATTTAAGGAAGGAATAAAGTTTTTAATTGTTTTATTCAATATCTTTTAATTATATAAACATACTAAACAGCTTGAATACCAAACAACAATGCATGCACTAATATGTTTAAATGTTCATTTCTAATACTAATCTTTTTTAGATTTCGGTAGAAGGTTTTATTGCACGAAGTGTCCGCGGAGTTACAGACATAAATGTGGTTTACGTAGACATGTCATGTTGGAATGCGGAAAACCGCCACAGTTTGAATGTGACGTATGTAGTCGAAGATTTCATCAGAAGTCTACATTGAAAACGCACTACGCTTTGAAACATTCGAGGGTTGTTTTCTCCATTTGAAAGGGAACTAAGAAGTATAATTAGTAGATTAGAGTTTATAATTAATAGACGATTTAAGTAATGCGACAGAAATAGGAATCTAATAAGAAAATGTGTTCATTACCCGCATAAAAATCGGGGGATACCAGGAAAGTCTAAAATATAATACGCATGTTGAGTTATTTAAGAGTATTATCGCGTATATAGTTCTTAGTCTATCCTTGTATCTTACATAAAATAATAAAATGTAATGAGATGTACAGGAGTTTACTTTTTTAACAAAGTTATCTTTTTGTATTTGTCCAAAAATAAGCTTATTTTCTCAAGCCGAATGCTTTAGGCACGAGATATTTTTTAAATAAAATCCGTGTTTGTATAAGAAGAAAAATACTGTAAATATCATTAAAATATGTTTATTTCCACATTCTACATACCCTCATCTACTTTTCTATACATAATTTCCATTTTTGTTCAAACATTTGTCATACTGTGATGTCCCCTGGTCCGTGTTATAGCTTCGTTTCCGAGGCGGACCCATTAGAGGCCGATTTTATCGGTAGAATAAATAACACATTCGGAAACGAAGCTATAACAAGGACCAGGGGACACAAAATGGCGATCCTGCTAGGATTTCTGCCATCACATGGCGATCCTGCCAGCCACTTCAGACAATCCAACTGCAGTATGTTGATTCCGGAACGTAGCCCAAACGCATGGTAAGCCGGAAAACTAAATCACATGGCGATCCTGCCTCTAGCTAGCTGGATCGACATCACATGGTCGCTATGTGCTGTCTCTTGGTCCTTGTTATAGCTTCGTTTCCGAGACGGACTCATTAGAGGCCGATTTTATCGGTAGAATAAATAACACACTCGGGAACGAAGCTATAACGAGGACCAGGGGACAAAACATGGCGACCCTGTACCGTTCAACAGGTTTTTGAATTCCGACGTCAAAGAAATCTACCGCCTGTGAAGGAGCCCAATCCATGTCTACAGTTTTTACTTCTTCATCGTCGGTGAATCATTGATCACCAAGGAACTCCTTTAAGTGCCGAAACAAGTGAAACTCACTGAGAGCAAAGTCTGGACTGTAAGGTGGATGTTCCAGTACTTCCCATTCAAAAGACCTGATCAGACCTTGTGTTTGTGCAGAAACATATGGTCTTGCATTTTCATGGAGCAATATCACTCCGGAAGGCAGTAGGCCATGCCGCTTATTTTGTACGACACTCCGGAGTTTTCTAAACGTCACACAATACGCATTAGAATCGATTATTGTGCCTCTCGGCATATAATCCACTAACAAAACACAGTTATCATAATCTTTCGTATAGCAAACGCCAATTAAGTTGGCGCGAGGAGGGGTAAGTTCGCGCAGGATTAGAAGTAGTGGGGAGATTTGTATTTAGTTTTACATAAAATGTCAGATAATTCTAAACTCTGAGCGTGTATCACTTTATGATCCCCTAGCAAAGACTTTATGTTCCGTCAAACGTCAACGACAAATGTATTCTGACAATTACTTGAGTAGTGGGGGTGGACGTTTTTAAAAACGGCTTCTGCGCACCCCCTTCTCGCGCCAACTTAATTGGCGCTTGCTATACATGGCTTTCACTCTGGTTGGTGACGATGTGTCTCGCGATTTGCTTGGACTCAGGAGTTATGTTTGATACCTAAGATCTCTTGCAACGCTGTGGTCCAAAAATTCATCTTTTTCCTGATCGTATCGAGTCAAAAACGATCAAGCACAGCCCAATCTTTTTTGTTTTGTGATCGTCAGAAAGAAGTCTTGGAATCCACCGACAACACAATTTTCGATGTTTTAATTTCTCCGAAACAATGGCGTTCAAAACTGACCTTGAAGCCAGTGGAAAATCAATAGTAAAATCGTGATTTGTCGGCCCTATTTAATTTTGATGTCGACTTCACGCGCCAAATGCCTCTTCATACACATTAACCCGCCTGTCCTTGAACATTCTCACCCCTTTTTAACTTTATAGTGACTGATAGTATTATCACCGTAAACTTCACAAATCTGACGGTAAATTTCCGCTGCTGTCAAATTTCTTGCACTCAAGAATCGAATTACAAGTCGTATTTCACAGTCGGCGGCCGACTAAATTTTCTTAAACATTATAAACTAATTACAGGTCAACATACAGGCAGCGCATGCGCGCAAACTGTATTGGAAGCAGACGCGCATGCGCACTGCGGCGATTACACTATTCTCACTCTAATTCCTAAACGGATCTTTTATAAAAAATATATCTCGTACAATGTAAATATACAATATTTAGTTTTTCTATTTTATGAAAGACAAACCAACTCCATAGATTATTTAAATGCAGTAAAACAAATTATGTACATAGTATTTTAAAAAACCAGTGTAATGCATAGTCAAGGCATAAATAGTAACAGAGCTTTTACGTAACAAATGAGTAGCGTGATTAATGAATTTGCAAGTGATGAACTGTGCAAAAGGTCAAATAGTAAATCATGGTAATATTGATAATATAAAGTCTTTTTTCACACAACAGATTTCGACATAATTATTGTTGAAGTAATTTATTAAAAGTTTCACCTAGTTCTAGCTGGAATAGATTTCATGAATTAATTATTTCATATTATTTCTTTGTTTTATGGTTTTTAAAAGTAATTCTTTATTTACAAAAAATAATCTCGTGTATAAAATCAAATTTAAAAATCAACGACCAAACTGCTTATGTAGATACGTTGACGACATCTTCAGTACCAGGCTACGTAGGCAATTACTCTCTATAATTTTTAATTTACATTGCCAACTCAATTCTATGTAATTCATCGTAAACTGGTTTTTCAGACATTCAGTTAACTTAACCTACAGGTCGTACTTCTAGTAATAGGTTCAATCGTTAAATAAGAGTTACCAAGTGACATTCATTAAGCTAACCTAATACTTAAGTCTATGGAAAAATTGAAAGACGGTGATTTGAAAGTTTCGGTTGTTGAAATGTGTAAATTACAACGATTTATTATAAAAAATATTTTTTTTTATAGTTGTCTGTTTTAAAATGAAAAAATACCGAAAAATTAAATTTGAAAACTAACATAAAAAACCAAATCAGATAAAACAACATAATGTATGTAAAATCTCATAATATTCAGAATAAAGATGAATTAATAATTAAAGTAAGCACAGCAATTTATTAATGCTGTGTACAAAACAAGCATGTATGACATTGAAGCAATCATTAATTTTTTATTTTAACACAAATGTGTTGGTTCTGAAAAGTCACCTTTTTTTATTGGAGAAATTAATCTTCGTCACATGTGCAGTCACCATTGGATTTTGTCTTGTGGGGTTTTGATGATCCGTTTACTCTATTGTTTAAATCAAACGAAGAACAAAACACAATCTATGACGTAACAATATTCATTAAATAAGGTGTGTAGTATGGCCACCGCCTTCATCTCTACATCGTAAAGTTCTTCGCTTAACAGAGTTAATTTTCTAGAATCCAAGGTGAATTATTAATCTCTACGATCTTATTAGTTATCCTTTATTGCAGGCCATTAAGATAAAAAACAGGTGTTACAAAAATATAATTTTTTAAGTACGGCCATGTAAAAAGAAATCACATGGTGTTAAATTGCAAGAATGAGGTGGCCAAATTGTGTTTGTATTTAAACTAATAATTTGATATCAAAAAATTTTCTCAGAAAGACTATGTTTTTATTGGTAGTATGTAGACGAGCTCCATCTTTTTGGAAGTAGCCTTCCTATAATTCATCATCGTGTAATATATTTACAAATGGTATCAAGATTTCCAGTCTGTAACGCGCAGCGTTTGATATTCCTAAAAGGTGTAAGCATTTTTGGGCTACTGTTAAAATTTTGTATTTTATTCGACATGCCTTCAAAAGATATACTTAGGTCCAATGATCCTTCTCTGACAAACACCTGCCCAATCTCCAATTTTCTGTTGATACAGTGGTGCTTCCACAAAAAATGCGGATTCTTTGCGCTCCACATCCTCGTTTTCATCTAATATCCTATTAATATGGTCGGTAGTATTTCGATGGCTTTAACTGGGGCATGCTCAACTAATTTAATTGCAACACCTCCAAGACCCATCTACCTTGACTTCCTCTATCGTGATGTGTCCAATTGCTTCTTGAGTCGTTTTTGCTTTTGTTCTCTTCATGGTTGGTGCTCATTTCTTTTTCCATTTAACAGTTCCATAGAGTACTTGCTACATTTTGTCATTACTACCATTTCAATCCAGGATCGCTCTTAGTTTTTTTTTTCTTGAGACGATAGACCAGCAACTTGAAACAAAAATAAATTGGCTAAAAAAATCCATTAAATATAGTAAACTCTAGAAACTTTATATTTGCAGGATTTCATATTTATGTTGTAATCTTTACATTGCTTAAATTAAGCGTTTGTTCAGTATTCATATTACAGAATACAGACGTAAGATGTCGTACGTAACCAGATCTGTACATGTTGGATTTATACTGGTATTTTAATTTGATATAATATAACTGATTTTGTTCAACAATCTTCACTATTATACTCGTATTTGTCAAACTTAGAGAATTCATCATTTAAAAAAGGTTACTGCAAAATATCACTTGTTGTAATATTTATCGGAAACTTGTTAGGTTTCGAAACCAGCAAAAGCAAACCACCGTTCAGTTATGCACATTTGAAATTTCTATATTATTTGGTCTGCTTGGCTCATTTCTTAAGTCAAAGTTACTGTGCTAATTCTGAATAAATGCAAACGATTAAATGTCTATTACTTCTATTACTACAAAATAGTATTTAAGCATATGAAAATAAATGCTTGCACACGCAGTTCAAATTATGCAGTCACTGTAGAGTAAATCAAACGTAGCATGCATTTAGTATTAATACCAAAATATATAGACTATTCGATAAAAAGGATTCATTTACCGCAGACAAAGTATATATATATATATATATATATATATATATATATATATATACAAGGTCTTACAAAAAAACTACTACATATTCCTTACGCCAAAATAAACCGATTTAAGACAACCTATCTTGTTACAAATTTGCTTAGTTTAGGCGGTATAGGACGCTGAAGTTACACTTCTGAACTCATTTTCTTATTATAAACATAACTTTAACAGGAAATTATGTTTTATGGCGATACGTAATTGTAGTGACGTCATCGATTATTTTCGTAAGAAAGTATTTTTTTCCTAAATAAACTGGTAGATAAATCTTATGTGGTGTTCACCAATATACAAATGTATCGTGCGTTCAAAAGAAAACTGCACCAGAAATGACCATGAAATTATCAGGTATGTCTTTATTCAATTACAAAATTTTGCTGTTGCCAAATAATTGTCACTTTTATTTATACATACATCTAAATTAGCAAAGAATTATTTAAATTTCAATTTCAATGGTGATACGCCTATATGAGAAAAATCGACTGGAATAGATCTCAAAAATTTGATCTAAATAAAATTCATCTCAAGAAGAAGAGTCTTGAGGTAAAAGTTTGGCCTTGAATAGAAGAAACATAGGCTATTCATATCAAATAAAAAACCTATGGAGTTGAATATCCGCGGAAATATAGGCTTAACGTATACTGGAGCACCGGTGACACAGTACAGCAAAGAGCTTATTTTTCTAACTTATGTTTGAACTTCATCAAATTGTTGCCTGTTTAGTCTGAAGTAATTTTTAAACTGTGTATCAGATAGTTTATGTGTTAGAATAAATTCTCCATGCGAAGTACGTTCTTTTTTATAAAAACAAATGGAGCGGACCGTTTTCGCTCAGATAGGTTAAAAAGTAATATTAAATTTTCAATTTCAGGATCTGAATTTGAACTAGATTCGGAAGACATTTTTCCTATCTGAAATAAGTAGTAAATAATCTAATCAATATAATTGCGTCGATTTGACATCCACCGAAAACACATCCTGTTCTATCTTCCAGTATACGCATCATATAATCTGTCCTGCGTTTGTTTGTCCTGTGCTGAACTGCTTTGTACTGTTCTGAACTGCCCTGTGTGTCAGTATACGCCCAGCCTAATTGTCCCGAAACAGCTTTAAAATCGATTAAAAGAATTAAAAAAATGAACACAGAAACAGCTCTTATGGTACGACCGTATGAGAAAAATCTATTACTTATTTATTACTACCGTTTAGATTTATAGAATATAAAATTCAATTTCAAAAACAAGTTTCGAGATACAAGCGCATTGTTAAAAAATTGTAAAAAGTGGTGTCAGTTTTACGTACGTGATTTTCTTAGAGAAAGGAATGTTCTTTTCTTTTGTTTGGAAGTAAAATTCTAGTTCTGGTTGTGATATTGTAAATAATATTTCTAAAAATATAGTATTTTTATTAAATAAATCGTTAATTATTTGGCTGTGTAGTTAAGGTAATAGCATTGTACTTTACACAGTTTAACAGATTTTACCGTTGAATGTTTTGGTATATAAGGGTGAACTTAAAAATAAAGATTATACATCGGGTTCCCTTCTATTTGCAATTGTCTTTATATATATTACGAGAAAGCAGAACGTATAATGTTATAGTTATAAATGTATTTCATAAAGGAAAATAAACCAATACTTTTTTAGTACAAATTTATTTATATATAAGACGCTGAAAATTATTACCTTGTCCATTGAAGCATTTTCTAATTATGTTGAATATAATTAAATATATTTTCTAAAATATGTGGATTGCCGCTAATTTCATTAAATTGTTCAATAATTTAACATTTAAGTTCACAAGTTTATTATAAATTGTCACAGACGATTTTGAAATAACGTGAAGCACAGCCTCGTAAAGTAAAATTATTATTAATTATCAAAAAATAGCTTTTCTGTAAGTGACTATGCATTCAATTTTTTCGGCATCTTCTCAA
Organism: Melolontha melolontha; assembly: GCA_935421215.2. Classification (NCBI taxonomy): domain Eukaryota; kingdom Metazoa; phylum Arthropoda; class Insecta; order Coleoptera; family Scarabaeidae; genus Melolontha; species Melolontha melolontha. Next base: position 47,284,762 of record OW285235.1, on the reverse strand, counting down.
AAATTTGGCAGGGGATACACATTTGGATATAGGTAAAAGCTACATAACATTACCTACCAGTTTATTTGGGAAAAGCTACACAACAATTACATAACGCCACAAAACTAAATTTAGATTCCATCACATTATATTACAAGTTACCCAATTTAATAATATATACTTTCTCAGAGGTAAAACTGTAAATTAAACTCCTATAGCAATGGGCCCTTTTTATCGAACGAATACACTTACAACAGACGTAAAAAAATAATTGCGTTAGCAGGCTCAATTTTTTATACTTTAATAAGTATTTAGGAATAAATTTACAGTAACAAAGTTTACATTGTTAGCTATATTATCTGTTCATATTATTGTTATATATTTAAACCAAATATTGATATTAATGTAAAATTAATTGTATTAATATATACGTTTTAGTTTTAAGTAGTTCGATTAGCTGCAAAAGTATTCGAACTTATTTCTCTTCCAGTATTATCACTAGAGTGGACCAATTCGGAGCGAAAGCAGAGGCCTGACTAATGAATTGGTTCCCGCATGCGAAACATTATTAATATCTAGAGATATACTATCACGAACGGTGCTGTTATTATGTTAGATACAAAAAAAATGTAAGACGGTTTTTCTAGATTATGAAACGTTCTCGATGATACGTATAAAAAATAAAATCTAAAATGTATGTAATTAGATGATTAAAAAAAAACTTACCGTCTTATGCGTTTTCCGTGACTTGAAAATCTGGAGAAGCGCGATGAAATATTGTTAACATAAGGTGCGCCTCCAAAGTTATTTCTCATCATTGTACTCAAATCAAATAAGAACACTTCGTATTTTGTATCGGCACCAGTGTCTCTATCTTTATGTCTTGCGCTATGCACGTGGCGTTGCAAATTTGATTTTGTTAATTGGTTTATATATATATTGCACACTAAACATTTTACATTTACCCCACTGTAAGATAAACTAGGATGGTTCTCAATAAACCTATTGACTAACTTTGATGATAGCGGTTTTTTTACTGTACGCTCCTTCAACATTATTAAATACACAGAATACACTTTCCTGCTGCTATTATACGTGTACACACGATGACCGTGAACAACATACTAAGTAATCGTATGTGCGATGGGGCACGCGGGAACTAATTCGTTAGGCACGCCTCTGCTTTCGCTCCGAATTGGTCCACTCTAATTATCACACACGTCACATGTAGATTCCACTGTAAAAATTTGGTTTATAATTTAGAACAGTATCATAGTTTGGAATAAGCTAAACGATAAATATTAAATGAAATATAATATTTGTAGATTGCTACTGAAATTAAACTATTTTTATAAAATTTATAATAAATTTATGCAGTCCGCGATAAAAGTATAACACATTTTTTAAAAGTATGAAATTCAGAAAATGATGTTTGGTATTGAGGCAATAAATTAGTTGATTAAATAAATTAAATCTAAATGTAAAAGCGTCAAGGAAGCAATGATTCTCCGGTTGTCTATAGAGCTCACCCCTTGAGGGGGTCCCACACAGGTTGAAACAATCACTGATATAATAATGGTTGAAAATTATTTTTAAATAATTAAAAATGTTTTTCTCCACTATTTTGCGAAAATTTTATATAGACAAACTGTTGTCAGATTCTGTTAGTTTTTCGATTCTTCATTAATGCATATTTTTAGTTGTCAAATGTTATTAAATTCTTTTCCTTCGCTGTATATTATTCACATGCTACAAAAATCTACTTTCAATAATAAACTACTCAAAAATGAATAGGGAATTAGATCTTTTTTTAACAGATCTAATTAATTCGATTAAATTTAACGTATTTTTTCAAACTATAGATAAATTAGAAGGCCCACAGTCGTTTGTGGACATTTTATTTGGTAAATGTCTTTTCTGTGTGACAAAATATTGAATATTGTATTTTAACCTTAAATTAATTTAGAATACAAAATTATAAAAATCGCATTTTTTGACGTATTTGAAGTATTATTCATTTTAAACAAAATTAACTAACGCCAATAGAATGGCTAGAAGAACTTGGGTTAAACAACGACTAGCAGAAAATTTTCAATGGGAGCATGGTTTATACACCGATGAATCCAGATTCTGCTTATTTAGTGATAATCGTAGAGTAAGGGTCTGGAGAACTCGAGGAGACCGTTATAGACGCGAGTTTACAAAAGCTGTGGTGCCTTTTGGCGGCGGTGGTATCATGGTGTGGGCGGGCACTAGTTTGAATGGACTTACGAACCTCTATCTCTTTGAAAACAATGTCAATGGACACATATACAGAGATGACATTATTCAGCAATATGTGGCCGACTTTCGTGAGGCTGTGGATGAAAACATGGTTTTTATTGATGATAATGCAAGACCTCATCGTGCACAAATTGTAATGCAAGCAATAAATGACCTCCATATTAACCATCTACCTTTACCACCAACGTCTCCCGACTTGAATCCAATTGAGCACATTTGGGACAGACTTCAAGAACAGCTCAACTAACATAATCCACCCCCAGTTAACGTGCAACACTTGCGGGAAATTTTACCGCTGTGGTGGAGAAGAGTGTCACAAGAACACATTAATAATTGCATTATGAGTATGCCCCGAAAATGTACAGCTGTGAGAGTTGTCCGTGGCCATTATACACGATTTTAGAATTAATTGTTACAGAAAAATGTTTATTTTAGCTATTGTTAAAAATGTTGCTTATTTCATTTTTGATCATTTCTTAGTAATCTAACAATTTTTCTGAATAAATATACTTTAAAATTTTAAATTGTTGTGTACAATTATGTATCTAATATAATACACTACAAATATTTACCCATACTATCTAAAAAATACAAAAAAGTAAAAATTCCTTATTCATTTTTGAGTAGTTTATTTATATCGAAAGTTCGCACTCTTCATTCAAGAATCCTTAACATTATTTTCTCAAATATGTTTTTGTTACTTATTTGTAATTTATAACTTTATTATTAAACTGGAATACCAATTTCTTGCATGCAACTATTGCCTAATCATTTTAATACACAATAATATATACTCCTGATTTTGTTTTGTCTTGATAAAGTATTTCACTCTATATCATTACATCGCTACATCTCATTTGCAACGGCTAAGGGTTATTTTATTCTTGTGTCATTAGAAATTAAAATTTTTAGCTGTCTAGACTGTTTAGATAGAGCGTTGTCATCATATTTTCTAATAAAATATGAAGACGTTTATTAGAAAAAGAACTGAAGGTTACTCCAAGCTATTTTGTTCTTAATTTTCCGTCACAGAATCCTATATTTCTTTGAAGTGCGTTAAATATTTTGTATTGGTTTCTTACATGGACTTGATTAGCAAGTTTTGGTGTGGGAGATGTGAAAAATACGACGAAACTAACTGAGATTCTGACAGAAACATTTCGGTATAGATTTATTTAATCCTTCGAGTGTACTCAAATTTCCCCTGACGAGAATTAGTGGCTTTTGTCAATGACATGGAACTAACATACTGGAATTGACAGATCTGTTCAGGGTGATACAAGGAGCATTGTGTTTAAGAGCCAAGACTAGTTGGTGTCCAATCAAAAGATTCAGAAATAGAATAAAAATATTTAAACATCAAGACTTTCGCGATTTGCCTCACTGTAAGCATAAAAATTTGAAGATTTTCTGATTATAGCTCGTTTTCAAGATGAAAAAGCTCTTGGATTGGATCAATTTTATTCTCCATTTGTCTCATTTTTAAATGTTATTTATTCGACGTTTTACCATATCTTCTCTTAATCATTTTCCATTGTTATCTAATTGAGCTATATGTATTGCGCTTCTGTTTAATCTTATAAACTTCTCCATTGTGGTCTTTTGTTTTTTTCATACTTTCATTTGTTTTTCTGCCTCGTCTGGATACGCCCATCACAGTTATTATTTCCAACCAAGTATTTATACTTTATACAACACCGGCAGATATACGTACTTGAGATTTTCATCTTTTGTTTCATGAAAATGTTTTTATTCCTTAATACGAAGTTTAATCTTCCAAATCATGCCCAAACTTGATTCATTTTACTTTTTTATTTAATAGCCCTCTATTGCAATTTCATAATTTATAGCTTCGATTAGCAGTGAAATTGCAGTGTGACCGGAGAATATATATTTTGTAATATAATATACTTTGTAAGACCCTGCTGCACGAGTTATATTTATGTTACCGAGTGTAGAAACACATTACAAAAGAGTTGTTAGCTTTGACACGATATTTTGTTGAACTACTGTCATACGTTATATACATGTTATACGTAATTAACTCTTCTGTCGAAATGTGATATATATTTTAATTTTTGAAAATATTTATAGGAACCATATTCTAGATTTATACTTCCGTTTATAATTTTCTCTCAATTTACATTAGTCTTTACTTTATTTCGTTTTATATATTTCTTATTTTCAGTTATTTTAAAAGTTTTATTATATTCCATTAATGTCCTATTTCTGTTTTATTAGTATCTTGTGACAGTCCATATATATGTTGGATTGTTGTTGTTTTATCACTTGTGTATCCGGCTCGAAGGACCATTTTTTAAACAATTTTTTTTTATAACTTGTATATTCGCCGTCAAAGGACCAACGATGTTATATTTTGCTTATCAATGTATATCCGGCGCATGTTTTGGTTTTTATGAATTAAAACACTGGGAATTTTAATATTTTATTGTGGTCTGTAAGTTCTATTTTTCTAATGCAAGCTGATCACAGAAACACGTGGTGTATCTTTTAATTGACCGTACTTTTTTTTTGATAGCAATGTCGCCTTAGTATTAGGCACATATGTTTTTTGTCAAACGACGTCGTTTCAGTCTTGTACGACATTCAAAATATCTGCAAATACTTCAACCACCGTACCCCACCTACCAATATAATATACCAATATAAATCTTCAACTTCAACTTCATTCATCATTATGATGCCTACCGTCTAAACATTTCTCTGTATTTATTCTCCCCTTTCTTCAATGACAGCATTTCACCTCTACTAATATTATTGCTGATATAATTGTTTTACACATTCTGATTTTAACTGTTTAATGTGGCCACATTGTCATCACTCGCCATCAAACGTGACTATATTTCTCCATACTTCCTAGTAGTTGGTTACTATAGTTTTTAAATAGTCGAAATTATATTCTTAAATTGATAGGTTTTATTACATGTTTATACAATCGATTAATAATTGCCTTGCTCGTTTTCTCACGCCACCTGTTGGATTGTTGTTGTTTTATCATTTATATATCCGGCTCGAAGGACCAATTTTTAAAAATGATTGTTTATAACTTGTATATCCTCGTCAAAGGACCAATGATGTTATATTTTGTTTATCAATTGTATATCCGGCTCATGTTTTGGTTTTTATGAATTAAAACACTAGTAATTTTAATATTTTATTGTGAACTGTATGTTATATGATTTTAATGCAATCCGATCACAGAAACACTTGGTGTACCTTCCAGTTCACCGTATTTTTCTTTTATAGCATCGTCGTCTCCAGCAACACATTCATAGTATTACGCAAATATGTTTTTTTGTCAAACGACATCGCTTCAGTCTCGTACGACATACAAAATATCTGCAAATACTTCTAACAACAATAATGTTCTATATCGATTACTTCTAACTTTAAACGCTTTTTGTGCATTTTATTTGTTGCCTTTATTTTCTGTTTTGCGTATCATTTACACTAATTTACTAATGAACGTGGATTATATTACTGCTTCATAGTATTTATTTCTTGAATACTCATATTCCTGCGTAAAATATAAAATCAAAAATTTTTTGCTTTTTTGCTTTTGCTTCTTGCTTTAGTTCACTAATGATTCTTTGGGTGGTTCTAGTTCACAGTAGAATTTCTCGTTTAAGTCTCAGTTTATCATAATGTAAGGATGTTTTTAAAACGTCGCCATAGAAACTTGGAATAAAAGCAATATTTGCCTTCTTTGCCCTTATGAATGTCAATTCCCCGTTTTCCAAAACTCCTTCCATGTTTTGATATCTGGGATTATAGCTACAATATAGCATTACAAAGGCTTGTGGCAGGACTCAAATCCTTTGACTTATCGTTCTTTGCCATTACATTTTAAAAGATTTAATTCGTTTAACAACTATATACCTTGAAAATTCTTTCGTTGTAGACTATGGCTTAGATAAAAAAAAGGTAATAAAAACTCCACCAAAACTTACCAAACTAATATTTCTATCCTATATACATGTTTCGATAACTAAGTTGTCATCTTCAGTAGTAAGTAATCACAGTGTTAAACATGAGTTCAGAAAAGCTAACACGCAAAGTACACATATATACTGACTAAGTCGGTATTTCGTGGTCTCTATATGTTAGCTTTACTGTGAGTCCATAGACGAGACTGTGACTGCTTGTTACTGAAGATGACAACTTAGCTCTCGTAATAATTATATAGGAAACAAATGTTGATGTGATAGGGTTTATTATCTTTTTTAAATGTGTACTTTGACTTTGACATTATAATGCTATAAAAATTTTATTAATAGGTTTCTTTATGTAATGTATTCAGTATATGTTGCCCGATTTGTGTTAATATTTTAACTATATAAAAGATCTGGATTTTGATCGTCAGTTTTCACAGAAAAATTTAGTACGAATACTTTTGATATTATGCGTATATTGAATGTTTTCTTTCAAAACATTGTTGAACTTATTAAAAACCTCTATTGTAAAAGTAAAATGTATATCTATTACTAGTGCAAATCTTACGAAAACTGTTTTGATTGAATTTTAATTACTTTTGTGAAATTTGTAGTTTTTAGTATACTTATGTTTAATTATACTTTGTCATAATAACAATTACTTATCAGTTTAGTTTACTTTTAATAATTATTTAATTTTATGTATATCTTTGAATAAATACCATGAAACACACAGAGACATTCCTTAATTTGAAGTGACTCCCAAACTCTGCAGGTATTTAAACCAACAGGTTTAAAATATGTATATAGTATAGATAGGCATACTTTTCTAACAATGCTGATAGTTTTAGCAATAATAAAAAACTATAATTAAAAACATAGCTTTAGTAACTATATAAATAAGTAGATACCACCGTGCATGTTTAAACTTGAATTGCGATTGAATTTCTAAGAATTCAAGTCACTTATTTCCTGAATATATCAAGTATTATTATATCGTTTTATTAATCATTTCATTTGTAATTAAATTAAAGCATTGCTCGTTTCATCAAAAATAATAAGTAATAATAAGGGAAACAACAAATACATTTGGTTATCTAAAACAATCATATTTCGTTTGAATTGAGCAAAACATCATTTGTAAATAGTATTTTGTTAGATTCTGAAAAATTTTTCTAGCTATTCATGGATACATATCGAATACAGGTAAGGATAGTTCAAAAACGTTTTTGAAATTATATATATATTATAAAAATCTTTAATTATTTGGTGGTAATTTTTTTATCATTTTCTAAACAGTATCAATATCAACAAATTTTAGCTATTTTTAATTACGGGGGATATTGTTTAAATTTAAATAAGGTCCGTTTTTGAATAAGCAAAATACTGTAGATAAATATATTTATTTCCAAATTCTACATAACGGGCCGTCAAAAACTTTCCTCTTTATAGACGGCCATGCTTTTTGATAATGGTTGGTGACAGTAGGTTGGTGAGGTAATCTATCACAAACATAATTTTGAATGAGCATAGCCGTCTCTAATAAGGAAAGTTTTTGGCACGTTACTTTCATCTACTTTTCTACTTAATTTCCATTTTTGTTCAAATATTCATTATACCATTCAACAAGTTTTTGAATTCCGATATCAAAAAACCTGCCGCCTTTGAAGAAGCTTAATTCATGACGCAGTTTTTTCACTTTTTCGTCGTCGCCGAACAGTTGTGGTCACCTGTTCGGAACAAGGAACTCCTTTAAGTAGGCACCGAAACAAGTGAAACCCACTGGGTGCAAGCCTGGACTGTAAGGTGGAGGTTCTAGCTTTTCCTATTCAAAAGACCTGATTAGACCTTGTATTTGTGCATAAATAAAGGGTTTTCCATTAGAAGCGCTCATTTTTTGTAACGCAATAAAACAAATTGTGAGAATGATAGTGATCTATTTTTATTTGTATTATAAAGTACATGTGTTAACATTATGTTTTAAAAATTATATTAGGTAAATGTCCTCCTCAGCTTTGCTTGGTTTGTTGAATCCTGGATACCCAATTTGTGATGACTTTATCACATAAAAGTGGCTCATTTTCAGCGATAACGCGCCTAATATTGGCCTTTAATGCGGCAACCGTCCCCGGTTTGTCAGCATAGACTTTGGATTTTAGAAAGCCCCAGAGAAAAAAATTCAATGGCGTTAGGTCGCAGGATCTGGGCGGCCAATTAATGTCACCATTTCGCGATATAACAAAACCATTAAATTTCTCATGCAATAGTGTCACTGTATCACGTGATGTATGGCACGAAGCACCATCTTGCTGAAACCACACGTTTGTTAGATCGATCCCATCCAATGTAGGCCAAAAGAAATCTCTTATCATAGCCCTGTATCGCTCACCGTTGACAGTAAGTGCCACTTCTTCTTCGTTTTCGAAAAAATATGGACCGATTATTCCGCCGGACCACAGGGCACACCATACAGTAACTTTTTCGGAATGTAGAGGGACCTGATGAATCTCCCATGGGTTTTCGTCGCTCCAAATTCGGCAATTTTGCTTGTTAGTAGAGCCACTTAACCAGAAATGAGCCTCGTCACTAAACATTATTTTGCGCCCAAAATCAGGATCGACCTCCAGCTGCTCTAGCGCCCAATCAGCGAATGCACGCCGCTGTCTATGATCGTTGGGCTTTAATTCTTGGGTTAATTGCACTTTATAAGGGTGAAGTCCTAAGTCCTTATGCAGGATTCGCCAAGTTGTCATTGAAGACAGGCCAAGTTCTTGAGCCCGACGTGGAATGGACTGTTGCGGATTCTCATGCACACTTTCCCGAACTGCAGCAATATTTTCAAGGGATCTTGCGTTTCGCTGGCGTACAGACACTTTCTGATCTGCCACAGTCCCAGTTGTTTCGAATTTGTTTATTAAACGGCGAATTGTGGATTCTTCAGGACGATCGTTGACACCATAAATTGCACGGAGTGCGCGAAGCGTTTGCCGAATAGAACATTGATTTTGATAATTATTTTTAACAATTTCGACGCGTTGCTCAGTCGTGTAACGCTCCATAATAAAATGCAGAGACTAACTGAATACGGCTCTCAGAGATAGCATCTGTGTGACTATCGACTACGTCATGCGCAGTTGCCAAACATCGAGCGTTACTACTGGAAAACCCTTTATGTAGCCTTACATTGCCATGGAACAAGATCACACCGGAAGATAGTAGACCACGCCACTTGTATAGTACGACATGCAGAAGTTTTCCTAACTTCGCCGATGTGTGTCACCATTTCGTTGACAGTTGCTTAGACTCAGGAGTCATTTAAGACATCTAAGTCTTATCTTCTGTAACGATATGGTCCAAAAATTCATCTCTGGCCTGATTGTATCGAGTCAAAAACAATAAAGGACAACCCAGTCTTTTTGTTTTGTGATCGTGAGAAGGCAGTCTTGGAACCCACCGATAACACAATTTTCGATATTTCAATTTATTCAAAACGTTGGTGTACAAAACTGACCTCGAAACCTGTGTAAAATCTATTGGTAAGTTTGAAATCATGAATCATTGGTTTTCTCGAATTTTGTTCAGATATCAAAGAAGGTCGGCCAGGGCGTGGTTCATGCACATTAACCCGTCTGTCCTTGAAAATTCTCACCCACTTTTGAACTTTACTGTCACTGATAGCATTATCACCGTAAACTTCACAAATCTGACGGTGAATTTCCGCTGCTGTTAATATTTTCTTAAATGTTATAACATTCTACAGCTCAGCACACAGACAGACGATACCGCTACAAATGGCGTATAAACGTACGCAAAACATGTTGGGAGCAGACACGCATGCGCACTGCGGCGACCACGCGTCATTCTCACTCATTTACACACGGGCCTTATTTAAAAAATATCGTTCGTATCACACTTTTTTGAAGTTGATTTAATTTCTGCTAATATTTTTTTACCAGTACTCTTTTTACATATAAAATAGCAAAATAGTTTAAAAGCTTTTGAGATGTTAACATTTAGATTATGATAGTACGAGACACGAACATCTAGTTGCAGTAAATTATTTTTTATTGCACCCTCTAAGCTATTACTTCTGCCTTCTCTTTGGAGCATGTAGCATGGAGCACTTAGTTCCATTTGACTTGACTTTTCAGGCATCAGATATTGGCAGTAATATATTCTCAATCTGATATACTGCAACTGCCAACATTTTCACCACATTCGTTATTATTGCTATCCATGCCACCAGATGCACGGTTTCCGCAGGAACATCTGGTGGCATGGTAAATGAAATAGACAATGACGGATTGATCTATTGCAGACTCTACAGCTGGTTGATAATAAAATAATTTTATTTTTATTTTTCACAAAGAAACTATTGATATCACTCTTGCGAAAATATAGATCTTGAAAACGACCTTTTGGTCCACCTTATCATACATTTTAATCTGTCAACCACCTAGTAAGATATCAATACTGTAGTTAATGACTTTTTTCTTCGTTTAACCAATCTAGAAGACAACAGGAGCACGAATTACGTATAATATGCCTTGAAGCCTTATGCTGATATGTTACTAAAAGATCTGAATATCAGTAAGATAAAGTAATGCTGGAACTTTGAAGTGAAAATCCCTGTACATAGCAAAAGTAGTCACAATTATTTTCCAATCTGTATTATTACTATGTTCTCTTTCTGGGGAATATGAAACGATAAAATTACAACCGGAAGTGAACCTTTTATTCTTAAACCGCCTTACAAGAGATCAACATTGTAAATAATCAAGAGCATTGTCTTTTTGACTCTACAAATTTATTTTGACTGATTCTATGATTACCCGTAGCTCGCAAACGTTTATATATAGACCGTCTTAGGTAATATTTGTGCAATATTGTACATTGTTTCTAAACATTGCGATGACATCATTACTTATTGGAAATTAAGTACCGACTACAGGCAAAAAATATTAACATCTGTTTGCTTAATGTAAAGGTTTCCCGATGTATTCGGAACTACAGCCCTTAATAGCTCAAGTAGCAGGGCAATGGTCTGGTAAACCGTGGACGTGGGTTCGAATCCTGCTTAAGGACGAATTTTTTCAATTAAAAAATTCGAATAATTAGTAGAAAGCAATGTTTATGTCATTACTTATTATTGTCCAATGTTGAGTAATCTTTTATAATGTTTCAAAAGATTATTGCCAAGAATGAGAAGAAAATATTTGTAAGCAAAGTCAAATTCAGTTGTAGCGGTTCAATTTAACAAGTAATATTTTAAATGTTATTTTTGTATTAAGGACTGTTCACACAAAATATTCATTAACGGATACCAGGTTTAATGATATCATATGTTGTAAGTATTTGTACAAAATCTGTATTTGTTTCGTTTATACTTAAATATAGTAACTTGCTTTCATTATTTTTAAATAGTTTTAAGAATTCAGGTCTGACTGATGTAATCAACATTTTCAGGTGAGAAACGATATCGTTGCTTAAACTGCGGCAAAAATTACAAATATAGACAAGGTTTATGGAGGCACAGACATTTTGAATGCAAAATTGGTCAATTACTTAAGTGTAAAATATGTGGAATGGATTTTACGAAAGACGGATTATTAAGAAGACATTTGCAATCGCACGTTCTGGATTGGACTTCTACTGATAACATTTAACAGAGAGTTGAATGCTAAAACCTAACAAGTCTAGCTGTTTCAATATTATTGTTGTATTTTAAAGGCAATTTTAAACAAAAATTTCATTGTAAAAAATTTTTTTTATTGAAAATTATAAGTAATATTTTGAATTATTTTCTATTATAAAACATAATTCTATTGTCTATAATTTTATAATGCAATATTTCCTCGTTTAGATTTTTATAAAAATAAATAATTGATTGTATTGTTCACGGTATTTTATTTACTGCAACAATTTCTATGTAACACATTTCGTAAAAAGAAACTAGTTTAAATTCCACCATTTAAAGATTGCTTATTTAGGAACTAATTTCTGACATAATTTAATTTGCAAAATGTCAAGTATGATTTAGAATTTGCCATTGTAAACTTGAGATAATATTGTTAGAAAAAAGTGACGTACAGAATTTTAGCACTCCTTCGAAGTACATAATTTTTTTTCAAGCGTATGATAATTTCGATATTATACTATTCACAACCTTATTTTTGTCCGGCGGCAGTTTTGTCGTCATTATTGTACAACGGAACGGAAAAAAATACATTTAAATATTATGGGAAGAGTGTCTTCCTGTATCGTAAATTCATTCTGACAGCCAAACGCCAACATTATCATTAATAAAGAGAATTAAATGTGTAACCTGTCATTCGAGCCTAACCTAAAAATGATTTACAAAATCTCAAAGAAATATTCTAATTAAACACTTGGAAAAATAATAGTATATAATACATGGCAGCGAAAGCATATTAATTGCCTCGCACACATTCTACTGCTTCGGCTAGCGCATCGGCACTGAACTGTATGCTCGACTATAATAAGAGCTTTCTCTGACTGGTTTATAATAAATTATTGTACAGAATTATAATTCAAAATTAAATCATGTTTTAATATAATTTGGAAAGTTAGATTTTTTGAGCCACGAATTTTTCAGCTTGTAGTCAACTACAGCGACTTTATGCTGCATATGTACTTGCTAACAAGATCACTACTTTCATTATACAATTTTAGTTTCGTGTAGCGACAAAGAAAAAAGGTGAAAGATATATCTAAGTAATGCTCTTGCGATTGGACCGCGAAAATCGCGGTCCAATGTTCACGTAGTAACGAGAAAATGATTTTTCTTTATTGGAGCCCGGGCGGCAATACAGGCTTCCACCTCTAATTAATTAGTAATTCTCTTTACCGCGAAAAAATATATACAGGCTGATTCATTTTCGGCCCTCACCATGGGGATCTCTCTTATTATTGAAGATAGAGTATAGGTTTAAATTTGGCAAAGTTGTTAAATTTTGTGTTTGTTATAAATCCGTAAAGAAAATAGACCTGTGACAAATTACCTTCGTCATTTAAAAAAAAAACGCGAAAACCCCATTTTCTTCTTTTACCTGTAGCACCGAAATTTGTCCTTGTAGAGAAAAAATAAAAACACATCCTTGTGGCCATTTCTAAACCTCTATCCAGTGGTGTACTCTAAATTTTTATACGACGTTTCGTTTCTTTCTGGCCATCATCAACTATCTAATTTCTTATAGCCGCCATATTGGATTTAGACATCTTCAGAAAGAGTTTTTTTTTCTGATTTCAACCATGTACCACATGCTGACTATAGTTTTTGACATTAGGTTTTATTTGAAAGAATAAATTATAAGATTAAATAAGGTAGCCTTTGGAATTTCAATCTGTCAAACATTTCATTTATTGTTCATTAATAATACAAAAATGTCATACACTAACGAAGAGAAACGAGATATGATAAGTATTTTTTATTCTTCGAACCGAAATTCAACAGTAGCGAGTACAAGATAACAAAAACATTTATAAAAATACATAGATAAGTAAACAATAAACAATTACAGTAAATGTTCAATTATCTGGCCATCTTCGGTAATGCACAATTGGGCACGCCTTCTGGCATTTTGTACTGCCCTTTGTATAGTTCTTCTAGGAACTGCATCGAAGGCATTCTGAAGTCTGTCTCGTAATTCTTCAATGTTTTGTGGCACATCTACTTTATAAATATTATTTTTAACATATCCCCATAATAAAAAATCTAGCGGACTTAAATCAGGTGATCTCGCAGGCCATTCAACAACTCCCCTATTTCCAATCCAACGGTTTGCAAACTCTTGATTTAAGAAATTTCTAACAACAGCTGCATTGTGTGCTGGTGCGCCATCTTGTTGCCACCATAAATATTGTAATTGATTTAATGGGATATTGTCGTCAAGATAGTCAGATACGTATGTACGTAAAATGTTTAAATATCTTTCTCCATTTAAATGTTCTTCATACATAACTGGTCCTAAGAGACGATTTGCCAAAATACCCATCCAAACGTTTATTCCAAAACGATGTTGTGGTCTTCTAGCCCTGTTTTGTCGGGGATTTTGTACTGCCCAATAGTGCTCCGTATTTCTGTTGAACATTCCAGAATTTGTAAATTTTGTTTCATCTGACCAGGTGATTTTGCTTAAAAAATTTTCGTCATTTTCTATCCTTCCCATTAACCAATTACAATATTCTAGCCTTCTCAAATTATCTCCAGGCAGTAAAGAGTGACTAACATGGATCCTGTATGGTTTAAACCTACTTTTATGTAAAGTTCTCCAAACTCTGGACTGGCACAAATTTAATTCTGACGCTACTTCGCGTGTAGAAATTGATGGATTATTATTTATCTATAAAAATACAAGATTAACATGAAATTTGTACACACGCTTTTAATTTACCATTTGTAAAATATCTTGTCGATTTTCATTTAAATTCCTGTTGTCTTGACCATTACGCGGCTTAGTAAACGATCCATTCTCGACCAAATTTCTGTCGAGATCTAGAAAAATGGTACGATGAGGCTGTTGTCGTTCTGGATATAATTGTAGATATCTTGTACTCGCTACTGTTGAATTTCGGTTCGAAGAATAAAAAATACTTATCATATCTCGTTTCTCTTCGTTAGTGTATGACATTTTTGTATTATTAATGAACAATAAATGAAATATTTGACAGATTGAAATTCCATGGCTACCTTATTTAATCTTATAAATTATTCTTTAAAATAAAACCTAATGTCAAAAACTTTAGTCAGCATGTGGTACATGGTTGAAATCAGAAAAAAGACCCTTTCTGAAGATGTCTAAATCCAATATGGCGCCTATAAGAAATTAGATAGTTGATGATGGTCAGAAAGAAACGAAACGTCGTATAAAAATTTAGAGTTCACCACTGGATAGACGTTTAGAAATGGCCACAAGGATGTGTTTTTATATTTTCTCCACAAGGCCAAATGTCGGTGCTACAGGTAAAAGAAGAAAATGGGGTTTTCGCGTTTTTTTTTTAAATAACGAAGGTCATTTGTCACAGGTCTATTTTCTTTACGGATTTATAACAAACACAAAATTTAACAACTTTGCTAAATTTAAACCTATACTCTATCTCCAATAATAAGATGAGGGCCGAAAATGAATCAGCCTGTATACAAGGAATTCCAAAATGCATTGACGATTTATTATATGGAATAAATTTTTATTGGCTAAAAATTAAAAAATTACAATAACAATATCTTAATCTATAACTCTGGGAGTTTTTTATTTAAAAATAGAATGGCGTAGGTAGCCTCCTTGTTCTGTTACACATTCTTCTAGCCCTCGCCCGAAATCATCTATCACTCTATGTAGCATCTCTGTGAAACCGCTTCAATTACAACTAAAAATATCTAACAACTGTGGCGTTAAAATTTTTAAACTTTGTGTTAAAAACTTTGTAATTAGAAATTACTTAGTACATAATCACGAACCGGAGGGGAATAAATTAAACAGAAAAATTATATCCGGTGCATTTAAACGGCGCAAGAAGACATTTCCGAAAAACTTTCTAAATTCGTTCGATGTGAACTCGAAATGAACCTGAAGCGATTATTACAGTTGCGCAACTAACCAAATGCATAAAATTGTTTACAATTATAGTGCAAAAACAAGTCAGAATGAGAGTTTCATTTTTAGGAAAACCTAAATGACAACGTAATGTTATCATCTTTTTATACCTATGGATGATCGATTTCATATTGCACAAAATATTCTCTTCAAATGATTTACCATCAATGGGCTTAAGAACGGCCTCTGTATCCCATTGGTGTTTGATTTTTACGGGGTAAGCGTAGGGTATTCAAATTTATTAGCAATGTTGATTTAAGAACTATTTTAAACTTATTTCCTACGATTTCAACCTACCGGATTTTAAAACCGCTTTTCAAATGGCGGTGCGTAATAATACATGGCCACCAGCAAAGATAAATAGATGCCGCTTTCATTTAACTTGGTATCGCAAAATTTAGAATTTATCAGGAACCTTCGCTGAAGCTGAGACTTCAGCGTTTATGTTAGATACCTAAAATGCAAAAGATATAATATTTAGTAGATATTGGGGAACAAGGATTGCCTGAAATAAGTTAACAACGTACAATATTGGGTTCACCATCAACCAGATCAAAAAATTGTGTCGAAAACTTAAGTCGATTTTGTTTATCTAATGGGCTTAGTTCTTGAAAAAGTGACAATTTATAGGGGTGGAATTTAATACGCCTAAGTATTCCATGAAGGCTGGTTTTCTATAAATTTAGGACACGTGCATGTCGTACAGTTGAGCGTTGTGGATTTCTCGTAAAGGAAACTCCTATACGCTCAATATTGTCAGCAAACCGAATGGGAGACACATATCGGTTTCTTGTTCGCAATATTACCTTCATTAGGTCACTTCTGATACCTTGCCAAAATTGTATTGCGGGATGGTGCATCACGACGAACGGAGCGAACGTTAGGTCGCAACAACCGATTTTGTACGCAAATAATACATAACACTAGAAACGCGCTGCTAAACCGTGTAATTGTTCATGATAACTAATTACACTTAATGTCAAACAAACTCCCTTGATTAACATCCACAAACAAATTAAAAATCTGACCAAAAACAATGCATTACGGTATAAATGTATAAATAATTGAATACAAATAATTAAAAACTAGGTATTCTTTGACAGTACATAAATTTAACGATTTACGGTTTTTGTTTTATTATAAACATAATAATTTTATTTTAAAAGTAGTTTAACGTTCAAACTATTAACTATAATAATTACATTTATTAAAATATGCTATAGGCTTATCGACATATTCGACGTAAAGGCTATTATTGACATCCACAAAAGAACATCGCAATAAAAACACCGATGTGTGTGAGGACATAATTGTTGTGGTCACTTTTATGAATGGGAACTTATTATTAGATTGTTCGTTACACTTTTGTCGATATTTTTGTAGATCAATAAACTTTAGTCACAGCCCTATTTCGGTAAATATAGAATAAACAAATATGTGAACCGACTTTAACTACATGTTGGCCCTAAAAATTTGAAAATTTCTGATGAATTACAGATAAATTTCTTTTTTGATTTACAGTTGAACATTTATACGTATTCTTCATATCCGCATAGCTTTGTCGCTATTCAACGGTAACCATGTGTAAACATGGCGGAAAAAACAGAAGTATTTTACTTGTACTATTTGCACATTTGCCTGGAAGAATAGAGACGCTTTATTAAAATTATTAAAAAGGATTGACGAAAACTATAGAAATCATCGTTTATGACAAATCCTACAGAAAAGTTACTTTACCAGAATAAAAATATTCGCTAAATTAACTACAAATATGAATATGTGGATTATTATTTCTATATAAGTTTTAATACACATTAACTAATATGCAATATACTATCCAGGCATGTGGACCCGTGTTTCGTCCTGTTATAGACTCGTCAGTGCATGATGCTGGAATAAATTCTCTGGAATGGACAACTTCCTGCATAAGAAATGTATTTACAAAAATTGAATGTAGTATTCATATAGAAACTAACTTTATTGTTTATGTTTACGCAAATATTCAAAGTATTTTTATAGTTGATATTTAATATTAATGTTAATGTTTATACATAGAATCAAGTAAATCTACACTACGCAGTTTACCCTCGATTAGGACTTATTAAAGTTAAGTTGAAGTAAAGGAAGTGCTCAGTTTTGCGATTCTTGTTGTGGCGGAGGTTTCAGAAGTATTACCTTTTTGAAATTCTTTTGATATTCAGTAACACGTTAGTTTAATACTTTTACAGCGTTCAGATGTAAACATTCAAAACACATTCCCTTTTTTGTACGTAAAAATTAACACGTTCTATAGGTATTATTGATGTATCTGAACCATCTATAAAAACGCATTTGTATAACATTTACTTGTTTTAGATCCTCCAAGAGCATATTGCCCTCAATGTCCAAGAAGTTATAAATATAAGAGACATCTCAAAAGGCATTTACGTTACGAATGCGGCGTTGAACCCCAATTTGGTTGCAGCTTTTGTGGTCGCAAATTTCATCAAAAAACGACATTAGTGACTCACATTCGCGGAATTCATGAAAGAAGAAGTAGAACCTAATCTCCAGAAGTAAATAATATAATCAAAAAGCCGATATACTCATTACTAAACGATATTACAATTGATGTATATAAATTTAAAAACGCACAATTTATTTCCGCCGAAAATTTTATCTTAACAACTTTTTGATTATGGTATGGCCAACACCAATTATTGAATTGTGTGGTCAAAACTACAATTTAAAAGTTCCCAATAAAATAATTTGATTAAATCAAGACTGTGTATTTTTAATTTTATATATACAAGAAAATACTAAAAGTATTGTGATTTTATATGTTACAATAAAAACTTATATATACGTAAGAAAAATATGTTTATCTTTGATTATAAATATTACAAAATCTATTCACATAGATCTCAGGTTTTTTAGAATGATTACTTAATTATTACTTATTACCCTCTAGAATTATATAGGCCCTAAATAAAATAAATCTACATATTTTTTAATAATATTGTTTTGATATTTCTACCATTATCAAAGATCTTGTGTTTTAAGCGCATGTGTTTATGTTGAATTGGTAGTGGCTATTTTGATCATTTCATGATGATGCCCATTATATTACTTTTATTTATATTATACAACAGTTTGTGGCTTTTTATATCAGGAAAGTGAATATTATTTATGAAATGTTCTGCAAATCCTGTACTTTTATTTCCTTGAAGGATGTCTTCTCTATGTGCTCTTAATCTGATACTTCAACAGCTAACAGATAATTCAACAGCTTCGTCCTATATATGTATATATATATAGATAATTATTTCTTGACCTTTGTATGTTAAGTAGATTAAATTAGTCGACGATTTAAGGTCTGATTTACTTTGATGTGTATATATTTAAAGTAATCCTACATGTTTCGACACATAGTGTCTTTTTCAAAGAAATTAATATATATATATATATATATATATATATATATATATATATATATATATTTATAAAGATAATTATTTCGGTACCTTTGTATGTTATGGTAAATTCAATTTGTTGGCGATTTAAGGTCTGGTTTTACTTCAAAATGTATATATTTAAAACAATCCTATATGTTTCGGTGAGTGATGCCCTTTTCAAGGAATATAAAATTTAAATGACAGTATATTAATGTCATACTTATACATTTGTAGTTGTCATGGATAAAATATTCAAAGATACATTCCAGTTTAATAATAATAAATTATGCCTTAGTATTCTAAAATAGATAGACAACAAAAACAGGGAAAAGCAAGACATGAGATATTATTATGTATGCGTCCTTGGAGCGATTTAAGATGTTAAGCTGTCGGCATCCGCCTTAAACGAGCAGGAAAACCACGAAATCCTACAAAACACGGAACTGTCAGCATTATAAGCAAATGTATAGATATTTAAATAATATAATAATTATATAACGTAAGACATATAATTATATAACAGCAACATATAGTATGATGGTAAATTGCAGATCGTAATATATGTTGCTGTTATATAATTATATATCTTATGTTATTTAAATATCTATACATTTGCTTATCATGCTGACAGTTCCGTGTTTTTATCCATGACTGGCTGTCCGAGTAGGTTTTCGTGGTTTTCCTTCTCGTTTAAGGCGAATGCCGACAGCTTAACATCTTAAGTCGCTCCACGGGCGCATACATAATAATAACTCATGTCCTGCTTTTCCCTGTTTTTGTTGTCTATCTATTTTAGAATACTAAGACATGATTTATTATTATTAAACTGGAATGTATCTTTGAATATTTTATTATTCATGGCAACTACAAATGTATGACATTAATATACGGTATGCGCCAAAATAAACAACACTGAAATTACTGAAGTATATTATTTATTACTTATACATTATTATGTCTATAGAATACATGTTCAAAATGTGCGCCATGGCGTTGTAGACACTGCTCAGAACGGTTACGCAGATTGTCAAACATATTCGAGAACACAGGTTGCTGCATATTCCGGAAAAAGGAAAAATGGCACGCATTTCAGTGTTGTTTGTTTTGGCGCATACCGTACTGCCATTTATATTTTATATTCCTTGAAAAAGGCAACATTTGCCGAAACATGTAGGATTGTTTTAAATATATACATTTTGAAGTAAAACCAGAGCTTAAATCGCCAACAAATTGAATTTACTATATATTTATATATAGAATATAAATTTATATTCTAAATTTCATTAAAAAAGGCATCATATGTCGAAACATGTAAGATTGTTTTAAATATATACATATTGAATTAAAACCAGACCTTAAATCGACAACTAATTGAATCTACCATAACATACAAAGATCAAGAAATAATTATCTATATATATATATATATATATATATATATATATATATATATATATATATATATATATATATATATATATATATATATATAGTAGATTAAATTAGTCGGCGATTTAAGGTTCTGTTCTAATGAAATTTTTAATAATGCAAAGAATATACAATTATTTTATTAATATTATTTATCTCAAGTCTTTTCAAGGTGCAGGAAATAAGTATTTAAGTAGTTATCGACGACAGGAAACTACAAACTTGTTTATTAAAGAGCCTTATAAAATGATAGCTAGTTCTAGAGCGATAACAAACTGTACTATAAGTAGACATTTCTTTTAATTGCGAAACAAAATAATTTAAAACTACCAAACGTTAAAATACATTGTTGTCAACAGGATATAGAAGACAATGACAAATGATTAACTACCATTCTTATGCGATAGAGAAGAAATGCAATGATTTTGTTGTTTTACAAAAGTGCACAATAAAATATCTTTATGAATAGTTTATAAAACTCAATAAGCAAATACCCTTCTTTTAGGAATTGCAGTGATTGGGTTAGGTACGTGGATGAGATACTAATTTGTTTTACTGGTACAAAGAGGCAACTAAACAATTTACATAATTTTGTTAACACGATTCACCCAAAGATTAAATTTACGATTGAAATAGAAGAAAATAAGACCATTGATTTTTTAGCTCTAACAATAAACCATAAAACCAATAAACATGAATTTTCGATATATCACAAACCTACATACACAGATACATGCACGTTCTTTTCATCCCATAACACAAAAATTATCACCTTGTCAATCATTGCTTTATAAATTAATTAACGTTCCCATGAATAAACAAAACTATGATTTAGGGTCAAATAGAATATATAATACAGCGATAAATAATGGATTTATGAATAACATGTTAGCCAAACTACAGTAGTCAAAAACCGGATCACTAATTTATTCCAGCGTAAAAGACAATAGAAACTATAATTATAATTCCATTACTTACACAGGGGAAATTAAAAAAAAATATAGCGAACATAATCAAAACAAGTGAGAACGAGACCATTTCGTTTAAAACGAACAATTCCTTACAAAAAGCAATAACAAACAATAAACATAAAACGGATAGCAGATCAAACTTAGGGGTGTACAAGTTGACATGTGAAGACTGTAAAAATGTGTATATAGGTCAGACAGGAAGAACCTTCCAAACTAGAATAGCAGAACACGAAAGAAGCTACAGAGATAAGAAGATAGATTAAACTTTTGCTAATCACTGCCTCGAATATAACCACAAATTCAATTGTTATTTTAAAATATTACATGTAGTAGACAAAAGTAAAAAACTCAATATGTTAAAAGCTTTAGAAATTAATAAATTTCATAATTTAGGCATAATTTTAAATGACCAGGTAGAGGTAAATCACTCTCCCCTACCCAACTTAAAACTACAATAGGTCCATCCCCTCTCAGGTTAGAATTTTTGTTTTTCACCTTTATATTTGTGTTTATATAAATAGGTACCAAATGTAAGTTACAGTGTATATTCATACACGTGATGAAATCATATTATGGTGAAACACATATGTAGTATCTACAATACAATATATTTTTTGAAACTAAACAAATTGTGTTTTCTATTTGATATAATAACGCCTTTATATAGGCCAGTTGCCCTGTAAGTATCACCTTGCAAAATTAGCTACAACCATTCTTTATTGTTTTCTTTTAAACTCTAGCTAGTGTTAAACTTTTGTAACCTACCTTCAAAATGTTTTATTTTCATATAAATTTATTTTTGAATTTATGTGATAGGTATAATTTTCCATCGAAAGAAGCATTTCAATCATTACGAAAGCTTACAGAATATTAAGAGTGCATTTTAATTTTTTGCTTGAATATCATGCTTGAAAGTTATCCTTATGCCACTAATATTGACTCGATCTTATCTTTATATAGGGAATAATAATAACTATCTATCATGCCTTAGCATCCCGACAGCTAACCTCATTTGCACACATTGGCAGGTTAGGAATTAGTGTACCTATGCCCGTGATGAAACTTTATATTAACGAAGATATTTTAATGCCGGCATTCATCTTCAAGGAGAAGAAAAACACGAAAACCTTTTCCACGAGCGAATTTAGATTCGGTCCCGAAACCTCGACATGATAAGTGAGTGACTTACCACTGTGCTGTCGACCGATAATAGTTGATAAAAATTGTACTTTTACTTTAAAAAATTACTTTTTGCAATTAGGATTGCTAAGAGACTTATTAAAGCACTCAAAATGAGTGCTTTAATAGATCATTACAACATGGAACATTCAGCGAATTCATTAGTAGTCTTCAGCAGTCATAGTGATAATTTAAGGTTATGATTAAACTGACAAGTCTTTCTTTGGAGACTGTGGCTAAGTAAAAACTCAAAAAGGTATAAAACCCCTTACCACAATTAATAATCGTATCATAAATACGTATTTCGACAACTAAGTTGTCATCATTAGTAGGTAAAACCACTAATCAAACTGTCGCACCTGGGGCACAGTAAAGCTAACACATATAATAACGCAACAACTTTACACGGCGTCCACGTACACACTGAGTTTATAATAAAAATATAAGCCTAGAAATTACGACAACTTACCTTTCTTAAGAAAACGGGAACAACATGTGTTTATTCTCTATTCGCAAGCCCTCAACCTTTCTACCTCTTTTCTAAGAATGAAAAAAGACAACTGTATGGTATCGGACCGTTGTCCGAGTTAGTCGTATTACGTTTGTTTTTAACGAAATGAATGCTTTCCTATTCGTCAAGATCTCTGGGATTGCGGATTGATGGTTTTACCTACTGGTGATGACAACTTAGTTGTCGAAATACGTATTTAGGATACGATTATTAATCGTGGTAAGGGGTTTTATTCCTTTTTGAAATTAAACTGACAATTAATAAACAAACATTTTATTATACGGTAATTCTTTACAATACAATAACAAATAGTTTATTATGAAGAGTCAAATGTCAAATTCGAGTCAACCATCATAGGCAAATAAATTCAAAAATTTGAATTTTGTTTTAAACATATGTGGACGTTGCCAACTGCCATAAAATTTCCTTATTACCAAATTTCTCATTCTCTCTTAAAAAAAATACATACAAAATAGCATAAAAAACACGTTTCATAAGATGTTAAAGCACTTATTCATTAAAAAACTCGTTTTTTAAACCTGACTTCGTGCTTTAACACGTGTCTTATGAAACTTGTCTTTACTATTATAATTCTTATTATAGAAAATCATAATGCGTAAAGAGAAAAATATTCTCCTGCGTGGGTTTTTAATTAAGCTCTTATTATCCAAAGTCTTTCTTTGGAGACTGTGGTTAAGTAAAAAATTAAAAAAAGGTATATAACACCTTACCACAATTATTAATCGTATAATAAATACGTATTTTGACAACTAAGTTGTCATCATCAGTAGGTAATACCACTAAACAAGGTGTCACACATGGGGCACAGTGAAGCTAGCACAACTGATCACGCAGCAACTTCACACGGCGCCCACGTATACACTCACTCAGTGTAAAGTTGTTGCGTGATCAGTTGTACTAGCTTTACTGTGCCCCATGTGCGACACCTTGATTAGTGGTTTTACCTACTGATGATGACAAATTAGTTGTCGAAATACGTATTTAGGGTACGATTAATAATTGTGGTAAGGGGTTATATACCTTTTTTAAGCTCTTACTATACATTGCTGAATCGCGTTCACGATTTCATCACTCAAATGACTATTTTTAATTTTTATTCAATCTAGAAGACTAATTCATCGTAACAAATTGTATTTTTTCAAATTATGATATATGTGACTCAGATAAACGATTCGTTGCTGATGATGTAGACGTAAGTGCTGTCAATTGTTGGAATCTGATTGTGATTGTTGATTTTACTGAATTGTATTCGACATAGTTATCTTTATGATTTAGTACTTTCATTTATCGCTAGATGTTTCTATTTTCAAGGAACAAATCCGAATAGGCAAAGCAAGAAAAATCCCCAACCACATTATAAATTAATAAACTCTAAATACGTATTTCGGCAACTAAGTGACCATCTTCACTAGGACAATCTGAAAAATAGCGTTAAACGTATTGTCTTTGATTAAGGTAGAACCGCTTAAGATACGGTCTTCATAAGGTCGCCAGATTGTTCTTCTGAAAATGGCAATTTAGTTGCCGAAATAGAAATTTAGAGTTTGATTATTTTATATTGTGGTTAAGGATTTTACTTGTTTCTGTCTCATTAAGGGCAAATTAATAGGACCAATTCTTAAATATTAATTTTGTCCCAGCTTACTTGAATAAATTCTAAATCCTTTGTAAAATAATCTATGTCAATATGTTCAGAAAGAAACAGTGAGACTGAAAGAAAGAATTTTGTCGTTGTGGTTATGTGTCTTAAATTATATGTATTTTCGTTTCGCTACTTATCAGCTTATACATCGATAACATTTCAGCTAAGTATGTTAATAAAAATTAAATGACGAGAGCTTTAATGGTAATTGTTTTTGAAAGCAGACATTCATCCATATGTTATAAATATCGTGGAGTTGATTATATTTTGAAAAATTGAAATGTTATTTGTTCTAGGCTTACAACAGCATTGGGTGATTAGTCAGTCAGATAATGGGGAATGCATCTGTCCAATCTGCAACAAGCAATACAAAAACAAAAACACTTTAAAATCACATATGATTCAAGACTGTCAAAAGAGGGAACTCCTGTCGTGTAGTATGTGCGATTATAAATGTAAAAGAAACTACCACCTAAAGGTACACATGAACGTTAGGCACGGTTCATATTTAACCCTTAACAAACCGGTATGCAATTGCAACGTAACTTACAAGTAGTGTCCGTTAGACACATCATTGCAGTTTTGTAATTTTTTTTTTTAATGGAATATTTTATGTATTATATGAACAAATGTCATTTTGTAATTACACATTTTTACGACAAATTGACAATATATATTTATTTACGTGAACATTTAATACATACAATTTTTTTAGTAGAATGTTCAGAACACACATTAAGTTTACAAATATCACAACACTGTTTTGAATTTCTTGATATTTTTGACGGGCAAATATGACAACGTGTTTTTCTCTTAACAGATTCGTTGGATTGAATTTCATTTGATTGTTGACTAGTTCCTGCAACGTCTTGTATGGCAACAAGGTGGTACTTTATTAGTCCTTTTTTTCCTCGTCTTAGTACATGAGACTTCACCAACTGAGTTGCAATTTCCCTCAAAAAATTTTTTCTTTGCGAATTATGATTGCGTTGTTTCCAAGTAGGATTCAAATTTTTCCATATAATTAGTGATGCAATCCCAACAACGTCTAAAATGTTTTGAAAAAAAGCAACTGGCCACCTATTTGTTTTGCGTCGAACCGTGTATTCATGAACCATTTGATCTAGTGTATCTACACCACCTTTTGTAGCATTGTAGTATAGATTTATTTCAGATTTGTTTTTGTTTTCAACATCTACTTTATTAGAATGGTGCATAGTAGACAGAAAAATAACAGCACGGTTTTTTTTTGACACATACGAAACTAATGTCCTTTTTTTTACAAAATCCGAAGATATTAGTTTCAACGTCGCGTGATCTGTTCGGCTGAAAATCTTTAGGTATGCAACGCTTGTTTTTTCTTATAGTACCAACTATTGTCAACCCGTTTTGAAGCAAAGATTTTGCAACTTCTAGGCTCGTAAAATAGAGATCAAATGTTATATTTCTATTTGTTCCGTAATTAGGTTCGGACAACTTGGTTACAACAATTTGAGCTAAATTTTCTGCTCTTGTTCGATCTTTTCCAAGATATGGTATTCCAGATAAAGGATAACTTGTTCTGCTGTCACAAATCCACCACACCTTCATTCCGTACTTATCAGGTTTACTGGGCATATACTGTTTGAAAGATACTCGTCCACGAAAAGGAATCAGCTGTTCGTCGATTGTCAGATTTTCTCCTGGTAGGTAATATTTTCGGAGGTTATTGTTTATGTCTTCCCAAAGCTCTCTAATAGGAGCCAGTTTATCTTTTGACTTTCTCAGTGATCTAGTAGTCTTATCGTCAATCGTTGGATTGCTGCAAATCTATTTTTACCCATCGTAGCGCGAAATATCGGATTGCCAAATACTGGGTCCCAGTACTTTCTAAAATCTACTTTACTCTGTTTATTTACACCTGCAGTTATCAATAGACCTAAGAAGTCTTGTAACTCTATTGTGTCAATTGCTTTCCATTTATTATTTATTGCTCTTGTAGCTTCGGCATTGGTATGTTTTACAATAAGATCTAGTACATATCGATTGAAAAATAAATTGAAACAATCAATAGGGTCATCAATTATTTGTCCTGGAGGAAGAATCACCTTATGAATACCACCACGAATTAAATTATGCTGTGGAGTTCTACCGGCTTTATCCGGCTGTGCTTTCCAAATAGTTCCATCTTTAGCCACGTATTCATTGTCTAAATTATTTGGATTTTTTCTTTCCTCTTCTTGAATTGTTTCTTCCTCCTCGTTGTATGATTGTTCATCATCGATCTCAGACGCAGTTTCTGTCAAATCATCTTCACTTTCAGAAGCGCTGTCTACAACGAATTCTTCACCTTCATTGTCATTAGTTTCTCTGAATACATAGTTTTCATCGTCACTATCTTCTAAAGCACGCCGAATTTCTTCATCAGTCAAAGCTTTACATTTAGCCATTTTACAATATCTAAGAAAAATTTAGTTGAAAGGCTACAATAAAAACTAAAAATTTTAGTAATTACCTTGTATTTGATTGTTCAATTACACACAACACCAAGTACGAGACACTGCACGCTTACAAACGCATATACCACAAACGAAATAAACTGCGACGCAAAACATCTGTTACATTCCAGATTTGACCGGTTCAAACCGGCAAATCTGTGTTACTATCTTATGAGTGTCCAACAGACACAACTGAGTTGATACGTTACTTTTTTGAAAAATTGTTAAATTTTAAATAACTTATTTTTAGAGAATGTCGATCACTGAATCTAAATCACAGAGAAAAGAGGATAAAATACATAAAACCATTTTGTGATAAAGTATATACTTTAGATACAGTACGTTAATTAATTTAAAAATGTGTCC
The DNA here is from genome assembly GCA_935421215.2 of Melolontha melolontha. Taxonomy (NCBI): domain Eukaryota; kingdom Metazoa; phylum Arthropoda; class Insecta; order Coleoptera; family Scarabaeidae; genus Melolontha; species Melolontha melolontha. The sequence continues at coordinate 47,256,904 of OW285235.1, read as the reverse complement.
GACAGACACTTCTGGGTTGTTTAGGGTTAAGTTGAAGCAGAGAAGATTTTACGGAAAATAATTTGTTTGCTACGTGGTTGCAAACGTTATGAGGAGACAAAGATTGATTTGGCGTTTACCATGTTAAAGGCAAAGTATTGGCAAGGCAGCTTAAATTGTTCTCTATAAAAACTATAAAAAAAATAGTATCTAACTTTGTCTATCTTATATGGCATCTATTTTAAATATATTGTTGTTAAAATATTCGTAGTGTATTGACAAATTAAATATAATTATCCAGATTTATCTTATCTTATTAATACCTCATACATCGCGTAATTATTAATATTTACATCTGGAAAGATCCTAAATTGATTTAGTTTATGGTGTGATACGTATTTGGTTTAATATATTTGCTCTTTTTAGAAGGAATATTGTTAAGGATGTTTCTAAAAAAATTCGTGATCCAAAAAAGCAGATGTTAACAAATCTGCTACCATTTTTGTATAAAGTATGCTAAAATTACTTATTATGCTTTTATTATAGCCTATTTTTTATTTATTTTAAGGTACTTAAATAATTACAAGCCTCAAGTGTTTAACAAAATTTGAAACACCTCAAGACGAAATTTATTTAAAAAATTCCATCAATTATTACTGAAGAAGTCGAAATTATACTAAATTAGTCACTTGGAGTTATAATTTAAGAGTTTTTCGCAGCATTTGATATCACAATTTATGTGATTCCAATTACCTAACTTACTGTAAATATATTTGGTAGGGTAAGTATTGAGAAAATCATTGAAATACCGATGATTTTCAAATAGTGAACTCTCCCATTAATTTTAGTAATCTGAGCGGAAAAATGATGCTTTCTCTCGTATTTCCTTTCGGAATGGGTGACATTTAAAATTTGTCAGAAACTATCTAACTACATGTCTAAAAAATGAATACTTTAAGGGTAATCGATTGTGATCCAAAACACACAATAAAGCACTTGCTTTGTTTTTACCACTTCATTAACTTGATCTAACCGTGGCATATATATGCCGTTGATTTCAGTTTTTCTCCTCAAAGAAATTCGTCTATCCGTGAAAAGGACCAGCACGACGTTTCGGTAAAATTTAATTTACTATCTTCAAGCGATGTTCTCGCGAATGCTATTCGTTTGACACCGTGTAACTTGTCCTTCCACTGGTATTTAGTATTTGTACGGTGCAAGCCACGGTCAGGATACAACGTGTAATTGAATATATAGTCGAAGAGATACGACGATTTTTTTTCGCATGTGGCTCATTTTTAATTATTTAACGACACTAGATTAAATTAGTCGACGATTTAAGGTCTGATTTACTTTGATATGTATATATTTAAAGTAATCCTACATGTTTCGACACATAGTGTCTTTTTCAAAGAAATTAATATATATATATATATATATATATATATATATATATATTTATAAAGATAATTATTTCGGTACCTTTGTATGTTATGGTAAATTCAATTTGTTGGCGATTTAAGGTCTGGTTTTACTTCAAAATGTATATATTTAAAAGAATCCTATATGTTCCGGCAAATGATGCCCTTTTCAAGGAATATAAAATATAAATGACAGTATATTAATGTCATACTTATACATTTGTAGTTGTCATGGATAAAATATTTAAAAATACATTCCAGTTTAATAATAATAAATTATGCTTTAGTATTCTAAAATAGATAGACAACAAAAACAGGGAAAAGCAAGACATTAGATATTATTATGTATGCATCCGTGGAGCGATTTAAGATGTTAAGCTGTCGGCATCCGCCTTAAACGAGCAGGAAAACCACGAAATCCTACAAAACACGGAACTGTCCGCATGATAAGCAAATGTTTAGATATTTAAATAACATAATAATTATATAACGTAAGACATATAATTATATAACAGCAACATATAGTATGATGGTAAATTGCAGATCGTAATATATGTTGCTGTTATATAATTATATATCTTATGTTATTTAAATATCTATACATTTGCTTATCATGCTGACAGTTCCGTGTTTTGATCCATGACTGGCTGTCCGAGTAGGTTTTCGTGGTTTTCCTTCTCGTTTAAGGCGAATGCCGACAGCTTAACATCTTAAGTCGCTCCACGGGCGCATACATAATAATAACTCATGTCCTGCTTTTCCCTGTTTTTGTTGTCTATCTATTTTAGAGTACTAAGACATGATTTATTATTATTAAACTGGAATGTATCTTTGAATATTTTATTATTCATGGCAACTACAAATGTATGACATTAATATACTGCCATTTATATTTTATATTCCTTGAAAAAGGCATCATTTGCCGAAATATGTAGTATTCTTTTAAATATATACATTTTGAAGTAAAACCAGAGCTTAAATCGCCAACAAATTGAATTTACTATATATTTATATATAGAATATAAATTTATATTTTAATTTCATTAAAAAAGGCATCATATGCCGAAACATGTAAGATTGTTTTAAATATATACATATTGAATTAAAACCAGACCTTAAATCGACAACTAATTGAATCTACCATAACATACAAAGATCAAGAAATAATTATCTATCTATATATATATATATATATATATATATATATATATGTATATATATATATATATATATATATATATATAGTAGATTAAATTAGTCGGCGATTTAAGGTCTGTTCTAATGAAATTTTTAATAATGCAAAGAATATACAATTATTTTATTAATATTATTTATCTCAAGTCTTTTCAAGGTGCAGGAAATAAGTAATTAAGTAGTTATACAAAGGTATTTTTAATAATATAAAATATTATTAAAAATCTGGTGTGAAGAACACAAATGCAGGTTCACTATTAATATTTTCTGTGAACGTGTCCGAATATATCCCATCCCCAGAGACGTAGATACGTATTTCACCTTTCTACGGCTCATCGGTACGCCCCTGCTGGAGAAAGGATATTCCCAGACACATTCACAGAAAAGAACCACATCGCCCTATCACCGTAATTACTCAGACCGAGCGCAGAAGTAAATTCGGCGCTGCCTGTTGTCAGACCGCCGAAGTACCTCGCATACCGTCCACATAATTAATGTGAAGTAACGACGTCCTTCCAAAGGTTGGCACAGCCAATCTCTCTAGAAAACTGCATTTTGTTTGTGTCTTCACTCATACTACGGCTTAACCGCATGTGTAATGTATCAGAATAATTGAAACATACATGAGTAGGTAAACCCCACCAGTTTTGTATAATACAAAGGTATTTTTAATAATATTTTATATTATTAAAAATACCTTTGTATTATACAAAACTGGTGGGGTTTACCTACTCATGTATGTTTCAATTATTCTGATTTAAGTAGTTATCGACGACAGAAAAGTACAAACTTGTTTAGTAAAGAGCCTTGTAAAATGATAGCTAGTTCTAGAGCGATATCAAACTGTACTATAAGTAGACATTTCTTTTAATTGCGAAACAAAATAATTTAAAACTACCAAACGTTAAAATACATTGTTGTCAACAGGATATAGAAGACAATGACAAATGATTAACTACCATTCTTATGCGATAGAGAAGAAATGCAATGATTTTGTTGTTTTACAAAAGTGCACAATAAAATATCTTTATGAATAGTTTATAAAACTCAATAAGCAAATACCCTTCTTTTAGGAATTGCATTGATTGGGTTAGCTACGTGGATGAGATACTAATTTGTTTTACTGGTACAAAGAGGCAACTAAACAATTTACATAATTTTATTAACACAATTCACCTAAAGATTAAATTTACGATTGAAATAGAAGAAAATAAGACCATTGATTTTTTAGCTCTAACAATAAACCATAAAACCAATAAACATGAATTTTCGATATATCACAAACCTACATACACAGATACAACTATACATGCACGTTCTTTTCATCCCATAACACAAAAATTATCACCTTGTCAATCATTGCTTTATAAATTAATTAACGTTCCCATGAATAAACAAAACTATGATTTAGGGTCAAATAGAATATATAATACAGCGATAAATAATGGATTTATGAATAACATGTTAGCCAAACTACAGTAGTCAAAAACCGGATCACTAATTTATTCCAGCGTAAAAGACAATAGAATCTATAATTATAATTCCATTACTTACACAGGGGAAATTTAAAAAAAATATAGCGAACATAATCAAAACAAGTGAGAACGAGACCATTTCGTTTAAAACGAACAATTCTTTACAAAAAGCAATAAGAAACAATAAACATAAAACGGATAGCAGATCAAACTCAGGGGTGTACAAGTTGACATGTGAAGACTGTAAAAATGTGTATATAGGTCAGATAGGAAGAACCTTCCAAACTAGAATAGCAGAACACGAAAGAAGCTACAGGGATAAGAAGATAGATTCAACTTTTGCTAATCACTGCCTCGAATATAACCACAAATTCAATTGTTATTTTAAAATATTACATGTAGCAGACAAAAGTAAAAAACTCAATATGTTAAAAGCTTTAGAAATTAATAAATTTCATAATTTAGGCATAATTTTAAATGACCAGGTAGAGGTAAATCACTCTCCCCTACCCAACTTAAAACTACAATAGGTCCATCCCCTCTCAGGTTAGAATTTTTGTTTTTCACCTTTATATTTGTGTTTATATAAATAGGTACCAAATGTAAGTTACAGTGTATATTCATACACGTGATGAAATCACATTATGGTGAAACACATATGTAGTATCTACAATACAATATATTTTTTGAAACTAAACAAATTGTGTTTTCTATTTGATATAATAACGCCTTTATATAGGCAAGTTGCCTTGTAAGTATCACCTTGCAAAATTAACTACAACCATTCTTTATTGTTTTTTTAAACTCTAGCTAGTGTTAAACTTTTGTAACCTACCTTCAAAATGTTTTATTTTCATATAAATTTATTTTTGAATTTATGTGATAGGTATAATTTTCCATCGAAAGAAGCATTTCAATCATTACGAAAGCTTACAGAATATTAAGAGTGCATTTTAATTTTTTGCTTGAATATCATGCTTGAAAATTATCCTTATGCCACTAATATTGACTTGATCTTATCTTTATATAGGGAATAATAATAACTATCTATCATGCCTTAACATCCCGACAGCTAACCTCATTTGCACACATTGGCAGGTTAGGAATTAGTGTACCTATGCCCGTGATGAAACTTTATAATAACGAAGATATTTTAATGTCGGCATTCATCTTCTAGGAGAAGAAAAACACGAAAACCTTTACCACGAGCGAATTTAGATTCGGTCCCGAGACCTCGACATGATAAGCGAGTGACTTACCACTGTGCTGTCGACCGATAATAGTTGATAAAAATTGTACTTTTATTTTGAAAATAGTATATTAAAAAACGATAAGGCACCATTTTGCCGCACGAAATCAGTTTAGAAAACGAGCCGCTTGCCGCTTGCGGCCGCTTGCGGCGAGTTTTCTAAATAGCGAGTGCTGCAAAAGGCCTTATGAAACGAGTTTTTTATACTATTTTTTCTATTTTGCGTTTTTTACATTCATAAATTGCTTAAATTGGAATTATTTAATTTGAAAGTTCAGAGTTTAATTTTTATATAAAGCATGCAGTTGGTCACATTGATACTTGACATTTTCAAATTTAAATCTTGCTATCCGCGAAGTATATTATATTACATATTATTTATTAATTTTCGTTAACATTACTTGATATTTCATTTAAAAATATAAATATGAGTGACATAGAAACATATATATGTTGTTGACAATTGTATACAATATACGTTGTTTGTATAAAATACGGATATATATCATATCTGTCAAATGTACATAAATTCTTAAAATCAAATGACAGCAATGATATTTATTTCTGTATTCGAACAACGCCAACATTGAAAAATGAAAAAAAGCGTATCGAAATGAAGCTCATTTCGATACTGTTTTGGGTTTCATAATGAGTTCATTTCGAACGCAAAATAGAAAAATTACTTTTTGCAATTAGGATTGCGAAGAGACTTATTAAAGCACTCAAAATGAGTGCTTTAATAGATCATTACAACTTGGCACATTCAGCGGATTCATTAGTAGTCTTCAGTAGTCATAGTGATAATTTAAGGTTATGATTAAACTGACAAGTCTTTCTCTGGAGACTGTGGCTAAGTAAAAACTCAAAAAGGTATAAAACCCCTTACCACAATTAATAATCGTATCATAAATACGTATTTCGACAACTAAGTTGTCATCATTAGTAGGTAAAACCACTAATCAAAGTGTCGCACCTGGGGAACAGTAAAGCTAACACATATAATAACGCAACAACTTTACACGGCGTCCAGGTACTCACTGAGTTGATAATAAAAATATAAGACTAGAAATTACAACAACTTACCTTTCTTAAGAAAACGGCAATAACATGTGTTTATTCTCTATTCGCAAGCCCTCAACCTTTCTACCTCTTTTCTAAGAATGAAAAAAGACAACTGTATGGTATCGGACCGTTGTTCGAGTTAGTCGTATTACGTTTGTTTTTAACGAAATGAATGCTTTCCTATTCGTCAAGATCTCTGGGATTGCTGATTGATGGTTTTACCTACTGATGATGACAACTTAGTTGTCGAAATACGTATTTAGGATACGATTAATAATTGCGGTAAGGGGTTATATACCTTTTTTAAGCTCTTACTATACATTGCTGAATCGCGTTCAGGATTTCATCACTCAAATGACTATTTTTAATTTTTATTCAATCTAGAAGACTAATTCATCGTAACAAATTGTATTTTTTCAAATTATGATATATGTGACTCAGATAAACGATTCGTTGCTGATGATGTAGACGTAAGTGCTGTCAATTGTTGGAATCTGATTGTGATTGTTGATTTTACTGAATTGTATTCGACATAGTTATCTTTATGATTTAGTACTTTCATTTATCGCTAGATGTTTCTATTTTCAAGGAACAAATCCGAATAGGCAAAGCAAGAAAAATCCCCAACCACATTATAAATTAATAAACTCTAAATACGTACTTCGGCAACTAAGTGACCATCTTCACTAGGACAATCTGAAAAATAGCGTTAAACGTATTGTCTTTGATTAAGGTATAACCTCTTAAGATACGGTCTTCATAAGGTCGCCAGATTGTTCTTCTGAAGATGGCAATTTAGTTGCCGAAATACAAATTTAGAGTTTGATTATTTTATATTGTGGTTAAGGATTTTTCTTGTTTCTGTCTCTTTAAGGGACAAATTAATAAGACCAATTGTTAAATATTAATTTTATCCCAGTTTACTTGAATAAATTCTAAATCCTTTGTAAAATAATCAATGTCAATATGTTCAGAAAGAAACAGTGAGACTGAAAGAAAGAATTTTGTCGTTGTGGTTATGTGTCTTAAATTATATGTATTTTCGTTTCGCTACTTATCAGCTTATACATCGATAACATTTCAGCTAAGTATGTTAATAAAAATTAAATGACGGGAGCTTTAATGGTAATTGTTTTAGAAAGCAGACATTCATCCATATGTTATAAATATCGTGGAGTTGATTATATTTTGAAAAATTGAAATGTTATTTGTTCTAGGCTTACAACAGCATTGGGTGATTAGTCAGTCAGATAATGGGGAATGCATCTGTCCAATCTGCAACAAGCAATACAAAAACAAAAACACTTTAAAATCACATATGATTCAAGACTGTCAAAAGAGGGAACTCCTGTCGTGTAGTATGTGCGATTATAAATGTAAAAGAAACTACCACCTAAAGGTACACATGAACGTTAGGCACGGTATCATATTTAAGTTGAAGCAGAGAAGATTTTACGGAAAATAATTTGTTTGCTACGTGGTTGCAAACGTCATGAGGAGACAAAGATTGATTTGGCGTTTACCATGTTAAAGGCAAAGTATTGGCAAGGCAGCTTAAATTGTTCTCTATAAAAACTATTAAAAAAATAGTATCTAAAGTATCTAACTTTGTCTATCTTATATGGCATCTATTTTAAAATATATTGTTGTTAAAATATTCGTAGTGTATTGACAAATTAAATATAATTATCCAGATTTATCTTATCTTATTAATACCTCATACATCGCGTAATTATTAATATTTACATCTGGAAAGATCCTTAATTGATTTAGTTTATGGTGTGATACGTATTTGGTTTAATATATTTGCTCTTTTTAGAAGGAATATTGTTAAGGATGTTTCTAAAAAAATTCGTGATCCCAAAAAGCAGATGTTAACAAATCTGCTACCATTTTTTTTATAAAGTATGCTAAAATTACTTATTATGCTTATATTATGGCCTATTTTTTATTTATTTTAAGGTACTTAAATAATTACAAGCCTCAAGTGTTTAACAAAATTTGAAACACTTCAAGACGAAATTTATTCAAAAAATTTCATCAATTATTACTTATTACTGAAGGCGTCGAAATTATACTAAATTAGTCACTTGGAGTTATAATTTAAGAGTTTTTTGCTGCCTTTGATATCCATTACCTTACCCTACCCCTACTTACTGTAAATATATTTGGTAGGTTAAGTACTGAGAAAATCATTGAAATAACGATGCTTTTCAAATAGTGAACTCTCCCATTAATTTTAGTAATCTGAGCGGAAAAATGATGCTTTCTCTCGTATTTCCTTTCGGAATGGGTGACATTTAAAATTTGTCAGAAACTATCTAACTACATGTCTAAAAAATGAATACTTTAAGGGTAATCGATTGTGATCCAAAACACACAATAAAGCACTTGCTTTGTTTTTACCACTTCATTAACTTGATCTAACCGCGGCACATATATGCCGTTGATTTCAGTTTTTCTCCTAAAAGAAATTCGTCTATCCGTGAAAAGGACCAGTACGACGTTTCGGTAAAATTTAATTTACTATCTTCAAGCGATGTTCTCTCGAATGCTATTCGTTTGACACCGTGTAACTTGTCCTTCCACTGGTATTTAGTATTTGTACGGTGCAAGCCACGGTCAGGATACAAAGTGTAATTGAATATATAGTCGAAGAGATACGACGATTTTTTTTCGCATGTGGCTCATTTTTAATTATTTAACGACACTACCTCCTCACTTCGAGAAGGTCCTATTTTGTCGCTGCTTGCTTTCTTTTCTTTCAGATATATATATATATATATATATATATATATATATATATATCAATTGATAAATTCTTGGAGTTTTTCGGCTTTTATATGAAATATTTACAAATATCAAATTAGTATGTAGTTGCGAAGTAAGTGTGAACCAAGGCCTATCGTGGCTTAAGTGGTAAACCAACGGTCCGGCAAACCGTAGACTTGCGTTCAAGTCCCAACGTAGACAAAATTTTTCAATTAAAAATTGATTTGCTTTGTAATTTGTAGACAGCAATGTTTACATTCACACTTACTTCGCAACTACATACTAATTTGATATTTGTAAATATTTCATATAAAAGCCGAAAAACTCTAAGAATTTATCAATTGATATATTTAATAAACGGGTAAGAAATTATCTAAACACATATATGTAATAAATTCTTGGAATTTTCAGCATTCATATTAAATATTTTAAAATTAGTATATTATTTTGTGAAGTAATTGTGAATGTAAACATTGCTGTCTACAAATTACAACGCAAATTATACGAAATTTTATTTAAAAAATTTTCATCCACCGTGGGACTTGAACCCAAGTCTACGGTTTGCCGAACCAACTGAGCCACGAGGACCTTGGTGTCAAGTCTATTGGAAATGTGATATAACGTACGGATGTTTATATTCAGATGTCAGTTTGAAAGTTTGAAATTGCTAATTTTTCATACTTAGCTATTAATATATAGAGATAATTTCTTAATTTTAATTAATCATCATTTTAATATATCATTTGATAAATTCTTGGAATTTTCGGCTTTGATATTAAATATTTTAAATATTTTCAAATTAGTATGTTATTTGCGAAGTAAGTATGAATGAAAAACTTTCGTCTACGCTGGGACTTGAACCCAAGTCTACGGTTTGCCGGACTGTCGCTCTAACCAACTGAGCCAACGTGGACGACGAAAATTTTTCAAATAAAATTTCGTATAATTTGCGTTATTTATAGACAGCAATATTTACATTCACACTTACTTCTCAAAATAACATACTAATTTGAAAATATTTAAATTATTTAATATGAAAACCGAAATTTCCAAGAATTTACCAAATGATATATTAAATATATATATATATATAACAATTGATAAATTATTAAGGCATATATATATATATATATATATATATATATATATATATATATATATATATGCCTTCACGGTTGTAAGACGGGTCTATGATCTTCCGGAAGTTGGGCGTGTTGATGAAGTGCTTTAAAGATTTCTTTGGGTGTCCTGACGTTTTGATGAACTCTTTTTCATCTTCTTTTGGGAGTAAAAATATAATGAGCCGCGCTACGATATGATCCCTTGTATAGCGGTTGATGATAATGGTAGCGACATATGTTAAATGTTAATTATCTGCTACTGTTATGCTGTAATTTCAATTCTGTTTCCAGGCATGCGCCTATCATAGTACAGCTCATTGTATTTCTAATCTCTGCGAAGAAGATGAAGAAGAGTTAGCCGAAGCTTCAGTATTGTCTTTCAACTAGATAAAACACCCGGAAGATCACAGATACGCAAAATTTGTTGCAACCATTCGGATTAGAACCAGCTCCAAACGCGTTTCAAGATTCGAGAGAAGATTGTAGCATACTTCTTGTCTTAGTCGTTGACGAGGCGGTGTTAATATTTTATTAGTGTGTTAATGTGATTCCCATATAAATCTTAGCATTATTTGGACAAAAGGTATAATCGTTGTTAATATATTATAATACGAATAATAAAGGGCTCAAGGCAATATCTTAGAGTACACCATATTTATTTCGCAATTAAAGATGACCCATCGTGTCTATTACAACTTGATATTTCTACTAACTGACGCTTCGCCTGATATAATTTAATCATTTGAATGCCGTCTCATTGAAAAACATATATTTTAAATTCAAATAGCTTGATATCAATTCTGAAATATATGTTATTAAGTGTCAGTTTTATAATGGTTTATTATTAAATTATGGGTTATTATTAAAATTGTTCCTACTGTGATAATTAGATGTTTAAAGGGTCGCATATTGTACGACTACTTCTAATTACATATTATTTTATCTAGTTTGTGACTTTTTATCAAGTTTTTGTATAAATAACTGTTTTATAATATATTTCTCAATTCACTTTGTATGTTTTAGAGACTGCCCAAATATGTCCAAAATGCAACAAACAATATAGAAATAGAAATTCATTAAAAACTCACATGATATTAGACTGTATCAGTAAAAAGAGGTTCAGTTGTAACTACTGTAATTATAAAACTAAAAGGAAGTACGATGTAGAGAAACATATTCGAAGGCAACATGGACAACAATGCGAATCTCAACAGGAAACGAATCCAGATGAAACTCTAAAAGTGAATTCTTAATAGAGTATTTGTGCTAACAATATTCATTGTATTATTTCAGATAATAAACGATTAAATTTGAATGCATTTCTATAATTCGGGTATACAAAATATAAAATTTTAGTTTGTGAAATGCAATCTAATGGTATAAGGTTTCTTTAAGCTAGAAAATTCTGGTCGATAAGTTTTTTATTTATTTTTTCTTATATGTTTATGTTGTTTATACAAAAGTATTTTTAATAATATAAAATATTATTAAAAATGGGGTGTGAAGAACACAATACAAGTTATATATTTGTGAATGTATCTCGCGTACCGACGATCCTGTAGAAAGGTGAAATACGTATCTACGTCTCTGGAGAGGAGATACATTCACAAATATATAACTTGTATTGTGTTCTTCACACCCCATTTTTAATAATATTTTATATTATTAAAAATACTTTTGTATTATACAAATTGGTGTGGTTGTTACCCACTCATGTATGTTTCAAATTATTTTGTTATATACGCATTCAGTTCGCCCGACAAGTAGTGAAGACACGATAATACAGTTTTTTATAGATATGGTTGTTACCGTCTATAGAAACACGTTGCTTAGTTCGGCAGTTATTATGTAGACAGCGCTGAACATTCTTTCACGCTCTGTCTTAATAATTTCTGGTTGATAGCAAGGTAGTTATGTTTGGTTGAATGTATCTCTTCTCCAGCAGGGGCGTACTACTGACGATCCTGTAGAAAGGTGAAATACGTATCTGCGTCTCTGGAGAGGAGATACATTCACAAATATATAACTTGTATTGTGTTCTTCACACCCCATTTTTAATAATATTTTATATTATTAAAAATACTTTTGTATTATACAAATTGGTGTGGTTGTTACCCACTCATGTATGTTTCAAATTATTTTGTTATGTTGTTTATGTCATACATTTGGAAAGAGATTTTTGACTTTGAATGTAATTCGTTCGGATCCCTTTTAATCCCCCATGGTGTTTGCCTTTCATGTAGCACTTTTGATAAACATTGTGTTTAAAAATTTGTTTTACTTAATTGTAGCAACTTAGCGAATATAGAAGTAGATTTATTTTGGTCGTGCTAAATTTACGAACTCCAGTTTATTAGGACTCAAATATTATACTTCAAGCATATTACGTATTATAATAGTACATTGTTCTCTCCGATATCGTTGTGGAAAGAGAGTCTAAACTGTGATACTTGGATATACTGGCACACTATAGCTCTGGATAGTAAAAGTTTATGAAGCACATAAAATATACATTTTTTTTCGTTCGATGAGTGAATATGTAAACCAGTATTTGCTTCTGGAACTGTTACCTTCTTGGCCGATGTTTCGTTCATTGTTGCAACGTCTTCAGGGCTGCTACTATCCCCCTTACAATAATAGACGAGGCGTCGGCCAAAAAGCGAGCAGTAGCAAGGATGCGGTTCCGGCTCGGAATTCTAAAAGCAATCATGAACATCGACCACGGAAATCTACAACCCATATTAATCAGTATTATTTTTGTTTAAATAGCGATACACCTGGGTTTCATGTATTATTACAAATTTGTCTATAAAATTTCAATGAACAGTTTCTTATTTTTCAATTCGGATTTAATCATATGTTCAATACGTTGATACGTTGATACGGTGATAGAAGATTTAGTAAACTTTTCCGGCTAGGTAACCTTCCTTTACCGTAGTGCTTCCAAAATGAACGAAATGATTCATTGTCTGCTGACTTAAACGGTACATTAATGAATACAAAAGTTACACATAAATGAAACAAAAATGTCTCGCCACTTTTTTTTACGATTATGCAATACACTATTTACTTGTATTTCACAGTGAAAATTCCGGTATAAGACGCACAAAATGTTTTTGTTCTAGAAAGGTTTGAAAGTATTTTGGAGAAAGATTCAGATTTTGCCACATTAAAACGAACTTGGGAAGGTGCATCAACAGAACCGTTAAGTTGTTTGAAAGATTATTTTCAAAATTATTCAAATATAAGAGTAGATGTAGAATGCTTCTTTTCTGCATATAAGCACGTTTTTTTCCGGAACAACGCAATCGATTTGCGAAAATTCTGTGGAAACACGTGTGTGTGAGAAGTATTATTTTTTACAATCAAATGGCATGTTCTTTCAACTGCTTTTTGACAATATATGAAATTATGCACATTTCTTCCATTGGTATATTCAAAAATTACATTATTAAAGCAAAAAAAAATAATTGCATTTTAATGTATTGAAACGCAGTTTTTCTCTTCAGAAATATATAAATATGACAGTAAGATACTGTCATTTTTTATAATTTAAAATTCTTTGAAAAGGCAGTAATTTCCAAAACATGTAAGAATTAAATTATTTTAAAAATATATTTATACATATTGAAGTAAAACAGACCTTAAATCGCCGACTAACTAAATTTCCTGTATATATATATATATATATATATATATATATATATATATATATATATAATTCTATTTTTTTCTTAGCCGTTCGCTTAAATATAAAAGGTTGATTTTTCTTGAAATTCCGCTTATTTATAAATTATTCTTTAATTAAAAAACTTATTTTAGCGTTTCGACATTTATTGTCTTCTTCGTAAATATATTGATTTGGATACTAGGTGTATGAACAAAAATTAAAAATATGGTAATTATATACGTTGTATGGTACTTACAATTGAATGCATTTTCTACTGTTTTAGTAATTATAAAATGTACACTGAGTTTTACACATATTGACTTACCACTTACATACTAAGGAGGTTAATTAAACTTTAAAACTACCAGCTTGAGAAAAAAGAAAAAAAAACGACGTAAACTGTCGTAATGAAATTGATAATTTGTCTAAATAATATTTTTCTATATTATAAATAAAGATCATTCTAATTTCAATATCAACACTCAACTCAACTCAACAAGAAAGAAATCAGAGAAATAGAAGAACAAAGTGGCTTTAGACCGGGAAGATCCTGTACGGACAATATATTCACCCTAAGACATCTAGCAGAAAAGAGCATAATAAAAGATAGAGAACTCCATATTACATTCATAGATCTAAAAAAGGCATTTGATTCCGTCCCTCTTCAGAAATTATGGATTACAATGGAAGACCAAGGCATAAATAAAGAGTATATAAACGCAATAAAAATCCTCTACAGAGAAAATCAAGCCGTGGTCAAAGTCGGAAAACAGACATCTGCACCCTTCCAACCAACAAAAGGCGTGAAACAGGGTTGCTGCTTGTCCCCTACCCTTTTCAAAATCTACTTAGGAGCGGCTCTAAAGCATTGGAGTAGGAAATGCAGCCCCATGGGGATACATCTGGAAAGTAGCCGTCTACACACAATTCTCTTCGCAGACGACCAAGTAGTAATTGCTGAAGACCAACAAGACATGGAATATATGCTTACTAGACTCATAGAAGAATACAATAAATGGGGCTTAGAAATAAATATGGAAAAAACCCAGTATATGGTTATAGGAGGAAGGGGGCAAGATTTGGAATTGGAAAGTGGAGTAATAAAACATGTAAAGAAGTATGAATATCTTGGGGCCACCTTCTGCGAAGATGGAAAGGATGAGAAGGACATATTGAAGAAAATAGGTAGAGGAAAGAATATGACTAGAGCACTGCATTCGATCCTGTGGAATAATAACTTGACAAAAAAAACAAAAAAAAATATATATCAAACACTAATTGAACCAGTTATGACGTATGGGTCGGAGGTGTGGGTCATGAATAAAAACATCAATCAGAAAATACTTTCAGCAGAGATGTCTTATTGGAGACGATGCTGTAGTTTAACTTTATTCGACCACGTTAGGAATGAGAACATTAGAGAAAGAATGAGGGCTACAGATACTATCTTGGACACAATAAATGAAAAACAGCTAAAGTGGTACGGCCACCTGCGTCGCATGAGTGACGAAAGGATTCCCAGAAAAGTATGGGAATGGATTCCTCCACGAAGAAACAAACGGGGAAGACCGCGGAAACGATGGGCACAAAATATACACAAAGAGATGAAAGAACGAGATCTGCAGGAGGGAGACTGGAGTGATAAGGAGCGTTGGCGCTTAGGATGCGAGAAGCGGCTTTGAAGCTGCAAAGCCTCGCTATATATATATAACACTCAACTATGTATTTTAAAGACACTCGTATGATTTTAAAAATATGAGAGTACATGGAAATATAAAATAACACATTTGGTGTGTAATTTTATATTTCCTTTTACCCCGGCATGTGATCTCATATTTTTAATATCATACGAGTGGCTTTAAAATAGTTGAGTGCTGATATTGAAATTAAAATGATCTTTATTTATAATATAGAAAAATATAATTTAGACAAACTTTCAATTTCATTACTTCATTTTCTTGTTTTTTAATGTGAATTAATTCTAATACTGATCAATTTTTGTAATTTTTCTCTACTTGGAGTATTTTAACACCCTTGTGCTTGAAGATGTGACTATGTTTGTTTTCGTGTTTTTTTAGGGCTTTGATAGTTTTTGCATATTTATGATCATTAATGCAAAGAACATCAGACCCTTTATAATTACTAAAAGAAAACAAACAATAAATGTCGAAACATTAAAGTAAGTTTTTTATTTAAAGAATAATTTATCAATAAGACGAATTACAAGAAAAATTAACCTTTTGTATATATATATATATATATATATATATATATATATATATACCGATAGGTCCAACCCGCTACGGGCCATACGCAACAATATACGTATGGAACGTAATGCGATGTGGCAACGTAAGTCCGATGATCGAGAGCAATAGATTGCCCATCATTCGTATCTATCTGTGCAAACGTTAAGGTAGTTGCTAGTTATCATGTCAGTGTATACAACCGCAGAGAAGGTACAAATAGTTTTGTGGTATCTTGCCGGCAATTCCTTTCGAACAACCGCTGATTTATTTGCTGTAGAGTACTTAAATCGGCCTATTCCTTCGCATTCGACGATTGAAAGGATCGTAAATGCGTTTAGGAAATATGGCTGTGTCGTCGGAAATTGCCGCAAATGCCAACAAATTGACGAACAGCCTCATATCCCTCTAATACCTGTCGATCGGGAGGAGAGAGACGTGAGGGTTTGTTCGATAGTTGAAATGGGCGACCTTAAGTGTACACGGCAAATTGCAGACGAAATCGGTGTTAGTAGAACTACAGTAAAGCGGATTCTAAAACGCAACAAATATAAAAGTTACAAAGTTCGAAAGTGCCAGGAGATTTTTCCCGAGGACAATTTTGCAAGAATGGAGTTTTGTGAGTCCGTGATGGAAAAGGCTAACGGGGACGAATATTTTATAAAAAATATTCTGTTTACCGACGAGTCTTCTTTTCCACGTCATGGCAAGCATAATCCCTCAGTCGTGCGATATTGGTCTCGAGAAAATAAACATCTAGCTCGTAGTGTTAAAACTCAATACCCCGAAAAACTTAACGTTTGGGCGGGTATCTTGGGTGATAACATTATAGGGCCATTTGTTATCGACGGCAATTTGAATGCAGTAAAATATTTAGATTTGCTGCGAACACGAATTATTCCTGCTGTCTGTCAACTAAACGTCGATTTTGATGCAATTTGGTTTATGCAAGATGGTTGTCCCGCGCATAACAGCAGATTAGCAAGAGAGTTTTTACAAAACACTTTTCCAAATTGTGTTATTTCCGGGAGGGGTACGATAATATGGCCACCTCGATCCCCCGACCTCAATCCCTGCGATTTTTTTCTGTGGGGTCATGTCAAAGAAAATCTTTACGATCTTCTAACAATACCGAACTTGCAACAGTTGCAAGTTCAACTGTTTAGAATTTTTGAGACAAGAACCCCTAGAAATCTCGAGGGGGTGAGGCGGGAGTTTTACAATAGGCTCGGCTATTGTTTGGGGGGAGAGGGCGGTATTTTCGAATCCTATATTTAGTGACTTTCTTAGAATTAAAATTTATTTTGCAGACTTATTGATTTTTTTACTTTTATCTTTTAGAAAACGTTATTGTTTTTTTATTACTTAAAATTACTTTTCCGTAGCAGCTAAGAATACAATAATAATAACTTGGAGATATAACGACCTTATTATATCTGAAATAAATGGGCAAATTACGTATACAGAACGAATATGCAAACGACTATATCCTTGCGCGGTTTAAGTCTTACTAAATTCATAACTCTGCAATGTATGGTAATGTAAGCTACAGCGCGTAGAGGGGATTCGCTGTTGCCACTTATTGCCGGGTATGGCCCGTTGAGAGCTGGTCCTATGTGTATATGTATGTATGTATCTATGTATGTATGTACAGGTAACTGTAGAGAATTAAAGATTAGAATGTATACGAAAATAAAAATATATGTCATGAAATAACAGATAGTTAGACGTTAATAACATTTTAGGTAATCAAGTAAGTATAAATATTAATTTTTAATACTGGTCTATAAGATTTTAATCCTTATCATTTCAGTTTTTATCAATAATCGAACAAAAACATAGCCTTTCCAATTTGCCATTAATCAATGATTCTTTGAATTAACATCTTATAAGAGAACTGAAAATTTTGCAGCAGATAATCAAGACAATACTTTCGATTAACAGGTATAATATAATTCAAGCCAACTGTGTATAAAATCACAATTGTTTCCACACCGTAAGTTGTTTTGTGAAAAAGAAAACAAGCGATTTGTTATTGTTATTTATACAATTATCGTTATATGCAACGATACTACAAAGAATAACGTGTGTATATATTTTTCTTTCTGTTTTAGAGAAACCCGAAATATGTCCAAGATGCAACAAATACTACAGAAACAAAAATTCATTAACAACCCACTTGATATTAGATTGCATTAGCACAAAAAGATTCAGTTGCAATTATTGTGATTACAAAGCTAAAAGAAAGTATAATGTAGAACAGCATATTCGAATGCGCCACAGACAGCAATTCGAAACTCAACCAGCAGAATTCACAGATGAAATGAATTTTAAATGGAATCAATTAAAATTGCATGATACTTCGGCTAAATAAAGTGCAAGAAAGGGGAATTCAAGAATGCCATTGCAATTCATAAATAATCTTTAGCAATATCGTTCACATTTTATATTTTCAATTCTGAATGATACAAATATAATCTTGCAGACGGTTCTTGGTAAACCATGTATTTTATGTGATTTTTTCCGTAGAAAGGTAGTTTATAGTATTGACATAAACCAAGTATTGTTACTTTTACAATTCTATTTTATAAAGCATTTAATATATAAAATGTTTAAAGATTGGTGTTCATAATACATATTTATATTTTGCGTCCCATTAAAGAAATGAATTATGAAAAAAAAAGATAAAAGAAAATGACAATATTGGCCTTGGGTACACAGAAATACACACACGTTGTATAAACCAGTATTCTATTAAACTCAGGCATTTAACAGGATGATTGGAAGAAAAAGACAACTTATGAAAAATGCAAAGATTCAAAGTAACAATCCACTTGTTTCCCTTAATCAGAACACGTTAGTAAGAAGACGTAAATGTGTAAATCATATCTAACACACACAAATGATCGAAACTGACTGAAACAATTGTTTCGCTACTTAACGCTATCCCTACTCTTTATAGTTCGCATTTCTTGAAATGCAGTGGCGGGACAAATATTTTATAAACATCTTTGTCATTTTTCTCTCGCATCTGCGAGGAAATTTTCATCTTTCCATTTTTCATACGTTGTTTCAAGGCCACCCGGTATATTATTGACTATAAGTTTGTTTGGTACGATGGAAAAACTAGAAGAATACTCGTATTTATGCAAAGCGATACATATTGTATATTTGTATTAGTAAACTTTACGTCTTAGTTGTATTGATTTAGTTTTACTTAATTTGATTCGCCACGTTTTTGTCCAGTTTTAGATATTATTGACAGCAGCTTGTATGTAGTCTTTGGTAGCGTCACCATTACGTTTTCTTACTAGGAGTGACAATATTATCAGCAAAATTGTCTATGATATCATTTCTAAATGTAGGAATATCACAAGATACATTGTTTGCTTTTCTGGGTGCTTCGGGATTCGGCTTATTGGACTTTGTATTTTGTGTGTCTTTTATGTTGGCCTAGACAATCTACGAAGGCACCTCACACTTATTTTTTGTGTTATTGAAGGATTAGAAGTTGCACTTAAATGAAAAGCGATTGCAATTTAGAACTTAGAAATAATTTATTTTCAGAAGTACCTTATTAACTATAACTTCAATTTGTTTGTGTATCACGACCGGCGATTAGTTTGTAGTTAAAGGGATTTCTGGTCTTGAGAGAATCTTCTTGTTACGTTGTTATTGATGATCTCTAATTGGCTTTCATTAATAATAATTCGAGTTTTGCACTTTGTCAGGAATGCAATAATATATTTATATTGTGGAACAATCGGTCGAACTCAATAGCGGGTGCGTACGATAGTCTGATTCGATGTATTCAACAGTGCAGGCGAATGTATTACGCAGCGTGGTAATGCCGAACGAACGACGCTCTATATTACCGCTCGGGCCTAACTACTTTCACTACTGCTATTCGCATCGGGCGGTTGTTCCTACGATACATTCCTGCATTCCGTACAAAGTGCACAGCTCTAATAATAATGCAAGTAACCAAAATTTACGTCTCCTTTAACCAATATTGAATAATTAAGAAGCGTGGGCCGTAAGGGCTGCACGACTATGTAATGATTTCTGGTTAATACTACAGTAATCGTCGTAAAGTTTAACAATCTAAATTTAATTAACTATGCATTTACTACTGGCTGTCGATGTACGATCTGGAATTGTATTGTTATTCCTATAATTTATTGAGAGAAAGAAAATAAATTCATGCCGTCAGGTAAATTGCTACACTTACAAACAATGGCTTAAACCAATTTACTATTAAATGAAATATATAAACTAGGATCTTACAGTCTGATAAATTTAGAAATATAGGGCTTAATTTTATGATCGTAATGCCTTGACTTATGTATTGCCCTTTTCAATGAACAAGAACATAACATTCTGATATATAAATACTGAACGATTTACGCTGGATTTTTCACTTTTTTGTTTTTGTTGAAAATAATACTCGCATGTAAATAGGTATACGGATTTATTTATTACGAGATTAATACACTCGATACATAACAATTGCTAAGTTAATTTCTCGTTTTTGCGTTAAAGACCAAGACATGTTATGTCTTGCCCTGGTGAACTTCTCGAATACACTCCTTTTTCTTACCTTACTTTGTCTGGGCGAAAAAATGGTCCCCACCCTTATCAAAGGGGGTTGGTGTAAGTAACGTTCATAGTAGATATTGCAACAATATCTCTCAGATGAATTGACTACGTATTTTTTGGCATTTCCAAACTTTAAACTGAGAACAAATAATTATTGCAATATCTTTACAAGGCATAATAAAATGACCGTAATAAAAATGTATCGATACAACAATTTCTCTTATGACCCATGGCTATAAACGGATCGGACCTTTCAAAGCAAGCTACACAAATTCCCATCTGCTAAACTTAGGGGATAATTACCTTTGAAGGCCTTGCAGTATAAAGGCTGTAATACAAATGTTAACGAGATTTGCATATCTTATTCTAAAATAATTCTAGTTAAAAACCTTTGTGCACATTATATGGATATGTATGCGAATATACAGGTGCGTCCAAAAGCAAACATACATTAAATCACATGATATTAATAAGGAAACTAAAGGTAAAAAATAAGATTATATAAGATTATTATAAATATTTCCGGGAAACCGGAACAAATACTTTAATTAGACAACCTGCGGTGAAGGTCTAGAGAAATGCAAACAGTGATGCCAACATGAAAACCAGAGAAGTATTAAGTATTATTTTTTATTCTATAGGACTAACACAAATGTTCCTGATATTTATTTTGATAATATGGAAACTGCATAAAGTTTATTTTAAAATTTTATTTTTTCGTATGTATGGTAATTGACTCCGTTCCAAAAATTTGACAACTTGGAGATATAACGACCTTATTATATCTGAAACAAATGGGCAAATTACGTATACAGAACGAATACGCAAACGACTATATCCTTGCGCGGTTTAAGTCTTACTAAATTCATAACTCTGCAATGTATGGTAATGTAAGCTTCCGCGCGTAGAGGGGATACGCTGTTGCCACTTATTGCCACTTATTAATATTGACTAGCAATAGTTTCTCAAGGTTTTCTTCTGTCAATTTTGTTCTCTTTGAATTAAGTACATCCTTATAAATAGAAAACGTCCTTTCTACATCGCAACTGGTTATAGGTGCATACTGGAAATATTCTTTTATTTCTTCATATTTAGCTGTTAGATTTTGTGGAATTGTCTCCATACATAATTGCTGCAATGTAATTAAATCTGGATTTCTATTAGGAATTGCTTCAAACTTTTGCCGAAGGCCACATCCGAAGTCACTTGGAATACTTTTCAAATTATTAACAGCCACATCTAATGTTGTTAATCCGTCATTTAATTTGAGATTTCGATTTTCAAAATAAGTGATTAGTTTTGGCAAATTTCCAAAGTGTTCGTGAAGAACGTACAACTGCTTTTTTAAATTTGGGATTTGTGTGAGCTCCTTGCACTCACCAATACTTCTAGCATCCTCCTTTAGCAGTGTTACGAAATGTTTTAGACTATCGAAATTCTCAGCATAATAACTAGTAGCTTCCAGCCATGTTCCCCATCTAGTTATTACTGGAGTGGGAGGCAGTGACAGAGATGGAAATTTTTCCCTGAAAAGAGCTACTCTCAATGGTGCTTTTCTGAAAACTTTTTTAAAAGCTGACACAAGTCTCTCAACTTCCGGAAAAGTGTCTCTGATATATTCACAGATTCTGTGGAGAGCATGTGCTACTCAAGTAATATGCAGCCTATTAGGATATGTTTTCTTCAATAGTCTGCCTGTTTTTAACATATACGCAGCCCTATCACTGACAAATAAAAGTATTTTTTCTTTGTACGTGGTGTCCGAATGAAGCATTTTTTGCATATTCTCCTTAATGGTTTCAGCAACTGTTTCCGCATCAACTCTATTTATAACACTTGTTGCTATTACATATGAGTTATAGGGAATAGTTGGATGTAGTACACCAGCTACAACATTTACCACACAGCGTCCTAACATATCCACCGTTTCGTCGGCGCTTATCCATATGTATTGATTTAAAAGATGGCTTCTAATGCGTTCTACTGTTCTCGTATAGCACCTAGAAACATAATATTTACGTAAAGTTGATTCATCAGGAACATTTCGACCAGTATATTTTTTCAGAAATTTCTTCAAAATTGGATTGTTCAATTTAAATAATGGAATATTAGCTGCCATAAAAGTTTCACAGAGTTCTTCGTTAAAATTGTCAGATTCCAACGGGCTCAATTTTTTTTCGTGCTTTAACGATCCTACGTGACGTTTTACGGTTGATTTATTGCAATTTTTCAATAACGTTTCACACACTTCACAATAAATTTCGGAATCGCTTGCAATGTACATACAATCAGTATGGCCCTCAATCCAACTCGCCATTGTTTCTCGACGCTCTTCCATTGTCTGAAAAAGTAAGAATATTCTAGATCCAAATAAACGAAATTAAATAACGAAATTTTGTGCACACTTACGTGAAAATAATTGGAAGATGTTGCTTAAATGAAAAGAAAAGGAATGTACGTGCTATTTCTCTTACGAAATACGATAAACTTATTTATTTTATCTACGTACACGACACCACTCAAAACACTATATTCTCCGAATACAATAGCTGACTTGTCCATTGTTATCGCTGCGAGACCAGGTGGCCGAGTAAGTCAAACAAATACTTCATTGAATTACGCCGGGATGTACTGAGCGACGTTATACACAATTCCAATTGCCGGTTGCGTTTTATGTAAATTGCATCCGTTCTCTAATTATTACATTTAAATGCTAAACTTGAAATATATATTCTATTTTTTGCTACATTTTACATATTTTACCTTTATCTATAGATTTTATTTTATCTAACTGTCGCGACCTGTTACTTTATTAATACTTTTTCAATATTTATGTAGACATTACACATGACTAAAGACCACCATTCTTGGTTGACTGGACAAGCGAGAGATTCGGGAGACTCACATTACCAGCGCTTTGCGTGCCATATTTAGTACATGTATACATGAACAGCTATCATAGTGTGAAGTTGTATAAACGTATTTACGAATACGCGTGGGTATAATTCGAACGGAAAGCATTTTTCTAAATAAAGTTTTAACTTTCATTTCAGTAAAGCCAATGCAGTAACACCACTGATAGTCTACCTAGGTGCCGGTCACCCATCATTTATGCATTGGTTTTCAAAAGTACTTTAATATACTTTGATATCCTAGCTCACTTTTTTAGCTAATTTTATTTTTTGTTTTATTTTGTACTTTTTTCCGGTCTAGAATCTGAATTGATTAAACGATTAACGAACAGCATACACCGTTTTTTGTTTGTCTGCTTTTGTTATGTTTAGTTCTTTTAAAATAATTAGACAACAATTATTTCTATTTATACCTACAAATCTACACATAAAATTAGTTTATAGTACATTTTTGTTAATCGATCTATATTGCAGGAATTTTCGATTACGAAAATCTGATATGTCCAGTGTGTAAAAAACAATATAAAAACAGAAACACTCTAAAAGCACACATAAAACTGGATTGTAACTACGGAAAGTGGTTCAGTTGTGCCTATTGTTTGCACAGATCTAAGAGGAATTACGATTTGCAAGTTCACATGCAAGTTAAACATGGACTGACGTTGCCTACTAGGCGAAGACGAAGCAAATTTGATCGTACGGCTACCGTTTCAGATGCAGAGAAAAAAAATTGTGAAGGAAGTTAACTAGTTTAGTATGAATTATGTTAAAATTAAATAATTAAATATAATATTGAGACTATAGAATAGTATATTAAAGAGCAAGTGTCATAAGACAGGTATTATGGCAGGAGCCCAACTTTAGGACGCAATAAACAAAACAAAGAAAGTCCTAAATGACAAAGTGCGATAAGTGTCTCATGACACAAGTTCTTGATGTTATTTTTTTCTAATTTCCCTCTTTCATGACCTCTTTTAAATGAATAATAGTGTCTTTGGAAATTTTCGTGGTGCATAATGACATTTAAAATCAATTTACAGCTCAAAAAATATACAAAATCCCTTACCACAATTAATAATCGCATCCTAAATACGTATTTCGACAACTAAGTTGTCATCATCAGTGGGTAAAACTTCTAATCAAAGTGTTGAGCATGGGGTAAAGCTATCACATAGAATCGCGCATAACTTTACTGGCATCCGCGTATACACTGAACATAAAACGAATACACAAACTAAAATTACGTAAACTTACCCTTCTTAATAAAACAGTAACACCATGTGTTTACTCTCATGGCCTCAACTTTTTCTACCTACTTTTCTAAGAACGAATAAAGACAACTGTATGGGATAGGACCGTTGTCCAAGTTAAACGTATTAATATTTGTTTTTAACGATGTGAATGCTTTCGTATGCGTCGAGGTCTTTGGGGTTGTTGATGTTTTTGGCAAGTTTTAACCCTTTTATCGTGACGTTGTGATTTGTGTCCAGTACATAGTTAACGATGCTCGATTTTTCTGGTCTACTAAATTTAGTATGTGATATAATGTTCTTTAAAACGTGCTATTATTGAGCGTTTTGTTTGACCTATATATTTTAAATTACAATCGCCACAATTAATTTCGTATATACCTGATTTCAAATTCAAATTAACTTATCTCCGGTATTGTTTAGGAGACTTTCGATGGTGTTTTCGGACCGAAAAGCAACTTGGAGACTTTGTTCTTTAGCAACTCTATTAATGTTCAATTTAAAAATTGAATTTATCAATTTTCTAATGATTATTTTGTTTGTATTAAATTGAATGCAAAGTATTTGAGAATTTTTCATGTAGCGTACCTGGAATTAGAAAAATTCCTCAGACCACTGTAAATAATTTACTTCCCATTAAATCTCGTATCAAGTGCAAAAAGCAGTTTATGAAATTTGAATGATTCGAAGAAAAAACCTTTATATTGTGTCAGAAAGGATCTTATAATTGTATATTTTCAGTTACAATATTCCAGATATACTTTCTACTTTATGAAGAGTTTATTTATGATTATTTAATGTTTAATTGATTATCTTTAGATTTGACAAGTCAATCAATCTTTTTTCCTACGACCCTATAAGAAAGATGTCAATTTCAGACAATTGAGTAGGCATGAAAGTTGACAATTTCATTTATCTGTCAAAAACCCGTATGTTATTTATTATAACACATGGTTGTAATGCAATAATTTACTTTTATCAAGTAGGTATGTTGCTATTTTGTTTATCTGAAACGAGCACTAAGAAGAAATAGAAACGTCAAAGATTTTCGGGCAAATTATGAGCTACAAACGGATTTTTGATAGCTTATAACACTTTCCAAGGGTTTTTTTTTGTTATATGTATTATTATTGACTTTGTAGAAAACGATGGATATAGACAACGACTCGTTTATAGATATGAAATGTATATCACCAAGTACCTTTGTACTTGAAGACGCAAAAAACAATTCTCCTAACCTAATACCACCTAAATGCAGGGACAGGTACGAGTTTTCTTACAAACAATTTATGGATTGGCAAAATAAAAAAAAAATTTCAGTGTCTTAGGAAAAATACTGTACAAAACTCGCTGGAAAGTGTCTATCGCTTGTTCGTGAGCATTCCGTGAAGATTCTAACTCACTTTCCATTCCCTTTATGTAATATACTATTATCAAATTATTATTAGGCATTCCGTGCTTCAATGTTCAATAAGAATGCGAGAATTCTCGTGTGAAGTGTTTCAGTTTGTAAGAACTAATAATACTGTGAGTTTATACTATTTTTCAACGAAATTCGAACTTATATCTTCAAATAAATGGCTAAGGGCGCTAACAACTGTTGTTTTGTGGCAGTATAAGTAGATTGACATCAAAAAGGTATAGAATCCCTTATCACACTATTTGGATCCTATATATGTATTTACACAACTGAAGATGACAACTAAGTTGTTATCTTCAGTAGAAAATAATAAGAGTGTTGAAAATGGGCTAACACACAAAGATTGTTAAACAATACGTAGACATTGAGTTATAGTTGGACCGATCCGAATTGATGGAGACTTTCGCTTGATAGCTGAAACAAACAGAAACAAGAAAAAATGCCTAACCATAATATAAATTAGTTAATTAAGGTACAACTTTTGAAGATATGCTCTTCACTAAATCGCCAATGGAATCGTTATGAATAAGCATGGGAGATCTGATTAAAGTAAGAAAACAATAGCGAGATGGGAGATCTTACTAAAATGTCCTTCAATAATCACTATAAAAAGTACATGTAGTTCTGGAACTTATTTTAGGCACTTTAAAATTTAGTTTGCTTAGAAGTTGTAGACAATCAATTCTATTATTTGCTAGAGAAATAATAAATTTCAATAAAATTGTCATCTTGTATGTAGTGGCATTGTAGTGATTTTTTTAGCAGCAAACGATGACTGTAAGTCCTTTCAGAATAATAACCCTCAATATAGAATGAATGAAAATTTTAAAAACTTTCTTTTAATAAAGCTCTTACCACAATTAATAATCGTATTCTAAATACGTATTTCGACAAATAAATTGTTATCATTTGTAGGTAAGACCACTAATCAAAGTGTAGAACATGGGGCACGGTAAAACTAACAAAAAGAACTGCGCACTACTACTACAAAACGACTACAAAACGTCCACGTCCATAATACACTCACCTTTTTTGAGTTTTTACTTAACCACAATAACCAAACTAAAATACCAAATTCGAGTCTAGATCTAACTGGAATTAAATAAAGTAATTAAGGTAAAAGTGTTTTGAAAATCTCAAAAATTTCGGTAAAGAAACCGTATATTTTAAAAACAGCTGTTAACTACTTCATAAATGTGGTTACTAGAGGAAAGTTTTGGGTCAAACAGAATACCTAAATCTTTAATTGACAAAGAAATTTCTAAAATGCATGCATTGGAAAAGCTGATAGTAATATGCAATAGCATGACATTCTCTTGTATGTATAACAACCGTACATTTCAAAATATTCAGATTTAGTCTTGTTGCTGGTGCAACAATCAGATATCTTACTAAGATTGTTTTGTAACAACAAGCAATCTTGTACAGAGGTAATGGTTGAAAATAGTTTTAAGTCACCAGCGAACATGAATCTCGCACAATTCAAAATATTTAAAATGTCATGTATAATGATTAATGTGAGATTAATGAGACACATGTTCAAACTTCATTATATCAAATTGAAAACGCAATATTGTTTAGTTTCAACAAATATATTATATTGTGCACACACTACATATATGTTGCACCACACTGTGGCTTCACCAAGTGGATAAATATATACAGCATATGTAGCATCTTTTGTATTTTGCTATTCTGTTTGGAAGGTTTTTCCTGTCTGATCTATATACACTTTTTTACAGTCTTCATATATCAACGTGTATACCTCTGAGTTTGATCTACTGTCCGTTCTATCTTTATTGTTTGTTATTGCTTTTTGTAAGGAATTATTTGTTTTAAACGAAATGGTCTCGTTTTCACTTGTTTTGATTATGTTCGCTATATTTTTTGAAACTTTATCTATATAAGTAATGGAATTACAATTATAGTTTCTATTGTCTTTTACGCCGAGATAAATTAGGGATCGGGCTTTTGACCATTAAGTTTGACCATTAACTATATCGTAAAACCATTATTTATCGCTGTAAGTATATATTCCATTTAACTCTAAATCATAGTTTTGTTTATTCATGGGAACGTTAACTAATCTATAAAACATTGATTGATAAGCTGATAATTAATTTTTGTGTTATGGGATGAAAAGAACGTGCTTGTATAGTTGTATCTGTGTGTGTCTAGGTTTGTTATATATCGAAAATTCATGTTTATTAGTTTTATGATTTATTGTTAGATCTAAAAAATTAATGGTCTTATTTTCTTCTATTTCAATTATAAATTGAACCTTTGGATGAACCGTGAAATAAAATTATGTAAATTGTATAATTGGCTCTCTGTACCATTAAAGCAAATTAGTATGTCATTTCAGGAATTGCATTTATTGGGTTAACTATTTCGTATTGCCAAAAATATGATCACGATATTTTACACAGAACTGTCTACCAACTAAGTAAAATTTAAAAAAATGAAGGTATACCAGAATTGAGACTAGAAAACTCATAATTTCTCTGCATTTGTAGAACTAAAAATGTTTGTTTGTCTACGATTTGGTGCGCTAATATCGAAACATTTTGTAAATACTCGAAAATGCTTTTGTTCCTCAGAATTTCGTATGCTTTTCTTAACACCACCCACCCTAGCCAAACTCTCCTATCCAGTCCTGCTATTCGATTGTTTTTATTAAACTTAATTGTTAATGATTTTCTCATTCCAGCTTTTAATCATTTACTGCTAATTCCTCTATATTTTCCGTATTAAATATTTATCTTTTGGTTTATTTTCAGTATATAACACTAAATTACGAACTATGTCTGGAAGGTAGAAATTTCAGGGAATATTATAACCTTGTTTTTTAATATATATCTGAAGCTATAATCTGGTATACTGTAATCGACAAATTTCAATTTCTGGTACGAAAGTAGAAGAGGAAAAGAGCGCGACAGAGAAAAGTAAAGAAAGACATATAGCGAGGTTGCCAATTAATGTATGCATAAGTACGATAATGTTCAGTCAGATTATAGCTAGTCAGTAAGTCTATTGCTTTAGAGGGTTGTAGAACGCACCTTAGAAATACGTATAAAATTTCGCCACGAATATTTACAGAATAATATTTATTTCATGATGTATTACTTTTATGAGGACGTACAACAAAGCTTATATTTTCCGCGTATAAATAAAATGAAATGAAATATTAATTCTAAATTATGTCAAAAAATAAATATGACTCTTATGAAAGTAAAATAAATTAACTCTTCTCCGATAATAATAAAAAATAAATATTCTAAATTAAAGGTTCAAATAATCCACCACATTGTTCTTGGCAGTATGCCAACCTATAATAAAATTCTTGGCGGACATTACTGACATGTTCTTATATAAAGAACCGACAATTGAATTATTTTAAATACCAGCCCATATATTTAATTTTTGTGGATATCGGGTATGTACAGGTACATTCAGGTGTCTACCGGCGTAATACCATTTTATGATTTGTGTCTTTTCTTGAGTTGTAAAACATGCATGTTGAAATCGACTATTAATATACGCAGGTAGAGAAATAAGTGTTGTACACCCGGTAAGTGTTTGTTAGGGAATAGGGCATGTTAAATGTGTATGGGTGTCCACCACTCTGCCTCTCCCTCCACTCCCACACAGCAGGCATCGTTGGATATAACAAGCATACATTATATACGCGAATAGAAATTAAAATTTGTCGACTAACGGTATATTTCTGTAAATTTCAATGCGTTTAATGTAATTCGGTAATAAATTGATTTATATTCTGTAGAGAACTTAATGAAATTAACAAAATTGTCTTTAATATAATAATATAATTGTATATATGTGCTTTTGTAAATATAAATATTTCATGTGCGCATGTAGTTCTCTAAATTTTAATATTTTTGATAAGAACTGGTCTACAAGGCGATTTAAATAGTTTTAACCAACTTAACTCTATATTCTAATAAAATCTGCGATCAAAATTTACTTTTTAGTAATAATCACTGAAGAAGCTATATGTAAATAACAAAAGCTTTGATTCATTACCAAATAGTTTCCTTAAAACAAATTTTACATCCAGATATATCCTTTAGCGTGCAAATTAATAAATGAATATAAATATTAAGTAAGTCATCAGAAATATATTCATATTTTGTTGAGTAAAATAATATATTGCAGCCTGTAACATTGGGAGCTTTAATTATTTAGACTTCACCTTTCCTACGTAATTTGAAATTAATTAAATTAAATTTCAGGAGAATCGCTAAATCAATGCTTTATATGTGACAGATGCGACAAGTCTTATAAAACAAAGAGCAGTCTGAAGAGCCATTTATATAGTGAATGTGGGCATGGGCCAAAATTTACTTGTAATTTCTGTTCGAGAATGTTCAAACGAAAATTTGACTTGAAGAGACATTTGGAGGTATTACATAAGATGGAAAAGAAACAAGAAGAAGTGGTAAATTAATAAAATTAAACGATTTACAAATTCCTATACATTCATGGAATATACTTATTTTTATAAATAAAAGTTGTTAGCCAAACTATTTATTTATATTATTACATTATCCACAGCAAGTCCAAGAATGAAATTTTGTTCGAAAGTGGTTGCGTGCAGGATGGTAAAATAAGGAATTGCTGGCATTGCCTAATTATTCAAGATGTTGATTACATCTGATTATATAGCTTTAATACTGGATGCGTATTTCTCAAAGTAAGTTGTCATCATTAGCAATGATAAAAAGAAATTATTATTAATAAAATAGCGGTCTAGTGACGTGATTTGCTTCTGTGCTAGTACCGCGAGTGTAATTCTATTTTCTACTGCTAATTATGGCAACTGAGTTGCTGAAATATGTATCTTGGGTTAAAACTATATTCTGATAAAGAATATTTTCAAATAAGTTTTTAGATTCCACTTGGAAATCCAATTATATATCAGAAGATCGCTAACTAAAAACCTAAAAAAGTAATATGTTTGTACTTACATGTTTTATTTCAGTTTCACCAAACTTATGAAGATAAATTTATTTACGAAAAATCAGTACATGGATGATATGAGGGCGATTTACCCTTTAAAGCTTATACGAGGTGCTACCCAGAAATTCCCGGAATTGTGAGCGCGAAGGGAAGGTAGTACAGTTCAATAGCGGTAGGTGGTGTGAGGCTGTCAAATGGTACTTTGCTTGGTGGTGACAAATAGTTTCGTGTTATGACTTCTTCCTGATTCCGAAGTTGAAACTGAAGATCAAGGAACACCGTTTTGAGACGACTGGGGAGATTCAGACCGAATCGCAGGCAGTGTTGAACACGTTAATACGCGAACACTTCGAGCACTGCTTCCAGTCATGAACAAGTAGCTAGGATCAGTGTCGTCATATGGAAGGAAAGTACTTTGAAGGGGATGATATTGAATAAGTGAATAAGTTGTAAAATCAATTTATTGTGTTTTTTTCGCATTCCGGGAATTTCTGGATAGCACCTCGTATATTCAAATAATATCGCATAAAATGCCATCAGCTTTAAACTTAAATAAAACAAAACAGTTTGAAGCTTTTTAAAATTGATTTGTTATGTAGGCTGTCGTAGTTGTCCGATTCATAGTGGAGACACGTGAATACAGTTTCTGTCGGTTGCAGGTGTGA
This sequence comes from Melolontha melolontha, assembly GCA_935421215.2. NCBI lineage: Eukaryota > Metazoa > Arthropoda > Insecta > Coleoptera > Scarabaeidae > Melolontha > Melolontha melolontha. The sequence goes on along the minus strand of OW285235.1, from coordinate 47,224,889 downwards.
TCGTCCGATAGAAATCACTTACCAAGACTTACACTTATCATGAGGAGGATTGTTTTGTGTTTGTAATGTTGACATTAGTCAGTGAGAGGCGCTGAATGTTCTTCTATATTGTCTTTTGTGACTTGATTATATGTCGTAAGGGAATTATGTTTGTTAAATTTGTCTATCTAGCATTATGTACTGACGAATCTACAGCAAAATGAAACATGTTTGGATAGCAATTTTCACACAAATATGGACTTAAACATTCGAAAAATTAAACTTCTTTTAATGTTTCATTATCAGTTAGCAAAAATTAAAAATAAAATTATGTGTATTTAGCGCTGACAAACTCATCCTCTAATACCCTAACTTCACCCTAACTTCGAAGTACTGGGTCTTATGTTAATGCCTTTTTCAAAGAATATTAAACTATAAATTATAATTTAACATTCTTTGAAAAAGGCATTAATTGCCAAAACATGTAAGAGATTATTTTAAATATATACATATTAAAGTAAAACAGACCTTAAATCGCCGACTATCTAAATCTACTATATATATATATATATATATATATATATATATATATATATATATATATATACATATATATATATATATATATATACATATATATATATATATATATATATATATATGTATGTATATATATTAAAATAATAAGCTCTTTTTTGGTTTAGCGACCTTTATTGAAATTCAATTTATTTATCTAACGACATTTCGACTTTTTTGTGTATAATTAAGTATTTTTCAAGTGATTTAGAACTAAAAAAAACAAAAAAATTACAAACGAAAGGCAAGAATTATATTTACATTATATGAATGAATTAAACTTAAGATAATGATTAGAGTAAAGAAAGTTAAAATTTAAATTTAAAATTTAAAAATTTAAAATTTTTTAAAGGATACAAAACTCACCAATTTATTTCGTGTTAAAACACATGCCCAGTGCAAATGCATGGTCGGAAACATGTCGACCCTTCACTACAGGGTCCGACCGCGTATCTCGGAATCTTAAGTGTAACTAATGTCTTGTTTTAGAAATGAAATTTTTATATTATTCTGTTTTAAAATTTGTTTTGTCAGGCCATGTGTTTGGGAAAATACAGTGTGTTTACAGTGGGAAAAAATTTTTTTTTTGTTTTTTTGTGTGGGTGGGGTTGTCTTCTATTGTTTAATGAGCGGATAATACAGTTTTGAAAGTCCATCAATCTCGTTTCGGTCGTTGATTGTTTTGTTATTTTTGAAAATGTGAAAATGTGAAAATCATTTCTAATGCCTCTCTAGCCTTTGTATTTTTTTGCTTGGTTATTATTTTTGTATTTTCAAAATCAAAATTGTGTTTTAATGTTATCTGCTGTTTTTTTTAAAGCTGTCTGATTTTTTATGTATTTGTGTCCTTTTAATCTTTCCTGTAGTAACTGTTTTGTTTGGCCTATGTATACTTTGTCACAGTCTTTGCAGGGTATGTTATATATTGTATGTGATTGTTTAAGTGTTGGTGTTGAGTCTTTTAGTTTTGTGTGTAGGAATTTTAGATTTTTTCCGCTTTGATGTGCTATTTTAAAATTAAATGGTTTAACTATATTGTTTAGTTTTTCGGATAATCCAGTTATATAGGGTGTAGGGATACATGTTAGTTCATTGGTTGTTTTATTTATATTTTGGCACTTAGTTTTGTTATATATTTTATTAAGTCTTTGTTTTATAATGTTTTGTATAAATTGTGGTGGATTATTGTTTTCTGTTTAAATAGTTTTTACTTTATTCAGTACTGTTGATCTGAAAACTGGATTGGTGAGATTTAAAGCCCTGTCCACTAACGCCGTTACAACATCTTTTTTTGTGGGATAGGGGTTGGTTTGAATAAAAGTTTAGTGTACCATTTTGTTTGTATGTTATTGTTTGTTTTTATTAGTGTTAAGTCTAAGTAGTTTATGGAGCTGTTATTTTCAATTTAAATGGTAAAGTTTAAATTTGGATGGAAGTTGTTGAAGCTATTTTGTACATTACTTATTTCCTTTTCTGGTAACATCATTATGCAGTCATCGACATATCTTTTGAAAAAAGTTGGTTTGATTTTTAGGGATTTAATAACATTTTCTTCGATGTGTTTTAATACTAATTGGGCTACTACACTGGATATAGGTGCTCCCATTGCTAGTCCTTCTATTTGTTTGAAATATTTATTGTCGAATTGAAAATATGTGGAAGTTAAAGTTAATTCTATTGCTTCAAGAAAATCTGTTAATGGTAAGTCTGTGAAATTTTTGATGGAGTCCCATTTTTCTGTAATTACTTTTTTTTCTAGTGTTAAAGGTATATTGGTGTATATTGATTTTACATCCAAGGAAACAAGCTTTTCGTTGTTATTTGTTTTGATTTTATCGATGTATTGTTACGCATTATTTTTATAATTTTTGTGTTTATATATTTTAAACTATTTTATTTAAATATACGGTGACATATTGATATTCTACATATAGAAGTAAACTGAAATTTACTCGAGATACAGCATCTGTTTTGTTTTAAAAAATTTTGTGCTTAACTCTGCCAGTTTTTTCGTACGGGTGATTTTAAATATTTACGTGTTGACATTGAATTAAATTTTACTTTATTAATATATTTTATATTATAGGAAAATATGAGTTTGATAAATTTGCAATTATTATGATCGTTTACGGCGTTTTCATCTTGGTTTTTAATGCCAATTAGTTCTAATATTGGCCTTGATTTATATTTTTTTCCGTTTGTAGTATTTTAACTACTTCACACCTTTAATTGCAAAGAAGGTAAAGCACTTCAACCAGAAAAAGATACAGAGCAAGATCAGTATTAGAACTAATTCACATTAAAAAAATAAGAAAAAATACTGTAAATGATCGTAACGAAATTGTAAATTTGTCAAAATTATATTTTCATTTAATACAATAATATAAATAAAGTAAATTTTAACTTAAACATCAACACTTAATTATTTAAAATCACTTACACGAATATGAAAGTATCAAATTACTGGCAGAGGTATGCACAAAAATTTCAGCTAACTCAGGCATGTAGAATAGCCAATATGTCACATAATATTTAAGTAAAATAGTGTAAAATGTATAAAATGTAAAAATAATGAAAACAAAATATAAGCAACATTTAACATATATTATTAGTTCAAATTTACATTTACAGAAAACACCTAGCATTACAATCAACAGTTTATTCTGACGAAGACAATAAAAATTCGAAACGTTGGTAAGAGTAATTTTATTTGATGAATAGTAATCAAGCCGAATTCCAAGAAATAATTAACCATTTATAATATACTTTACTTTAATTTTTAAAGCACATATAGTTCATCCCTTGATCCTATCCACTTTTAGCTTCAAATCTATTACAACCAAGAGTGTTAGGCTGTTTTTTTTAAAGAGGTACATAAAGATGCGTAATGCATGTTACCTTTTATTGTTATTATGTAAATAAAATCTAGGTTATTCAAAATAAAAACATGTAATTAAGTTATACAAAAATGTTTTTCAGATTTCTTTGATTGGATGTTATAACTGTTTAGTCGTCGTTTATTTCACAGTATAAAATGACACAAATTCTAACAATTCTTCTTTTAGGAACTCTACATCAGTGCCATAATTGTAATAAGTCATACAAATACCATAGGTCTTTATATCGACATTTGACCATCGAATGTGGAAAAGAAAAGAAGATAAAATGTTACGTATGCTTCAGGTCTTTCCATCACAAGTCAAGTTTTAAAAGTCACATGCAAAGGGTGCACAAAATGCCCATTTAGATAATTGCTATATCTTATGTAAAGTATTAATGACCCTGTGCCATTTTTTTTTGGTAAACAGTGGATACTTGCTTTACGACGGGTGTGTTTTACTACGAAATTAGTTGCACAGCGAGTTTTTATGTACGTTAATGACCCATATAAATTTGTAATTTAGATTTTTTTATTCAACTAAGTGCAATAGTAAAATATTTTAGAATTTGAAGATGGAATAATAACATTAAAAGCAAACCCTCGTAAAGCGAGAAATGACTACACGTTGTTGAATGATATATGTGAATATTTAGTCATATTTATTTATAAAATTATGTATTATGAATATACCATAAATAAAGTATAATATATGTAAACCAAAATCTGTTACTTCAGTTTGAGCTTCAGTGTCGTTTTTCTTTAGTATATCTTCTATTGACGATGGGATAAAGGATTTAATTGCACAATTGCAAAGGCAACGGGAAAACTTAGTAATATTCTAATATTCAAGGTGTTACAAAAAAGTAGGTCAATCCGTTAACCATATATACGTTGGGCTAAAATAATGGGACTTTTTTTACGTCACTTGAATGCTTTTTTTTTCAATATACATGGTGTTAAAGTTAACTTTTTAAAAAGTATGTTTATTAATATTTCCTGTGTGTTTTTAGATATTTTTACTTATTTGACTCTGTGTTGCGATTTTTTTAACAATTATTCTTAAAATGATTGTTTTAATTTACGTTATAAAATATGTTTATAAATAAAACACAGAGTCAAATAAGTAAAAATATCTCAAAACACACCGGAGATATTAATAAATATACTGTTTAAAAAGTCAACTTTTTAATCCTGTGTATTGAAGAAAAAGCGTTCAAATAGAAAGTGACATAAGGAAAATTCCAGTATTTTAATCCAAAGAATAAATTTTTAACGGACTTTTTTGTTACACCCTGTATATTTCCAAAATTACTTATATTTCTTAAAATTTTATATCAAAATTTTGACTATTACGTCAGGCGATAACGCAGTGGTAAGTCACCTCATCATGCCAGGCGTCCCAGGATTGACCCCGGAGCTAGCTGTCTGAGAAGGCTTTCATGGATTTCCTTCTCGTTTAAGGTGAATGTCAACAATCAAGAATTACCAAGACTAAGAGCGTTACGAGTTGGTGTTAATTCATGTTTAGAAACATATTTTTTTAAATTGTCAAACGACTTTTTTAAATAACTTTTTAAAAGGTCAACATTGACACCGTGTGTATTGAAAAAAAGCGTTCAAATAGAAAGTGACATGAGGAATCTTGCATTATTTTAGCTGAAAGACTATATGGTTAACAGATTGACCTACTTCTTTATAACACCCTGTATATTTCAAAAATTAATTATATTAGAATTTTATATCTAAATCTTGACTATTATGCCGGCGATATCGCAATGGTAAATCACCATATCGTGCCGAGGATCCCGGGATCCGGGAAACCGCGAGGGGGAGGGGGAATCCGGGGGGAAACCGTGAGAATATTTTCGGACAGCAAGGAGGTCTCCTTGCTGTCCGAAAATATTCTCACGGTTTTCCTTCTCGTTTAAGGTGAATGCCAACAATCAAATATCACCGAGATTAGTGTGTTACGAGTTGGTATTAATTCATGTTTTGAAACATATTATTTGCCGTGCCAAACGATTTTTCTTTAAAATAACTCCAAATGTAATGGCATCAGTTAAAAGTAATAACAGCGGTTTTATAATGACGATATACACAATAATCAAAGTGTAAAACATAATAAGGTCATTTTATTTCTAATTTACAAATCCCGAAAGTTAAAATTTGTAATAAAGTACAGAAAAATATCACTAGAAAATGTATAACATACGATTCGCACTAGCTCGAAGAAGCTAGCTTCAAGCTACTGCGAATCAACGGACATCTACGTACAGCCCTAAAGATGTCCCTCGGAACAGTGGACGAAACGTTGGCAATTATGTCTAACTCGACGCGGTTCCAACCCGGAAACCGGCATTTACATTTAGTGTAAGCATAGCTAGACGAGAATTTTCCCTTAAGATGGGTAATTCGTAATAGTCCTTTAATAAAAAGGGCTCCGTGATCGTCTGACATTATACCACGTGACTTTTTTCTTTGTAGAACTATTAAAAATATTATGTGTACATCTGGACCTCGAAATATATAGAAACTGTGTCCTAGAATCCGACAAACCTGGCCAGAATAGTCTCCAGAAATATTACTGATTATATTGAATCACAATATTATAACGTGTGGACAACCAAAATCAAAAATTGCTTAATCGTCGTCAAACTACTCAATCCTTATGCATTATCAATTTTCAGTTGGACTAATCCTCATGCTCTTTCCTTTTTTTAATGTTTGTCGTAGGGTCTGGGCGCTTGTATTATTTTCTTCTATTCTTCGATTTCCTTGCATTTAGATCTGCAATACACCGCACTCATCGCCTTTGTATCTTTTTCAAAACCTGTTGATAGCCTTGTGGCAGCGCACTGGCTTATCATGCTGGCAGTCCCGGGTTCGGATCCGGGGCTGGGCTGTCTGAGTAGGTTTTCTTGGTTTTGCTTCTCGTTTACAGTGAATGCCGGCAGCTAAACATCTTAAGTCGCTTCACGGGCGCAGGCGTGATTATTTATTTATTTAAACATCAGACATTACAGGACATTCAATCCAAAACCATGTCTACAATATATAAGTATATAAATACCCACATATGACTAAGATTTACAATATAAAAGAAACTCTAATTTACATCAAAGTCATCATTTACATCAATTGCCTCATAATCGAATCTATCGGATTTCTGAGTCCATATGTCGTCCGGTGGTAGTGCATTGAAAAAACATTGTTATTTCTAATAATAGGGATAGCAACTCCGAACATACTTTGTAACCGTTGAACAACTGGAATCCAAATTTAAGGTATGTCTTTCTCCATCTTGATTCGAGCGATTCAAAGCCCAATAGTCGTTGTTAAGTAATTTTAGGAATTTCTGCTAATGCTTAGCTTATAGAGTACGTAATTGATTATGTTGCGGTGAACTCTCTCAATGCGTCCACGGTATGTAGCGATATATGGGTTCCATACAATACAACAATATTCCAAGATTGGCCGCACCAGTGAATAGGACAATTTTATAATAGCTATGACCATTTCCAAAATCCCGTGTCTGACGCTTGATAAAACCACAGATCTTATTTGCTCTAGATAAGATATCTTCTATGTGTCGGTGGTACCTCAGTTCGCAGTCGATAGTAATTCCCAAATCCCGGACCGACTGCACTCTCTTAATAGGAGTATTATTCAACTAGTATTGTGCTACCAAAGGCCCATTCTTCTTTCTAGTAAATGATATGACGTTACATTTTGTAGTGTTAAGGGGCATGAGGTTTCTAATCAATAGGAATTCACCTATAGGTCATATAACATTATTTGATCGTAATGATCGCCAGAGTATATGGTATAAATTTGTCGGTCGAGTCGCGGAACACCCTGTATATTATATAATGTAGAGTATAGTCAGTGCGACCGAAACGTTATTTGTCTCCAACAAAATCCCAGGCCAATCATAGCTAAATTGATAATCGTTTATAAGTCCGTAAGGAGCCCTTCCAAAATTGTACCTCCACCCATTTGCTTCACTCATAAAGGCTACTGCGGACTTTAGTGGGACCTTCACAAACAACGCAGGATGATGGTTATCTGGGCGCACAATATTATAATGACTGCGTAGTACAGTGACATCTCTAGCTGTCGATAAGACCAAATCCAGCATTACATTGCCAAAATTCAGTACGGGGTTCATGGCCTGCCAATGCCCCCTATAATTGGCGTCAAGCTGTTGGGGGATGCTAAGGCATTAAATTATTATTAAAAGTATTACTTAATCTTTCTCTCGGTCTTTATCTGTTTTTGAGCCACATTGGCATCCATTGCGTTATCTTCCTTGTTGTTTCTATATGTTCTTTTTGTCATTATATGATTATATATCCCGCCCATTGTAACTTTTTTACTTTAATGGATCTTATATCCTCTAAGCACGTCGTTTTTTTTCTTGGTATTATTTTCAGATATTTTTTCTATTTATTTTCATGGTTTCCATCGCATAAAGCATATATATTTAATAGTAGTGATACGTGGTGATTTGTTTCTACCATAAATCTGGTGTCACTTTAAATTCCTTTCTTTCTTTGTGTTTCCTCCAGTTGCTCCAATTGTACCTCCGAAATAATTGAAAGCGGTGACTGCATAAGAATTGTATCTAGAATTGTGTTTCTAGATGAGAATCAACGAATTATTTTGTTGTATTTTGTCCTTTAAGGAGAAATTTTCAAAAAATGTTTCCATCTTTAATGTGATTTCATTGAAGAGGATCATATTTAAAATATTGTTCGTTTGGTATTTAATGTTGTAGGCTCATATTATAGCAATATCATATTATTGTCTACTCACGTCATTAAAATGTTAAAAAAATTAGAAATTAAAATTTTTCTGCAAAATTTGGTATTAGGGAAATTAATTGCGTTTTCGCGAAGTAATGTAATTGTAAATATTCTTTCTACACTTTACGACGCTATTTTATTCGAATTTTTCATAGAAAAAATTCGCCCTCAAGTAGGAATCGAACCCAAGACCTCTGGCTTGCCGGACCATTGCTCGACCACTGAGCTGTTGAGGCGTGAATTAGAAACTTTTATGGGGATGCTTTGAGTTACATCAAAGGATATATTCATCTCTTTAATTTGATGTAACTCAAAGCATCCCCATAAAAGTTTCTAATTCACGCCTCAACAGTGGTCGAGCAATGGTCCGGCAAGCCAGAGGTCGTGGGTTCTATTCCTACCTGAGGGCGAATTTTTTCTATGAAAAATTCGAGTGTAGTAGAAAGAATATTTACAATTTGGTATTAGGGGTTTTTGAGTGATTTGTAACAACTTCTCTTAATACCTTTTTGTTCTATTTTAATCACCACTACATTACTTGAAACTTTTTATTTTATTCGCACAAAAAGATATATTGTTGTGGTTGCATAATTTGTAAAAGTTTTATATTGATTGCTTTCAAAATAAAAAAGTTATTTAGGCGTCCACAAGAAAAGTGAATCACAGGTATAAAGCTATTTGTAGTTATATTACTTCGACACTGTTTTGATTAACGGCAATGTTTACTGATCATTACTGATCAACGAATGCTAGAAAATTTTACGGTCCAGTCACCACATAACTATTTCAAATAATTAGCTGTGGACAAATGAAGATTAGAGAAACGAATACTTATTTGATATATCGTAAATTTTGTCATTGAAACTTTATTACCTACTCACCTATATCACTCAATTTAATGGAAACTAAAATTTGTAACAAACCTAAGAATGCTACGACCCCATGAATGAGTAACTCATGACGTGTAATTATTGACGATGGAGTATAACTTGAGTTGTTGTTTGGGCTATTTCCATCGTTTGTAGAACATTGATAGTCCGACGTTTCGGCAGTCCGTCTACTGTCGTCATCAGGGTAGTCCTGAGAAGGACTGTTTCTTGCCAAACTTGTCATTTATAACGACTTTATCTGGCGGTATGTGTCTTCCCTATTTTTTAGTTGAAATGTCCTGTGCTAGGTTTGAACCCGGTCGATAATTTCCGAATATCAATATACCATACACTTTTACCACTCGACTAATTAGGGGGACGGAAACTACTATTTTAAACTTATTTACTTAAGTTACAGGTATATGCGCAGTAGGTATGCGCAGTGTGCATTTTTTTCGTATAGGCGCGGTGGGTATGCGCAGTATGCCATTTTTCCTTATTTGCGTGGTAGTAGTAGTTTTTAGTTATCAGTCTGTCTCCGGTCTCGTGGCTGCCGGTCTTCGGCACATTTTCTAATCATAGGGAGCCAGATATTCTTGATCTACAGGCTGGGCGTATTGATCGTGTCAGGTGTTGTATTCATATACGCTGTTTCTGTAATTTTTCTTTTGTAGCCGTGTTCTTGTTTGGCCAGGATTGTCGCCTCATTCCATGCAATGTTGAGATCTTCTTCCCAAGCATGTTCCGCCAGCTGCGATTTGTCTGTCTCCCCTAAGCGGACCATACTTTGGTGTTCCTTGATTCTGATTCTTAGGTGTCTGCTAGTTTCTCCAATGTATGGTCGTCCACATTCGCATGGTATTTTGTATATGCAATTCTTTGTTTGTTGGTCTTCGTTGTCGGGTTTTGTTCTGGTTAGAGCGGACCTATTGGTGTTCATTGTTTTTATGGCCGTTCTAATCTTGTAGTTGTTGCCAATTCTTCTGATTTTTTCCGAGAGCCCTTTTACGTACGGGATGACCGTGGTGTGTACTTTTGCTTGTTGTTCTTGGGTTGTGTCCTGTGGTGCCCGGACCTCTTTGGCTTTCGACAACGTTTTCTTGGTGTAGCCATTTCGTTGAAGCATTTCGGTGATGGATTTTTGTTCCTCCTCTCTATCTCTTTCATCGGAGCATATCGTTCGTGTCCTATCGTATAGGCAGCGTGCGACTCCAACCTTAACATTGTGAGGGTGGTTGGAATCGTGATGTAGGTACTGCCCTGTGTGCGTAGGCTTTCTATACACTTTTGTTTTTAGTGTGCCATTATCGTTCTTGTTGATCAGGACATCTAGGAATGGAATCTTGTTGTCAACTTCCAGTTCCATGGTGAATTTGATGGATTCTTCTAAGCTGTTCAGATGTTGTAGGAATCCTACTATTGTGCCTTCACCGTGTGGCCATATGACGAAGGTGTCGTCTACGTATCTTAGCCACAGCTTCGGTTTGAAGTTATACGAATCTATTGCTCTCTGTTCGAAGTCTTCCATGTAAATATTACTTAGTATGGGTGATAGTTGGGAACCCATAGCCATTCAGAATTATTCGTTATAAATGACAAGTTTGGCAAGAAACAGTCCTTCTCAGGACTACCCTGATGATGGCAGTAGACGGACTGCCGAAACATCGGACTATCAATGTTCTACAAACGATGGAAATAGCCCAAACAACAACTCAACCCATGAATGAGCTTTCAAAACCTATCTATGGAATTACAAAGGGATGAAATATAAATTGAACTCTTTAAATTTTTTGATTGAGATTGAGAAACCGAATCGACTGCTGAAGACCGTTCTGTCTGAAAAATGTCGGAAGAACTGAAATTTTAGGGTTTTTCTCGTTATCATATAAGTCTAGCTATTTGCAGAAATTTGAGTACAGTTTACATTAAAAAATTAATGTATCCTATCTTTATACATAACCTTAATTTTTATTGACTTTACTGAACATTTTTTCATCACATCATCGAAGATTAAAGTTTGCCATTGTTGTCAATTTCAATTGACGTTGATTTCACATGAGGTTGTCATCTGCATCCATGTCTTATTACAGATGACAATAAGATTTAAAAATCCATCTCCTCCCTCTTCTAGATATCGCACCACAAGCCGTCCGCACACAGAAACACAGTTTACACGATAACGGAAGTAATCGGAAATGATTAACTAAGCACTCCCTTTCGACACCTTGACCACTTTGATTGTTACAGCAATATCACCACCAGGCGCCCTGTCATCTTCAATCAGCACATGGGCATAGGAATATTCACTTGAGTGGTGTTTGTTCGGAGTCAGTGTGCAAGATGTTTTTCAGTGGTTCTCGATCAACTTATCAATCGTAGACTTGAGTTCTGGAAAGGATTTTTCAGGAAACTGTGCAGTGCAGTCAGTCGATGCAAAATTTGGATAAGCTTTACGCCCTCAGGCGACAAAAATTTAATGATAATACGTCGCTTACCGGACATATACACCTCTTGTTCAGACACAATGCCATTGACTTCTCTAACGAGTCGGGTCGGTAGACTCCTCTTCCCTTGGAATTACAGCTCAAAAATATAAAATTATCTAAATTCCTAAATTTATGTATTACCGAATTTTTTTGTTATATTCTAATAGAAATACCACAGTATCTAAACCAATCAAGTTTAATGAAAACGAAACATCTCTGACAAATCGACATTTAATTATAATTATTATATACCTGGTGTCCTTGAAATAAAAAGACAACGTATAAAAAATTGAAAGATGTAATTACACAGAATATAACTCCAAAATATTTTCCCAAAATCCCCTTTCATAAGCGGGAAAAAAGATTTTGTAAAATACAAAATGTCGATTTTCGATGATCTGACACTTTCACTTTATGGATTTTGGGCCGCTAATACCTCTTAGTTTTTGATATGTTCGCCAAAAACGGTAGGCAACTCAAAAACGCCAAATTTCAGCGGACAATGTTTGTCTTCTTTTGCGTCCTGGAAAACCCCGGAGTGGTTTTTGAGTTGAAATTCGAGAAAAAAAATTTCCAACTTTGCAATTTCGATTTTAGACCGTCAACGTATCTCCGAAACTAAATCATCCTAGTCGACCATTCCAACGCCCACGGAGGCGGATTGAGAAACCAAATCGACTGCTGAAAACCGTTCTGTCTCAAAAATGTATCAAGAACTGAAATTTTACTGGAAAATTCCGGTAAAAAAAATTTAGGGTTTTTCTCGTTATCATATAAGTCCAGCTATTTGCAGCAATTTGAGTCCAGTTTCAAAATACGCGCTCTACTTGGGTAGATGATGTAGAAATTAATAATAACCTCATATAAAGTGTCCTTGAAGTATTGGAATTTAAGTAAATTAGCAGTAGTTTTGTAACTTTTATCTTTATAGTTCTTGTTCGAAACTATCCAGATTATTAATTCCAGCTGCAGTTAAATGTTGAAGCAGAAACAGATTTACTTTGCATCTTTCGGTCTTGGTGAGTTTTAGTGTTATCACAATATGGATTAATATAATACACGATCAAAGCTCATGTGTTGAGTGCCAATGATTAATTGAATAATAAACACCGTAACATAAACAGGACTGTTTAAAAGGATGAATTTAAAGGTTACGTTATGTTAAATTGTCGAATTTTGTATTTTCTACGTACAGTCTATATTAGTTACATTGTTTACATTCTCGACGTACTATCTACTTGTACATGACGAAAATTATAGATTGCGCCCCCTGACATGCTACGTGGTTCATCAGTCTCTAGAAAAAATAACATTCTTTCATCCTGGCTCTACATCAATTGTTATTTCAAAACGTTTGGAATATTTTGAAGACATAACAGAATATTTGGATAGCGTTGCATAATGTGTTTTCGACTGTAAAAAATATTTAAAATTTACATTCTAATTGTAATCTATTACAATAGCTTGTCAGAGAATATTAAATATTTTAATAGGAAATCAGCATCCACCTAATTGATTTTTTATTTATTTTTTTTAAATTTTTGTTATGCTATGAGTAAACCACTACGATTACATATCTTTGATGTATGTACACAGGTTTTTAATTTTAATATCTAAACTTTCCTACACTCTGCTCACTTCAGTCAAGTACAGTGCAAACTGGTCGATTGTAATGGGTTATTCCTAGATGCATTTAAAAATTTCTAGAGAAAAATTCTCATTTCGTCGCAATATTATTCGTACTGTTGTAACTGAAAATAATCTACCTGATATCCTGATATCAGAAATAAACGTCACTGTATGTAATACCATAATTTTTTGTAAAGAATATTAGAATTCTATGAACAAAAAATGCAGTCTTAACCTTGGAAAATTGATTTTAACATCATAGCGTTTTATATTAGAATAGTAAGCAATTTACTCAATACATTGACGCATTTGACTTTCTTCGGTGCAATAGATTTGTAGTAGAACTAGTATGAATTATTAGATATGTCGTTAGATCTTTTTGTATTATATGGTTCGACTGGTAACTAGAATTAATGAAACGATCGGACAATTTGGAATAAGAAATCGTCTAATTCAGTTTTATTTTCAGGTTATTACCTGTTTAAATCGACACTCAGGAAGTACGAATGCGTAAAATGCAACAAATTCTATAAAACACCGAAAACTTTGAATCAACACCTGAGAGTGGAATGTGGCAAAGAGAAGAAATTCCATTGCATTTATTGTCCGCATCGTTGCTATTATAAGAGAGATCTAATGTTGCACATGAATACTAAACATCTGAAAAATGTGACATAGAAACAATTTGAAAATAAACGCTATATTCTATTGGTAGTTATTGTTTTATTTTTCCTGATCGTAACAATGACATGTCCCAAATCTGTTTGGATATCCCTTATTCGTTTACACTTTTTATAAAATATTTTTGTATAATTTTGCTGTTTTTTAAAATTATTTTTACATTCTTATATTATTGATTTAAAAAGGCGCTTATAATATTAAAAATTAACAGAAAACTGATGAAAGAATTAGGAGCTTAACAAAATGTTTCTCTCGTTGATTGTATACAGATATGCAATCTCCACAAGGTACTTTATTGTAATGAAACCTACATTGACCAGAACAGGCAAATTAACATAAGAAACGAGGAACACAAAAGTGTCGCCCTAAGAAAAGAAAATATAATATCATTGGCACAATACGTTATAACGACAGTATACACAATCGATTTTTCTGACAAACAGAGTCATACGTGAAGAGATTGAAATATAAAAAGGTCCATATAGTTTTAATAAACGAGATGATATTCATCAACTTCCTTCAGTCTTTAACGACAGGCGTGGAATCACAGATTGTAGCATACATCAGGCGACGATGAGCGAACGCGCTCGGATTAGCCACACGCGACAAACCATAAAGAGCATGAATAGGCGCTATCAAGAAGCATATCATATAAAAATGTTACATTCCACGTTAAAAAATAGACCCTTATCTAGAAATCACAGACACGTATTTATGTGCAAACAAAATTCTGTCAAAAAATAAATTTAAACTCTATGTAAGAAAAATAAATTTTTAGAATTCAACAAATATATAAAAAATTCAATGTTCTTGCAATGAAACGAAATAAACTATATACTCATAACAATAAGTAAATAGAAATTCTAATAAACAGCAATATAAAATAAGGGTGTCGTCTGTCTCGTATCTTATTTAAAATATATCTAGGCCAATCCCTAAAAGGCTGGACACGCAAATGTAAGGACATGGGTGGATCTCCAAGTTGGAGATGATACTACCGTATACACTCTTTCTTCACAGATGATCAGGTAGTAATCGCAGAAGACGAGCAGGATTTGAGTTACATTGTTAGAAAGATGAATGAAGAGTATACACTAGCGGATCTTAAAATAAATCTGACTAAATGTGACTACCTCATCGTAGGCAACGATAAAAACGACAACCTACCTTTGGAAAATGAAACGAAAAATAACGTTGGCAAAGCTAAATATTTAGGAGTAATTTTCAATAAGCAAAGAAACAGCAAAGACGAGATTTAGGAAAGAATTACAAAAGGTAGGAAAACTATTGGAGTGCTCAATTTCATGCTTTGCGAAAAAAACCATTAGACGAGACACAAAACTTCGTATTTACAACTTAATATGGTTCAGAAGTATAGGATTTGAGTAAAATTTATAGAAGGAAGCTGCTGGTCACAGAAATGGATTTTTAAGAAGAAACTGTCGAATATCGAGACTAGAAAGGATAAGAAATATAGATATAAGAAGGAGGCTGAATATCGAGAGTGATATTATTGACGACATAGAGAAAAAACAATTGACTTGGTTCGGACACACAAAAAGAATGAATGAGACGAGATGGCCAAGGAAAGTGTTGGAATACTTCTAGAAAAGCGAAAGAGAGGAAAACCAAGAAGAAGTTGGAGAGATGACATTAACGAAGCTATTGATGCAAGAAATTTAGAGAAAAACATGTGGAATCCTATAACTTATTGAGTAATGTTCGATGATCCGATTTATTTATTTTTTCTATCCGATAAATTAAAACGGGCAAGCGGTTTGTCGCACACGGAAATTTTATTGTCCGTGTACGTCACTTTTATTTTTGAACTCTACATTTTTATCTCCCGAAGAAGCAACAAACTCGTTGCGAAATATAGAGATAATTAATAAATAAGTTTTAATTGACAGACCGCTTGCCCGTTTTAAATTTATCGGATAAATAAAATAAATAAATCGGATCATCGATGATTACTCAATAAGTTATAGGATTTACCACACCATTTAAGTCACTAATCTTTTCATTTGTTAGCAAGAAAGAATTTCGTTTCTTATTTGGGTAATCATTTTAACTAATTTTCATCTACTTCAGAGATCCCTGAATGTACCAATGTGGGATTGTTGCTATTCCTAACTTTCATTAATGAAATTCAGTCCCAGAAATTGTTATTGGCGGATTATTCCTTTTCCACCGAGTAATTGATGTTGAGAACTGTGACTTCCTTCGAAATCAGATCAACGCCATTGATAACTAGTGTAGTAAAAACAAATTAAGACATTAATATCTAAGTGTGGACCACTTACTTTCTCTAGGAAATTAAGTATCATCCTTTATACTTACTATTTAAACACCTCTTCCGTGCCATGATGCGAACGTATGATGGATCTATATGTTACCACAGATAAGTTCCTTACAGATAGCTGATGCCGTAGAAAAACGTAAAATCACGTAGGTTGCATGCATGCCGTTTTATTACAAGTTTTAAGATATATAGAGCTCTGCGGGAACAAGGGGAGAAAGGAAACACATCGTTATGCCACATGATTGGCGGGCACATTCTGTGCGCGTCGTAGGGTTCCATCAAAATTCCATTTCGACTAAAATAACGTGCCAAGTTTCGTATTCTCTTCAGCTATCTGTTATAACTTATTTGTGGTGTAACCTTCGTTTCCATATTACAAAAATAACTAACTCGGGTCTAAAGTGTTTGGGTTTCGTCATTAGAAACACATATCAGGTCAATTGGCCAGGTACATATTATTATATATACTTTTCCTATGTGTGTTCTAAGAATATATCTCCTTAATTGTATCACCACATTCCTTAGGACAAGTTCATCTAGATCTGATCATCTGTTTTGTTATCCTCGTACAAGAATAAATACCGGGTTACACAAAAGAATCATCGGGTTTGAGAAAGTTATATTTCAGAAAGTATTATAGATAGAATAGTAAATGATATGTCTATAGTCAGCGACAACCTTCAAGTTTAGATAGTGCGCCTACGTACATCGCTTGACATACGCACACACAGTATGCAAAATGGCGACGATGCAACAAAAAGCATTTTGCGTGTTAGAGTACGCGCTATGTTTCTGCTTGTTACAGTGCAACGTGCGCTCCGACGACAATACAAAAGTGATCGAGAATTTCAGACAATAGGTGCACTTACTAAACGTAAAAGCACCGGACGCCCACGAGTGCCTGAAGCAAGATGCGGTTAGACAATGCTGGGCACTTTGTATTCCGCAGGAAACTGTTTGGAAAATTTTTGGAAGCGTTTGCGATTCAAACCGTACCGTATACATATGGCACAAAGCTTACGTCCAGACGACTATGTCAAGCGAACCGAGTTTTGTTGTGACATGCAGACAGCAATAGAGGACGACGAATTTGCTAACCGTCTCGAGTTTAGCGACAAAGCGACATAACCGTCATAACATTCGGATTTGGGGTACGGAACCACCTCATGTCATTGTGCAACATGAAAGGGATTCACCAAAATTGAATGTCATCTGTGCTGTATCTAACACAAAAGTGTACGGACCGTTTTTCTGCGGTGAAAAAACTACGACCGGTATATCCTACTTCGATATGTTGCAATTGTCGTTGTTTCCGCAACTGACAGATGATTCAAACAACTTTATATTCCAACAAGATGCTGCTCCGCCTCATTGGCATATTGAAGTGCGTCAAGATCTAAACGAGGTGCTACCTCAACGTTGGATAGGCCGTTGTGCTGAAACAAATGTGGCATTGTACGCGTGGCCTCCCAATTCTCACGATCTTACCCCGTGCGATTATTTCCTTTGGTGGTATATTAAAGACAGGGTTTACGTACTACCATTACCTACAACACTTGAGGAACTCAGAAGACGCATTAGTGCTGCTGTGAACAGTATTGACCGAGACACCTTTCAGCGTGTATGGACTGAACTGGACTATCGTTTGGACGTTTGTCGTGTGACTCGAGGAACCCACATTGAATATTTGTAATGATGTGCTCACAAACTTAATTATTTTTTCTGCATATAGACATGTAAGTAATTTACTATTCTATCTATAATACTTTCTGAAATATAGCTTTCTCAAACCCGATGATTCTTTTGTAGTAACCCTGTACTATGCGAAGTTCACGTATGTACCGAATGTGTTTTCCATGATAATGCGGTATACAAGAGTGTTACCGATATTCGCTTTTCACCGCGCCATATGACTATTCTCTAATTGTCTTAATATTAGCCGTTCTTATAATTAGTATATATGTATTTATATTTTAGATATAGTTTATTGTTATATTAATTAAATGAAATATACGAGACATACGATTTTTTGTTTCGTTTTTTTTCCTGTATTTTGTCTAGATTTGATTATATAACTCATTTGAAATTTAGCCAATAGCAATTACAAATTTTACATAGTTACCATGTATTGATAAGTGAATATACTCTTGACGACGTGATATAACCGTTTTGGTGTTTCGCTTCCTCCAACAATATGAATTTTGTCATGGTAACAAGTGTTTTGAAGTTTGTTGATAAACGTCAAAAATATATTCAGCAATTTTCATACGGTTTTTTAAATTTTTTCGACATGGAACGCTTTGGTATAAGCTCGGGGACCGAAATAGATAAAGAAATTGAAGATTTGACACCGCAAAATACCGTTAAAACACATAAATATGTTTGGAAACAGTTCACCGAAGTTTATGAACAGCGAAATTATAAACTTTGTGCTCAAACTTCTGACGAACAATTAGCAAGTATTTTGAAAGATTGGGCATTCAACATGAAACGTGCAGGCGGCACCGAATACAAAGAAGGTACCATGAAAACAATTTGGAATATTTCCGCTAAACTTGTCCAGAAAAAGTTTTATGAAGAGTTTAATCGAGAAACAAATCCATTCAGAGGCTTAATTTTTTAACTTTTAATTTAAACCAATAAAAAAATTTCGTTAGTTAATTCTTTATATAATCGTAACGAATACCACTCGAGCAAACGAAAATAATCTATTATATAACCTCTTCACTCGACGTATTTCCTTAAAACACCACTCGAGCTACGCTCTCGTCGTGTTTCTCAGAATACGTCTCGTGACTCGGAAATATAATCGATTATTTTCTATGCTCTTGTGATATTATAACTGATAATCTGTTAGGTAAATAAATAAACATCATTATTATTATTAGCTTTATGTCTTATACACAGTGAGTTCAGAATTCGTATCTTAGCTTGATTTTTAGGATAAGGAAAGTTGATCATGTGAGCTGGTAAAGCATGACTGCGTAAAGTCAAAGCATAACAGACAGTATCGCAGAAAATTCAGTACCATTCATTTATTAATGTCATCATTGATGACTCATCAATGATGACATTAATAAATGAAATGATGACTCATCATTATAAACGCCAACGCGACCTCGCCACCTACATGATAAATATAAGGTCTGCTGCACATTTCACGCAGTAGAGCACAGTAGACCGTGTCACATACAGAGCTCCGCCCGAGAATATTTGCACTCTGTTGGTCGCAGGTACTCTTCAATACAATGGAAATGTTGATTTCGTTAGTATGTCAAAGCTATTGAAGAAAGCTTTGTTTTTTTCACGTTACAAGTATACATGAGTTCAATATATTATATCAAATAAAGTATTATCGGCAATACATATACACATATCGGACTAAAAAATATCAGCATAATTTTTATGTAACAATGGTATTCCCTATATTTCTCTTATAAATTGAAAAGATATGGATTAAATGTTATTGTTAATACGTTAAAATAATATACAACATATTATTAAATAAGCAAGAACATAATATAATACCTTAAACACACCATCTCAACCATTTATCGCAAATATCGGTGTTTTCAAATAGCGATATATCGTCGGCATTCCTATTATGCGTACAAACTGTCAATTTTCTTAATGAATGTTGCAGACGGGTTCTCGATGAAACATTAATTTAAATGGTTGGCATGTTGTAATCGTAAAATTGTTGTGATATTTGTTGTAAAATGTTTTATTTGTAGTGAGAAATGTCGTTTTAGTGTTAGTTGTCATTTTCTGTTGCATTTGTCAATTTTTTGAAAATGTTGTTCAGCGCCACCTATCGTAAAATAATCAAACTATGTCAATAACATTCCTCTCTGCAGACCAGACTTTGTGTCAACGTTTGAACTCAATTGGCCGAGTAGTTTAATGAAGACACACAAACAAACAAACAAGAATTCACTTTTGGTTGTATGAATACGTGTTATGTGTTACTAAAAGATAATAACGGTATTTGCGATAAACGATTAAGAGATGGCGTGCAACATTTAAGATATACTGTATTGTTGCTTATTTAATCGTGTGCAGTGTATTATTTTAAACTATTAATGTTAACATTTAGTTCTCATCTGTTTAGTTTGTAGGGAAAATACCAAAAAAACCGTCCTTACGAGCACCTAAAAATTATACCGATATACGTACGAGGGTTGCCTTTTATATTTTTACAAAATCTGGGAAGAAAACAAAATTTTTGGGAACAAGCTATTTGATTGTTTTTCAAAATATTCGCCTTTATGGTCTATACACTTTTGCATGCATACGAACCAGTTCTCAAAACATTTTTTCCATACTGAAGGTTGTATCTCATAAACATGGTTTTCAAAGGCTTCGACTGCTTTATGAGGTTTTGAAAATCGCTCCCCACGCATTTTTTGTTTCACACTTGGGAACAAAAAGAAATCATTCAACGATAAGTCAAGTGAATATGGACAATGAGACATTATTTCAACACTTTTCTCCTTTAAATAGTCAACTTTTAGGCAACTGTATGGCAACTCGTATTGCCGTGATGAAGAATAATGCGACGTTTTCGGTTGTTCTTCCTGATTTCGTCTATAACTTACAAATTACTGTATACCATTCAGCGTTAACAGTTTTTCGATCCTCTAAAGGGATTGTTGCGATGTATCCTGTACAGCCGAAGAAACAAGCGATCATTTTCTTGGAAGCGCTCCTTGCACGAACATCTTTTGTGGGGTTCGGTTCGTCTTGGAACACCCATACAGTAGAGTGTTGCTTGGCTTCCGGTACGCGGTACGATACGCATATATCCATGTATCGTCACAGGTGACGATGATGTATACGGATTTTGCGGTTCCTTCGTCGATTTTTTTTTTGCATCTCTTTACACCATTTGACACGAGCTGCTTTCTGTACTTCGGTCAAATTATGTGGAATCCATCTGGAACATATTTTTTTACAAATAAATGTTCATGTAAAATCGAATGAATTGCAGTTTATGATATGCCAAAAGATGCCTCTCTGTAAGACCTCACTGTAAGTCACATGTCGATCGTGTTCTATTATTTTCCGCACACCATCGATGTTTTTTGGCATCACAACAGTTTTCGGTCGACCTTTACGTGATTCATCACTCACTGATGCATGACGAAATTCTGCATTATAATGCATTCTTGTGGAGTTAATCGTAAAAAATCATCCAACGAAAACCTTCTCGAGTAATCTCCATTATTTTGCAAACTCACTGTCTTACTGTCTGCTGTGCTCTACTACGTGCAATGTATAGCGGCGCTGAGCCTTTGCAAGTGGCTTCAATGAGAGAAATGTGAGAAACACAGTCATAACTAAAGGGAGGTATCTAGACAGCAAGCATGAAGGATGAACAAAGTTTAACAACAATAATAACAAAATATATTGCTTATTACTATTTATTCATACTATATTGTGATATTTATTGTACACCTTTCTCACGATGTATGTGATTTTGACATCGGATTTTAGTTAAATTTACACCTTGTTTTAGAATATTGTGAATGAACACTTTACAATTGACTACTTACAACATGGAAATTCAATGAAACTAAAACTTCAACACTAATAAAAGGCCTTTGTTGTTTATAATAATAGTTCTTAACGACAGTAATAAAATTTTCTAAGAATAGGGGCTTTACTTCAGCTCCAAAATGTCCATTTTCGATCAATTATGGAAGTTATTCGTAGAGTTGCACACTTTGTCTCGAATGCATGTATTGTAAGGACGGCTTGTCGTTAAAATATTACGATTCGTTTTAAGTTTAAATTGAATTCACAACCAAATACAAATACATGCGTATTATTATTTATGATCCATAAATACAAATGGCTATTATGATTTTGTATAATAACAATATCCAGTGCATACTAAAATATCACTCTATTAATTTATGAGATCCGGCAAATCATTTCAGAGAATATTTAGATAAATAGTTAAATGTGGGGATGCACTACATACGGTCCTGCCGTACCGCAAATATCCTCAGCTCTAGTTATGACTCATAACGTAACCAATCGATTCTGCAACTTTAACTATGTAGTCTAATTATTTCTTAAATTCATAGGAGATAGAGGGATTAACAGTAATCTGTTGATTAAATAATAAAAACTGCCCTCTTTATATTTGCAAAAAAGTGTATGAGTAATTGTCTGTATGTGTTTCTTTTCTGTGGATGTTAAATTAAAAAGTATTGTCTGATAATGAAATTTTTAAATTTAAATAGGGTAAAGTTTTTTCTTTTTTAATTCGTGCGTGAAACGTATTGATGGATATTGTTTATTTAAAATATTTAAGAAAGCCTCCGTATTGAAAGATTCGGGTATCACTGCAAAAGAAAAAGTGTTTTGTTTTATTTCGTTATTTCAATATTTCACAAGTGCTCAACATATAATGTATTATAGACAAGACGGCAGACTATGTGCCCACACTGTCAAATTTAATAATAAATGTTTATGTACTGAGAAGGATTGTTCGACGTTGAGAGATGTTATATTTGCATAGTTAAAGTGCTCTTTGTATCTGTACAATGGATCTTCAGTATTTGTAAAAAGTTGCCCTTATTTTGTAAAATCTACATTTTTATCTAATACACCTTATTTGTATTATTAAATTTAACAGTGTGTGGCACATAGTCTGCCGTCTTTAAATTGAGTATGCTAGTGGGATAGTGCTTATGCGGGACTTTTATTTTAAAAAGAATGTCGTAAATTCTTGCACTTTTTACAAGTTTTTTTGAAGCACAATCCCATTTAAAATTTAATCATGTACATACACGTATAGATATTTTGAATTCCTTCTTTATTTTAGGTAGCGATATTTAGGAACAACCCAATGGAAATACTATGTAAATAATTGGAAAATAACATTATTTTATTATTAATTTTTTATTTTATTTTTTGTGTTTCATTGTGTACAAATAACTATAGCGGTTTGTTTTTCAGACCGCTACCATTATTGGGCAAAGAGACGGATCTACCAATGTGACGTTTGTATGAAATCTTACACCATGTTAAAAAATTTACGAAGACATCAAAATGTGGAGTGTGGAAAAGAAAAAAGCTTCAAGTGTAACTATTGTCCCCGTGAATATTATTACGTGTCGGACTTAAAAATTCATTTAAGAGCTAAACATAGAGAATGTGCCCTTTATATCTAAACAAATTAATAAATATTTTTGAAAGAAAATTATTTATTATTAATAGGACCTTATTTTTTTTTCTTATCTTTATTTAATCCTTTTTTTATTGACGTACGGTATACTCTAATTTTGTACTATAATATTGTACTTTTCAGAATCCGAAGATGCGAAACACAGCTGCTCCCAGTGCCAGAGAAAGTATAAAAATAAAGGCTCGTTATACAGACACCTGAAATATGAGTGCAATAAGAATCCCTCGTTTATGTGTGTATTATGTACGAAAACTTTTAAGCAGAAAGGAAACTTAAAGCAACACATATACAGCGTCCACAAGTTACACTAAAGTTTATTTTTAGTTCCTGGTTAAAGCTTTCCTATTTTATAAATAATTTTTTTAATTTCCTTTAAATAGATGTTTCCTTTAATAAATAATTTGCGATAATTTATTTACGAGTAAACACCACTATTCTCGGTTAGCTTATATAATCACCTTACCAGCTCTTCGCGTGTCATATATACGAGGGTGGATCCCTTTGCTCCACCTCTGCCCACTCAGTCATATTTGCCAATAAAAATTGGCAAATATCTTACTTTTATTTTTCAACATAGTCTCCATTAACACATTTTTCCTATCGATGTTCTAGCATTTCTAATGCTTCTCGAAAAGAGATTGTTCAACCTCTGCAAACCGCTTATCTGACGGAAATCGTTTACCACGCAAGTGTTCTTTTTTGGAAACAAGTTTTGGAAACAGTCGGTAATTGCTAGGGGCCAAATCTGGTGAATATGGCAGATGCTCAACTAATTCGAAGCTGACTTGAGCTACTGCAGCTGTTGCAATGGCGGACCTTGGGTGCGGTATCCTGATGCAAGAGAGCGCCTTTGCGCAACTTCTCCTGATGTTTTTCTTTTATCAAGTTACGTAATTTGGGAATTAAATTGGCATAGTAAGTACTTGTAATTGTAGCCCCCTTCTGCCGGAAATCTACTAAAATTCCCTGCTGAAGGTTGCATCTTGAATTTTTTCAGAGGTGGTGAACCTCGATGTGTCCAGTCTTTACTCAGTATTTTAGTCTCTACGTCATAATGATGGAGCCAGGGAATATCCCATTATCAATCATCTTGCAAGGAAATTTTCTTTCTTATGTATATACCGCGTTAAAAGGCGGCTGCAAATATATTTCCAAGTTTGCTTGTGTGCATCTGTTAACATTCGTGGTACCCATCTTGCACGCAATTTTTTCCCGTTCAATTCGGCTGTAATTATATTATATACCACATGGTATGAGAGACTAGTATCTTCGACTATTTTTCTAATAGTAACGCATCGATTCTGCACCATGAGATCATGGACATGGCTTTAACAGTTTCTTTGGTAGTGACAGTTCTGAGCCCTCTACCTACATGTTGGTCTGTACACGACTATCTATCACATTTAAACTCGCGACACCATCTTTTAACTATATCATATGATAATCCCCTAATGTACCCACCAAATCTTGATAATTTTGAGTTGTGGTCATCTCTTTTAAACGTAAGTATTTATTCACGGCTGGTTGCTCGACACGATCCATTTTAATACTGATATGTGACTCTCTCGATCTCGGGCATCTACTGTACGAGGCCGAGAGAGTCACAACCTGTTAAGGGATGCTTTAGCAAGTTCGGACTTCTAAGTTTCTAGCGTTAGTCTATACATAGCAGGTTACAATGCGACGTGAAGATAAATACTTGTTGTAGTTTATAAATGGGTTAGGGGCGGAGCAAAGGAATTAGCCCTCGCATGAACATGGACATCTATGTTAGCGTGAAATTTTTTATAGAGGTATAGACGTATTTACGAATACGCGTAGGTGTAACTCGAACGGAAACCATTTTTTGAAATAACAGGTACTTTTATTTCAGTAAAGCGAACGCAATGACGCCGCTGCTTGCCTACCCAAGTGGCTATGTTTATTTAGGAGATAAAAATTATTAAAGCTAAAGATTTGTCTGATTTATTTTGATCTAGTAAATCTCGAATCCAACTAATATTAAGGATTTTATATTAATGATTTAGATGTTAAAGAATTCAAAGCTGACTTCCCATAAATTTTTTTTAATAAATTTATGTTGACGAACTGTAAATATATTTTAGTTTGATTTTATTTTTAAGTTTTTATTTCGAATATTTATTTTATCAAGCAAAACAAATAATTATGTAAATATTTATTGTTAAATTAGTTTACAGTTAAATTTGTGAACACGTGGAGAGCTTGCATTGTTAAGTACGTAATAATTTGGTCAATTACGCTATTTAAAATTTATTCTACAATATTTTGATGAAAATACCAGTGTTAGAACAACTACGAAGGAAATTTTTATATTATATACCTAGTAGCTATCAATTAAATTCGTTTTAAGAAAAGCTACATTTAATTTTTCAAAATATGATCCACTAACGGCTGCATATTTATTCCAGCGATCTTCTAATAAGACTATCTTCCAAAATATTCATTTGGTAAAACCTCAAAAACTCCTTTTCTATTTCTTTCAGGCAATCATTTGCACAAAGGAATTGTTCAAATTAAAGAAAGAGATAATAATCACTCGATGCTAAGCCCGGAGTGTAGGATGGGTGTTCCATCTCCATAAAGCTACAGTCGTTGATTATTTCCCTTATTCTCAAAAACTCTTTTTCCATTTCTTTCAGGCAATCATTTGCACAGAGGAATTGTTCAAATTAAAGAAAGAGATAATAATCACTCGATGCTAAGCCCGGAGTGTAGGATGGGTGTTCCATCTCCATAAAGCTACAGTCGTTGATTATTTCCCTTATTTGGCGAGTCTTGTAAACTCTGTAATTGTCATGGAACAGCAAAATTCCTTTGAGTAAAGTTTTTGGGTCTTGTCTGTTATATGGCAGTTTTCAAATTTGTTTCCTGATATACTTCTCCTGTAATTATAGAGCCATTCTTAATTCATTCAATTAACAAGATTCTTTTTGTATCCTACAACACCATCGCCATCAGCGTCTAGATGAATTTTGTATACCACAGCATGGATTCTTGTTTTGTCAGTATATCTCAGTAATACACACACGTCTCATTACTTGTTTATAATTTTCGAGAAAAGGTTTTTATCGTCAGCTAAAACCCTCAAGCTTTCCCACAAACATGCTGCTGACACCAATATTGGAGCCATCTAGGTTACGAGTTGTGGAATACATAGCGAAACGTATGGTTTCTCTCTAGTAGTAGCCTAGCTACTCAAACAAACCGCCGCTGGCGTGCCTCTCTTGGCCGTCAGATGTCTCGAAATGTTTTCTCATAACATGTGATGTAAAGATTGTGTATATTTAGCGGTGATGTAAAACATTTTGTATTACTGTACTGGATGATTAAGCCAATGCTTTCTTTATTGAATAATGTCGTAATTGTTTGTCATAGAATGTAGTAATATTAATTTAAAAAAAGGAATTTTTACCATTGATGCCCCTTTTCTGTTGCTACTTTTACCCTGTATTACCTGTATTATTGATTAGATAAAATTCGAATTTACACCACTTTAGACTTCTTTAGTATGAAAGGCGTTCAAAATTCTCTTGAAAATAAAACCGTTCAGTAAAATAATATTAATTGGCGAAAAGATTAAAGTGTAATAAATTTTAATTAATAATTCGATTAAAATTATAATATTTAAATTTATTTTGCAACAAACAATATGGAAACATCTGTTAAAAGGAAAACATATATTGAAAAAAAAAATATTTTTCAAATTATGTGCATTAACAAAAAGGTTGACAATGTACCAAAGTCGATGTCATTTGGGACGGTCTTTCGCTCTTACGCGCAGGGGGGCGACTCATAAAGCGAGGAGGTCACTCGTTTCTTAAGCAAACACTATATATATATATATATATATATATATATATATATATATATATATATGTGTAGATATATATCATTTGATAAATTCTTGGAGTTTTCGGCTTTTATATTAAATATTTTAAATAAGTCTAATTAGAGTGACGGTCCGACAAACCGTTAACTTGGGTTCCAGCCCCAACGTGGACGAAAATCTTTCAAATAAAATTTCGTATGATTTGCGTTGTAATTTGTAAACAGCAATGTTTACATTCACATTTACTTCGCAAAATAACATAATAATTTGAAAATATTTAATATAAAAGCCGAAAACTCCAAGAATTTATCAAACGATATATTAAATGAACGACTAAGAAATTATCTATACACACATATACATAGGTATACATTTTATAACTATGTTTCCGGAGAGCAATTATTAAACTATTTTTAAACACTGATTTTCAATTTAATAGATATGAAATATAACCTGTAAATACAAATTAAATTACATACATGATTTTGAATGTATGTATATATTTTTTCATTCTATTCAGAACTGCCATGCCGTAGAACTTTTCCTTTTTTATTAATATGGTTATAAAAAAAAACCTTTCAAAAATAAGAAAAATTCTTTTCCAATTAAATTTAAACAAAATTCCAAAAAATTACACAATTAAAATTAATATTACATGTAGTTGTGACATCTTAGTGCGCTATGAGACTATATTTTTTTACTTTAAACATTTTTCGTAGGTCGTTGAAGAGTTCTCTATCTTACAAGTATTATTTAATGACATAAGTTAATTTTGTTAGAAAAAAATTATACTGCAAGTTATTTACGGAATTAAAAAAATAAAAAATAAGAAATTGTATTGTTAACTACATATTTAAAAATAGATCAAACTCTACTTTGATTTTCAAGTTATATTTCAATTAAAAATATAAATATTTTTTTTCTTATAAAAAAAATGTATCTTCTTGAATTTTGGCTGCCCTTAATTAACAACAAAAATATTTTTTTAAATTAAAAAAAACAATACCAGTGTTTTTAATAATACAAAATATTATTAAAAATTTGGTGTGAACAACACAATACAAGTTCATTATTAATATTTTTTGTGAACTTGTATTGTGTTCTTTACACCAAATTTTTAATAATATTTTATATTATTAAAAATACTTTTGCATTATACAAAAATTGGTGAGGTTTTTGCCTGCTCAAGGATATTTCAAATTATTTTGTTAAAAAAAATATTACATAATTAATGAATTGAAAATACATATGGCTTTCAATTTAATTTTACAAGTTAAAACAGAACTGTGTTTCCAAAAATGAATAAATATATAAATTTTTTTGTAGTTTAATGGATTTAAGATTAAATTTATAAACAAATTTTATTACTTTGTTTGTTACCAATTTTTTTAAAATTATAATAAAAAAAATTAATTAAATTAAATCTATAGCATATATATGATCTATATGGTATGTTATATTGCACTTGAATTTTAATTGTGCGAATCGCAAGGGAGAAAAAAAATTCCTTTGATACATCAACTTAGGAAAGCAACATTTTATTAAGCTGTAAAGGACCTTAAAACTATTTAAATATCATAAATGAGCAAATTTTTAAGATAACAATATCGCTTATAATAATAACTTGTCTACACGTTATATACCACCATTTTAACGAACACACATCACACTTAATACCGTTTATCTTAAAACCAGTGGTATTATATATAATAACAGACTAAATATAACATCCACACATAAGACCCACCGATCTTTTACATGTAACTTAAACTCTGTCGTGTATGGTAACATTCATTCATTAAAAATATAAGGCCAGACCCAAAAATACTGTATTGATTTTGTCAACCTTTTTCTTAATTAAACTGTACATTAGCTAAAAATTAACTTATTAAATCACTTTATTTAAAATTCATAAAATTAACACTTTCAAGATTGGAAGCCAAAAAATTCAGGTATATACTGCCCGCAATAAATCTCTCATGTTCCTTTTGTTTGTCTCGTATTCTCCATAAAACCACTATCAGTCTCAGAGGAGGTTTATGTACCCTCGTAGGTGCCAATAGAATCTTGCCGAAATGCTTCTTTGAATCCTTTTAGTTTCTTACAAGTACGTATATATTAGAATCGCTTGTCATACCTATATCGTGCAGATGCTTCCTCAAAGGCAAGCTTCGATTGCTAAGTCGGTGATGAGTTAAGTTTTCTTGCCACTTCTAAAGGACTTGGCATCCGATTTCCATTTCTTTTCATGTTATCTTTTCAATCATGACCAAATCTACCTTCTAATAGAGACTCCGTAATAACGACTCCGTATACAGGTACTAATACTAAGAGTTTTTGAACCATTTGAACCATTCTAAATGTATGACCAAATTTTCAAAAAATAACATTACTATGCAGAGCTTCATTTATCGTTCATAAATCTGTTATTGTTAGTCAATAATTTTACAGGAAAGTGGCTTTAGCCCAGTGACCTACTATTTTTTAGGCCGTCTAAAAAGTACCTAATATTTTGGAAAATCGTTAAAAATGAGATGTTTGTAGACTCATCCAGTAATTTTTTTTTTTTGGAAACAAGAAATAAATCACTCGGTGAATATAGTAGATTGGGCAACCATTCGTATTCTAATTCGATAAATTTAGTGGTTGCCACAGCGGATGAATGAGAGGGCGCGTTATTCTGATAGTACAAAACTCTTTTCTGTAAATGCGGTCGCTTTTTCTTCAGTCATCGAAATGTGTCAGTTCATCAACATAATATTGACCACTTATTGCAATTCTTGCAATTCCCTTCTCTAAATAGTCAATAAAGAGTACGCCTTTGCAATCCCAAAAAATCTTGGCTATAATCTTTTTGACCGAAGAAAGGAGTTTTTTCCTTCTTCGGAGCACGTCTATTGGAAGAAATTCATTGTTTTGAATGTGTTTTTGTCTCTGTAGTGAAGTGATGTAGCCAGGTTTCATATACTGTAACATATTAACAAAAGAAGTTCTCTTGGTTTCAATTTCAAATGGCTATATAGCCATTTGAAATTGTAACACGAGTTCGCATGTACTCAACAGTAATGAAACGTTGCAAACATCTTGCCGTTAGCTTTTCCATATTTAAATATTGATACAATATATTGTGTGCCGGTTTGATTGGGTTCTTTACGGCATTAGCTATCTTACACACGCATTCTGCGGTCACTTTTTACAATGGCATAAACTTTATTGATAATTTCTTTAGTAAATCAAGGCTCGGGATGTTCAGCATCTTATGTGCTCATATGACCTCTTACAAATCATTCTATGTGAAAGAGCACATGCATCATCATAATACGGTCTCCGTCAACAGGTTTATACAAGCTTCGTCAGTGAAACGGGAAAAATTAAAATCTCTGTTATTCATTTGTCGTTTGGGTTAGGGCGCTGAAGGTAATGATAAATTTGTCAGTCATTTAACGCCATTTAGTAACATAGAACAGTGGTCTGGTTTTATAAAAATGGTTACTCCGCGACAACTGTGAAAAGGTTGTTTCGCAATCACTACAATATTCCGCGTTATGGGTGGATTCCATCTATTAACGCAATCAATTTGGGGGTACAAAAGTTTGAAGATACTGGATCTACTTTAAATTTAAAACATAGAGGAGTAGCAAAAAGTGTTAGAACGTAATAGAGTTCGAGCTGCCATAACACGTAGTCCAAAACGTTCTGCGATTAAACATGCATTAGCACTGAATATCAGTGAACCGTCGATGCGTCAAATCTTACATAAGAACCTAATTTTACACCTCTATAAAATTTAAGTTGTTCAAGAATTAAAAGAACCTGATTTGGTTAATCACATGAATTTTAGTCAAGAAGTGTTTCAGCGTTTGGATAGGAATGAAAACTTAATCCACCATATATTTATGTCAAATGAAGCCCATTTTCATCTTAACGGCTATGTAAATAAACAGAATAGCCGATATTGCATAGCCCTAAGGTGACAGTATGGTGCGCTCTTTCATCATGTGGAAATATTGGACCATTCTTTTTTGAAGACGATCGAGGCAAAACCGTTGCTGCAGTTCATTAGACAAACATGGTCACAACATTTTTGAGGCAAGAACTGGTTAGATTTTCAGAGATTACATGGTTCCAACAAGGCGGTGATACCAGTCATACTGCTCGTATGTCTATTGCTGTTTCAAAGGAACTCTTTCCGAACCGTATCATATCCAAGAATGGAGACATTGTTTGACCGGCTAAATCATCTGATTTGTCCACATGCGACTTCTTTCTTTGGGGTTGGCTCAAGAGCAATGTGTGCGTTGAGCGACCGCAAACGTTAGAGGAACTAAAACAAAATATTCAAGAAGAAGTTGCACGTATTACACCGGAAATGTTACGGCGAGCAAAGAAAAGTTTTCGAAAAAAACTACAAGAATGCGTAGATCGTAATGGTGCCCACCTGTTAAGTATTGTTTTTAATAAATAAAATGGTAAGTCTAACTTAATAGAAAAATATAAAAACATTAATTTTAAAATAAATAAATCTGTAGATACAGTAGTTTTAAAATTTCCCGCTTCACTGACGAACCCTGTATGTTTTTAAAATGGGTAGTATCCCAATGCTGGTGACCGTAGTGGAGTGTAGAAGGTTCGGTTAGGTTCAAGAGAGTTGGCAGTTTCAGTTGCATCGTTGGTTTGGACCACTCAAGAGTGTGCGCACGCAGTAGAGCGATATTATCAAAATGGTCAGTCACAGAGGGATTTTGGATTCGCTTTTACGTCGCCCGACATGGATTTTGCCCGACCACAATGCAATTCTTCCGTGGGTAGAGTGGCATGAGACAATATCATGAGACACCAACCGGGAGGGGGAGAACGGTTTACTCCCGACCGTGGAAAAAATATTTTTTCCACGGTCGGGAGTAGAAATCAGTTTCTATGACATCAAAATTAAAACAGAAGTAGTCGATTATTCCCAAGGGAGTATAATGCTCCCAAGGGAGTTTACATTATGGAGAACGTTTGTGATTCATGCAAAAAAAAGATAACATTGAAATTATTTATTGACATTTAAATTAAATGTTACATTTGTACAATTTTCAAAATTAATATTAGAAGGAATATTACTTTCGCTTACATTTACAGTTTTTGTGATTGCCCTAGTAGCGGTACCTACTAAAACCTGATTAGCAATTTTGGTCTTATTTTCAATGGAGTTCTCGACATAACCCTCAGCGACTATCGTTGATTTCCAACCAGCATGACGCTTTATTGTCGTGATATCCACACCAGCATCTGCCAGTAATGTCGCTGAAGATCTTTGTAAGCAGTGACCAGTATAACATGCAGCATCAGGTAATTTTAAATACGAAGCTACTACACTCGGAATTTTTCCCATGGTATTCTTGCCAACTGGCTGCGAACTACATTTTCCTGCTTTGTAGTACAAAAAAAGGCGCTTATGCTTGACGTGGGGAGGACGAAGGGACAGGTATTTTCGAAACAACTCAAGCATATTTTTCACATCGGTAACCACAAAGGTTCGTGGAATCTTTGTCTTAGTGTTTGGAATTTTTACAATCAAGGAAGAGCCTACATCCTCAATATCATCTACAGTTAAATTGACTAGTTCATCAGTTCGACAAGCTCCGGCAATCCCCAGAATTAATCCAACCTATAAAAAATCAAAATACTTAATAATTGAAATACCTAACAACAAAAGTAATCTTACCTTAATCATTAAGAATTCTTTGTCATCTGCACTTGATAGAAAACGGTCGATTTCACCCTTTCTCAATATTTTCGATTTTTTCGCTTGATATCCGTCACCGGTTCTTTTCAAAAATGCGATCAGCTTGGGGAATTTGCTTATATCTTTGTTGTCGTAAATTATCAAGCATGACTTAACCATAGAATATTGCGCCCATAATGTGGAAGACTTGTAATTCTTTGCATTTTCACTGAAGTATGCCAACAAAACATTCTCGCTGTATACTTGAACATTTTTCTCGGCGCACCACTTTTTGAACCGATTGTAGGCTATATCGTATAAAGATCTTGACTTCGTAGGCAGAAAATTGCTTATTGCAATATATGCAGCCTCCACAATCTCTTCCGACTCACAATTATTCATTGTGCACTAAACAAACTTTAAACTAAACCAAACTAGCACCTTAATTTGACAATTCTTTTTGTTTGTTTATTTTGTAGTTATGACAATAACTCAACGACTACTAAATAAATGCTCAAATCCGAATACAATAATTCTGGTGCTACTTACTTCATAATGACAAAATATGTGTTTTTAAGTTAATGAGACCGTGGAAAAAATAGTATATACCATTCGGGAGAGATGCTATTTTGTCCTCGGTGCATTGTAGCCCTCGGGCTTCGCCCTCGGGCTTCAAATTGCACCTCTGCCGAAATAACGCATTTCTCTCCCTTATAGTATAATATACTATTGTTATATGACTGTGCCGATGTGTGCATATGATTTAATATATATAATTTTTTTTTATAATTATATTTAATATAAGTTTCGACTTCAAAATAATAAAACTCTTATTTAGTAGCGTGTGTCCGTTTTTCTTATAATTCCAGGGAAAATAATCAAAACTCTATTTTACTAACTAAAATTGTTGTAATAGCAAACGAGAGAAAAATTTAAGTTGAAGTTTAGGAAGTAAAAATTAATTGGTGTGTGCCAATATTTAAATTTCAAAAGGTATTTTTAAATTAAATGTTCAAAGATATATTTTAATGTGATTTTGAAACGAGTAGAATTACCACATCTAACTGAAATACTTATGTTAACTTTATAGATAGTTATTCAATCAATATAGAACATTTACAAGTTGGATAGTCTACCCTTCAGGAAATACGTAATAATGCCAGCTCCCATGTTTTCGCGTGTCGGACGTCTCTTTTGCGCGGGTATATCTATTTAAGTATTTGGTCAGATCTCATTAGATTATCTCGCGTCACCTGTTAAGACAAAATTTGCTATACCTGTGAAGCGATACATCAAACTTTACTAGCCAAACTGACGAAGTCTATTGAAACACGTGTGTTTGGCTGAATTAGACGTTGGAAAATACGATGTGTATGTCCATGTGTACAGATGTAGATGTGTGTAATGATGAAATATGTTTCTAAAACGTAACTTAAGTCAGCAATATATTTATCATGACGAAAGTGTTGCCATTGAAAAGTCACTCTTCTTTCAAATTTCCCTCGTCCTTTCTTCCAATTTCATCTACTCGAAACCTATTAAACCTCATTTTATTAATGTTCAAGATAAGGTTCCTTTTAGTCTTGCCTTATTTCACTTTTATACTGAGAGCTTATTTACCAAGCTTTTTGATAAAGTGGTGTAACAAAGTTAGTTTTTAAACCTATGTATAGCAAACGCCAATTAAGTTGGCGCGAGGAGGGGTAAGTGCGCGCAGGATTAAAAGTAGTAGGGAGATTTGTATTTGGTTTTACATGAAATGTCAGATAATTCTAATCTCTGAGCGTGTATCATTGTATGATCCCCTAGCAAACACATTATGTTCCGTCAAACGTCAATGACAAATGTATTCTGACAATTACTTGAGTAGTGGGGGTGGACGTTTTTAAAAACGGCTTCTGCGCACCCCCTCCTCGCGCCAACTTAATTGGCGTTTGCTATACTCAAGAAAATACTAGAAAGGGCGCGTAAATAAATGTGTAAATTATTTAAAAAAAGACGTTTTTATAAAAAATATTCTGAGTGAAATACAAATAATTTAAAAATAGAACTAGCGAAAGTAAAAAATGACAAATTTTATAAGTAGTATTTAGTACTTTATTAACAACAGAGTAATATAAGATTACATTTGTATTTTTCTAAATATACGCAATATAACTTGAATATTTTATTTTAATTACAACCATTACTGCCTCTACCAATACTGTAACTTGTTTTTTGTGTTATAATTTAGCTAAAATAAAACAGTGTACGTATTTTACAGGATTTTATTAGGTTTCCTAACATATTGATATTAGTACCATTATCAAAGAGCTATCAATAATTAACTAAAAGTACCTTATTACGTTTTATATACACCTACAGTTTACAATTCTGAAATTTTTAATTAAAATCTCATAATTACCATGGCTATTATCTTAGTTTTTTTGCGCGAAAATTTTCTCGACTTCCACTTTTTGGCCAACTTATAAATTTAAAAAATGCACATGACTAAATCACTTGCCGTATCTTGATGGAACAAGAGATTTAGATTAACGAAAGATTAAGACTAATTTTGACATTTGACGTTTTATTACTGGCGCCCTCTATTAGGCTATATTCAATACTAAAAACTAAATAATACATAAAGATATTAAGAATGTATACGGAATTTATTAACTGCACCAGAGCGACTAAGGTGCAATGAGATTGGTGGTGTATAGTTTATAACATGCCATTCGCCTATTTATATTTGTTTTGTAACTAGTTATATGTATTTATTTTTTTTTGTCTCTGAGTGTGGATGGTAATTTTATCGATAATGTCGCGCTTGTATCCGTTATTTTGAGCAATGATTTTTATTAATTTCATTATTGTAATCAATTCCATTCAATGGAAAGTTTATACCTCAATATACATAAACTCTGAAATGCTTACATATACCCAGACACAAAATAAATACAAACAGGCAAATAAGATGTTAAAAATTATGTATGAGGGATA
The DNA here is from genome assembly GCA_935421215.2 of Melolontha melolontha. Classification (NCBI taxonomy): domain Eukaryota; kingdom Metazoa; phylum Arthropoda; class Insecta; order Coleoptera; family Scarabaeidae; genus Melolontha; species Melolontha melolontha. The sequence continues at coordinate 47,188,941 of OW285235.1, read as the reverse complement.
AGCTGAATTTATAGAGAATAAGAAAATCTAGTAGACTGTTAAAAACAATCATACAGTGTTTATTTAGAGTAACTCTTTATCTGTTAGATGTCGTTTTGTTGTTGATGTTATGTTTGTTATAACTCAACTACTTATTTTTTAAAAGTAAAAGAAAATGGAATTAACCAAAGAACACTTTCGAATCATCATTTATTTTTATTTTAAAAGAGGTTTAAGCGCTAAGAGAATTTAGATTCAGTTTTTAGTGAACAAGCACCTTCCATGGCTACAATTTACTGATGGTATAAGGAATTTGAACGCGAAAGGAATTCTGCTCCAAAAAGCAGAACATGTATGAATTTGCCATGAAACCGCCAAGAGGGACGTGTATGGATTCACGAAGATGAGGAAACTCCTGACAAGGGAATCATGCCCCACCATAATAATGCATCGCTAGTTTTGGGCTAGCATATGGCTAGTTTTTTGGGCTTGAACGCGATTTACGAGGTAGATGGTTTTTGTCTGAAGAAGAGATTGATACGCTTATTTTCAAGGTATTCCGAAACAAGATTGGTTGGGAGCTTTTAAACAGTTAAAAGAAAGAATGGTCAAGTATGTCATTGCTGAAGTGAATTACTTCAAGCAAAATCCTAGAAAATATTAACCGTGTTCTTTATTCTCAATAATTTGAGCTTGTCGCTCGTATCACCAATAACCAATACAATAAACATAATACTAAGGCTAATGGACATTAAAGCGGTAACAATAAACGAATATAACCTAGGTACTATATTGCTTAATGAAAATCATAAAATAGATAACACGGTAAAGTCATGAGACTCATGAGTATATTCAGCAAATTCCAAAGAATATGAAAGTTATGTAACGCGCCTGTTTTCAATTTAAATTTATTTAAAAATTTAACACAACAAAAAGCAAATAAATAAAACTATTTGTTATTTTTACTTTCAAAATGTTCTTTACTGTCGAGTAAAATACATTTATTGTAATGGCCTATTTTAGAAGCAGCTTGCAAAATGAAAATGGTAATTGGATATTTTGCAAGCTGTTGACTTACTAAATTTATGGAACTATATGCAGAAGAACAAATTGAATTAAATATCATTACTTTTCACAACACAGTATTAGAATAATCTAACGGTTTTCAAGCACTGGTAATGTGGCTAAAGATAAATCTACTGGTCGATTTTGTCATCAAATTGTTACTACACCCGATACTTTAGAAAATGTGAATCAAATTATTGAACAAAATCCTCACATTTCAGTACGGCGACTATTGCACTAATAGGTAAACTTCATTTAACAATCGTAGTGTGCTAAAAGTGTTCTTTTAACCGTTCTTATATTCATGCAAGAAGTTTCCTTTGATTTTCTGGTAAGAGCCTAAAAGCAGCGACATTTATATCTATATACATTTTCAATTATCCATAAAATTTACCCACACGAGTGTTTACAATAAATCCAGTTTTGTCAGTGGGAATAATGGTCATCTACATAATAACAACGACCAGCAAAATATTACTTCCCATTCCGAGGAAGCATGGTTTCACCAGTCTGAATATGTTAATTCTTTGATTGTTTCGACCTTTGCTTGATGTAAATCTATATCACAAATATATAAAACACACATAAGATGTTTTAGATTTACACTTTATTAATAAAATAATGACAGCTGTTTCGCTAATACAGTAGCTTCTTCAAATTTAACTTAAGACTAAAGATACATACAAAATACAGCGTTAAATCAGGTAGTTGACCCAAGTTAAAATTCTAGGAACTATTACATTTATATTTTGCTTTTTGAAAACTATACCATGTCCTACTTGTGTGAGGTTTAAGTTTAATTATATAACATAAGCAACTAAGAAACAATATTTCAATGAGTGAACAGATTTAACAGTGGGGATGAATTCAAGTCTAATTTATCGTTTAGTAACATTTCTGAGTTTTTGAGTTTATTAATTTCTAAAGACTCTAAACAATTTAGTTTTCTACCTTTATTTTCTACATGTATGATATCGAATTGTAAATTAAATTCGTGTTCGTTCTCTATTAAATGATTAGAGTAGGTTGAGTCAGTTTTCTTATTGATATAAGAATGATAGTGGCCTTGGATTCGTATTTTAAACGTTCTACCTGTCTGTCCAATATATGTTTTGGTACATGATCCGCATGATAACTTGTAGACTCCTGATTTATTGTCTTTGGTAGTTTTTTCTTTATTATTTTTAATATATTTGGCTAGATTATTATTAGTTTTATAAGTAATATTAATGTGTTCTTTTTTAAGGAATTTTGATAATTTAAGTTGCTGTTGACCTATGTAAGTAAATGATTTAAACTGCTTGTCTGGCTCCACTTTAATGATCGGGTACACCTCCCTTAATAATTTATTGACAAATCTAATAGATAAATTAATTTTTTTTAAAATCTGTCAATAAATTATTAAGGGAGGTGTACCCGATCATTAAAGTGGAGCCAGACAAGCAGTTTATTAAATCATTTACTTACATAGGTCAACAGCAACTTAAATTATCAAAATTCCTTTAAAAAGAACACATTAATATTGCTTATAAAACTAATAATAATCTAGCCAAATATATTAAAAATAATAAAGAAAAAACTACCAAAGACAATAAATCAGGAGTCTACAAGTTATCATGCGGATCATGTACCAAAACATATATTGGAGAGACAGGTAGAACGTTTAAAAAACGAATCCAAGACCACTATCATTCTTATATCAATAAGAAAACTGACTCAACCTACTCTAATCATTTAATAGAGAACGAACACGAATTTAATTTACAATTCGATATCATACATGTAGAAAATAAAGGTAGAAAACTAAATTGTTTAGAGTCTTTAGAAATTAATAAACTCAAAAACTCAGAAATGTTACTAAACGATAAATTAGACTTGAATTCATCCCCACTGTTAAATCTGTTCACTCATTGAAATATTGTTTCTTAGTTGCTTATGTTATATAATTAAACTTAAACCTCACACAAGTAGGACATGGTATAGTTTTCAAAAAGCAAAATATAAATGTAATAGTTCCTAGAATTTTAACTTGGGTCAACTACCTGATTTAACACTGTATATTGTATGTATCTTTAGTCTTAAGTTGAATTTGAAGAAGCTACTGTGTTAGCGAAACAGCTGTCATTATTTTATTAATAAAGTGTAAATCTAAAACATCTTATGTGTGTTTTATTTATTTCTGAATATGTTAACTTGCATAATTATTGAACTTGGTTGGTAGATAATCCACACAATTTAGAGCAGAGTTAAAACTGCTTCACAGAACATTGCATTGATAGTAACCACTTATTAAATACGCTTATGTACACATTATAAATACGATAAATCAAGAAAATTTAATGTTTAAGTAAAAGCCTTAAAAATTAAACATAAAAACCTAACGTACATTGACAAACATACTAATAGTATTTTCGAATATTTCCATGATCGTAATGGTATAATTAACATGGTAATTACATTGTAATTAAAATCTCCAGAATTTCAAGTTATTGGTTTTAGTTGGTTATAGATAACTGTATTATATGTTGAGTACTTGTGAAATACAACAAAACAATTTCTTCGCAAAGATAGTTTTAATAAACTAAACGTACATTTCGTGTACTCTGCACACATCATCAGTAGTGCCGTTTAAACATAATATCTACGAGATAATATATAATATGAAAATACATCATATACAGAAAAATTAGAGGTAGGATGAAAACAAATTAATGAAAAATTACAATGAATCTTAAAACTAATACAATTTCTGAGAATGAGTTCATGGGAAAATACCAAATATCTATGAAACAAATGGGGTTGGACTAACGGCAAAAGGATTAGGAATTAACAATATAAAATATTAATGTCAATGAAGAATTTAATACCTGTTTACAAGATGTCTTAAGTATTTAATGATATCGGTATACATACTAACAGTTTATCATCAGTCTATTCATGTATATGGCTTCCCACATGTCTAAATGTTTATTAACTTTTTCTTTTATTAACTGCTTTCTTTAACTAGACTAACATTTTCTAAATTGAAGTTGTGACCTGTATCTGTATGATGTAGCGCTAATGCTGACTTTTCTATGTTGTGTAATTTAACATGAGCCATGTGTTCTTTGTATTGTGTTTGAACATTTCTTCTGGTTTGCCCGATGTATAATTTTGGACAAGAATTACAACTTATTTTGTAAATGCCCGACTTTTTCAACGGATCTGTGTTAACAATTTTTGTTTTTAGACACTTGTAAATTATTATTGTTGGAGAAAGCTGCAATTAAATTATATTTTTTAAACAGTTTTATTACGTTGTTATGCCAATTTTTATGAAATGATATCTTATAGTATTTTTTATTGATGTTCAAAGTTTCTGGTGTTTTTAAAGTTTTAAGCCTTTTCTTTTATTCAGGAATAAAATTTATAATGTCAGAGGTACCATAGGAGAGCGGTTCAAAATTAAATTAACTCAAGTTCTAGGGAAAACCGAGGGCTTAAATCAGCTTAGTAGAATATCCAGTGTGTTGGAAGGAAGTTACGATGAAACTATTGAGGTGAGTCCATCAGTTATCTGCAAATATAAGTATGCGCTAATTACGTCAGTTGATATTAGCTGAGAATTTAGAAAGGCTTTTAAATGTAAATGACTACATTACTATAGAAAGGCAAATACGAATACAAAGAGTTACATTGTTACTTATTCTTATTATTTTTAAAAAATATTTTGGAAAATTTCGAATAAAATATTGATATAGTACATATTTGTAGTATCTCTAAATTTATATTCACAATATTTAATATTTTGCATATTTTAATAAAAGTTCTGAGGTAGAAGCCCGTATTGCCGCCCTTATATTTCCCTGCGACAGGGCAAGACTCCAATAAAAGAAATCATTTTCTCGTTACTACGTAAACATTGGACTGCGATTTATATATATATATATATATATATATGTATATATATATATATATATATATACATATATATATATATATATATATATATATATATATATATATATTGATAAGAAGCTGTTGAGATCTATAATAATAATATGAATGAATGATAAATATAATGAAAGTTCAAGTGAATAAATTTGAATTTTTAATTGGGCGCCTTCTAATATGATAAATATATTTAGATCAACGCTATCTATATGTTTTATGTGCCAACTAGTCGTCGTAAGCATGAAGTAGTTAGAATGTGACTCTCTCTGGATCTTCGCTGGTAGAATGGTTGTTTATTCCTTTGTGATGCGTATAAATAAATAAATCTTATTTTAAATAACTCCTACAACTTAACACTAACAAATAAAAGAGTGACTTTGTTAATAAAAATAATATAATTTATTGAAATAAAAAGGAAACTGTAAATTGAACAGATAACTGTATCTAGCGATAAATAAATTAACTATAAAAAATTTGCACGTGTGTTTTAATACTGAATAAGGTTATGTCTAATAAATAAATGTGATCTTATATTAAATTTCTACAGTAAACAAATTAAATCAGGTAAGTATAGGAAACGCCAATTAAGTTGGCGCGAGGAGGAGGTGCGCAGAAGCCGTTTTTAAAAACGTCCACCCCCACTACTCAAGTAATTGTCAGAATACATTTGTCATTGACGTTTGACGGAACATAATGTCTTTGCAAGGGAATCATAAAGTGATACACGCTCAGAGGTTAGAATTATCTGACATTTGATGTAAAACCAAATACAAATCTCCCCACTACTTCTAATCTTGCGCGAACTTACCCCTCCTCGCGCCAACTTAATTGGCGTTTGCTATACTACTATGTTATTAAATATTCATAAGGATAACTATTCAAAGGGATACTATAATATGAAAGGTTTAGATATAAGTAAAAGTAAAATTCAGGTTTTTATTTAATTGATAGTATAGTTTTAATGAAATAATATCAACTATTACGGCTTTCTTGTAGAGTATGTATGAAGTGAACCTGTATTCCTGTGATCTGGTAGTTGGTATCCAGAAAGAAAGTCGAAATAATCGGGAAATAAGATGTGCGGGTCTTCCGAATATGATGTCGGCGTATGCGGCTTCTATTCTGCTTCCTCGTCCGGACTCCAATTATAAAGACGCTCGTCTCGAAATAAGTAAATTACCAAGCGTAGGGCTTCAGGTTTGTTTTCGAATATTAGATCAATTAATTGATTCAGCGCGTATATTTATAATAATTTACTGGTATTTTAACTTTTTTAATAATTTTCTTTGGAGTTGAACGGAAAAACGGCCATAAGTTTTAAAGCGTTTTTAGAAAAGACGCCGATAGCGTTTCTTTATTTTCAAAGCCTAGTTAATTATGAAATAGCCTCGAAGTTTTACTTTTACTAATTCTATTAACACGAATAAAATAAACAATTTAATAATTTAGACTTAATAATAAAATTTATAGAATAATTTTCAAGTATACTAAACATGTTTTCTAATGCTAGGTTATGTTGTAATGCGCATAGCAAATATCGTTTTCGCGGGTTGTTTGCATTTTAAATAAGTGGGCGTGTTTAACTAGTATCGATACAAAATATTGATGTAGATAAATTAGATATCTGTAATTTCGCGCTAAAATTTGAATTATGACATTGAAATAAAAAAATATAAAAGTAAGTTTAAAAATTAGATAGGTTAATTAAAAGTATACAAAGTTGTCGTCATATTAATTTATATACATTTCGATACTAATTTAACATATTAAAACCGCTTATTTAACCGTTTTTCGATGAATTTAATAATTGTTTATGCCGTTTTTCCTATTATAGATGCTGGAATTAGGGTGCTGTTTGTCCCATAACAATATATATATATTTATATATATATATATATATATATATAATGTTTTTAATTTTCAATACTAATTGTTTGTCGTAACCAGTTGATTCTTCAACTTTAACTATGTAGTCTAATTCTTTCTTAGAATTCATAGGAGATAGAGGGATTGACAGTAATCTGTTGATTAAAAAATAAAAACAGCTCTCTTTATATTTGTGAAAAGTGTACGAGTGTTTATGAATGTAATTGTCTGTATGTGTTTCTTTTCTGGATGTCAAATTGAAAAGTATTGTCTAATAATGAAATTTTTAAATCTAAAATGGGTAAAGTTTTATCTTATTTTAATTCGTACGTGAAACGTACGTTGAAGGATATTGTTTATTTAAAATATTTAGGAAAACTTCCGTATTGAAAGATTCGGGTATCACGGCAAACACATCATCTTCACATCAACTTCTTTAAACAAACACATAGCACAGCTATGGGCAATCCTTTATCACCCCTCTTAGTAAACCTATTTTCGAATAACCTTGAAAAAAAAGCTAATTGTGGAATTTTTCCTAAGTTTTGGGCAAGGTATGTAGATGATGTGTTTGCAGTGATACTCGAACCTTTCAATACGGAGGCTTTCTTAAATATTTTATTTAAACAATTTTATTGAAACAATATCCTTCAATACGTTTCACGCACGAATTAGAAAAAGATAAAACTTTACCCTTTTTATATTTAAAAATTTCATTATCAGACAATACTTTTCAATTTACATTCACAGAAAAGAAACACATACAGACAATTACATTCATAAACACTCGTACACGTTTCACAAACAAGCAGTTTTTATTTTTTAATCAACAGATTACTGTCAATCCCTCTATTTCCTATGAATTTTAAGAAAGAATTAGACTGCATAGTTAAAGTTGAAGAATCGATTGCTTACGACAAACAATTAGTATTGAAAATTAAAAACAAACTAGAAAAGAAAATCCTCAAAACTTCAAAAATCTCTCTAACACCAGACACTTTGAACAACAATAAAAAATACTGTAAGATATCATTTCATAAAAGTTGGCATAACAACGTAATAAAACTGCTTAAAAAATATAATTTAATTCCAGCTTTCTCCAACAATAATAAGTTACAACAGTGTCCAAAATCAAAAATTGTTAACATAGATCCATTGAAAGAGTCGGGCATTTACAAAATAAGTTGTAATTCTTGTCCAAAATTGTACATCGGACAAACCAGAAGAAATGTTCAAACACTATACACTCATGTTAAATTACACAACATAGAAAAGTCAGCATTAGCTCTACATCATACAGATGCAGTCACAACTTCAATTTAGAAAATGTTAGTTTAGTTAAAGAAAGCAGTAATAGAAATTTAGACATGTGGGAAGCCAAATATATGAAAAAACAAAAATTGTCTTCTAAATAATGCTATTTCACCCCTCAATAACATTAACTGTTAGCATGTATACCGACATCATTAAAAACTTAAAAGATATCTTGTAAACAGGTATTTAATTCTTCATTCACATTAATATTTTATATTGTTAATCCCTAATCCTTTTGCCGTTAGTGCAACCCGATGCCCCCTTTTGTGTCATAGATATTTCGTATTTCCCCATGAACATTCTCAGAAATTATCTTAGTTTTAAGATTCATTGTAATTTTTCGTTAATTTGTTTTCACCCTACCTCTAATTTTTTTGTATATGATGCATTTTCATATTATACATTGTCTCATAGATATTATGTTTAAACAGTACTATGCAGAGCACGCGAAGTGTACATTTAGTTTATTAAAACTATTTTTGTAAAAAAAGTGGGTATAAATTGCAAAGTAAAATGTTTTATCAAGAAGTAACTGCGACATAAATCAGTAATTATTTTTTCCGTTTTTAGACGTTTTAAAATACAGAAGGAAATAAATACATTTTACATACAATTAAGAGCTGAGTTTTTTTTTATAGTGAGTTGTTTTGTAGTGTTACTTGATTTTAAGAGTATATTAAATATCTATTTAACTAATGAATTTGTAGGTGAACTCCATCCTTGTAATAAATGTGGGCGCAATTATAAGGCACTGTCTTCTCTTTATAGACATAGAAAACATGAATGTCAAAAACAACCATCCTTCAAATGTCCTGTTGAAAATTGTAACTATGGGGCAAAACAGAAACAACATTTGATAAGACACTTGAGTAGCCGAAGACAGCATGCCGACGGAGATGAATTTCTTAAATTGGCAAATTTATTGTAAATACTTTAGATTTAGGAGTGTATTTATTTTATTAATAAATTAAATTATTACATCATTCTTGCTAATCGTTTTGAAAATTATATTTGATTAGATTCAATATTACTACCCATATTTTAAAATTTTTAGTTTTTTAATTCATATAACATATTTTTGTAGTGTTTCCTTATTACAGAGGCACCATATACCGTATGAACGCCCGGGAGTGATTGATCTACCACAATGTAGTAAGACGAAGACGAATAGCGAGTTTATGTGGTTAGGGTTGAGAGAGTATATTCAGTCTGTTCTACTGTCTAACTGTACGGGCGTTCCCTTTCTTTATCCAACACATTCTACATACGATCTAAGTACGAATCAAATAATCTCTCTCTAACACATTGAATATTCCTATCAGTCGCTCAAAGTGTTCAAGCAAGGCGGAATATATTTAATCGGAAAACAAGCTTCGCACTAAGTAGGTTATTTTGTATAATCATCGAACGCTATACGACTGGTGATCCAGTTGCTCCTTGTCATCCGTAGGTAGAGTACGTATAGAAATGCTAACAAATGTCCGTCGTAATTTTTATAACCGATTGGGTTACTGCTCGGCTCAAGAGGGTGGTTTATTTGAGCATTTACTAAATAATTAGTTTTTCTTTTTAGAATGTTCTTTTATTTAATAATTAATATTTGTTACCAATAAAGGTATTTTAGTTAAATTTAATATTTTATAGGTAGTTTATTTAAGGAAACCATTTATTTATACTGGTAAACACTTTATTTATATTCTTGCAAGAATCGTTATTGTTTTGAAATTTTATGCTATTACAGAATACTTTTTATTTTAATTTTTTTCAATAAGAGTTACGGTTTTGTTTCATAATTTTATATTATTTATGTGTTTTCATTTGAATAAGAATTTTTTAAGTTCAAGCCACGAAGCTATGATGAAACTTATCATTGAATATTTAGCGATGAAAATATCTGATGCTTCGCCGGTAAGAATTATTATTATGCAGTAAACAAAAACTCTGCACTTTACGGCGAATTGTATTTTATGATACTTTCAACTATATTATATCATTTTATTTAAATTTAAATGTTAAATTTAAAGTATTATGGCCGAAGAGACATAAACAAAAGTATCCGTTATTGTAGGGACGTTGACAGCCGGCATATGACTAATAGTGCGAAAAGCAACGGGTAGTCGGATAAAATATCCAAATTCGTACATTAACCATAAATAATATACTACAAATAATTTTGTAGCTTGTTAAACAATTAGTTATTAATTTGGAATATTTATTTTGATACATCATTTATTAATAAACAACCATAACGCTTTCTTAGTTCACCACAATTAAATACGCCCTGTAGGAGTTTAACGTATGTAGCGCCTCCCACTTGCAGTTGGCCAGTCATTACTTATATATCCATCGATCGCTCGACGTTGTGCACACGGTATAGCAAGTTGTAATTCTTGTTGCGTTCAACATGAAACCGTGTCCGACACACTAATGATACCGGCGATATTTCGCCTTCAATAATATTACCAATAATAGAGACTTTGAAGATGTGATTGAAGACGAAATATCATCAGCTACTGAAATAATACATATTTCTGTGGCTACGTTTATAACAAATGATAATGAATAATGTTGACATGGATATTAAAACTAACAAATCGTGTATATGAAATACACCATAATACATATATAATCATATATATATATATAAGGTAAACTTAATAAGTCGGCGATTAAAGGTCTGGTGCATTACTTCATATTATATTTATATTTTTTATTCCCTTGACAAAGGCATCATTGCCGAAGCATGTAGGGTTGTTTTAAATATATATACTATGAAGTAATGACCAGAGCTTTAATCGCCGACTTATTAAGTTTACCTTATCATACCAAGGTCACGAAAATATTATATATATATATATATATATATATATATATTGTTACGATCTCACCACCCAGTTCGATAGTAGATACATTAATATTCTAATAGTTTTATCTCGGGTTTTTTATTTAGGATTCAATGAAAAATTATTGAGGCAACACAGTCTTTTAATAAAAAATCAATACATGTCATTTCATTCAAAAAATAACATCGAGGTTACTATGGTTACAAATTAATAAAATCAAACTTAAAACATATCTTCACCAAATCCAACCGTTGTACTCCAAATCTTGGCATCAGCAAAACATACAATATCCATTCCTCAATCTTCAATCCACTACAATATATATGGTAGATTCAATTAGTTGGCGATTTAAGGTCTGGCATATGATGCCTTTTTCAAAGAAATTTGAAATATAAATGACAGTATATTAATGTCACACTCTATATATCTGTAGTTGTCATGGATAAAATTATTCAAAGATACATTCAAGTTAATAATAAATTATGCCTTGGCATTCTCTAAACATGTTATTTAAATATCTGTACATTTGCTTATCATGCCGGCAGTTCCGTGTTTAGATCCCTGACTGGCTGTCCCAGTAGGTTTTCGTGGTTTTCCTTCTCGTTTAAGCCAAATGCCGACAGCTTAACATCTTAAGCCGCTCCACGGGCGCAGACATAATAACTCATGGCTTGCCATTCCCCCGTTCTTGTTGTCTAACTGTTTAGAGAATGCTAAGGCATGATTGATTGATAAAATAAAAAAACACATGTACGAGAACAGTTAAACTAACACCCCCCGCTCCCGCAAAGTGTTGACAAAGCTATCATTGTTTCCACTCGTCAAAATAAACTCATGACCGAAAAAAGTCTACCTGCTAATACAAAAAGATTAGTTATATTTAGAAACGCGTAACAAATACATAACAACATATAAACACCACAAAATTTAATGTAAGTAGATTTATTATAATATCGTTTCTTACCATTTTTTAACATTTAAATAAATTTTACAGTTTTTGGAAAAGATACTACATATAGCATCGAAACGTCAAATTAAATATTGTTATAATTAGCCGACCGCTCCATGTACTTTTAAAAAATATATCCCAAACATCGACAGCTGTTACGTATGTAAACATACGGTGTTTCTTTAACTTCAATAGAGGTACATATTTATATTCTGAATATTTTGAATTCATAGGCGGCACATATTAGAATCTTCAGAGGTTTTTAATTTTGGAGTTTGCGTAGTAATTGACAATATTTTGGATTCATATTCTATACAATCACATGTTTCTATTTTTCATACGTTGTCTTTTTATTTCAAGGACAGCTTATATGTATACATATATACGGTGTTGTAATAAAGTTTGGAACAAAATTCACATAAGCATTCTATAATGTTTTTAAGAAAATCGCTCGGATAGATCAATTTTTATTTTTAGATGCCGTCTTTTGAGGAATTTTTGTTTCAATGACATCATTGATTTTTGTTCACTGACGTCATCATAATTTTTTTAATGACAACTTTCACTTTTTTTCTATTTTTGTTAGACCTTCTTACTGTTTAAACTATATTGTAAAAGAATTGGTACCATCACCGTTTAAACTGTAAGAAGGTATCACAAAAATGGAAAAAGTAGGTGAAGGTTGTAATTTAAAAAAAATTATGATACGTAATTGTGCTAAAGCCAATGCTGCCATTAAAAAATTCGCTAAAAGACGGTATTTTCAAAATAAAAATTGGCCTGTCCGAGCGATTTTCTTAATCGCCCGAAATGTGCAGATACCGATAATTCACTGTCTTTACAGATCATCAGTGGAGACAGATATGACTTCCACTTCTATACTACGTGTATATATACGAACTGTGATGAACTTTATGTGTATGAGAATTCATAATTATTAAATCTCATTTTACATGCGATTGTCGCTAATTAATTTTCATTTATACTGTCAACTTGTACGGTTGACGTCGCGGATTGTTGCGTCTACAATCTAGAGCAAAAGTGATTTACCGGTTTGTAGAATTTAATGCAACAAATTATAGCAATAATCGCATGAAAAATTAGATTTAATAATTATTAATTCTCATTCTCATACACATAAAGTTCATCATATATATATATAATATTTTCGTGACCTTGGTATGATATGGTAAATTCAATCAGTCGGCGATTAAAGGTCTGGTTTACTTCAAAGTATATATATTTAAAACAACCCTACATGTTTCGGTAATGATGCCTTTATCAAGGATATAAAATATAAATGACAGAATACAAATGTCAAATAATTGAGTTGCTATGGTTTAAATTATTCAAAGATACATTCCAATTTCATAATAATAAATCATGCCTTAGTATTCCAAAAACAGATAGCAAGGTGTGAACATATGTGTTGTTCGCTGCTAGCAGCTTGTGTTTCTTTCTGGGTATGAACTTGTGTGTTGGTTGCTGCTGGCAGCTTGCGTCTCTCTCTGGGTGTGTGGTTTTGTGTTTGTGTGAGCGTGTAAGTGTAGGGTTTTGTATGTTGGGGCGCTCTCTAAATTTACGCGACCGATCACTAAACACACGCACGAGCGCGCCAACATACAAAACCCTACACTTACACGCTCACACAAACACAAAACCACACACTCAGAGAGAGACGCAAGCTGCCAGCAGCAACCAACACACAAGTTCATACCCAGAAAGAGACACAAGCTGCTAGCAGCGAACAACACATGTGTTCACACCTTGCTATCTGTTTTTGGAATACTAAGGCATGATTTATTATTATGCAATTGAATGTATCTTTGAATAATTTAAACCATAGCAACTCAATTATTTGACATTTGTATTCTGTCATTTATATTTTATATCCTTGATAAAGGCATCATTGCCGAAACATGTAGGGTTGTTTTAAATATATATACTTTGAAGTAAACCAGACCTTTAATCGCCGACTGATTGAATTTACTATATATATATATATATATATATATATATATATATATATATATATATATATTAAAAATTAATTTAAATTCGGGTAAGCGGTCAATTAAGAAAAAAAAAACTCCTTTATTAAATAACCCTATATTTCGCAACAGGCTTTGTCGCTTCTTCTGGGGTAAAAAATGTAGAGTTGAAAAATAATAAAATTGACGTACAAAATATAAAAATGATTGATAATAATCATTTTTGTATAGTGTTATTTAATGAAGGAGTTTTTTTTTTTTTAATTGACCGCTTACCCGAATTTATATTATTTTTTTATAATATATCACGGTCGATAATTTCGTTTCAATTATATATATACATATATATATATATATATATATATATATATACATACATATATATATATATATATATATATATATATATATATATATATACAGTATATTACATAGTAAGATGTGACCTCCGTTTAGTTGAATAAGATCTTTCTTTGAGAATGGTAGAAATTACCGAAACAATATTGTCAGAACAATAAAATAAAACTGTGAAACCTATCAAATGTTTTTTTTTATAATTTGTATTAGGTATATCTACACCGTCTACAATATCCATTAACAAGAATATAATATTTGAAAGAATCTCTACTGTATTTTTTTCAAAGTATAATTTGAATTGTAAATGTATATACATATATCATATAGTGTAGATGTTGATTTACATGATAAAAATAACCAAACTAAAATTTTTCCTTCTTCAATTAGTTGATCGAAATTTGTCGTAACATTTATATTTTTTCCAGATTTCCCAAATTTTCGTTATTACTGCAACAACTGCCCGAGAAGTTACAAAAACAAATGCGATTTGCAAAGGCACGTTAGAATTGAGTGTGGCAAAGATCCGCAACGCGCATGTGAAATTTGCGGCCGGAAATTTTTTTATACATGCACACTGAAGAAGCACCTGCAAATTATTCATAAAATATTCGAACCAGATTGCAATAAGTATTGTTAATTTTTTATAAATAAAATATATGTTGAGAGAATTATTTATTTTATTAAAAACTACCAATGAATTGAATACTTATTTACTTAATTATTGGACTATAAAAGGAATGAAGCAAGAATTAGCTTTGAGTTAGTTTACACACACTGAAGTTGTAATTATAATTGGAGACCGGACGCATTATGCCGAAATTAAGATGGACCATATAAATATTCTATAACATCGCTAGTACAACACGCAGTTATTGAATACATTCGGTTAACCGCACATCTGTTTATTGTCGCTGAATTGTGACCCAATTACTTCAATGTTATAGTTACATACCTTTCTTCATGGGCGTAGATAGGAAGGTGAAGAGTTTTAATAATTTATTTTATTTATTAGTATTTCGTAAGATAAATAAAGTACGATGAGTTAGTTTCTTTTTTCCGTTGTTTTAACTGTTAATTGGAAAACAAACGGGTGGTGATCTATAAAATACAAAATTCATTTTTATTTGTTCATTTTGTAGTTCAAGTTGAGTAAAGGAGTATTAATATTAACTAGCAATACTTTCTCAAGGTTCTCTTCTGTAAAATTTGATCTCATTGAATGAAATACATCCTTTTAGATAAAAAATGTCTTTTCTACATCGCAACTGGTTATAGGCGCATACTGGAAATATTCTTTTATTTCAGAGTATTTAGCAGTTATATTTTGAGGCATTGTCCCCATACACAATTTATACAATGTTATTAATTCTGGATTTCCATTAAAAACTGCATCTAACTTTTGCCAAAGGCCACATCCGAATTATTTTTCAAATGATTAATTGTTAATCCATCATCTAATTTGAGATTTTGATTGTCAAAATAAGTGATTAGTTTTGGCAAATTTCCAAAATGTTCCTGAAGAAAGTACAACTGATTTTTTAAATTTTTAATTTGTATTCTGTATATTGTATTTCTTGCACTCAGAAATATTTCTAGCATCGTCATTTAAACATGTAACGAAATTTTGTAAACTATCGAAATTCTCTGCATCAAAACTAGTAGCTTCTAACTATGTTCCCCATGTAGTTATTACTGGAGAGGGAGGTAGTTACAAAGATGGAAGTTTTTTCCTGTAAAGAGCTACTCTCAATGGTGCTTTTCTGAAAACTTTTTTAAAAGCGGATATCAACTTCCGGAAAGGTGTGCGATATATTCACAGATTTTGTGGAGAGCATGTGCCACGTAAGTAATATGCAGCATATTAGGATATGTTTCCTCAGAGACACCTTTCCGTAAGTTGATAGACTTGTATCGGCTCTTAAAAAAGTTCTCAGAAAAGTATCAGACTAGCTCTTTACAGGTAAAAACTTCCATCTTTGTCAGTGCCTCCCTCGCCAGTCGTAAGTAGATGGGGAACATGGTTGGAAGTTACTACTTTTTCTGCAGAGAATTTCGATAGTTTACAAAATTTCGTTACATGTTTAAATGACGATGCTCGAAGTATTTCTGGGTGCAAGGAACTAGTACAAATTCCAAATTTAAAAAACCAGTTGTACTTTCTTCAGGAACACTTTGGAAATTTTCTAAAATTAATCACTTATTCTGAAAATCAAAATCTCAAATTAAAGTATGGAAAAACTACATTAGATGTTGCTATTAATAATTTGAAAAATATTCCAAGTCACTTCGGATGTGGCTTTCGGCAAAAGTTAGACGCAGTTTTTAATAGAAATCCAGATTTAATAACATTGCGGCAATTGTGTAAGGGGACAATACCTTAAATCCTAACTGCTAAATATGCTGAAATAAGAGAATATTTCCAGTATGCACCTATAACGATTTGTGATGTAGAAAGGACGTTTTCTATCTACAAGGATGTATTTCATTCAAAGAGAGCAAATTTTACAGAAGAGAACCTTGAGGAAGTATTGCTAGTTAATATTAATACTCCTTTACGCATCTTGAACTACAAAATGAACAAATAAAAATGTATTTCGCATTTTATAGATCACCACCTGTTTGTTTTCCAATTCTATAAATAAAATTAAAAATTCTTTAATAATACAAATTTTCAATAGTACGCTGTGGGCGATGAGTCATCGGCCTCTTGTGTCCGATCCCTAATTATAACATTGTCGTTATGTGAAAACTTCAAAATCCTCTAAATTAGTTTATCGACCTGGTTTCCATTGTTTGCGTAGAACATTCATAAACATTGGAGTAGAATAATTACCAAATATTATTAGAAAAACTATATTTATTCGGTTTTGCTCCTAATCATTTAGTTCAATAATTTGATTTCTTTTGAATATATATATATATATTAATTTCGAATGTAACTAACAATAGTAGTAAGGCTTCTATATATTAATTAATTTGTACAAATGTTCTCTATTTGCTTTTAAATAAGGTAGATGATGCTCCCGTAGGTAATTTGGAAATTTTGCAACCAATATGCTTTTTAAATCTATTCGTTATATCTATCTTTTTACATGCTTCACTACGCCTTACTCTTTGTGGAGGATTCTTGGTGTTCTAACGTTTCAGTAAGCTCTTCATCTTCCTTGAAGGTTAAAAATAGTAAACAGGAGAAGATGAGGGAGATTTCATTGAAATGCCAGGATAGCAGAAGTCGTCCCTAACGCGGTGTATGCTGGGTGTACTTTTTAACTTTCAAACATCTCGAAAAATAAGCATTTCACGAAAAATTGTTCGGATTTAAAATATAATAATTGGAGGAATCAATGGAGGAAATACATTAACGCTAGAATTAGTCCCTCTTTCTCTCTCTCTCTCTCTCTGTGTCGGGCGGTAACTTTGAAATCTTAAATAGGAAG
The DNA here is from genome assembly GCA_935421215.2 of Melolontha melolontha. Classification (NCBI taxonomy): domain Eukaryota; kingdom Metazoa; phylum Arthropoda; class Insecta; order Coleoptera; family Scarabaeidae; genus Melolontha; species Melolontha melolontha. The sequence continues at coordinate 47,171,207 of OW285235.1, read as the reverse complement.
CCGTATATTTTATTACAGATTCGAATTCTACTGAAAAAAGTACGTAGGATTTTCAATTCATGATTATTGGCACTGTAATCGATGACATATTTTTTTTCAATTTCTTGCATTGAGAACCTATACATACGATTCTGCAATAAGTATGCAATAAAAAATACGTTTTCTTTGTAAATAATCAAAATTAGTCTTAGAAAAACTTTATTCATTTCACAAATTTCGAATAACTGGCAAAATGTCACCTGTAGAAATGTAAATTGCTGGTGTATAAATTACTTTTAGCATAACCCAACGACAACGACGTGTACGTAGTACCACCTAGGGGTGCTTGATTAATCTGTGTCTTCCCACCTCTCACGTACCAGGGTTCATTTACATAACCCTATGAACTGGTAAACTTAGATCTGGTGATCTAGTAGGCCAGGTTTTAGTTTTGAGAATAGATTTTTATTTGAATACTGTAGGTGTAGTAAAACCCAAAATAGAAAAAATCAAGAAACACATATCATTTATAAAATACCATGTCGCGACTGCGATAGTTACTACATAGGTCAGACTAAACAATATTTATACAAAAGGGTACAAGCCCCAAAAAACTCCAAAACATACAAAACTGCTTTATTTACACACAACCTGCAGCACGATTATCATTTCGAGTTTGAAATGATTAATGTTAAGTAATAAAAAAGTTCAATTAATAACAGGAGTGACATAAACAATCTAAGCAATATATATATTATAATTTAATAATGTAGAATAGCGATCTGCAATTTACCATCATGAATCTGTACATATTGCTATGAATAGTGGTTTGAAGATTTAGCACGCCACCATCCACAACTAGTTTTCCCAAATAGGTTTCTCAGCCGGTGAACTTTCAAATATGAAACTTCTAACTTCTCGGGTTCCACTTAGGAAAAGCGTGTTCTACAAGTAAGTTGAGCGCCAGTGAAATGTTTACAAAAATTTATTTACTTATTTTATTAATTAATTAACAGTAAGAAATAAGTAATTAAACTTCTAGTTTCAAAAATTCTTTTATTGTAAATACCACTACAATATTGTTTCGACATACAATGGCTTCATCAGATGGATGAAATACAATATTTACAATAAAAGAATTTTTGAAACTAGAAGTTTAATTAGGTACTTATTTCTTAGCGTTATAATGAAGTTTCAACAAGTATCTCCTTCGTCAATTAACTAATTAATTAACAATAATGGAGTGAGTAAGTAAAACTAACGCAGTTTAAAAGATGAAATAAAAATTTAATACAAAATAAAAAAAAAAAAATCTATCTTTACAAAGTATAAAGATGCTGTATTATACAAAAATACTTGCGATAAAAACATTCATTGAAAATTGACAGCTAAATGAATGGAAAACATCCTCTAAATGACTCCGATTAAAACTTATCTAAAAATAATCCAGTTTAATATTAATTTCTCCCCAGAGAACCACACTGTATAATCAGATACTGATGCACGAACAAAAACTTACGCATGTGCAAAAAACACGCACAAAAAACCCTGAATCCTCTCTAACAAATTTTTCAATCTATAAAATTACAAAGAATTTTAATATATAAACTGTATTATCTATATTCTTAATAATACTTAAATCTCTTATCTATAAGCTTCAATACAATGGAAATATAATTTTAATATTTATTACATCATAAAAATTTTATATACTTACAAAAACGAATGGAGACGAAGAAGGTGCTTACTCAAATTTAATCATCAAATAACGAGAATTTATCTCTTTAAATCTCGAGAATTTAAATCTCTAATACATCAATAAAACACTTTCAATCAAATAACCGAATTAATTAAATATATACATATATATATATATATATATATATATATCTCGTGACAAGCAACCTTCTAGTTTAGCAGCTAGTATACGTCTCCCCGTCTCTACAATTTTCACATCCAATGCACGCCGGGAAAACCAGTTTTTCTATCTCGTTAAATTTATATACATTTTGAATATACAACTCTATCCAAAATAACTGTACATTTTTAAATTAAATTATTTTTAATTAAAAATCCATAGCAATATGTATATAAATATCTAGACTTGAATGTATAAATTTAATTATGTAATTTTAACTATTCGTAAGAAAACCATGCCATCACATAAATAAATATGATAGTACTGTCATTTTTTATCATTTAAAACTGTTTGAAAAAGGCAGTAATTGCCGAAACATGTAAGAATTAAATTATTTTATATATATATATATATATATATATATATATATATATATATATATATATATAGTAAACCTAATCAGTAGGCGATTAAAGGTCTGTATATTACTTCAAAATATATGTATTTAAAAAACTCTACATGTTTCGGCTGTATACGCCTTTTTCAAGAGAATACAAAATATGAATGACAGGATATAAATGTCAAGTAATTAAGTTGCTATGGTTTAAATTATTCAAAGATACATTCTAGTAATAATAATAAATCATGCCTTAGTATTCCAAAAAATAGATAACAAGGTGTGAAAATATGTGTTGTTCGCTGCTAGCAATTTGTGTCTCCTTCTGGGTATGAACTTGTGTGTTGGTTGCTGCTGGCAGCTTGCGTCTCTCTATGGGTGTGTGGTTTTGTGTGAGAGCGTAAGTGTAGGGTTTTGTATGTCGGTGCGTTCGTGCGTGTGTTTAGTGATCGGTCGCATGAATTTAGAGAGGTCGGATAACCAGCCGTTGCGTAGGGCCGCCAACCCTTTCCCGACAACTTCTTTACAATTCCGTGCAGTACTTCGACGGTCTGACCCCCGCCCCAACGAGGCAAGGCGCAGACAGGCGAAGCGCACCCTGTACGGGGTTGCTCATCGCAACTAAGGGAACACTCTTAGTGGCTACCTCGGTCGACGATGGTCACACTTATGCCATCTTAACGTTTTCCGCCGAAGCGGGGGCATAGCACACACGTCGATCATACCCAGAAGGAGACACAAATTGCTAGCAGCGAACAACACATATTTTCACACCTTGTTATCTATTTTTTGGAATACTAAGGCATGATTTATTATTATTACTAGAATGTATCTTTGAATAATTTAAACCATAGCAACTTAATTACTTGACATTTATATCCTGTCATTCATATTTTGTATTCTCTTGAAAAGGGCGTATACAGCCGAAACATGTAGAGTTTTTTAAATACATATATTTTGAAGTAATATACAGACCTTTAATCGCCTACTGATTAGGTTTACCATATCATACCAAGGTCACGAAGTTATTATATTTATATATATATATGTATGTGTTCATTCGGAGGTTTTCGCGGTAATAATTTGTGTTGACTGAATTTCTGGAACTGACCCGCGTTGAGGAGTCCGTGAACGGACTAGTTTCTACTCGAGCTTTCGGCATTATGTATTTTTATATTTACGCTGTATATTTTGCAATTAATTAAATAATAAACAAGTAATAAACTAATAAATAAGTAATAATCGGAGGTAGATATTAAGATTTACTTTAAATTTCGTAGCTTACATGTTTAAGGATATGTTGACATAATAAAAAAAAGTCCATATTATTTAGTTATTTGTAGTTACTAACTGCAATTTGGAAAGTACAAAAATTTGTATAAAATACAAGAATATTAGCTAAATTAATGGTTGGGGAAAATAGAGTTCTAGACGTAATTCTAAATGTAGTATTTTATACCATTAGTATTTAGATATATTTATTTTTGTACCAGTTTCAGGAAAGTACGAATGCCCGAATTGCCACAAGATTTATAAACACCCACAAAACAGATACACGCATATGAAATACGAATGCGGTCAAGAGCCCAGATTTTCTTGTCCAGTTCAGGATTGTTATTATAAAGGAAAAAGAAAAGCGCATCTGAAGTCACACATGAATAACATGCATAAAAATTTGAGTGACATGTATATGTAACAGTAGGTTAAAATACAGTTTCGTTTCTTGCAAATTTTGTTCTTTTATTTAATGCAAAACGAAGCAAGATAGTTAATATTTATTACTTTTTACAAGTTATTTATAATTTATCCAGAAACTATTTAAGTAAATATTTTTTGAATGCATTTTACATGCATCTGGATGTATCTACAAAAAAAATATAGCATATTGATGCGTAGCACATCAAGCGTATACAAATGATACAAATATGCATAAACATATATATATATATATATATATATATATATATATATATATATCTGCACACATGGACATACACCACGTTTTTAACCAATGGTCACTTCAACCGTAAACACATGCGTTTCTGTCTGAACGACGTCATCAGTGCGGGTTAACGAAGTAACTTCAAAGTTTCGCTTTTGCCAAATAATAACAATTTTATTCTGAGATAATCTCGTGACGTCTGACGGACAAAAGAGACTCGCCGATCAAAGCGGTTTCCTCTTGAATGGCTAAGCCATTCCAAAAAAGGAAAGAAACATGCACATATTAGTGTAGCCATTAAGTAGTAGCCAGATGGCTCAATATAGTATACCGATGCGTAACACATCAAGCGTATATAAACAATACAAATATGCATAAACATATCTGCATCTGGATGTGTCAGCGGTTGAAGTGATCACTGATTAAATCCGCGGTGTATGTTTCTACATATTTATATTGTTTGCATGTATGTATTTAAAATAATATTTTGTTATTATTAATAATCATATTTCACGTATTTTAATACCGAAGTGATATAATGTGCCTTAAAACTTTCGTCGTTAGAGACGGCTATGCTTTTTGATAATGGTTGGTGACAGTGCACGTAATCTGTAACAAACGTATAATTTTGAATGAACATGGCCGTCTCTAATGAGGATAGTTTTTGAAGACACGTTACAATCATTAAGAAAAGAACACAGGTTTTGACGTTTTTGATTTAATTAAATGATGTATAAGTTCACCCATGCTATCATCGTCGTAAATTTTACGATGTGTTAGTATTATAAAGATAAAGGAGAATTATCTTATTAATATTTTAAACTTCTACATTTATAAATACGAATTTATTGTAGAGCAATAAGAAGAAAAAAACTTTTTCCCAATTCTTCTATTTTAAGAAAGCACTCTGAAGTGGACCAGTCTATAATAAATACTGAGTGTAGATATTATTGTATTATAATTGAGAGCTAACACTAATCTGCTTTAAATAAAAGTGGAATCAGTTCAAAGTCAATTCTTTCGAATTCTATTAAATTACACTGGTCAACATAGTTTGGTTTCTTTATACACCGATACGTTTTGTCATGCTGATTTTGAATTTGATTTAAAATTTGCTCCATCACGTCAGGATTTTGAGATATTTTCCTAAATAGTTTTTTAAAAAACGCATTAAAAGTTACTTTTATATAAGGAAGATACTACTAAAAATATTGTTCTGCCAAATATTGAGCGGACATGTCTGCACATGTTCTTGCATGTTTCCTTCGTCAGAGCACTTAAACCACGTCCATTTTTGCTGTGGTACCAATAAAATTAAGAATTGGTAGAGATTTGGCTATGTGGGTATATCAAGAACCTACACACACGTCTCTTTCGATTTAATGTAATTCAGTTTGTGATAGGTGAACGTCTTTTCATTTCATAATGTCGCGTACATGCATAAATAATTATAACAGTTGCTGTTATGTATGTGGAAAATTCACTACCCACCAGCATAAGCGGTATATTACATCTTTATTAGAAAAGTTGTGTTTTTATTATTTTGGCCTTGAACATCAAGACAGGCCATGGGCTCCCAACGTTTACGGCACACAACTGTGCGCCCCCCTCAGGGGCCGGTCAAACGGTAAGAAAGACGCTATGACATTTGCATAACCTATGATTTGACGTGAACAAGAGGACCATTCGACAGATTGCTACTTTTGTTGCACGAAAACTTTCAGGTTTTCCAACGAAAATAAGAAAAACATTAGTTATGCTAGTCTGTCCCCTACTACACGTCCAGTACCCTCATTAGGAAGCCTTGCCAGTACCAAGACCCATAGATGATTCAAGTGAATAATAGGTGTTACAGTGGAACAGTGAAATGCATGGTAATTATTGTTGCACATTGATATCAGAAAGTGACGAAGAACAGTATAAAAGAAATATAAAAAAATTCTAAACAGGACGATACCATAGGCCCCATATAATGTACAGTATGTTTCAAAATAAATGCGAAAACTACGAAATATATATGAGCAGCCAACATCGCACTGTTGTAATGTTGGTGATCGCCCCTCTTCATACCTAGTGATACATAATCCATAATTCTCTGTTAATATTTTGAACGTGACTACATTTTCATTTATTTTTTAATAATTTTGAAATTTATAAAATTCTAAATGTATAAAATGTGTTGATAAATAATAAATAAATTAAAAAAAAAAGGTAGAGTCAATGTCTATAGTAACTGAACGTATTATTTAAAAATTGTCCTCGGGGAATCGATAGTGCGTCTCTGTCGAAAAGCCTTCGATAGATAGGGTATAGAAGTGCATTTGTATACTAGAGTAGTTGCGGTATATATTATACATATACGTGTATTTTTGTAAGACCATGGGTAATACGTTTTATGTATTCCTAAATGAGGGCCACCGCTCTAACGTTGATAGAGATAAACAGATGTTGAATTCATAACTATATACAAAAAATCTGTTTATGTGTATTTTTAAGGAAGGTGACAACATAATATTTCAATTTTTTTTTTTTATAAATACTATGCGATTTTCTGTATGATGTTTTACAAACATTTTAAAGGCTTCTTGTAATATTAAAGTAAGTTCTTAAATTACTTAATATTTCAATAAACATTTTTGACATAATAAAGAAATTCATTTCTACTTGTAATTTAACAAAATTTACTTTTGTCCATATGTAATTAGTAATTTGGTTCTTATTTCATTATAAAAAATCTCTATCAGTCTTGATAATTTTCATTCGTATGACTAAAAAGATGTATGCGGACGACAATGTATTCTGCGTATATAAGATATACCATTTTTTATAGTGATAAGGTTTATAAAGAAAAGAATTAAATAAGAAAACGCAACTATTCTTATTAATACTAACATAAAAATTAAAAAAAAAATTAATAACAAAATATTGAGGAATTTAATTGGAAGAAACAATAAATTCAAAATAATATTGTATATGCAAATATTTTTCAATTAAGAACAATATGCTCTGAAATTTAAATCAAAATAAAATTATTTTCTATCAAACCAATTTCCACATACTGTTGAATAATTTCAAAATAAATGCTTAACTGGGTTTCACCAAAAAAAGAAGCAACAAAAATGTTGAAATAATCTATGAATAAAAGTGCATAAACAGACAATTATTATATGAATAAATATTTTAGTACATACTATATTAGGTATGGCTCTTAAGAAAACAGTGATTAAAAGAAGAAACTTTAAAATTATTAACAAATTATTTGCGAAAATAATACGCGTTGCCTTCCGGCTCTAAAACTATATTTTAATATTTGGTCCAACGACCATTATTATCAATAGTTGATTGCAGTCGCCTTTCCATGGAATTCACTAGGTTTTCACAATTTTCCGTAAACCTATAATGCTCCCAAATTGTGCTGGCATGCAAATAAATTTCTTAAGCATTTCTTATGCGAATGTTTCCCCGGAAGTCATTCCATCGCCGCACAATGTCTGCCCAAAGATTTTCAATGTGGTTAAAGTCCAGGGATCTAGCAGGCCAATTCGTCACTGTGAATTGAGGGTGGTTGTCAAACCATTCTCTAACAATTCTAACAGTATGCACCGGACAAATGTCATGCACATACATTAGAGCTGCGTCCCCATAAACTGCCTGTACGCTCGGTAGCATGCTATTTTCTAATAATTGCACATACACTTTTGCATCCATTCGTGGGTCTACGCGTACAAGTTCTCCGGGACCTGCAACAGACATCCACCCCCACATGTTAAGAGATATTCGGCCGCTCCTCTTCTTTTTGAGTACATTCCGCTCTTGGTATCTCGAATTCGGCAACCTGTACAAAGGTTTCCGAGACCCAATTTCGGAAGAGAACACCTTTTCGTCCGTACAAATCGTGTTGTCCCAATTGCGTCCTATGTTTGCTTGTGCGAACTGAAATCTGCGTTCCACATGAACCGGAGTGAAATCGATTTTCTGTGCTGGACGTCTGCATTTGTATCCGCTGTCCTTGAGTCTCCTCCAAAGTGTTGGGCGGCTGCAATTGAAAGTATTTATATCGATAACCGTTTGTAGAGAAAAAAAGGGTTGTTGAGAAACGTAGTTTATCGCGTTATTCAAGACATTTTCATCCAGTACTCGTTTCCTTCCACATCTAAGCCGTTTATTGAAGAATGGATTTTCTTCTTCGTCTCATTTCTTTTTCCATCTGTAGACCTGCGAGACCTGTTAAATAAAATTAAAAGAATATATAGTTCGTGAAGACGATTTTAGAACAATCTGAAGAGCAATATTTACACTAACATTATAATGTTAAAGAATATAATTAAAAACGTATTTTGAACATAATTATTAAATACATTTTTTAATAACTTTATAAAAATAATTAAAATGTTTTTATTGTAGTAATTCCCCTTAAGGAACATTTTTTTTATACAGTGTGGTCATAAAGTTTGGAACCAAGCTTATAACCGCATTATTTTACATTTTTGGGAAAAACGCTCGGACAGGTAAATTTTCTATTTTAAAACGCCATCTTTTGACATACAATTTTTTTCTATGACGTCATTGGTTTTCGAGTGATGACGTTATCATCACTTTCTTTAAATGGCAACCATATTATTTTTTTCTCGTTTTTGGTAGATCTTTATATCCACCAAATAGTGATATAAAACAATTGGTATGTTGCATCACTATTTTTTGGAAAAAATGATATAAATTTAGAAAAAAATACGAAAATTTTATTTTTGTACAAACTTAAAATTAAATTAAAAAAAAACCTGAACTTAAATTTATTGTAACAGTTAACGTAAATTTTCAAAATGGGCCCCACCAACCAACTGACACTGTCCCAGCCGAGTGTAAATGCTTTGCGATCAATAGTAATCTGCGTTATTCGCTCCAGGTCAAAAGAAATTCGTCTTCCCAATCGGCCAATTACTTATTACAAAATCTTATTTAACATTAAATAGTTTCACAAAAAAGGGCCAAAGAAGTTTAATTTATTTAAAAAATTGACATGATGTGGCAGACCATTTCTTAATTAAAATTATCGCCCAAAAATTGAAGATTTCAAAAACTAATTAAGCTTAAAAAATTTACTGAAATATGTTAGTAAGTTTTCTTCACACTTCTGTCTTGTGGGAGGACTTAAATATTCTTCTTGAACAAACCGGATCGTCAAAAGCACATGTACTCATGTTAATATGCAAAAAAATTACAAAAACAAAAACACGCACTTTTTTGCAAGATATTTATTTTTGACATTCTTGCTTCTTTTTATACAATTAATGTACAAAAAGTTTAGTTTGAAATTGTTTCTATGGCGACAACATTGTTGAATTATTTTCTTCTATTTTTGACGTTAAATTTTTGAGATATTGCGTAAAAATTGTTCACTTTCGCTAATATAAAAAATTGCACATTTATCTGAGCGAGAAAGAATCGAAATTATAATTATGGTTGGGGGAGAGACAAAGAACGCATGCAGAGGCATGCGATTTGTTTAACCATGAACACCCTGATAGACCTCCAATTACCAGGTCTACGGTGACAAAACTAATAGGAAAGTTTACCGAAACTAGATCCGTAAAAGATCGGCCACGGCAAGGTAGACCTCAAGTAGGAGAAGATGTGAAATTAAATGTGCTTCTAGAAGCAGAAGAAAGGCATCATGTTTCCACCAGACAACTTGCGTTATCCAATCAGGTGGCTCACTCATTTGTCGTCAACTTATTTACAAAAGAACACTATCGTCCTTACAAAGTTCAACTTGTACGGGAATTACATGAGGATGACAAAGATCGTCGACTAGAGTTCTGTGAAGACGTAATGTTACGTTGTGACCAAAATCCAAATTTCTTGGAAAACATCGTCTTCTCTGATGAAGCTACGTTCTGCCTAAATGGATCTGTTCACCGCCATAATTGCAGATATTGGTCGCAGAACAATCCGCATTGGACTCAAGCGTGTCATAGTCAGCGCAGAGGAAAAGTTAACGTATGGGTTGGAATGATTGGACGACGCATTTTAGGACCATATTTTTTTGAAGGAAATTTGACTGCTGTGCAATATTTAGAATTTTTAAGATTTGAACTGGTTCCAGCGCTCGCTGTTATTTTCCCAATTCACGAGGATGGTGATGTACTCCATCCAAATATTTGGTTTCAACAAGATGGGGCGCCTCCCCATTATGGTGTAGCGGTTCGCCACTATCTTGACGAAATATTTCCCAATAAATGGATTGGACGGAGAGGCGCCATAGAATGGCCACCTCGTTCTCCTGACCTGACTCCGCTAGACTTTTTTTTGTGGGGTTATTTGAAATCGACAGTGTATTTTAACAAACCGAACAATTTAGAAGATTTAAAAGAACGAATTCGCATAGAACTTACACAAATATCCCCAGACATAATTGAGGCGAGTATACGAAGTGTTCACACTCGGCTGGGACAGTGTCAGTTGGTTGGTGGGGTCCATTTTGAAAATTTACGTTAACTGTTACAATAAATTTAAGTTCAGATGTATTTTTTTTAATTTAATTTTAATTTTGTCCAAAAATAAATTTTCCTTAATTTTTTCTAAATTTATATCATTTTTTCCAATAAATTGTGATGCAACATACCAATTGTTTTATATCACTATTTGGTGGATATAAAGATTTACCAAAAACGAGAAAAAAATAATATGGTTGCCATTTAAAGAAAGTGTTGATAACGTCATCACTCGAAAACCAATGACGTCATAGAAAAAAATTGTATGTCAAAAGATGGCGTTTTAAAAAATTTAATTTACCTGTCCGAGCGTTTTTCCTAAAAATGTAAAATAATGCGGTTATAAGCTTGGTTCCAAACTTTATGACCACACTGTATATACGGAGTTAAATACAGCTTCCTTATCCTAATAGAATCCCTATGTAGCTCTTCCTAAGCTGTTTATGGAACACATTGAGTTAAGGAATAAATCAAATGAAGAAACCTTTCTTCAAATCTAAATCAAATCTATTATTTTTGTAATATGGGTTTCTTCTAATTATATATACATAAATTAATAATTTTCATACAACAAATTCAAAATCGATTTATTCGCTTATAATTATTTTATTGTTGAATCGAATAAAACTATTGAAAAATAAGCATGCTAGACTGATGTTTTTAAACATTAAAAAAACATACATTATTTATTTTTTTAGTCAATATAATTTTTGGAATTTGATAATTATTATATATTGGTTGAGAGTGATCAATGGCTCATAAATAATTGTATCAATATATTTTATTGTAACGAAATATTAATTTTTTACTGTTACACCTTTCAATCCGTATAATAATAAAACTGATAAATGTCTTTAAGTTAGCCAATATACTAACTAAAAGACCACATTCATACTATATGAAAATATTGTGAATTATAATTTTCGCCTCAAAGTGTAAAATGCTATATGAAAGGGTGTATGTATATACATTTTTAATGTTTTTTTTTCCCCATTTCAAGAGATGTGTTAGTAATATAAACAAAACCAGATGTAAAGGGACGAGTAGAATTACGCGCCTGAATGAGGCGAAAATTAGAATTCACATGGAAAGGGGGCTCCAATTTACTATTGATAATTATGGTCGTTGAAGCAAATATTAAAATTTATTTTTATAGCCGAGAAAGCAACGTTTATTTTTTTGCGTCAAAAAATTGTTTATAATTTTGAATTTTTTTGGTCGATTATTATAAAAATATATATATTAGCAATATTAATGTCTCACTATTAGTCACAATTATTTTTAGAGCCCTACCTAACATAGTACTAAAATATTTATTAATAAAATAATTAGGGTTTGCTATATTATCTGTGACCACGCGCGAATCACGTGCACATGTATAAATAACCCATTGAAAGCAATATTATAAATAAAGTGGACCAATTCGGAGCGAAAGTAGAGGCGTGACCAACGAATTGGTTCCCGTATGCTTAACATTATTAATATCTAGAGATACTATCGCGAACATTGATACATTATTATAGTTTATCGGGTTTTATATGAAATATTTACAAATATCGCTCCGGCTTGGTCCACTCTATTTATAATATTGCTTTGAATGGGTTATTTATACATGTGCATGTGATTGCCGCGTGGTCACCGAAAAGATCGCAACCCTAATAATAATAGTCTGTTTACGTACTTTTATTCTTATATTATTTCAACTTTTTTGTAGCTTATTTTTAATGTGAAACCCTATTTAAACTTTTTTTAAAAAGTTATTCCACAGTACGTGGAAATATAATTGATTCGTTTGATAGAAATTAAACTTTTAGATTTCTATTTCACAGCATATTGTTTTTAATCAAATAAACTAGCCTGTACTATATTGTTTTTTATGTATAATATTTATTGTCCGTTAAATTAAAGTTCCCCAATATTTTGTTATTATTGTTGTATATTTTTTTTTTTTGGTTATTATAAATAATATATTTGCCTATTTGAATTTTATTATTTACTTCTTTTGCTTATAAACCTTATCAATATCAAAATTAGTATATATTATGTACGCAACATAAATTGTCGTCCGCATACTTCTTTGTAGTCATGCGAATGAAAAGTATCAAGATAGATAGATAATTTTTATAATTAAATGAAAACCTATTTACTAATTCCATATGGACAAAAGTAAATTTTGTAAAATGTCAAATAGAAATGAATTTGTTTATTATGTCAAACATGTTTATTGAAACATAAAGTTATTCACAAACTTACTTTAATATTACAAGAAGCCTTTAAAATGTTTGTAAAATATAAAATAAAAAAATCGCATAGTATTTATAAAAAAAAAAATAGAATTATACCTAATGTTGTCACCTTCCTACAAAATACACACAAAAAGATGTTTTGTATATAGTTCTGAATCCACCATATGTTTATCTCTATCAACGTTAGAGCGCTGGTCGTCATTACGGAATACATAATACGTACTACCAATGATGCATAGATATATACCGCAACTACTCTAGTATACAAATGCACTTATATACCCTATCTATCGAAGGCTTTTCGACAGAGACGCACGATCGATTCCCCGATGACAATTTTTAAATAATACGTTCAGTTACTATAGACATTGACTCTACCTTTTTTTTTTAATTTATTTATTATTTATCAACACATTTTATACATTTAGAATTTTAAAAATTTCAAAATTATTAAAAAATAAATGAAAATGTCACGTTCAAAATATTAACAGAGAATTATGGATTATGTATCACTAGGTATGAAGAGGGGCGATCACCATCATTACAACAGTGCGATGTTGGCTGCTCATATATATTTCGTAGTTTTCGCATTTATTTTGAAACATACTGTACATATCTAATTAATATTATTTCGTGTACTTTTCAATATTTTTTTTCCAAAAGCCGACGTGTAAAAATAAATTTGTTGTTATTACTATTATTAGATGTAAAAGAAATGTAAAAGAAACTAAAATTATACATAGTTTTTAAAGAAAATTAAAATTTTTTGATCGGGGATATTAAAATCATTTGAAATGAACAAACAGGAGCTTAATCTTATAAAGTATCATAGATAGCAAAGAATACATCATTAAAAGCGTGGACTCTATGGCATATATCTAGAAATTAATATTAATAACAGAAATTTAGAAAAAATTCGAAATAATCTTAAGAAAATCAAAATAAATGAAAGTTTGGGACAACGCACAAGAATACTTAAATCCAAAGCAGTATCCAGAAAAATAAACCAAGGAAACTATCGAATATAAGGCCAGTTGTTTTGTATGGCCAGTAAATAGAAGAATATTGAAATAAGAAGAACACCTGGAAATATATAAAAAAAGCTCTTAAGATGAATATGTAAAGGATGCAGGAAGGGTGAGAAAGAAGACTAATAGAGAGACGAATAGAGTAGTGGGGTTAGAACAAAATCCTTCAATTACAGCAATTATAGAATTACAACGTATATGCTAATTAGAACGTGTCACATACAAAGCTACAAGAAATTCGGAGACGAAGATAAACAAGATGATATAATGAATAAAAACAGCCTGCCAATTTTAGGCTTACACAACCTGTTACGCAGACCGCTATCTTGCGTAGTCCGCTTCCTATTTTTTGAGAAATATGGTTGTGTGAAATCTAACTTGGGTCTATGGGTATAATCCTTAAATAAAATTTACAGCTTTGAATAAAAATACTCCTCTTCCTATACAAAAAAAGAAACCATTTGAGAGTTGTAACTTTAGCGCCATATAGGGCACAAACTAGGCAACTTTGCACTAAAGTAAGTTGCCTTAAATCGGCTTATTTTGTTGTAAGTAATGTTTAGTAGATTTTTGTAAAGAATATCGGATACAAATTTAAATTACCTTTTTCTACGAGCCTTTATACGAGTAAGAAGACATTTTTCGTCACCGGAATATTGCAGCCAAAACTTGATTTCCGTCACTAGTGAGAGAAAATCCCATAACGTTAACTTTCGTCCCTAGTGATGAAAGTTACCAAATTTCACCAGCGTCTAGTTGCCTACTGTCGCTGTATCCCGTCATTTTTAAATCACGTCAGTGTGTGCTGTTTGAAACTTTATCATGATTTCTGATTCAGAAAGTGATTTAGATATCCCATACGCTACCAGAAATAGTAAATTAGGCTGAGAAATCCTATGCGAGCTTATTACGAGAAAAATCGAGAAAGAGGTATGAAGATGTTTATGTAAAATTCATTGAATAGAGGGCTGATAATAGCATAAATTCATATTCGGAAATTGTGCTGCTTGCATATTTTGCAAAATTGTGGGAAAATTTGAAGCCATCGACCATATGGTCTACATATTCTATGTATCAATGCTTAAATCATAATTAATTTAAATATGATCTATAGTTTTTTAATTTTTAAGTGAAAATAAAGTATTTGTTTACATATTTTTTTTAAGTTTGTTATAATGCCATAGGCGAGATCGTTGAAAAAGTATAGTGTTTAACTCGCCAAAATCACTTTTTTAAGCTCACGAACTTTGTTCTCTGGCTTAACAAAATGTTACTTTCGTCACTCGTTAAACAATATACTATTTCTTTTTAATTCTGGGAACTATTACAATACAAATTGTGAAAGCCATAACATTAATCGAGTCTTACAAAGAGTACCTTTTCTGTATTAAATAAGTTACACAATCTAAATTTCATACTTAAACCTCTCTTCTCCCATTGGCTTAGAAATTTGAAACGCGCAATTACAAAAAAACACATGTTCTACGCCTATGGAATGACGTTACTCAAAATTTTGAAGTGGGTCTTTTTTCTCATAAAACTATGTCAACGTACCAAATTTTAGTAAAATCTCATTAACCATTTTATATTTATAATTAAAAAAATGATTTCAGAATCTTAACATAACGCCATATAACGCTCAAATTAAGCATCTTTGTACTAAGCTAAATTGTCTTAAATCGGGTTATTTTGGTGTAAGGAATATGTAGTAGGTTTATGTAAAGACCTTGTATAGACACCTTGTATATAAAACCTATAGCAAAAAACTAAAATCACAAAAATATCACAACCAAAGCAATACAATATAAATTTAACAATACGAGGACCTGATAACAAAACTTGGTATGTATGTATAATCTGCACCCATTTACCATACATTGGTGTAGGGTATAATAAAAGTTAATGTGTTTCTCCGTGTGTTTGAATATATCTTCGCCATTCATCTCTGTCTCTGGCCAACCTCTTAGCCTGCAGCCATGTTGTTTCTTTCTTTGCAAACAACTCCGCTATCACTCCATTCCAAGTCCTTCTGGGTCTGCCTCTTCTTCTGCGCTTCAGGTTTTTCGTCTTCCATACTCTCTTCGCTGGTCTTTCTTCATTCATACGTTGCATATGTCCCCACCAACTCATTTGGCGTTTCTCGATATATTGCATTAGTGAGTCTACTCCCAGTTCTTGTCTAATATCAATGTTCCTCATTCTATCTAGCTTAGTGACTCCTCTAACTCTTCGCAGATATTTCATCTCAAGGGCCTGTAAACTGCTTTTCTGTTTCTCGCTCAAGACCCACGACTCGCAACGATAAGTTAATATAGGTCTGTATATCGCTTTGTAAACTTTTATCTTGGTTTCTCTTGCTATATCTGTTCTATTTGTGAATTCTTGTTCATTGTGTGGTATAAGTTTAACGTTTTCTGTATTCTGTTATTAATTTCCGCTTCTTGTGTTCCTTTTACGTCTATGGTCACACCCAAGTAATCAAATGTTTGTACCTATCCTATTTTTGTCTCTTCTATTTCTGAATTCGTGTTGTCTCCTTCTTCTCCTATTATCATCACTTTTGTTTCACTTTTGTTCATCTTCATTCCATTCTCCCTGAGTGTTGCGTTCCATATGTCTAAGTTCTTCTGCAAATCTTCTTCACTTTTAGCGATGATTACTATGTCATCCGCGAATACTCCTTCGGAAATGTCGACTCGTTGTAAATTTCTGTAACCCACTGTGAATGATTTTGTTCTCTTCGTACATCCCTTTATTATATTGTCCATAAATATAATAAACAAACAGGGACTTAAACTTCCACCCTGTCTCAATCCTGTGTGTGTTGCAAATGGCTCCGACTTCATATTGTTTCAATAATAACCACGTTTACGTTATTACTATAGATCTTTTTCAGCATGCGTATTATCTTGCATTTTATTCCTCTTTCTTGTAGTATTTTCCAAACTATATGTCTAGGCACCGCATCAAAAGCCTTTTCCAAATCCACAAAAGCGAGATACATTTTTCGTTTCTCTTGTATTGCTCTTTGTGCTAGTTGTTTTATCATAAATATGTGGTCCTGGGTGCTTCTACCACTTCGGAATCCACTCTGTGATTCGTGTAGTGAACTTTATACATTCGATCTAACTCTCATATCTATTATTTGTTCGAACATCTTCATAGTGGTACATAATAATGTCAAACTTCTGTAATTACTGCATTCTTTTTTGTCTCCTTTTTTATGTATGGGTACTATTTGTGCTACCTGCCAATCTTCTGGGAATTTTTCTTCGATCCAGATTTTATTAAATAATTTTAGCAATAATTCCGTTCCCTTCTGTCCCATACATTTAATCATTTCTGAACTTATTTTATCATATCCCGGTGCTTTGCCATTTCTCAGCTTTCTAATTACTGTCTGGATTTCCTCCATTGTTATTTTATCTTCTTCCTCTATTGCTGGTTCATTCTCTTCCACCTCTGTTAAGTCGTCTTGTGTATTGTTTCCATTCTTTACATTTGTTCAAAGTATTCTTTCCATCTAGCTATTATATCTTCATCTTCTGTCAATATTTCTCCATTGTTGTTCTTTATAAAAAGTGTTTCCGACTTACTATCATTTCTCAACGATTTTAGTGTTCTAAAAAACAGTTTCTGATTTTCTTTGCTGTCTTTCTCCATCTTATCTCCAAACACTTTTCATTTGTCCCTTTTTGCTTTTATTACTAGTTCTTTAACCTTTCTTCTCTCTCTTTTATATATATCGTATTTTCCCGCTACTCCATCTGCTAAACTTAGTAAGTCAACTAATCGTCAAACCGAGGAGTATATTGTAATAAATTATACTTAGTCCGTTAGTATCTGACCTATAATTTTCGTTATTTGTATCACTGTTGATAGGGACCATTTCTAAATAGGTTCTTCTTTTATGGTTATTGACATCGACAAAATTAAATGTATGGTCAAGATCAAATGCATGGTCCATTAGAGTACAAGTTCTGTTACCAATATGGGCTTTTATACTGTGTGATATGCTGCTTTAGCCATTACTATGTTTGACCTACGTAAACGCCAACGACTACAATGTTCGGATTCTCGTTTGTATATTTTTTCTTATTTTAACGTTTACATATACATATTTTCTAAAAGGTTGACGTGAAACCATATAGTTATGTTTTAAATTTAAATATAATAAATTTTAATGTCTATTTACGTCAATTTAATTCTGGATTCTAACAGTATTTTGTTATTGCTGAATGCTTTAATTTATCGAGCGTCTCGTTTTTATTAATCTTGTAGCTTCTGAGGAAGCAAAAAATTTGCTGCGAAATATAAAGAGAGGTGAATTATAACGTTACAAGTGAAATATATATTTAAATAAGTGTCTTATGGGACATTCGTTTGAATTGGACATTTAATTTTTCTGTGTAAAGTTTTTATTAATCTTATAGCATCTTCTGAGAAAGCAACGAATTTGCTGCGAAATATAAAGGGAGGTGAAATAAAACGTTACGGGTAAAATATATATTCAAACGAATGACTTAGGGGACATTCGTTTGAACATCCTTTAATTTTTCTGTGTAAAGAAGTTAAGTAACTTTGACTGAACTGTAACTGAAACATTAAACAATTTTATAGACCGTTTTTATTACCTTACACTATACTAACCAACAGTAGCTAATTTTTTGATTACCTACAAGTTAAAGTAAAGAAAGTAAAAGATAGCATATCCATGTTTTACTAACATTAAATGTAAAATACAATAATACAGAAATGTTAAAAACATATGTATATGTATACATGAATATACACAATTCATACTTATTTCGCATTTGATCATCTCCTTCGTACGCTGATGAGAACTAGGAAAATTTCGAAGTACATGCCCGTACGTATAAGTCACCAACGCGAAATAAGTATGCATGTTAGGGGTGCCTAAACGGTCGATCGCGATCGATCGGTCGATTGCGAGAGCTTTTGGAGTCCATCGCGAAAAAATAAAAGAATAATCACTCTTCAAATTCGAGTTCTCTTGAACGTGAACTCTAGGTCTAGAGTTGACGTTTGGCTCTAGGCCCTCTAGGCCCTAGAGTTGGCGTTTGAGAAAACTAGAATTTGTAGAGTGATTATTTTTATTTTTTCGTGATAGACTCCAATAGCTCTCGCGGTCCCGTTTAGGCATGCCTGATGCATATGTAGTGTATATCCATGTGTAAATATTAAGATACATTTTTAACATTTTTGTATTATTGTAGAATTTAAAGGTTGAATTATTTTGTCAAGGGATACGTTTTTAGGAAAGATTCCTAAATAGGTTTATTAATACTAACTTGGGCTAAATCATGTATTTATTACCACTGAATTCGTTACTAATAAAGTTAATTCTAGGTCTCTACCCATGTCCTAAATGCCACAAGGTGTACAAACATTTTCAAAACCGAAACAGGCACTTGAAATATGAATGCGGAATGGAACCATCTTTTGTATGTCCAGTAGAACACTGCTGTTATAGAGGAAAGAGAAAGGGACATCTAAAGTCGCATTTATTTAATATACACAAAATATGCACATATAAAGTTTAACGTAGATTCATTCTTTGTTTTTAAAAAATCTATTTTATAATAATTGACCATAAGAAATTTCCCAAATAAATATTTTATGCGTTATTATCTTTTATAAAGTGTTTTTAAATTCCTTTTCGTCATTTGAAATTGTACATACTGTATTATTGTAGATAATATCGATTGAAAATATTTTCATTATAAAATTATAGAAGTTTATATTGGAAATTTGGTTTCAATCGGAATATTTGTAAAAATAAAAACGAATTTTTACTATACTTATGTTTTACATCTATTAAAGTAAAATATTTTCAGGCCTTTATACCTGTCCAAACTGCTTGAAACAATATCGACACTATCAAACAAGATATACTCACATGAAATACGAATGCGGAAAACCACCTTCTTTTATTTGTCCCGTCACCGAATGCATTTATAGAGGAAAAAGAAAATCCCATTTAAAGAGTCATTTGAATAATGTACATAAACATTTAAACATAAGTATTTAATTTTTTTAATTAATAAAATGTATTACTGAATATGCCTTAGTTTTTCATTTAACGTTGCCCCAAGAAACATATTTTAATTGAATTGACTCGTGGAGATCCACGAGTAAAATAGAAATAATTCTAAAAATTGTTTTACGATCACATGTTAATAATGTGATGATGTCTCGACTTGAAAAATGAGTTTAACATCTACATATTATATGTATCATTTTTACATAATTTAATTTTGTAGTGGACGCGGCATAAGTCCGGCAACGCTGTTATTCCGCCAAAGGTCGTCATGAAACCACTAGCGGTACGCCATCGTTTCATTGTGAATTAAAAACTGAACTAGAAAAGAGTCATACAAAAGAAATTTTAGTACATTAATACGTACGCATTCGTTATATGCATTACACACATCTGTATCTGTACTCATGGACATACACCTCGCATTTTCCAACGTTTACTTCAGCCAAAGACACGTGTTTCTGTCTCAACTAGACTTCGTCAGTTTGGCTAGTGAAGTAAAGATTGATGGATCGCCTCATAGGTAAAGCAAATTTTGTCCTATAAGGTGGCACCAGATAATCTAGTGACATTTGACGTACAAAAGAGACTACGCCGAAAATAGCGATTTTCTCTAGTCCAGCTGTGCCGGTACAGAAGAGAAGAAATACGTATATAGGTATAAGTCCATTAATACGATGCCAGGTGGCAGAAAATATGCCAAAGAAATTTTAGTACATCGATATGTTAAGCGCGTATTACGCATTTGTTACAAATGAAACAGACATGAATTACACACAACTGTATGATGTACACATGGACATATATCTCGTATTTTCTATACCTATGCGGCGATCCATCAAACTTTACTTCACTAGCTAAACTGACGAAGTCTAGTTGATACAGAAACACGTGTCTTTGGCTGAAGTAAACGTTGGAAAATACAAGGTGTATGTCCATGTGTATAGATACTGATGTGTGTAATACATGTCTGTTTCATTTGTAGAAAACAGTCCTTTATTCGCTGGAAAACCCATGATATTTCAACGAGATGGTGCATCTTGTCAATATGCTATATTTTTCGTATCATTTTAAATGCAAACTTTCCAAACTAGATCGGTCGACGAGCTCGCACAGAATGGGTCGCCAAGTTCTCCGGCTTGACCCCGTGTGATTTTGCGTTGTGTGGTATTTTAAAAGACAGGGTTTTCCGCTATAACTTACCAAACATTGATGTTATGAAGCAGGTAATAACTGTTGAAATGGAAGCAATATCAAATGATAAACAATTATCCTCATATAGGTTTTGATCACACTCAACTCCTTTCTCGCTTTAACGTGCTCTCTCCTTTAGACGTTTTGTATCCAACCTCAACTTCTTTTATAGGCTTCTTCACAATGAAGTTGACAGCACAACGCTATTATTTTACTTTAATTTTTTGTCCCACTATTCTTGACACGTCCTTCCCGTACTTTCTATCTTCCTTTTCCTGGAATCAATCTATTGGCCAGGTCTCCTGTCTACGTTATGACCAGAAAGTTCAATTAGGTTTCGCTCGCTGATCGTCTAATATCATACTGTGTATTTTATCGACGATTTCTGGTGTGGTGTCCTTAATTGGGCGACCAGAACGTTCGGCGTCACTTATGTTTGTACGACCACACCGAAATCGAGTTAACCAGTGGTGGATGGAGGCTACCAATCGATGGTGAAGAGGCCTCATAATACTTCTCAAGATTTTTTTTTTGGTTTGGCTTTTGGTTTTTTTCGCGCAACAAATCGTGTTTAATGAGTACACGAAATTCACTTTTCACAATTTTTACGAAAATGCTCGTAGACGTCTGTTTCAAATGGCTATCACAACAAAACTATTTGACAAATCAGTCTGAAAATTAGGGTGCTTACGTGCTTGGAATTGAAGTGGCAGCGCTATCTGTTCTAAGTTTCAGGTACTTCTTGACACACCCTCGTATATAGAATTGTAAATTTGGAATGTATTGATGTCATATTTGCTACACTTAGATAATACAAAATTAATGAATTTCCCTTACAGATAATCTACATAAATATAAACGAGGCATTAAGTAAAAAAAGGTTAAAAGCAAAAAAATTCTAAAATTCATGAACAAACTGTGCAACCCAAAGCGAATTGAAGTAGTCGAAATTGATCTACCTGATGGAGTAGGCTGGCGTTAACTGCGTCTGCCAGGAGTGTAACGATGGGACCTCGACTTTCATTTCCTCGAACTAGAGATTGCAACAGGCGCTGAATGCAACTAAATTGTAAAATTTCACAAACGCAGTGAACTAAAACTTTTGTTACTTTGTCATGGTTACGTGAAAGCCCGTTAATACAATATACAATATACAATATACTTAACCTACGAGTCGAATTACACAAGCAGCGAGCACGGTATTTTGACTGGTGACGGTTCGCTAATGATCATTCTGGATGCCTTCGTTTCTTACTTTCTAGATCGCACAACGGTTTTTTCCCCAAATAGTATTACAATGCCGAACAATAAGTTGACAATAAAGATAACTGAAAGGTGACGTAACAAATACAGAAACGCAATACTGAAGGGGAGTACTCGACTTTGAATACAACGAAATTGTGCGAAGTTAAATAAAATACTTTTCATTCCAAAACAACACATATATAAATGGAAGTACTTCTTGTGCTGTGCCTACCATCACTTACATTAAAATTAAAAATAAATGTCTGCGAAAGTTGCGTTCGAACCATATCCACATTTATACTTTAAACATCTATTTAAAGAATTCCTTGATCATGCCAATGATTAGTTGGAATTTGACTAGAGATAAGTTTACATGTGAAGAAATAATAAAGTCTTACTTTGGAGACTGTGGTTAAGTAAAATTCAAGAAAGGTATAAAACCTCTTATCACATTTAATAATCGTATGCTAAGTACGCATTTTGACAACCAAGTTGTCATCATCAGTAGGTAAACCCACTAATCAAAGTGTCGCACATGGAGCACAGTAAAGCTAACACATATAAACGAGCAAAAACTTTACGCGGTGTCCACGTATACACTAACTTTAAAATATAAATCTACAGACTAAAAATTACGACAAACTTACCTCTCTTAAGGAAACGGCATCAAATGTGTTTATTCTCTGTTCTCCGCCCTCAACCTTTTCTACCTCTTTTCAAAGAATGAAAAAATACAACTGTATGGAATGGACTGTTGTCCGGGTTCAACGTATTGCATTATCTTTAACGATATGAATGCTTTCATATACGTGTTATTGATGGCTTTGACAAGTCTTAACCCTTTGACCGATACGTTGTGATCTATGTGTAAAGCATGATAAGCCACGCTAGATTCTTCTAGTCTATTAAATCTAATAAGTGATATGTGTTCTTTAAAACGGGTTATTATTGAGAGTTTTGTTTGAGCTATATATTTTAAATTACAATCGTCGCAATTAATTTAGTATATACCTGATTTCAAATCCAAATTAACTTTATCTTTGGTATTACCTAGGAGGCTTTTGATGGTGGTTTCGGGCCGAAAAGCAACTTGGAGACCACGTTGTTTAACAACTTTATTAATGTTTCCGATACCACCCAATCACGAAAAACATGAATAGATTTGTTATAGGACGAGGTCTCCAAGTTGTTTTTCGGTCCGAAAACACCATCAAAAGAAGAAGAAAGGTAAGTTTGTCGTAATTTTTAGTCTGCGGATTTTTGCTTTTAAAGTTAGTGTATACGGGGACGCCGTGTAAAGTTGGTGCGCGTTTATATGTATTAGCTTTACTGTGCCCCACGTGCGACACTTTGATTAGTGGTTTTACCTACTGATGATAACATAGTTTACTTGTCAAAATACGTCTTTAGTCTATTATTAATTACGATAAAGGGTTTTATACCTTTTTTGAGAGGAAATAATGTCAGAGAAAGCAATAGTTTTTGAATTTTTAGACTTCATGGTATTTAAGTGAAAGTAGGGGTAATGTAAGTGATGGATGTGTAAGGATACAAGACAATTTTTACAGTTTTACAAGCCCCTTAATGTTTTATTTCTTTTCAGTTACCAAGTATATAATTAAAAGAATACAAATGTGTTAAGAACATATTTGTATCTGTACACATGGACATTTAACTAATGGTCACTTCAAATACACATGTGCTTCGATATCACGATCTCCTCAGTCCAGTTATGAAGTGACGTCTTAAGATTCGTTCCCGCAAGATGAGCACAATTTTATACCGTCAGCTGAGAAGAGATATCTCGTGACATATTACGGATAAAATTTGTATAAAATTAAATATTCACCGAAATTTTAAGAACTTCCAATCCAAACAATGTTTTTGTATGATCTAAAGAAGTTTTTCAAATCCAGCAAATTGTGGTGAAACTAAAATCTTGGTTTTGATGCATCAATTAGACAAAAATTATTTGATTTTTAATATATGTATAATAATTGAAATAGATTAATACAATTTTCATATCTAATACTGTATTATGTATTTTTTAACATATCAGTAGTACTTAGGTTATATGTAGTTGCAATAATTAATGGTTGCGCTTCTAAATTTCATAGGTGAGTGTGTCCCTAAAATCTCCTGCTTATACTTCAAAGTGTTTAACATTTATTTTTATTTTTAGGTAAAGGAGAAACATTCTCTTGTGCTACATGTCCGAAAAAATTTAAATATAAGTACCACTTGAACAGTCATTTGATTTACGAGTGCGGAAAGAAACCCAGATTCCAATGCCACATATGCCGTAAGATGTACTATCAGAGATTTATGTTGAATGCCCATATAAAGCGTGTCCATAACCAAAATACCGTCTTGCAAGGTGTTACTAATATGAAAATGTAGAAATATTGTTTGTTTCGATAATTTTGTACCGGTGTGTGCAGCAATGTTATGTTATTAATTACTACAAATTAGTATAATATAGAAAATAAAATTGTGTAAACATGCAGGTTGATGATAAATAAAATCATTTAAGAAATTGTGATGAGTATATTCTGTTTAAATAATAAATTAGCCCCTCGAAATCCATCTCATACTCCAACTTATAAGTTTTGTAGATCTTAGATGTTTCACAGACTGCAGCTTGCTTACAAAGTGTCTCTTATTCATTTTTTAAGTATTATAGTATGCTGATATAAATTATTTAACAGTTGTAGGCAAGAGTGCCACCTCGCTAATACAAAAAAATAAAAAAAAGGCTACTAAAATCTGAATTATATATTTTTTACTAGATACTTAGTTTTATCTAATAAATCTTTCTACTTTTGTGTGTAAGACTATATTGGAGTTGTAATTTTTTTTTCTTTATTGGATTTGGTCTTCCATTTCTCTCTCCAGTTCTTCCTGCCCTTGATCATGTTCCGCACTTTCATCCAATTAAGTCCCCTTGCCGTGACTACCAGTTTTACATTCTCCAACCAAACTAGTCCAAGTCGCTCCCTTCTCCTCTTTTTAGTTTGCTTCTAACACTGTTCACCAATATATTATCCTCCTTACATGACACAACTATCTCAGCTATCACTGTTCCTATTTACTCTTCGAATTTTTCTTAATACTGCATTCCAACGCTATGGTAGCCTACAAATTAATCTTTCTATAAAAGTTCAGAATTCGTATCAATACGTAAATAATGGATTTCACTATTTCTGACAATTTCTTTCTGTCTTTACTTTGTTTGTTTTTTCATCTTGTTGAGAAAGTATCCATGTTTTTGTTTCTCTTTATTATTTTATCTAGATGTTTCAATTCAATCAGAAATATGTTTTTTTATATTATTTTAGATTCATTCTGAAATTAAATTCATTTAAACCTGCATCTTATTCAAATAATACAAATATGTATCTGTACACAAGAACATACACCACGTATTTAACCAGTGATCACTTCAACCACAGACACATGCGTTTCTGTCTAAGCGATGTCAACAGTGTGGGTTTGTAAAGTGAGGTCCAAAGGTTCGCTTTCGCTAAATAATAATAATTTTATCCCGTCAGGTGACTTGAGATAATCTTGTGACGTCTGGCGGACATATGATTCTCGCCGATAAATGTGGTTTCCTCTCAAATATCTAAGCCATTATGAAAAAGGGAATGCATCTTATTATGTATTATATTATTATATTTATTGCATATTATATTTATTGCAGATCAGGTTCAAATTATTCCATTTAATTTGGATATTGATGTAAATATCTCCTCTTCAATTACTTTCATTTATATATATTTCATTTATATTCATATATCAATTACTTTCGTTTTGGTAATAGCCCCTATAGCGGTGAATATTATATTTATTATCAATAAAGAAATAAAACCAAACAAGAAAATCAATGACGAATGGAAAAATATCCAAGAGATAATAATGACAACGGCTACTGAAACCCTTGGATATCGAAAACAAAAAATTAAAAGCAAGAAACTGAAATACTGGAACCAAGAAATCAAAGAAATGATCACCAAAAAGAAACAAACATATTTAACATGGACACAGAACAAATCAGAAGAAAATAGAATAGCATATAAGAACATAACAGCTGAAGTGAAGAGAATATGTAGAAAAAATAATCAAGATAGTTGGGACCGATTTATTTCAAATGTAGATGACGATATACACGGGAGACAGGAGTTCGCTTATAAAATGATGAAACACCTGAATAAAACAGAAAAAGATGATGCGAAGATCAACATCATAAATAAAGACGAATGGTTGGCATATTATACAAAGCTCTGGACAAAGGAAGAGAAGATGAAAAATCCAGGAAATAGAAACGAAAAAGATGATGAAGAGGATAGAAGTGTAGACCAGATAGAAATGGGAGAACAAGAAGAAGCACTACAAAAAACAAAAAACCGAAAAGCCCCAGGACAAGATAATATAAACCCGGAACTTCTCAAATTTGCCCACATAGAGGTGAAATCAAGATTCTTACAACTACTAAATAAATGCTGGAGAACAAAAACAATACCTGACAGTTGGAAGATCGCGAATATAACACCAATATTTAAAAAAAGGAGACAGATCCAACTGCGAAAACTATAGAGGCATATCCCTGCTAAACACCGCATATAAAATATATTCAAAAATAGTGACAGCCAGATTAAATAAAATAGCGGAAAATATACTTATGGAGGAACAGACGGATTTTAGAAGAGGAAGATCTTGCACCGACAATACTTTTACAATTAAGCAAATAATAGAGAAACATCGAGAACATAACAAACAAACACATATGTTGTTTATAGACTACAAAAAATCTTTTGACAGAGTAACAAGAGAAAAACTATGGGACATACTGGAAAGACGACGAATACCTTTACATTTGATTAAAGTTATTAAGAGTATGTACAAAGACTCAAAGATTACCATAACCGATAGCGAAACGGAAGTGCCAACCGTCAACTTAGGACTACGACAGGGTTGCAGCCTGTCACCTATACTTTTTAATATATATATTGATGACGTGCTAAGGGAATGGCTGACAAATACTAAGAACTACACACATGACCTAAACAGACAAAAATACCTAAAGACCATACTCTTCGCCGACGATCAAGCTCTAATAGCCAGTGACGAGGACACACTTCAAAGAGCTGTCTACGACTTAAATAGAATAACCGAGAAATACAATCTAATGATATCAACAGACAAAACTAAAGTAATGGCCTTCAGCGGAAACGAAACAGTGCGATCAAAAATAATAATTAATAATAAGCCAATAGAACAAGTAACAACATTTAACTTCCTTGGATCCACTATATCGTATTTATACGATGACACGGATATACACACGAAACTAACAACATTCAACAGAATAAATGGCACCATAGCCAGAACACTAAAAAATAAAGTGAGGAAGGACACGCTGTTAAAATTCTATAAAAAAATGGCAATCCCATGTGGTATATATGGGAGTTAAAGCTGGGCCATTACCAAAGCGAATGAAAGAAGAACCCAAACATCGGAGATGAGGTTCCTAAGAAGAGCAGCAGGCTACACAAGAATGGATAGGAAGAGGAACACAGAAATAAGACAAGAACTTGGAGTTGAAGATGTGAACGAGATGATAAGAGAATACAGACGTAAATGGAGAGAACACGTAGAAAGGATGGAAGATGATACCCAAAAGAATATGGAAATATAAGGCGAAAAGAAGAAGAGCGACAGGACGCCCACGGAAAAGATGGACAGACCAAAAATAAAGGTCGTAACAGGCTCAAAGCCTAATACGTGAAGTAAGAAGAAGAAGAAGAAGCGGTGAATAGGCAATAGATATTTAGCTATTTTGTGTGAACCGAAATAATTCTAACAACGATCTACTGGTGCCAGTAAAATTTTGATTTTTGCTCGATTAGAGTGACTTGGGTGAATTCATAAAATTTTTGATATCCCCTCAGCTACTTTCTATGTTTTCTTTTCGAGAGAAAGATCTAAATGTAGCAAGTGGGACTACAACTATCAAGCAATTAACACACATAATAATTAATATGAACTTACAGGGAAGTTTGTATGTGGTGTAGTTAGTGAAATAAAACATTTAAACACAATCATGCCATGAGAATTTATCTACTTGCTTTATATCTTATTTCTCTATTAAATATTTATGTTTACTTTTACTTATACTAGCATAGAAAGCCTTTCTTTGGACTGTGGTTAAGTAAAAACTTAAAAAAGCTATAAAACATTCTTACCACAATTACTAGTATCCTAAATACATATTTCAACAACTTAGTTGTCATCCTCAATAGGTAAGATAATAATCACAATGTTTAACATGGGGCGGAGTAAATCTAACACAAAGATTGGCGAAATACTTTACAAGCGGTCCACGTATACACTGTATACGTGGACGTCTACTATTACGTTCGATTAGGTGTAATTGATTATCCTAAGTATTCTTATACGGGACAAAAGATGTAGGGATGGTTTGGACTGGTTTTGGCTGTCCCCCGGTTGATGTGTGCAGGTCTCTTACAGATGTGGAAAAACTACAGGTTTCGATATGTTTAGATTGGAACTTCGTAAACACAAGATATGTAACTCTTTCTCGCTACCTAAAATTCTGTTAGCTTTTTAGCTTTTACAATTCATTTTCTTCGCAGTAACATCGGAGCGTCCACCTCGAATTAAAAATCCACGCCGATCTTTTCTTTTTTCTTTTCCAAATCAACTTTGGCTTTATATTTTGTACGTGTCATTTGACTTAAATTAAATGTAAATACACACGATATTTTGTAGGTTTAAATTAACATTAATAATTCTAATATACTTATTTTGATATGCACTGTATACGTGGACGCTTTATAAAATATTTCGCGATGTGTTAGCTTTACTATGGCCGATGTTCAGCATTCTGATTATTGTAGTATATATGTTGAGCACTTGTGAAATTATTACACTATTAAACTTAAATAAAACACCTTATATTTCACAAACAATGGTATATTGACTATATGTGCATTTCATGTGCACTGCACACATCATCAGTAGTTACTAAATTTAAAAGTATTATTTTTTTTTAAGTACATGTATAGTAAAAAATATCTATTTTTTTTTTTTTTTGGTTAGGGGTGTAAAAATTACAATTATAAATGGTCAACAAATGGTCAAAAAAACATGCATATAAAAATATAAAAATAAAAAATTATGGTCGTATATTGTAATAGTGCCTGCTAAAATCTATTGAAGTTCCAAGAAGGACAAATTATGGGAAAGACCGTTACCTATGAAAAACAAGACATCTGACTGTGTTTGGCATGTCGGGTTCTATTAAATAACAATATAGTAGCGTGAAAAGGAAAATTAGTTATTAGATACTGTAGGTATACAATTTAAAAGTTTATTATTAATAGTTGACATGTCATTGTTAAGGAGGTATTTTTTGTATTTTTTCATATGTATGGCTTCCCACATGTCTAAATTTTTGCTATTACATTTTTTAATTAATTTTACATTATCTAAGCTGAAATTATGTCCGGTATCTAATTGATGTAGAGCTAATGCTGATTTATCTACATTGTGAAGTTTTACATGAGCTAAATGTTCTTTGAAACGGGTTTGAATATTTCTTCTTGTTTGGCCGATATATAATTTTGGGCAGGAATTACAGTTAATTCTGTAAATACCTGATTCTTTCAGTGGGTCTGTGTTAACTAACTTTGTTTGAAGATATTGTTGTAACTTATGAGTGTTGGAAAATGCAGGAGTTAGATTATATATTTTTTTTTTTTTTCTCTGTATGCACCAAAACATTTTTTCTTTTAATAATAATTTTTATAAACAAACATTCGGCACAGCCATGGGCAACCCTTTATCACCATTCCTAACGAATTTATTTTTGAACAACTTTGAAAACAAAGTCAAAACCATGTGCAATTTTTTTCCCAAATTTTGGGCAAGATACGTAGATGATGTTCTGGCAGTGATACCTGATTCTTTCGATACAGTTTCGTTTTTAAATATATTAAATACCCAATATCCATCAATCAAGTTTACGTATGAGTAGGATAAAAACCAATCTTTACCCTTCTTAGATTTAAAAATTACTATTTTAGACAGGAAGTTTGAATTTGACATTTACAGAAAAGAGACACATACTGACAATTACATACATAAACAATCAGACACTTTTAACAAATATAAAGAAAGAAGTTTTTATTGTTTAATTAATAGATTATTATCAATCCCTCTATCACCTGTGAATTTTAAGAAAGAACTAGACCACATAACAAAAGTAGCAGAATCCAACGGATACGATAAACAATTGGTGGATAAAATCAAAAACAAACTAGAAAAGAAGAAGCTAAAAACTTTTAAAACCAGATTAACTCCAAATACAAAGAGTAATACCAAAAAATATTGCAAAATTACTTTTCACAAAAGTTGGCAGAATAACGTAACTAAATTGTTAAAAAAATATAATCTAACTCCTGCATTTTCCAACACTCATAAGTTACAACAATATCTTCAAACAAAGTTAGTTAACACAGACCCACTGAAAGAATCAGGTATTTACAGAATTAACTGTAATTCCTGCCCAAAATTATATATCGGCCAAACAAGAAGAAATATTCAAACCCGTTTCAAAGAACATTTAGCTCATGTAAAACTTCACAATGTAGATAAATCAGCATTAGCTCTACATCATTTAGATACCGGACATAATTTCAGCTTAGATAATGTAAAATTAATTAAAAAATGTAATAGCAAAAATTTAGACATGTGGGAAGCCATACATATGAAAAAATACAAAAATTACCTCCTTAACAATGACATGTCACCTATTAATAATAAACTTTTAAATTGTATACCTACAGTATCTAATAACTAATTTTCCTTTTCACGCTACTATATTGTTATTTAATAGAACCCGACATGCCAAACACAGTCAGATGTCTTGTTTTTCATAGGTAACGGTCTTTCCCATAATTTGTCCTTCTTGGAACTTCAATAGATTTTAGCAGGCACTATTACAATATACGACCATAATTTTTTATTTTTATATTTTTATATGCATGTTTTTTTGACCATTTGTTGACCATTTATAATTGTAATTTTTACACCCCTAACCAAAAAAAAATAGATATTTTTTACTATACATGTACTTAAAAAATAATACTTTTAAATTTAGTAACTACTGATGATGTGTGCAGTGCACATGAAATGTACATATAGTCAATATACTATTGTTTGTGAAATATAAGGTGTTTTATTTAAGTTTAATATTGTGATTATTAATCTTACCTGCTGAAGATGACAACTTAGTTGTCGAAACGCGTATTTAGTATACGAGCATTAATTGTGCTAAAGAGTTTTATACCTTTTTAAAGCTTATACTACCATAGATTTAGTTTTTGTTGTATTTATTTTCAGACTTATTTTTTTTAGTTCGATTATCATGTTCACGTTTGTTTGTAATACTTCCTCTGTTTCTCCAAAAACCACCTTGTCGCTTACGTAAAATAATACTACTCTGCCTACCAACTCCAATCTCTAATATCCTACTTTATTGTAGTAAAGGGTTTTCCAATAGTAACGCTCGATGTTTGGCAACTGCGCATGACGTAGTCGATAGTCACACAGATGCTATCTTTGACAGCCGTATTCAGTTAGTCTCTGCATTTTATTATGGAGCGTTACACGACTGAGCAACGCGTCGAAATTGTTAAAAATTATTATCAAAACCAATGTTCTATGCGGCAAACGTTTCGCGCACACCGTGCAATTTATGGTGTCAACGATCATCCTGCAGAATCCACAATTCGCCGTTTAATAAACAAATTCGAAACAACTGGGTCTGTGGCAGATCAGAAAGTGCCTGTACGTCAGCGAAACGCAAGATCCCTTGAAAATATTGCTGCATATTCCGCGTCGGGCTCAAGAACTTGGCCTGTCTTCGACGACAACTTGGCGAATCCTGCATAAGGACTTAGGGCTTCACCCTTATAAAATGCAATTAACCCAATAACTAAAGCCCAACCACACTATTGCATGAGAAATTTAATGATTTTGTTATATCGCGAAATGGTGACGTTAATTGGCCGCCCAGATCCTGCGACCTAACGCCACTGGATTTTTTTCTCTGGGGCTTTCTAAAATCCAAAGTCTATGCTGACAAACCGCGGACGGTTGCCGCATTAAATGCCAACATTAGGCGCGTTATCGCTGAAATTGAGCCACTTTTATGTGATAAAGTCATCACAAATTGGGTATCCAGGATTCAACAAACCAGGCAAAGCCGCGGAGGACATTTACCTGATATAATTTTTAAAACATAATGTTAACACATGTACTTTATAATACAAATAAAAATAGATCACTATCATTCTCATAATTTATTTTATTAAGTTACAAAAAACGAACGCTTCTAATGGAAAACCCTTTAGTAGTAATCCTTTCACTCAACTTTGGAACATAGATGTCATGTAGATATTTCATTATAAATTTTGCAGGTTTTTAAAAGAAACCATAACAAACAAACTAAAAGTGATTAATTAGTATCAAACTCAGAACGATAAATAATGAAATAATAATGACTACAATAAGACTTTGTACAATCTAAAGATGACACTTTGACAGCTATCTCTACTAAAAATGGTCACCAAATTCGGCAAAATATAAATACACACTTGGTCTGGAACACAACCAACAGCTAATCAAGATACCATCAATAAAAAATACCACAAAAACGCACAAAAATATAATTTCGAATCTAAAACGCGGAGCACATTTGAATAAGTCATATCGCAACGAAAGGTACAACACAATACTGCCCCAGAAGAAGTTTCCCTGGTGGCATCCACGACCTGAACGAGGTAACTCCTGTAGCACTGGACTGGTTGAAGATTTTAGATCTTATTGTATAAATTAGTTTTATTACCATTTTTTGTCATAAAAGTGATTATACACTAATACATATGTAGTTGTCGATTTCGCTTCTCATACGAAATAAATAGGGATTTATTTTTTAAGAAATGGTTGTCTCTAAGGCTTAGTATTAAATTCCCTTATTTTGCTTTGCATTCTCCTCTTAATAGAACTAATTAAGGATTAAATTCATAATCAAATCAAACTCAACTATACTACAGATTAATAATGTTTAACACTTTTCAAAATTTTAACTCATGAGTTGTTACATGATATATTTGTTTTGATTTTAGCCCAGTTGGAAGGATCTTACAAGTGCGGTGGTTGCTTGAGGTTTTTCAATAAGAAAAAATATTTTAATTACCACAGGAGGCAAATTTGCGGGCAAGAATATAAATGTACTGTACTAGGCTGTACTTACAAATCAAGATATAAAGGAAACCTGACGAGACATATAATTACTCTACACGGAATATCCTGAAATTATTGATCAAACAAATAAATCAAATGAATCATTTCCGATCTCTTTGATGGCGAAACAATTTAGCATTAAAATAGATTGAAAGAATGTGTAATATGATACGTCGTCTGCTATTTTGTTATTAAGTTTTATGTTTTCTTAGCAATAAGATATATAGGATAAATGTATAAATAAGTTAAGGTATAATTTAACATTATTAGAAATATATATAATTTTCGAAGGAAAAGAATATTATTTTTTCGAGAGACTTTGCACAGAATCCATTCCTAGTTACTTAATTAAATATCTTCGTTGTAATTATATCTTTTTTCAGGTCGGGCCTTTACTTGTCCGAAATGTTTCCGATCCTACAGACATTCTCAGTCGCTGTCTAGACATAAGAAATACGAGTGTGGCAAGGAACCTCAGTTCAAATGCAAAGTGACTGATTGCAATTTTAAATCGAAGACTAAGGCGAATTTAAAAACACATGTAGTATCTTATCACAATATTCGTATTGAAGATCTAATACATTACTTGTAAAAAAATTATGACATATGCTCATTCTGCAAAATAAATCGCTATTTTCTTTATGTTTAAATATTGTTCCAGTTTCATCAAATACTTTATAGACCGGTGATTCTTTTAATGTATCTTTTGTAGGTAGATATTATTGTAGGATCAGCAAAGCCTCTTATAGGCGTAAATAAAACTATGGAGAAGTGGGAATATAGTAATACAGTAATAGAAAACAATTGAAACTCAAAATCTGAACACTTACAGATCATCGCAAGAATTATTTACATTTGTCAACAGGGTTCCTTTTCTTATACGTTAATACTTGTATCTTATGCATTTTTTCGATTCAGATTCGGAAACTTGTTTGAAATTTCTGTATCACGTCAGGATTTTTAGGTATTTGCTTAAACAGAGTTCTTGAAAATGTTTTAAATTTTAATATATTTAGAATACTACTAAAGTACTATAGAATTTAGTACAGCTTAAGAAAAAATTTGAAAGAAAAAATCTTGATATCTGCATACAATGGTACCTAGTTGTGTACAGCGACAAAGAAAAAAATGGGTGAAATGTATATTGAATAATGTCTTCATTCACAAAATCGCGGTCCCCTGTTGTTTACGTAGTAACGAGAAAATTATTTTTCTTTATTTGAGTCCGGCCCTGTCGCAGTTATCCTTCCGTCAGTGGCAACATGGTTTTGTAACAAATCGCTCGCAATGTATCATAATTCATAATGATACACATTTATACTCTATCCGCCCAACAGAAAAAGCGCTTGATCAGCTCATGATCACAAAAACTAGCCCTTTGATTGGCTGGCTAAAGTATTTCGCCTTTCTACAGGCTCATCGGTACGCCCCTGCTGGAGAAAGGATATCTTCAGACACATTCACAAAAAAGATGTTGACGGGGCGAGGTACTTCGGCTGTCTGACAACAGGCAGCGCTGAATTTACTTCTACGCTCGGTCTGGATAATTTCTGTGATTTGGCGATGTGGTTCTTTTTTGTGAATGTGTCTGAAGATATCCTTTCTCCAGCAGGGGCGTACCGATGAGCCTGTAGAAAGGTGAAATACGTATCTACGTCTCTGGGGAGGAATATGTTCGGACACGTTCATAAAAATATTAATAGTGAACCTGATTTTTAATAATATTTTATATTATTAAAAATACCTTTGTATTATACAAAACTGGTGGGGTTTACCTACTCATGTATGTTTCAATTATTCTGATAATTTTAATATGACTATTATAACAAAATAATGTACAAAATTACAAAAATACTACTATAATTATGTTTTTATTACTTACTTTCATTGCTAAATATGTTTTATAATCGGCTTCTATTATAAATCGGTTAATGTGCTTTATTTCTAAAATCTTAGATTTCTTAGGCTTATAGCCTTGAGACAATCTTTTTAAATCTGCTATTAGTTTAGAAAATTTTGAGATATCTGTATTTTTACAAATATTCAAACAACATTTTGACATCGAATATTTCGACCACAAGAAAGATGCCTTTTTATTTTACTTTCTATGTCTCAAAATAGGCAATCATAATGTTTTCTGTAATAGTCGCGATGTTATTTTCTTTACACTAAGTTATAAGTTGGCTATATTCCTTTTTACAAATGTGTTGAGATTTTTTTGGCAGAAGATTTTCTAATTGTCTTCTGCAATTTTCCGAAGCTCTGGCGGCGTGCAATTACTTATTTCGTCCATTTACATAAATTAGTCTAAGATTTAAATTTCGAAACACATAACAATATTTCAAATATTTGAAATGTTCAAATTATAGGTAGTGTTAACCAACGTCAAAAAAAACAAAATATCTAAAATATTCGTATTGAACATGACTATTGCTTTAAACATTTTTTAATATTTATTAGGCGGAATAGAAAAAATCGTGTAAATTACACGTTCCATAAGAGATTATTGCGCACCCGTTCATTAGAAAACTCGCCTACGGCTCCTTTTCTAAAGCTTGAACTCGTGCGCAAAAATCAGGTCTTATGAAACTTGTATCTTAATATACTATTTTCCATCGAACTAACTGAGCTAACACTTCTATTTTATATCGTTTTCGAACGCATTTCTACCTTAAAATCGTTAGGATTGAAAAGCGGTATTCTGTAACTTTCGAAGTGTACCAATGTACGAAATTCGAAAATCGTTCGTATCAACGTTCCTAGAATAACAAAAGAAGGAAGACTTTTAAAGAAAAAAGCGAAATTCCAATATCTAGACTGATAATCATTTTAACAACATAATTTGAAACATGCTTGAGTAAGTAAAACCTACCAATTTTGTATAATACAAAAGTATTTTTAATAATATATAATATTATTAAAAATGGGGTGTGAAGAACACAATACAAGTTCATATGTATTTTTGAATGTATCTTCTCCAAAGACGTAGATACGTATTTCACATTTATACATGATTATCAATACGCCCCTGTTGGAGAAGAGACACATTCAACAAACATAACTACCTTGCTATCTCGCAGATATTATTAAGACAGAGCGTGAAGGAATATTCAACGCTGTCTATATAATAATCGCAGAACTAGCCGTGGTGTTCCTTATAGTCGGTAACCACCGTATCTATAAAAAACTGTATTATCGTGTCTTCACTACTTGTCGGCGTAAACCGAATACGTATATAACAACATAATTTGAAACATACTTGAGTAAGTAAAACCTACCAATTTTGTATAATACAAAAGTATTTTTAATAATATATAATATTATTAGAAATGGGGTGTGAAGAACACAATACAAGTTCATATGTATTTTTGAATGTATCTTCTCCAAAGACGTAGATACGTATTTCACATTTCTACATGATTATCAATACGCCCCTGTTGGAGAAGAGACACATTCAACAAACATAACTACCTTGCTATCTCGCAGATATTATTAAGACCGAGCGTGAAGGAATATTCAACGTTCTCTATCTCCAACAGGGGCGTATTGATAATCATGTAGAAATGTGAAATACGTATCTACGTCTTTGGAGAAGATACATTCAAAAATACATATGAACTTGTATTGTGTTCTTCACACCCCATTTTTAATAATATTATATATTATTAAAAATACTTTTGTATGATAATCATTTGTTATTATTTTCTTTAGCGCAAGAAAGTTAAATAAATATGAAGGCTTTGTTGTTCTCCAATAAGCAACTAATTTAAATTTTACAAATAAAACTTAAGAAATTTAATTGAAATTTTAATTTTGCAAATTAGAATTATAAGGCACATTTATACACGCAAACATACTTTGATTAATAAATATAATGAATAAATAATAAAAATATTTTTTTAATATTAAGAAAATCACATACGAGACTTATTATAATTTCGGACTTAATGTTTTTGTTAACAACGAAACATAAATTGCTTTTATTCATAAGCATGCTAAAATTAATGTTTCAAATTTAGACGATTGATTTTAACATGTTTAGTGGCGTCTTTGCTAGATTTTAACTCTTAATTGTAAGTATTTTTTTGTATTGTCATATTCATTATTATATTGTGGTTTTGCTAAACGTGTAGGAACTCCTGAAGAAATAGCAAATCGTTATGAAATATAGAGTCAAATAAATGAGTTTTTTTATTTGACAGACCGCTCACCCGTTCAATTATTTTTTACTATCTATCTATATATATATATATATATATATATATATATATATATATATGTATATATATATATATATATATATATATATGTATATATATATATATATGTATATATATATATATATATATATACACATAATTATATTATATATACATTAATTATATTTATTAATCAAGGTACGTTGGCAAATCTTATTTGCAAAATTTAAAATAGTTGTTTAATTATAGTAGTCTTAACTTAATAACATTTACCTAGTTTTCTTGTACAAGAGCACATAACAGCAAATGATTATGATCAATCTCGATATTTGAATTTCACTTTCTTTCTTTAAAAAGAATCTACAAAAATATTTATGAAATTGTGCTGCTAACAATAGTATATTTGCTTCCGTTATTCTACGAACGTCGATACGATTCTCGACTTTAGTACAACAATGGTACACTTTCAAAGTTACAGAATATTGCTTTTCAATCGCAACGATTTTTAGGTAGAATGCGTTCGAAAATGTGTAACAAAAACAATACAGAATAGGGTGTAGATATTTCTTCGAATCAATTTTCTAACAAAATATAAAAATATACAGGCAGTGCTATGAAAATAATCGTTGTCCAATTGTTGTTTCCGAGAGAAAATATACTACAATTTTGCCTAGGTAACTAAATTTGCAGCTCTAATAATAACAAAGTTAGCAATGGTGAACGGAAAATTGTGAACTGTGTGTAATCAATAAGTGGAGATACTACACCATTTGAAATTTTTACTAATCCATCATCTAAAGCTATAGTATTTTTAAGTTTATGTAATTTATAAATAACCTTACCTTACCTTAAAAACAATATAACATGGATAATTTAAATAAAGATTCCATGTTTAATTGTTAA
This sequence comes from Melolontha melolontha, assembly GCA_935421215.2. Classification (NCBI taxonomy): domain Eukaryota; kingdom Metazoa; phylum Arthropoda; class Insecta; order Coleoptera; family Scarabaeidae; genus Melolontha; species Melolontha melolontha. The sequence continues at coordinate 47,132,333 of OW285235.1, read as the reverse complement.
CAAATGTGTATTGTTTATTCTTATTTTAAAGATTCCAAAATGAAGACAAGAGCATCCTTTCTGTAAATGAAAACGAGTAAGTTAAAATCTGTGTTTTGAATCTGCTACTAAAGCATGACTAAATAAAAATTTTCTGTGACAGTTGCCAAACAAAATAAATATTTTCTTTTTATTGAATTAATACGAAACGGTGTTTTTTTTTAGAAATTATCGTTCGATAATACAAATTCATTTACACGAATTTTGTTTTAGGAACCAGAAGATATGTTTGCGTGTGTGGAAAGGCTTACAGACATCAGCCCAGTCTTTCCAGGCATAGGAATTACGAATGCGGTAACAAACAAAAACGTTTTTTTTGTGGCGGTTGTAATTACAGTTGTTGCCATAAATCCCAGCTTATGAGACACATACACAGAAAACACAAATGAAATTACCATAAATTTAATTTGATTCAGTTTTGAAAAAAATATATATAAAGTAACACATATACAAAAAAACGTGTTTTATTTACATCGTTCTATGCTACTAACATTCGATTTGACGGTATTCTATATTTTTAAGACACATAAAACTGTCGATTCTGTTTGACCTATATATATATGTTAGTGAATTTTGTGGATTTTAGGTTTTAACTTACTGAGTAAACCGAGATTTGCTTGCAAGGACTGTGGAAAAACATACAATCACCAGCCGAGCTTATCGAGGCATCGTAAGTACGAGTGCAAGAAGGAAAGGAAATTTTATTGTACCTACTGCAGATACGCCGCCTACCAGAAAACTCATTTGATAAGTCACGTATCGAGAAAACATTTATTTCAAACGAAATAAGATTTTGTTTTATTATTATTTTTTTTTTTTGATAATTTACTGAGTTACTGATTTAGTTGTTAGTATTGTTTTGTCTTATTATTATAGTTTTTTTTATGTTATAAAGAAATCAGAATATTGTATGGAAAATTAATTTCCTTTTCTTCGAGAAAATGATGAATTTTTTAAAAGTATGCTTATATTTATCTTCTTCATCATCACAATATTAGAAAATATAAGCATTTAATTTTTTATCAAGAAAACAATGAGTATACATTGAAAAAGAATGTCTAGAATCGTCAAATTTCGAAACGAAACTCTATGGAATATTGCTCGCCTAGATAAGCTTAAGAATCCCAGAAATTAATTTTGTACCTTATTGAGAATTTGTTCCGAATTTGCAGTTAGTCACCAATGAATGAAATCTTAATAGAATTACAGGAATTAAATATCTACCGGGTGTCCTTGAAAGGAAAAGATAACGTATGAAAAAATAGCAGTTAATATAATAATTATATAGACTATGAATTCGAAATATTTTCTGCAAGTTCCTTCAAAGACGCGAGAAAAGAAGAGATATTTAAGATAGTTAAAAAATATTTGTCCGACTACTGCATTTTGTTCCGACTATAACTAAGATAAATGATTCACAGCTGATATATTCTTAAGTAATCGTATTGAGGTTTCCGAACCCTAAACCTATCTTGTAGAGGTTTTATAACATCGACAGCTATCTAAACAATATTATCTTCTAGAGGTTTTATAAACATAAATATTATAAACTGACTCCGACAGACTAAGTACAAATTTTGTTAAATTTGAAAAGTCGCACCATTAAACAAGTCGCAGAAGAATTTTAATTTGAACAAATTTACAGTACTACAAGTTAATAAAAGAAGTGAAAATGAAGGCAGTATATGTCGCGAACGAGCAGCATATGTCGCAAACGAGGAACTGGTCTTAAAAGAATATCAACTGCTGTAGAAGATCACAATTTGTTTGAATATTTGAGAGAAAATTTTAAAAAATGACAAAGCAAATTCATAGATCTCGTGTAAGATTTACTAATAGGGAACAACTATGGGAATCTATTGAAAATATTTGAGAACGTACTTAGCAATCGACAACTGGATAATAACAAAACTGTTCCTTTTGTTGGTCGCTGAGCTTTAAGATATCGCCTTATATATATATTCGAATGTGTCATGAAACATTGGAAATGTAAGTATTATAAATATTATTATAAGAAACAAAACACTTTACAATAAATGTTGAAATTGCCCGCCACCTTGTTCAACACATCGCACATCTCCTAATTACTCCAAAGGTCGCATTTAAAAGACAAGCGGCAGGTACTTCTTGACAAGTGTTAATAATTCTTTGTCTTAAAATGTCAACATTTTCTGGAGTTGTTAAATAAACTCGATCTTGTAGATAAGCCCACAACCAAAAATCGAGGGGCGTAAGATCCGGTGAACGCGCAGGCCACTCGTTAGGACCGGATGTTCCTATCCACTTATTTCCAAATTGGGTATTCAACAAATCAGTATTTACTCTGGCGTTGTGCGCGGGAGCCCCATCTTGTTGAAAAAATATTCTATTTAAATTTGCCAAAGGTAATTCATCTAAAAAGTTTTGGAGATTTTCGTGTAATAAAGTGTAGTATTTTTCTTGATTTAAGCAACCATCTATGAAAAACGGCCCAATTAATTGATCACCTAAAATGCCACACCAAACATTTACGTTGAAACGTCTTTGAAAATTATTTTCAATTACAAATCTCGGATTGTCTGCACTCCACTGTCGATGTATGTTTCTATTAAAAATACCGTTGTTGCTAAAAGTGCATTCATCAGACCAAATTATCCTTCTGTAAAAATTCGGGTCTTGTTCTAATGCATTTAAATAAAAACGACAAAACTGGATTCTTCGGCCAGGATCATTTTGTTCTAATGCATTAACTTTTCGAGCTATGTACGGTTTAAGTTTGTGTTTTCTTAAAATACCATGAACTGTAGTTTTTGATACCCCAATATTATGTGCAATTTCACGAATCAAAGTTCGTGAATTTTGCTGTACTGCAAGGAGAACATCTAATTCCTTATCTTCGGAGAATTTCCGCTTTTGTGTTTTTGGTTTGGTAAATGATCCATAATTTCTTAAATTCTTTTCAAATCTCTGAAATATTTTCGAACCTGGAACTTCTCTGTCCGGAAAACGAGCACTGTACCGACGAACTGCTTGAAGGCGATTTTTATTACATTCAAAGAACACTTGTAACATGTCCGTTAATTCATTGTTATTGTTGCGGCAAAACGTTCAAACAGGATAATACAGAAAACTTAATATAGTCAAACTGACACTTAAGGCACATTGACATAATGCTAGTGGACTGGGCCAAGTCTACTATAATGAAAGATGAAATTTATAAAGTTTTTTTTTTATTTTTTATTATTAGGAGATGTGCGATATGTGTTAAACAAGGTGGCGGGCAATTTCAACATTTATTGTAAAGTGTTTTGTTTCTTATAATAATATTTATAATACTTACATTTCAAATGTTTCATGACACATTCGAATATTTATAAATAATGGAAGACAAAGATGAAATTTATAAAGTTTTTTTTTTGCAATAAACGTTTATCAAAAATAAACATGTTATACATCGTTGAATTCAGAAAAAAAATACAATCCGAATATAGCCAAAAATATATATGTTGCCATTTAAAATAAAAAACTTGACTGTCGTTTGACATTAATGAAAACAATTGAAAACAAATAAAACACTGCTATCTTATAGAGTTTTTGATGCTATTAAATTTACTTTTTGTTTAAATACAACCGGACAATAAATAACGGAATTATGAATGTTGGCGTTTTTTACGGGACAGTCTGTATATAGTCGATCGCACAGCGATTGCCATTTTTTTTCTTGCTTAGAAATGGGAATTTTGGAAAAATATTTTGGATTTATATTCTAGTTAATTAGGTCTTGCCATTTTTAATACATTGTCTCTTTATGTCAAGGACACCTGGTATTCATTCTATGGTTAAGTTATAGTAATTATGATACAAGTTCTTTACGTTATTTTTTTATTTATCTCTTTTATGACTCGTTTTGCTAAAATAATAGATATTTCATAATTTGGATATCTGCATGGTGGTTTTCAGCACACTATAACATGTGAAGTCGATCTAAAATTTGAATTGGACAATTTTCTATTGAATATTTTATATTTATTAAATTTAACTCAAAACAAATTAGATTTTTTCAAGTGCCCCACCTAAAATTAGAGAAATTCCTAATAATACTGTAAATAATTTACTATCCATTCAATATTGTGTCAATTACGAAAAACAGTTTATGAAGCTTGAAGAATAATGCAAAAAATAAGTTTTAGGTTGTATCAGTAAACGCTTTAATTGTATATTTCAATTAAAACATTCTAAATTATTAGCTACTTTAGTTACTTTATGAACAATTTATTGGTCATTATTTAATGTTGACGGTTTGCATTTGCATTTGACTATGAGATTTACCATTTTTTAACGTTTGAACTTGATATTAAATTTGAATTGATACCTCTTGAAAAACTAAATTAAGGTTTTTAGCTTATAAACGTTTTCGATGTTTTAATAGCGTTGTTGTAGCACCAGATTTTTTTATTACATACCATATTCTGATATCTTTCATTTGATAATATTCATAGTTTACTTCACAGATATAACACTTATTTGATTAGTACTTTTAATTTACTATTTATAACAAAATAAATCGTTATAAATTTTGATAAGCGTTTTTATTTTTGTAGAGTTTAAAAATCACTAAAGAAACATTATTTAATTTACCTTAAGATATCTCTAAATTTTACTTAAAACTGTCATTAACATTTCCTAAATTCATATTCATTTTTTTCTTTGAAACACATCAGGATTTTGAGTACAAATCCAAATTTAATTTACACAATAATTTTGAAAAGTTATTTCTTAAATATTGTTACATATTTACAAAATATTTATTGTTAAATATCGAATCTTATTATTTGAATATTATTATTTGACCTGGGATTCGGAGCTGAAACAGCGTCTTAAGTACTGTTTACTTCTTGGCCGACGTTTCGAGCATTATTACTAGGGACATCTTCAGGACTGCTAGTACTGTTGCTGCACTGAAATGTCGAAGGAAACAGTGCCAAGGACGTAGTTCCACCTCGGTATCCTAGGGGCATTTATGGATAACGAATGCGAAAGAATTTTAAATGATAAAATATGATCGAATATATAAGATTCTATCCCACTGATACTATAATTTAGTAAATAACACTGAAATGTTAATGTTTGTTTTAATCGGGTAGACAACACATATTACAATAGATTAAGACGATTTAATGGTTGAATGAAAATATAAACTCATTGATACTATTATAACTTACTGCACGTTTTGATCAACGTGTTTACAGTATTTAAAAGTACTTTTGAGGGCTCGTAAGGGCTCGGTTTATTGTATCTGTCAACAACAGCTATCGGCTTGTATATATTGTGGTAAATATACGCTTTTTAGCGTGCAACAATATATAATTCTTCATGTAATTACGCCAAAAAATGAATCAATTTTTTTTTAAGTGTATTTGGTGTTGGAAGTATTTAATATTTAGTCAAAATTTTTACAACTCAAGCTTCCACATTGCACCTGAAATAATTTCCATTTCTAATTTATAATATTTTCAGGTTATGTACACGTTTGTAACCAATGCGGAAGAGGCTATAGAAGCAAAAATTCATTGATTAGCCATATTACGCACGAATGTAACAAGGAAGCGAAATACTCTTGTATTTATTGTTTGAAAAAATGGAAAAGGAAAACAAATTTGAAGCAACACATATTTAACGTCCATCGACGACTTCTAGGAAGTGATGTGCCGCCTAAATGATTTCAACTTTGTTTTTTTTTATTATCTTCATGTGTTCGTTTAATTTAATTTGCTAATATTTCTTTACAGCACATTTTATTTAGAGTAATAGGTAATTATGGCAGATCGTATACACAGCGGCGAAGCTACTTGACTATTGGTGAAGTGTTATTTTAACACTGATTTTATAAATAATGGTAGTCGCACGTATTGATTGACCTATAGAGCAAGTACACATTAAATATTAGTTCGCGTTTCATTTTGATACGTTAACTTCCCACTGTATGTACGATTACAATTAATATTCAATTATTTTATGTAAAATACATGTAAATTGTATAAATGTATAATAATTGAGATTTAAGTTTTTTTTATTTTAAATAATTTTAATCTTATCATTTCCTTTCTACAATTGTGTTTTTTGGTAAAATAACAATAAACATATTTCACATTTATAGTCTGCATTAACCTATTGTTTTGTAAAGATATTCAATTGTTTGAATAAAATGTTTATAATTAAATTATTAATTCATACAGATACATTTAATTTGCAAATTTCTCGTTCCAATTATCAAAAGGACTTACGAAGTATAATGCCATTAGAAGTGACAGAAGTATATCGAAAACTTTCCTTACTAATAGTGATTTTTACTACTAATTATATCATTACTAATCGATGTCATGGAACAGAAGAACACAAACAGAACACAACATTTTTTGTAAATAATATATTCAGTGTATACATGTTAATAATAAAAGCATTATAAAATTGATATTTTATGCAGTCGCTTCAACACAAGTTCCTATTGTAATTGTAGTTGAGCATTTAGGAAAATAATATTTCAAAATTTCGGTGGAATAAAATCAAATAACCTTAATTTTCACAAACGAAATTGATTAATCTAGGTTAAGCACTAAACCTGAGCAAAGGAAAGGATACACGACACTATTATATCTAACTTGTGTACATCTAATAATTTAGATAAATATATATTTTTTCTTACACACAAAATTTTGGTAAAATACTTTATTGTGTTGTCATATATTAATATTCCGACTCATAATCTAGGACACAGTAGAACCACGTGCTCGAATATTAATATATCACAACACGATAGAAGCATTTAATTTAAAAGCATAAATTTTATTTGTGAGAAAAAATATATATTTATTTAAATTGTTACATGTTCAACAAATAACATACATAATGTCGTTTTCCCATTGCTTTGTCAAAGTTTAGTAATCACGTCGTTAGTAGTGGGCGTTATCATGATTTATGTGGATTATTAAATTCTTTTATGAAAATTTACATTAATTTATAATTGCTGCTGGGGTTCCAGGGTGGAAGCGCGTTCTTAACACTGCTACCTCCTTGGCCGACGTTTCGCTCACTGTTGCAAAGTATATCTTCAGAGCTGCTACTACAGTTACAATACTGGAACTCGGTTTCAACCTAAAATCCTAGAAGCAATTATGAACAACAAGCGTAAAAGTCTACAAGATATATTAAGGTTATTTTATTCTATTTTACCAAAATTTTTGTCGGGTTCTTATTATCAAATTACATCTTACGTGATCATTCAAACACAGGAAGTTCTGGAGAGGAAAAAGATGGTAATGCCTTTTACGATTTTATTGTCTATAATTAATTTCTTCTTGGTTTTTGTATATCGTCTTATATAGGATATGTTTATTTATTTCTTGTTATAGAAACATTGCTGTACTCAAAATTACATCGCTTTCTCATGAGTGGATGTAAATGAAGAGCAAATTATAATAAAACCCTAAAAAACATTACTCACCCTTTACTCTCCAGAATTTTCTGTCTTCAAATGATGATGTATATTAAAAGACAGAACATTCTGGAAAGTAAACAGTTGGTAATGCCTTTTAGAATATTATTGCATATTCCTCTTCCTTTTTAGATATCGTCTTATACCTTAAATTTTTTTTTTACAGAGAAACGTTACTGTAACGAAAATTACATTAATTCGATCTGATTGGATGAATAGGTATATTTTCGCCTTTTACGTATATGCTAATGGTAGCCCGAAACACGTGTCCGTACGTTGATTGTTTTCAATCCGAATTAGGACTATTGGTTATTTGTTACTAGAGCATATGGATTATAATCGTATTGCTTTGTAAGAAAAGTTTTGCTTTATGAAGAAGTATTTGCCTACTAATGAGGCAGTGGCGGCTCTTGATGACGTACGATGTGCGCTGCTGCACGGATGAGACTACTTCGAACTATTTCGGAAGATTTCGGTACGGTTACTTGCTTCTCTGTATATATTAAAGCTTAAACGAAGCAGTCTCATCCGTGCAGCAGCGCACATCGTACGTCATCAAGAGCCGCCACTGTAATGAGGTCATGTTTAGGCTCTAGGTTTTTACATATATAGGAGTATAGGAGTACATGTTTAATTTCAGACCTAAAATTAGGGGGTGCAGGTAAGACCTGCGCGTACTTTTTAAATACGCTCCTCATATTCCGCAGACAAAATATCAACCGAAAGTTTTACGTACTTAATTGGGACAATAACTTCTAATTAATTAAAATTTAACAAAATAAATTCAGCATTTAACTACCTAAACAGGATTTTAGCTATCCAGTCCGTTACACAGTGCTTATGAGGTAACTAGGAATTACAGAGGGTAGAAGTGTACTAGTTGTTATTCGTTAAAGTCCCAATGAGTTCTTTTAAGTAGGGACTTTATAATAATTATGTAATGTATTCTTTCGTTGTCTATAAATATATGTATACCGTAATCGACAAATTTTAATTTCTGGTACGAAAGTAGAAGAGGAAAAGAGCGCGACGGAGAAAAGTAAAAAAAGACATGTAGCGAGGTTGCCAATGAATATATGCAAGTAGATGAAGTGGGGTACGATAAGGTTTAGTCAGATTATAGCTAGTCAGTAAGCCTATTGCTTCAGAGGGATGTAGAGCGCATCTTAGAAATACGTGTAAAATTCGCCACGGATATTTCCAGAAAAATATTTATTTCATGGTGTATTACTTTTATGAGGACGTACAACAAAGTTTATATTTTCCGCGTATAAATAAAATGAAATGAAATATTAATTCTAAATTATGTAGAAAAAAATAAATGCAACTCTTATGAAAAGAAAATAAATTTACTCTTCTCCGATAATAACAAAAAATAAATATTCTAAATTAAAGGTTCAAATAATCCACCACATTGTTCTTGGCAGTATGCCAACCTATAATAAAATTCTTGGCGAATATTACTGAGCATGACATTTATATTATGCATTCTTTCGTGGAGATTACTGTAAACTTTTGTTTGATATGTCCCTGTAGAAAGAACCGACAATTGAATTATTTCAAATACCAGCCCATACGTTTAATTTTCGTGGGTATGTACAGGTACATTCAGGTGTCTATCGGCATAATACCATTTTATGATTTGTGTCTTTTCTTGAGTTGTCGAAATCGACTATTAATATATGCCCGTGGAGAAATAAGTGTTGTACAACCGGCAAGTGTTTGTTAGGGAATAGGGCGTGTTAAATGTGTATGTGTGTCCACCACTCTGCTTCTCCCTCCACTATTTGAAAAGCAGGCATCGTTGGATATAACAAGGTCTTTTTGCATACGCTATATACGCAAACAGAAATTAAAATTTGTCGACTACGGTATATACGGTATATATATAGGTCATTTTTGCATACGCTATATAAGCAAACAGAAATCAAAATTTATCGACTACGGTATATATATACGGATTTTAACATTTTTGCATTATTGTATATTGATTTATTAACATCGATATCCTAGTTTTCTCGTGGTATATTAGAGACATCTAGGTTACTAGGCTATGAGTTAGTGGACTACACATTTAAGCGCGTACTTTCCTCCTTATTAGCATGGTTACTCGTGGGAAAGCGTTAGCCGACGTGCCTCTCTTGGTCGTCAAATGTCTGAAGAAGCTTTCTCTTGACATTTGACGTGGAAAATTGTGTTATTATGCATATTGGCACTGACTGGCAATACGTGTCTGTACGTTGAAATAACCATCGCTTGACTATGCGTTTTCTATGTCCATGTATACATAAGCAGATGTTTTTAACATTTTAGTATTATTGAAAGAAAGATAAATTTGTGAAAGTTAATGTATACAATTAGAAGAACATCATAAAAACAGAAACTGGGTAGCGTCTTTGGTTAAGGTGTTAAGGTGGCAGTGTTATCCCACTGGCAATTTGCATATGTAAATTAAAACCAATTAGATTTCCAGGTTGTTGTAAACAACCTTAAGTTTGAATATCATATACCAGTATACAAATAAATTGAAATTTAAACAGGTTAATAGGTATTAAACATACAAAAAACATGTTCAATTTTTATTCTAATTTAATATTTACACTAAACGTTTGTTTTCTCTTCAACGAACTTTGACTACGCAGCATGCGTTGTTACCTCCAATGATATTTATTACCCTCATGAAATCCTTATGGAATGTGAAAATTTGGTATATTAAAAAAATCACTAAAAAAGAGACTGTTGACGTTTTAGTTTTTTATTTGATATAAGTACTCAACCTCTCAAAAGTACTTCATCAGGGTAATCAATATTATAGGTAATAACGCATATTGCGCAACCAAAGTTCGTTGAAAACAAAGGAAACATTTAGTGTATTAAATAAGAATAAAAATTTAACAGTTTTTTTCTTTGTATATTTTCAATACTTATCAACTTTTAATTTCGGCTTCCTATCAGGCGTAAAATGTAAACTTATATTAATTAATGTATCCTGGTATTGTAGTTTTGTTGTGCTATATCAATATCATGCGGTTGAGTTTTAATTTGTCAATAAAATTTATGAAAATATATTTTGGAGCACTGAAATTGCGTATATGGTATTTACAATTTTTATGAAATATTATTGTATCGTATATATACCGATTCGATTTTAATATCATATACATGCTGCCCTTGCAATAAAGAGACAACGTTTGAAAAATGAAAAGATGTAATTATATAGAATAGAAATCCAACATATTCTCCCAAAGTTATCTCTCATAAGCGAGAAAAAAAATTATAGTTTAAATATATTTGTCACGTCATTGTACGACCGACTATATCATAGAGACTATCCGAGACGATATCTTAAATCTGACGGACAAGAGTAGCTTTGTTATTGTCGGTCTCGCTTTAAATTTTTAACAGCTGACTTTTCTCGAACCTTAGAATACAAAGCTGTCTAAACAATGTTATCGCCAAAGAGTTTTTATAAATATAGGCATTACAGCCTGTGTTTGCGTATAAATATGTTTTTATAGACATTCTGAATTCATATTAATACTTTATATTTGTTACTTCTCGTAACAAAAAAAAAAAACATTCACTTAATACACATGATAAAATGAAGGAAGATATAATTAAATAAAATATTAATCCAAAATGTTTTCCGCAAATTCCTTCGCAAACGCGATAAAAAAAATTACAAAAATATTTGTCGTCTTCATCGTCTCCACGTTAAAAACGGACTCTTCAAGCATTTCATCTGAGCTTTCCACCTGTTTTATCTATTTACAAATCGAGCTTATAAATGATTCGTAGCTCATATATTCGTACGTAATTTGTATTGAGGTTACTTCATTGTAACATCTACAGCCGTCTAAACAAGGTTACGCGTTTTTATAAACATGAACATTGCAGCGTATATTTTCGTCGAGCTCTTTTTAGTCATTTTTATCCATAGATGCCACATAATTTTATTTTCAGGGGGTTTTTAATTTTGTTCGCGTCGTAATTTACTCACAATATTTTGGATTTATATTTTATATAATTGCATCATTCCATTTTTCATATTTGGCCTCTTTATTTCAAGAACAGCCTGTATAATATAATTGAGATGCGTTATTTTAATGTAGAAAGTCTATTTTTGCAATGTGAATTATTACTGTACTTAAATATTCACTCACAAAATTAATATACCCGATTCATTTAGTAAATCACAACTAGTGAGACAGGATTACTAAAACTTTCTAAACATATTTGATAGAGTAGTTCCTAAATGCTAAATTTAGTTAAAATTATATAATGGCGAATACGAACAGGTGGAATAATATATTCCTATAGTATTGCATGTTTCTGGACTTATTTTGAATAATATATGAATGAAAAAATATATCTAAACACATCAAATAGAAATCGGAAATAAAGTCGGAAATTGTTTAAAATTTTCAGTTATTGTCTCGCCATGAAGGTGCTTCTTCAGATATTTGAATTACACTAAATGCCAGCTTATTTTTCGGAAACTAGAAGAATATCGTATATATATATATATATATATATATATATATATATGTTTTCTTTTGTAAACGCGGAAGAAAACCCGGAATCCAGTTACATCACATATATATTTATATATATATATATAATAAAATAAATTAAAAACGGGCAAGCGGTCTGTCAATTAAAAAACTCATTTATTAAGTATCCCTATATTTCGCAACAAATTTTTTGCTTCTTCCGGAGATAAAAATGTAGAGTTAAAAGAATTAATAAAAGCGACGTACAAGGAAAATAAAATTGTACGTCACTTTTATTATTTCTTTCAACTCTGCGTTTTTATCTCCGGAAGAAGCAACAAAGTTTTTGCGAAATATAGGGATACTTAATAAATGAGTTTTTAATTGACAGACCGCTTGCCCGCTTTTAATTTATTTTATTCAATATATTACGGTCGATAATTTAGTTTAAATTATATATATATATATATATATATATATATATATATATATGTATATATGTGTTTGTAATGAACCCATCACTTAAACACGTTAACGTCTTTTAGAGCTGCTAGATATTCTTGAATATGCATATATATATATATATATATATATATTAGGAATACAAATTAAGTTTTTGCCCTTTACTTTATATATTACTGCTTATCGTATCATGAATTACGAGAAATCTAAATAGGGTTGTTAAAGAATTAGTCTCCAAGTAAGCACATGTGTTTACCAAATCATCAAATTATGGAAAATCTTAAACGCGTTGTTAAAGGAAGTTCCAAGCTTTTCGGTCCCGCAATTCTATTAAATCCTTTTTAGGAAACACGAAAGATACAGTAGAGGTGAAATAGAAATCTTGAATATATGAAATTAATTGCTGCGGTTGCAAATTGAAATACATTGATCAAACAAAACGTACAATAGTAACCCGTTATAAAGAACATATATCGCATTTTAAGTTCAATAGACAAGATAAATCGAGTGTTGTCCGTCATGCGTTGGCAACGAATCATAATATAAAGGCAAATTGTTTAAAACTAATTGAAAATATAAACAACCCCAGATAATTAGACGCCTACGAAAGTATTTGTATCTTTATATACAGTAAAAATCTCTTCCCTATAGTCACTTATAGAAACGTGTATTACGTATCTGTGCGTTCGAGAAGCGAGGAGTGGGGACGCACGTGGCATACATATGGATGTAAGCACATACATAGTATAAACGTCGATGAATGTGGAACTAGCGGCAATAATAGGGACTTTATGTAATAATTAACATAAATAAGTGTGGACTTTTTGGAAGATTTTAATATTTTTAATGTTTAAAACAATATCAGATATACCTATAACAATAACAATAAGTAAAGCGGTAAATCATAATAACTTCTATTTTCTATTCATAATAAATAAAACCTTCGTATGTTTTAACGGATTTAAACAGCCATATTTTTCAAAATTTTTAATTATGTGTCTTATCGTTTCAAACGCAATGGTACGTTGAAAGTTAATTTGAAATACCCGTGCAATTTCTCTTATGCTGCGACCAAGATGATACTGTTTTACGACAATTTTTTTTTGTTCAAGGGTAAAAATATCCATCGTGAATACCGACACAAGTTAGCTTATACGTAATCAATAGCCATAAATTGAATAAAACCAAGAAAACAAATACTGGAACTTTGATAGAATAAATAAACGTAATTGAAAACTATTCGCAACAGTTGACCAAACCATCCACCTTCGCAAGTAAACTGTAACTAATGGTTATCTTTTCGAGAAAGGCGTGCATCGCTGCTCGTCTCCGCGCTCCCCATCCCTACTTCTCACTTCAGGAACACACACATACGTAATACACGTATGTATGCATATTCTACTGACTATAGGGAAGAGATTTGTACTGTATATGTTAAAGGCGCAGGTAAGGGTCTAGCTACATGTATAGCAATCGCCAATTAAGTTGGCGCGAGGAGGGGGTGCGCAGAAGCCGTTTTTAAAAACGTCCACCCCCACTACTCAAGTAATTATCAGAATACATTTGTCATTGACGTTTGACGGAACATAATGTCTTTGCTAGGGGATCATAAAATTATATACGCTCAGAGGTTAGAATTATCTGACATTTGATGTAAAACCAAATACTTCTAATCCTGCGCGAACTTACTCCTCCTCGCGCCAACTTAATTGACGTTTGCTATACCTGCTTGTATGACTTCCGAGAATAGACATAAGGAGAACTATTTTTTTTTTAATCAATGTATACGTGGACGTCTCGTAATGTTGCCCCATTCTTGTTTTAACTTTACTGTGCGCATGTTGATTATTATTTTTTTCTTAGTAAGGATGACATCTTAGTTGTCCACACACGTATTTAGAATATGAATATCAATGTGGTAAGGAATATTATATATTTTTTAAGTTTTACTTAGGCACAATCTCCTTTAAAGGCTTTTAAGTTATAGATTTCTTGCATATTGTATAAATACGACATCCTTAAAGTTTTAAAAAGTAAATTCGCATTTAGTTTACGTGACGAAACAACTGTTATGTATAATAATTAAAAAATAAATGATGAAAGTTCTAGGCAATTTGTGTTATTAATGAATACGAACATGAATTTTCATGTTTATATCCACATTTAATGAAGTCGGAATCAAGTCAATATATACAATTTAATTTGTCGTTCTCGTACACAGGCTGTCCTTGAAAGGATACTCTGTATAAAGAATGGAAAATTGCAATTGTATAGGCTATGCATTCAAAAATTACGACGCGAACCCCAAAATTAAAAACCTCTTGAAAATTATATTATTATTATGCGCCGCCTAAAAATTCAGAATATTTATAAATAATAAAAATCTTCTACTAATCACACACACATACGCTATAGCATACGTGTGTGTGTTACATAAGTAACAGCTGTCGATGTTATAAAAACTACAACACCTAGATGACATTGTATGCTAAGGTTCAATAACCTCAATATTTTGAATCGAAGTAGCCTTTACTTGATGGAAATTCGATTAATGAAATATAAACGAAAAAGCATAATTTGGTTTTGCCGTTTTTATGTTTGTACTCGGTAAACTTTGGTCCCTTTTTGTAATAAAGTTTATATTTTGAATAGTGTCTATTATTGAACCATCCTTCTGAGTATAATTATTTTTTCATTATAATAATTCATTTAAGTTTAAATTTGTCAACATTCTTTAGGTTTAGTTTCCAATGCAATTCCATTCGAGGAAGACACTGTCTGCCGAAATAATTGTAATTGGATTTTATCCCAATAAAGTGGGAATTAAGTAATATTGCTTTCTCATTTTTATTTCATTAACTTCAATATATTTAGATACGAAATCAGCTGTTTCTACTTTTATTTTGTGATCAAGTGAATTATTAAAAATTAAGATGTGTGCTCTACGGGCATTTAGCTGTACAATTGCTTTCGTGAGATTATTTTATTATTTTGTTCAGTTGCACTGGTTTTTTTTTTGGGAAAATATTTCTAATTCATATTCTAAATAATTATATCTTTCCATTTTTGATACGTTGTATTTTTCTTTCAAGGACACCCGGTATATTAGTATATTTATACTTTTGAAAGTTTATTGACTAATCGAATAAAAGCTATTTATACAGTGTAATTCAGTAGTCTCTTTACAAACTTTGGCAATGAAAAGTATATGTAATTTCATGAAGAAATGTTCACATGAAGGTATGTTCTATCTTTCTTTGTTGAGAAGTTATAGGCTGTTTCAAAAGAGTGATCTCTTGGAACACTAATAAGAGTAATAAGTAATTATATTTAAAAAAATCAAAAACATTCATTGTAATCAACAAAATCACTGAGACTACAGTAAATGTTGAAGCATTGGTCTATTCTCCGGAATACACAACTGGTAGTCCTGAACTAAATTCTCCTGCACAAGTAAGAAACTCATATTATTTCTAATATGGTTTACACCGATTTCTGTTTGTGGAGTCAAGCAACTGGAGCATTTACTGTAATCTCAATGTTGCTCTTCATTAGTGACAGTAATTGTTTTTGATTTTCTTAAAATTCGATTACTCATTCCTCTTTAAAGTGATTACTAATCACTATTATACACTGCTCAAGATAAACATGAACTACATAGGGATCTCGGGAACGGTAAGAGATACAAAGTTGTTTAACAGGGAAAAGGGTTGCGCACTTTAGTGACCTTTTACACGGCTTTTACGTAATTCAATTATGTTTTTTGTTTTTTAAGGTGTTTAGCAAAATGTGTTTTTTTAAATTTTTGTTTTTATTTTTTCTGACTTTATTTAAGAAGTTATTGAAAACTAAATAAGATTCTTCCATTGGCATTTTTAAAACTCTACAAGATGGTGTTGCTACATTTTTAGTCTGACGTTTCGGTTTTGAGAAGCCATCATCAACTTATTTTTTTTATATGAACAGAGACAAAGGTACATTCTGTGTCTGATGGCATTTTTCATTACGAATTTAACGGTGTATCACACATGCAATTTATAAAATAATACATATTTCTCAAAACATTTTAGATTGTGTTCCATCATTTTCATTAAAACATTGTATTTGGTTCAATTAACAGGCTAATTAATAGGCTACATGTCATAGCGCGTTATTATCCCTAGGGAAGAACTATTGGAAAAAATACCAAAAAAATGAAAAAATTACTTTTTCAGCAAAAAGTAATTTCGAAAATATAATCTGTGATACACCGTTGAATTCGTAATTAAAAATGCCATCAGATATACGATGTAAGTACTTTTTCTCCGTCCATATAAAAAAATAAAGTTGATGATGGTTTCTCAAAACCGAAACGTCGGAATAAAAATGTAATAGTACCATCTTGTATTGCTTTAAAAGTGCCAATGAAAAAGCTTTATTTATTTTTCGATAACTTGTAAAATAAAGTCCGAAAAAAATAAAAACATTTTCCTAAATATCTCAAAAAACAAATAACATAATTGTATTACGTAAATGCCATGTAAAAGGTCGGTAAAGTGCGCAACATTTTTCTTATTTAAACAACTTTGTATCTTTTACCGTTCCCGAGATACCCATGCAGTTAATTCTTGTTTTGGACACAGTGTATACAGTGCATTCGTAAAGTAGCGACTTTACGAATGTACTGTATATAAAACATTGTATAACTTCTTAAGAAAGAAAGATAGAACCTACATTCATATGAACATTTCTTCTCAAAATTGCATCTAGTTTTCATTATCAAAGTTTGTAAAGAGGCTAATGAATCACACTGTAAACAAAGTCATATACACAAAAATACAGCACTTAATACACATATTATATAATAAACATACAACGCTATAACATATTAACATATTAAAACTAATAATAGAATATATTTAAGTTCGTATTTATGCTAGAAAAGTAGTGATATCGTACTTTGATGGTTTTGTGTATGTGAAGTAGTTTTTATTTGGTAGAGCTAGTGATTACTTATATCATTTCCTATACCACTTGTATGATTGACTAAATATTTTAGGTAAATTACGTCCATACACCTGCTCGGCTTGTCAAAAATGTTATACGAGAAAATCTAACCTCTCCAGACACCAGAGGATTGAATGCGGCCAAGAAAAGAAAATTATTTGTCCCATCTGCGAACAGAGGTTTTATTACAGATCGGAAGTGAAAAATCATGCCTTGAACAAGCACGGCATCTACTATAATCAACTAGATGCCATCGAAAAACAATTGCATCATACTAGTACATAATAATGACGTTATTGGGAATGTATTATTACATGATTTATAAATAAAAATGACACTTGTCCTTTTTTAAAAGTTTTAGGAACGCATTTAAGCACGAAATTAGCACTAATGTCTGTGTTTTTTTTTGCATTATTTTTTCTTGTTCATTACGAAACAAATCGGCATAATAAAAACGAACGTACTAATTGGGTGTTATTCGTTTTAGACATTCAAGAACTCGCAAACGCAATAACGAGACAACACTTCGGAAGGTTGCTGCAATACGATTGCAGCAAAATAAGTAATTACCAGTGTCCTCTGTGCCCTAGGAGATGCAAGCGTCAAGATGTATTGAGAGATCACCTAAAGAAAATACACAAAATAAATGACGTCTAAATACGACCAAGTAGCGAAAGCGATTTCTCCCTCGCATTGTCTAATTTTGCAATAGATATTATAATGTTTGTGCATTCATATTCTGATATATGATTCTTGTGTATTTATGCTGCAATAATAAATGGAGATTGGTCGAATGTGTACATGAATTATTCATTGTTAAGGATAGTTATAACGTAGTAGGATTGCTTCTGGGATACTGGGCTCGGAATCCCACAAGCAATTATAGACAGCGACAGCGGAAGCCTACAAATCAGATATTAATGTAGCTGTTTAAAATGCCGAATAGAAGTATATTTGAAAATATATTTACTAGGTTAATAACAGTATTATATAAAATATTAATATATTTGTTGTGTAATGTTATTCATTTAAAAAATACGTTGAAATGAATAGATAAATCCACAAAGAATGTGGAAGAAAAAGGGATTACGTTTAACTGTATGTTAAATGACTACTTTCTACAAATTTTAAACCCAAGCATTGACAATTAAAAGAAATAAAAATTCACCGCGATATGCAGAAATTTCCTTATTTATAATCTGATTTAAATAAGCAATAACTCAAGGAAATATTTTGAACAAGTACCATAAATTACAAAAACTATTCTATGCATAATTTGCATAAAACAAAAAAAAATTAACAATACCAAAAATATTAAAAATCGAGTGTGGAAAGCATAATACAAGTACATATTTTTACGAAAATGACAGACACGCAGACACGTGTTTCGTCCTACTATGGACTCGTTAGTGCATGAAGACTAGCTTACCGCATGCAGTCAAAGTTTAAAAGACAGCATGGAAGACAATTTGGGGCAGGCTATTATCTAATGCTAACATCGCGAATAGTGTAAAACTTGGCAAGTGATTTCCATCAAACGAACACAGTCGTACGAGATGGGAACCTGTATTAACGTGTCACTGTAAGTCAAACAACTTCCACAGCGTATACCGAGCATAAGTCAGGCAACGTTGTACACACTCTCTACTATTCGCGCTATTGCGCTAAAGGTCGCCATTAATTCGATAGCGGCACGGCATCGTTTCATTGTGTAATCCATATCATCTTATAGTGTTATTGGATTCGAGCGTGTACGCATCTTTAAACTCTGCAGTTTGGAAGAACGTGATTTTTGGGTAACTGCCGATTACGAAGAAATTTGTGCGCAGTTTAGAGAAAAGTTTTCGAATTCACCAGTACCGCGACGTATATATGTATAAAATGTTTAGAAAATTTCTAACAACAGGATCTGTTATTGATAAATCTGGAAGTGGTCGTCCGAGGTCTGTGAGAACAGATAACATGCAGTTAGTAACTGAAACTTTCGGAAAAAAATCCCGTTCATCCATTTAGAAGCATAGACGTTAAGAATAAAATTGTATTTTCCGTTTAATAATAAAAAAATAAATAAGAAGCCTTATTCAGGTTATTTTTTATTATTTAAATGTAATCTGTTGCCTGACCTATGCTGCACCCGGTATAATAAAAATAATTTGAAACGTACTGTCTTCTTCTGATGCAAGCTACTTGCCAAGTCTTATACTGCACATGGTATAATAAAAATAATTTGAAACATACTGTGTTGCTCTAATAGAAGCCACTTGCCAAGTCTTAAACTTATCATAGAGATGGCGCTGATTGGGTTGTTGTTCGTGATGTTGACATTAGTCAATGGGTGGCGTTGAATTTCTTCCATGCTCCTTTTATGCCTTGACTGTATACGATAAGCCTTTGTTGTGAAATTTGTTGATCCGCTATGATACCCTGATGAGTTCATATTAGTACGAAACACGTATCTGTATGTGTGGATGGCAATTTTCACACAAATTTGTACTTGTATTGTGTTTTCACGCCAAATTTTTAATATTTCTGAATTTTATTATAAAGGTGTCTGTTTTATACTAATAATTAATATACTATTCAATTAGACATTAATTTAATTTCAATATCAATACTTATGTTAAACGTCAGTAGTCTTCTCTCGAAAGTAGATACATATACTCTCGAATTCAATAAAATTTCTGTTGGGATAGTGTTAATATCCAATAAACTTATTTTGGTCGAATGTTTAGAAACTTTATCTAGGAGCCATTACTACTCAGTCGTCGAAAAATGGTGTTTAGAAACTTTATCTAGGAGCCATTACTACTCAGTCGTCGAAAAATGGTGGAGGATTAAAAGAAACATTTTGAAACTTTAGTTTTTTTAACATTCACCAGGACTCGATATTTAAAAGAAGGAAAATTTGGGTCTGATCATTTAGACTGGTCTGTAAATACTTCGATAAAATCATTTGAAGTTGCAATAAGTTAATATTTTCAACACAATAAACATAATACAGTTATCAAAAAGTATCAGGACTCATAAAATTTTATTTATTTACACAACTTGTTTCGAATTTTGTTTTATCTCTTCAATCGATTTGAAACGGTGTCTTTTGAATGTGGAAGTGGAAAAAAAATCTCACCTTGCTAAATCAGGTGAATACGATGGCTGAATAATATGTGTTGGATGCGTGGACAAACAATCTCGAACAAATGATATCGTGCATTACCTTGATGTAAAAGCTACAAGTTCTCGATGTGTGACTTCATGCAAACGGAGCATGGCGCTTAAATAATATTCATTGTTAAGAATTAGTTCATTTGTAGGAAACTCATACCACCACAGTATGTATTCAAAGAAAACTTAACATAATTTTTATTTTTTAACGATTTTTCGGTCTTACTTCATCTCCAACACCATATTCGCTGGATTGATTCGCTGTTTCGGTATCATGAAGCATAGATTGATGTCTCATAGCCTGTAATAATGCGTTTCATAACACGCTGGTAGTGAGAAATCTTCTCTATACAGCTGTTAAAACATCGTTATTTTTTGAAGAAATTTAGCGATATTGGAATCAATCGAAATGAGATACATCGGAGACCCAATTGATCTTTTAAAGTTGCCTGTATAGAACCAAATGAAAATGCAGTATTATCTATAGCGCCTCTAATTATAAACCAACGATTTTGGAGCACGAGCTCTTATTTTGTTGACGTAGTTGTCATCAGTTGATGTTGAATTTCGTCCAGATCAACCTTCTCTTTTAACATGTTCTCTGCCTTTTCCTCGTAAAATTTTGTAACACTCTTTTTTTCGACACACGTTACTGTAATTTTTTTTACTATTTTGAACGTATTCTTTGCTTCACAAAATCAGACATTATGAAGATCGTTACTTTTTTGACTTCTTTCGTTCACATTTTCGTGATAGAAAAACAATCGCTTGTTACTACTCATTACTCCTTGTTAATACTCATTTTAGTTATAGTTAACGCTGTACAGTTAAATTGGTAATTGGTCTCGTAAATCCAAATATTACTTCTTTTGTAGGTTTTGTAGGTAGTTTTTTAATATTTATTATTACTGCCGTTCCATTTCCCAATTATTATTCCACGACAAATGTGTCAGATCGTCAATAATTAAATATTTTTTGTTTTAGTCTTATGTATATTTTCATAAATTACTTGCAAAAACAACTAATAAAAAGTCCTCATCATACGTCACAAATATTATGTGGCCGTCTGTATTTTCGTTAAAAAAAACAGTTACATATTTTATAGCGGCGCCATTGTTCTCATTCCATGCATTTAGATAGAAACAGTCACTTTTTGTCCCTGTTTGACCAGCATTAAATTTAATGGAAAACAAAATTATTTTCTAAATATATCTTCATATATCTTAGTTTTTCAAACGTTATCTTGAACTTAAACAAAAATCACAGGAAGCTGTTAGAAGAACAGAAAGAACAATCTAATTTTTCTTAGAAAGTCTTTCGCAATGAGCCTATTGGGATTTGTCGGATTGTTATAGTGTATGATTCACTTGGATCATAGTTCGGATTTTTTTATTCCAACATAATCGCAATCTCTTCTGGACGTGTAAATAGCATTGTTCGTTGACTTTTTGTCCTTGTTCAACAAATTCTTTGTGGATTATTTCCTTGTAATCGAAGAAACACAACAGCATTAAACATAATAGAAAACAAAATTGTTTTTTAAATATATGTCCATATATCTCTTAGTTTTTTACATGTTAGCTTGTACTTGCTATTGGAAGAAAGCAAAATCACAGGAAGCTGTTAGAAGAACAGAAAGAACGGTCTAATTAGGTAATGCCTTTTTCTCATAAAGTTTTTCGCAGTAAGCCCACTGGGATTTGTCGGATTGTTATGAAGTATGATTCACTTGAACATTTGGGTCTTTTTATTCCAACATAATCGTAGTCTCGTCAGGACGTCTAAATAGTATTGTTGGTTGACTTTTTTCCCTGTTCGATAAATTCTTTGTTGATTATTTCCTTGTAATTCAAGAAACACCCCAGCATTAAACTTAATGGAGAACAAAATTACTTTTTAAGTATATCTTCATATATCTTAGTTTATCACATGTTAGCTTGAACTTACTATTAGAAGTAAACAAAAATCACAGGAAGCTATTAGAAGAACAGCAAGGTCGATCTAATTAGGTAATGCCTTTTTCTCATAAGGTTTTTCGCAATGAGGCCACTGGAATTTGTCGGATTGTTATGATCACTTAAACATTGGGGTTCTTCTAACATAATCGTAATATCTTCAGGACGTCTAAATAGCATTGTTGGTTGACTTTTTGTTCCTGTCCGACAAATTTCTTGTGGTTATTTTCATTGTAATCCAAAAAATACACCAGCATTAAACTTAATGGGAAACAAAATTGATTTCTAAATGTATCATCATATATCTTAGTCTTTCAAATGTTAGCTTATATATGTAAGTAAACAAAAATCACAGGAAGCTTATAGAAGAACAGAAAGCACGGTCTAATCAGGTAATGCCTTTTTCTCAGAATGTTTTTCGCAGTTAGCCCACTGGGATTTGTCGAATTGCTATGCTGTATAATTCACTTGAACCTTTCGGATCTTCTTCTGCGAAGATAATCATTATCCTTCAGTACGTCTAAATAACAGTATTGGTTGAATTTTTGTCCCTGCTCGACAAATTCTTTGTGGATTGTTTCCTTGTAATCAAATAACACACCAGTATTAAATATAATGGAAAACACAAAATTGCTTTTTAAATATATCTTCATATACAGGGTGTTAATTAATGTCGGGGAGATATTACATAGAGAGATTCCTCGTCTGATTCTAACACGAAAGGCTCCTATAAAGTTATGGTTTAAAATGCTTTCTTTTTGAAATACAGTGTTTTTTTTACCCAACAATTTTAAAATTACAGGATCAAAATTTGACGCGCTGTATAACAACAGCACAGAAAATTCTTTTTGATAATTTTGTTCACTTATTGCGTGTGGATTTTCTCCAGCGCACAAATGGTTATTGTGGAAATTCCGGATAGAATTATTTGGAAAATTTGCTTTGTCAGAAAATAATACTTGTTGATCGAATAAGGGATTTTCAAGCAACATTTGTAAAAACCACTGACAAAAGTTTAGACTTAATAGAATATGATACGGATATAATAAATAATCTTTTAAGATTTTCCATACAAGAACATGCGTGATTGCTAATACTGACGCTATTTTGCTTCTACTGTTACTAGGATCATTTTCGACAGCATTGAAAACTGCTTTCTTAATTACCGGAGTCCTGATATCATCAGGTGGTCCTGCTAAATGGTTAGCTCGGTTAAAAGTTCAAGTTTCACATAGACGATGGTGAACATGTGAAAATGTCTTACTATTAGGTATTACACGATTGGGATAATGTTGTTGATAGAACCTTCTGGCTTCATTAGTATTGCCATTTGCAAGCCCATACATAAAATGTATGTCTGCATATTCTTCAGTTGTAAAATTGGCCATAATAACTGAATACCAAATCAAACGTCAAAACAATATCCATTTAAAGATACAATCAAAATCATTTTGATACTGTAATTTTAAAATTGTTGTGCACTTTATAGAAACTTGTTATACAGTGCGTCAAACTTTGATCCTGTAATTTTAAAATTGTTGGGTAAAAAAAAACATTGTATTTCAAAAAGGAAGCATTTTAGACCATCACTTTATAGGAACTTTT
The DNA here is from genome assembly GCA_935421215.2 of Melolontha melolontha. NCBI lineage: Eukaryota > Metazoa > Arthropoda > Insecta > Coleoptera > Scarabaeidae > Melolontha > Melolontha melolontha. The sequence goes on along the minus strand of OW285235.1, from coordinate 47,108,160 downwards.
CGTATTAGAATCAGACGAGGAATCTCTCTGTGTAATATCTCCCCGACATTAATTAACAGCCTGTATATTCGTTTTTCAAATGTTAGCTTGTACTTACTATTCCAAATAGTACCTTGAAATTGGGAAGGTAGTATCTCAAATGGGAATTTCCTTGGGTGTTTTAAGAGATCCATACGCTTCACAAATTTCCTTAATATGGACAAATTTATGTGTAATTTTGAGTTTTTCTCACAAGCAACGTGTATTTTATACAATACTTATTGCGCCACAGTAATCTTGAAATACGTGTATTGATTACTTGATTAAAATATTTTTTTGCGCATAGTAAGTAAAACACTAAAAAAATGTAACCAACTTGAAACATACTGGAGTGGGTAAAACCGAACCATTTTTTTTGTAAAAAGCAAAATATTTTAATCATATAAAAATATGATTAAACATCGGGTGTGGAGAACACAATATTTGAATTTTGTCTATCACAGCATCATGCACTGAGGAGTGTACAACAAAACGAAACGGGTGTTTGCATGTCTGGATATGAATTTTCACACAAATATGAACTTGAAACACACCCAATTTTTAATATTTTTTTATTATTAAAAATGATTTTGTTTTAAGAAGTGTAGGTAAAAAATTTCTTTTTCTATTCTCATGCAATAAGTTGGATCAAAATTATTACATTATCATCTTCCAAAAAAACAAAAAAAAAACGAAAAGCTATCAAACATTTAATGTGGTATTTCAACTCAGTTAATGTAATGATATATTAACTAACAATAATAATGTACAGTTCGTAAATTTTTACAAATAGAATAAATCCGAATCTTTAATTAAACAACCTGATATAGATTTCTATAATTCTAGCATAGTTTGAGAACTATGAAAAAAACAATAGGAATAAAATAATAAACTTGTAATAAATATCGTTCTATGACATATATCACCGCAGCCGCCTACAACCGAGCTCATGTCTATATTATATAGATATGTGGGTTGAGTAAAATGTTTCTCGGTGACATATTGAGGAAGTGGGGGTTAAATCGACGTCATAATAATGTTCGAAGATGTCAATATCTAAACTAGCTTGTAATTTTTATTTTTATTATTTATAAAGCATGTCGCTTAGTTTGTTGCTTATTCAAATCAAATCGTAAATAAACGAGATTGTACATAGATTATTAATTTAATTTATTTTTTATTTAGATATTGAGTATATTAATATGTAATAATTCAGTTAAAACAATATCTACATATTATTTTATTAATAAAAAATTCTGATAATGAATAATTATTATACATGGGCTGATCTCTGGTAGTAAGACTCCCCTTAACTTTTTGTTTTGTTGTAAACGTCTTGAACAATATTAGTTACAGAATGTAATATTATACGTATGATGTTTCTTATTTGATTAGTTTTAATAACATGTAATCGTTTGAATGATTAACAAAAATAAAAACGACGATAGCAAAGTCTTATAGAGTGCAAGACCTGAGTTTGTTATTCTGACTTTCATTTTATTCGCTTATTGAAATACCTTCCAAATTAAATGACAGTCAAAATCGCCTTGCTTAATGGTTAGCGGATAATTTACAAGCATCATCGATATTGAAGAGTGTTGAAAGTATTGAATATGGACAGATCGTAGCCAACTCGTAGCATACACATCTTACATTAATAAGCGTTATACCCCTACAAATGGCAGTGCAAAATATAATTTATACAATACCAGTGATTATATTTTAATAGATGTTGGGAAAACAAGAACAAAACGCAAAAAGTGTTTTTAATTTTTTGTGTTTAAGCATACAGCCAATTCCTTAAAATTTCTTTCTCTTTAAGAACTTAAGTATGAACGGGAAAATACAAATCAATTTATATATATTTGTCATGTTGGGGGTTATTTCCGAATTTAAAGAAGAGTGAATATTGTGTCTACCGAATAATACATAATTAATAATAATAATTAATATTGTAAAGCGGAGTTATTTCCGAGAAGTATGTTTCCCAGTTTTTTTAGGTGTTATTTTTTATTTTCTATAAATATTTTATAGGATTGCTTCAGCCTTTAGTTGATGAAATTCCATTATAACTATTATCGGGATAAAATAAAACAAATTTTAATGAATTTCACTATTCTTAACTTCACAAAGTAACGATCGTTTCACACACACCAGAGCTTCGTCAGACATATAACTAACTTATGGATATATCTTTACACAAATGTACCGTAACAAACACATGTTTTGTTTTGAATAGTTGAAGGAATGGGTACTCTTTATTACTTAAATGTCTATGAACAAAAATGGAAAATATTGAACTATGGTTTATACAATACTGTTCTTAAAGTGATAAAACTGAGGGTCTAGGTCTACATTATGTTAAAGGGAGGTAAAGAAGCGCTATGGAAAAATAAAATATATGACTGTCTGAATATCAAATCGTTACTGTGTAAATTAAAAAGTAGTGAAATTCGTTAAAAGTTATTTTATTTTATTCCGATAATAAATATTTTTAGGCAATGACAAATAATCAGTTACAATATTTACAATTTCGGTACTATTGTACATGACAAGCATTTACACTAAAGTTCAAAATTTTTAATTGAGGTTAACCTAATTCAATAAGAAATACTTGTTCATAATATGTTAAGCTATTTTAAGACCCACTAAAAAGTCAAGAACATATTTACAGTAAAGTCTTTAATTATAGTAAGGACTATACTAGAATTTTTCTATTTGGAAAATGTCTTGGTTTCTTTGTTTGAGCGTTCGGTCTTAAAAGACTATTCATTAAAAAATATAACAAAAAAAATTTTACACCAAGTTTTATAGCTTTATTAACTGAATTTTCAACAATACAATATTATCCTTTTAGATATATGATTGTTTCAGCCTTTACTTAATGAAATTCCATTATAACTATTATCAGGATAAAATCAAACAAATTTTAATGAATTTCACTTTTTAATTTACACCGTAACGATCGTTTCGCTCCAACCTGAGCTTCATCAGACATATAACTAACTTATGTACAAATTTTAACACAAATGTACCGTAACAAATACATGTTTTGTTTTGAATAGTTGAAGGAATGGGTACTTTTTATTACTAAAATGTCTCTGCACAAAACTTTCACTACGGTTTATACAATACTGTTCTTAAGTGATAAAACTGGGGGTTTACATTATGTTACAGGCAGGTAAAGAAGTTCTATGGAAAAATACAATATACGACTGTCTGAATATCGAATAAATAAATTGAGTAAGGGTGAATTATTTGTTTCTAATTGATCATTGAGGATCTTGTCGGTTTTCTTTAATTTATTAATTTCAAGTGACTCTAATAAATTAAGTTTTTTGAAAGAAAACCGACAAGATCCTCAATGATCAATTAGAAACAAATAATTCACCCTTACTCAATTTACTTATTTGATATTCAGACAGTCATATATTGTATTTTTCCATAGAACTTTTTTACCTCCCTGTAACATAATGTAAACCCCCAGTTTTATCACTTAAGAACAAGAGGATCTTGTCGGTTTTCTTTCAAAAAACTTAATTTATTAGAGTCACTTGAAATTAATAAATTAAAGAAAACCGACAAGATCCTCAATGATCAATTAGAAACAAATAATTCACCCTTACTCAATTTATTTATTCGATATTCAGACAATCGTATATTGTATTTTTCCATAGAACTTCTTTACCTGCCTGTAACATAATGTAAACCTCCAGTTTTATCACTTAAGAACAGTATTGTATAAACTGTAGTGAAAGTTTTGTGCATAGACATTTTAATAATAAAAAGTACCCATTCCTTCAACTATTCAAAAGAAAACACGTGTTTGTTGCGGTACATTTGTATTAAAATTTGTACATAAGTTAGTTATACCGATAGGTCCAACTCGCAACGGGCCATAGGCAACAATATACGTATGGAACGTAATGCGATGTGGCAACGTGTGTACGATGCCTATATTGAGTGACTTTCTTAAAATTTAAATTTATTTTGCAGAATTATTGATTTTTTTACTTTTATCTTTTAGAAAACGTTATTGTTTTTTTATTACTTAAAATTACTTTATATGAAAAATAGTATACCATAAAAGTGTAAACAAAGACAGTATACATTGAAACGAATATTCATTCAATTATATTGTCATGAAATTGAATTTGTCAATCGTTGTTAAATTTGTTAGAATGAATAGATATTTATATTTATCGAAAAATACTAATACTTAAAGCAAACAAATAAGGTGTAGTGTTTTGTTATAGGAATGTATAATATCCATTTCTTCCTGCATATTGACTATGCAGCTGATGCTTTCGTAATATGCTCATATTTGTATTTCTACTATTATCGTGATGTTATTATAATACAGATACCAAAATCTCACGTAATATTTCCATCAGCCTTTTATTAACAATAAACAAGTAAAGTACAACTTCGTAGGTCGACAAACGCTCCAGTCTTCATTATCACTGTATTATACATGAACTGTAGGCTTAGTTTTTCGTAGAAATTGAAGTACGTGTCTGTTCCTTTGTAAAATTATAATAAGGGCAGGGGTTAATTTTATTCTGGCATTTTAAAAAATGCAGAGATCAGTTTTGCGACAGCATTCAGCTAATTACAATCTAAAATAAGCAACATTGTAACGTATTTTGGAATTGTGAATATCCGTAGGTAATAAAAAAAAGGAAGTATTGTTTAATTACAACTGTAGCTTCCTCCTGGTTTGAAGGAAGTCGGTATGTATCGACCGAAGTATAAGTTGAAATAATACAAATATGAGCATATTACGAAAGCATCAGCTGCATAATCAATATGCAGGAAGAAATGGATATTATACATTCCTATAACAAAACACTACACCTTATTTGTTTGCTTTAAGTATTAGTATTTTCCGATAAATATAAATATCTATTCATTCTAACAAATTTAACAACGATTGACAAATTCAATTTCATGACAATACAATTGAATGAATATTCGTTTCAATGTATACTGTCTTTGTTTACACTTTTATGGTATACTATTTTTCATATAAAGTAATTTTAAGTAATAAAAAAACAAAAAGTTTTCTAAAAGATAAAAGTAAAAAAATCAATAATTCTGCAAAATAAATTTAAATTTTAAGAAAGTCAGTCAATATAGGCATCGTACACACGTTGCCACATCGCATTACGTTCCATACGTATATTGTTGCCTATGGCCCGTTGCGAGTTGGACCTATCGGTATGTCTGATGAAGCTCAGGTTGGAGCGAAACGATCGTTATGATGTAAATTAAAAAGTGAAATTCCTTAAAATTTGTTTTATTTTATCCTGATAATAGTTATCCTTTTAGTAAAATGTCGTTTTTTAATTTTTTCTATTGAAGAATTAAAAGAAAAAGGATATACAGTGCATTCGTAAAGTAGATGACAAATTCAATAAATATTAAAAGGGAAGTTTTCCAAAAAATCCCCGGGCGCGTCGACTTTTATTTTAAGTTAGGGCTTTCTTACTTGAAACTGAAATATAAAAACCGATATGACGTCACTTTTTTTAAATATAAACACCCATTTTTGCTACAGAATTAGAAAGGGCAGATTTTTTTACATACAACAAAGTAATTTTGGATGATGTTTACATAAGGAATCTCTGAAGTAATATTATCGTAAACGTTAAAAATGGAAACATAATCATGTAAATTAAATATTCGAATTGAGCACCGTTAACAATCAAACAATAGCCAAGGCGATTAACAAATTCTTTTTCAACGTTATCGATCACATCTGCAGTAATGTTTCTAATTTCTAATAATAAGCGCGAACCGGTAAAGCGTAGTGTGGCGGCGCTCCATCCTTAAAAGATTTAAAAGTACGAATACGCCAAGAAATTAGAAACATTACCGCAGATGTCATCGACAACGTTCAAAAAGAATTTCTTAATCGCCTTGGCTATTGTCTGATTCTTAACGGTGCCCAATTCGAACATTTAATTAAGATGATTATGTTTTCATTTTTTATGTTTACGATAATATTACTTCAAAATTTCCTTATGTAAACATCAACCAAAATTACATTGTCGTATGTAAAAATCTGCCTTTTCTGTAATCAAAAATCGGTGTTTATATTTTAAAAAAAATTACTTCATATCGCTTTTTAGAGACAACCTGTATATTTCAGCTTTAATTAAGAAAACTCTAAATTAAAAATAAAAATCGACGGGGCCGAGGGTTTTTTTTGAAAAACTTCCCTTTTAATTTTTATTGAATTATTGAATTATCCGTTACTTTATGAATGCACTGTATATGCAAAAATAGAAAGCCCAAATATAAAGTAACTTAAACTAAACATTCATAATTAAAGTGTCAAAAACAGATAAACTATTTAAAAAGAGAAAATACAATGTTATCTACATCAAATAATTCTGAAGTATTAAGTAGCAACAATTCATTAACTTTCTATAAATTTCTCGATTCTGTATAGTTATGTTAATAACACATCACAATTCCTATATGATGAAGCTGAAATCAGTTAAGGGTTAAAGTAATTCAAATGGAAACAAAAATTATGTGTTCGTGTAATTCTTTTATTCACAATATCTATTTCCCCTGATTTTAATTAATCATGCATGCTGTATGTAATATATCGGACGTCCTTGAAATAGAAAGATAACGTATGCAACATGGAAAGTTGTAATTATATAGAATAAAAATCCAAAATATTTTCCCAGAATTTCCTCTCATAAGCGAGAAAAAAAATTACAAAAATATTTAAAAAAATTTTGTCACGCCACTGTGCGACCGACTATATTATGACACGATATCTTAAAACTGAGCGACAATAAAAAAGGAATAGTTTTGTTATTGTCGGTCTCGCTTTAAATATCCTCTCCAATTCAGTTAGTTGTCGATCTTTACGTACGTTCGATATAAAATATAGTTATGTCTTCGATTAAATATAGATTGCTACCAAATAGGACGTTAAATGATCATAGAGCATACATCTTATATGTTCTTTTACGCTATTCGCTGGCTTTCTAGGTCGCCCGAGTTCGCTCCAAACGATTGTTTTCTTGTTGGATTATGTATATTCATCCATTTATGGTTTTCAGTATAACAAAACTCGTAACACCGCTGATTTAACTGCGAACATGGTCCATTGCATGCGAAACATATTAACTGTGACGAGAAGTTGTTAACGATGGATAATTAATTAAGTAGTGTTTGGGCTACTTCCATCGTTTGTAGGATTTTAATAATCCGACGTTTCGGCAGTCAATCTACTGCTGTCTTCACGATAGCTCTCAGAAAGGCTAGTTTTTGCCAAACTCATGTCTGACATATATGTCTTCCAAATTTTTTTATTGCGAAATGTTCTCGTGTGAGATTCTAACCAGGTCTGCAATTCGAAACTTTGAATTAAATCAAGCATGCTAGCCACTATTCCAAACAGCGTAGTAGTTAGCGTGCTTGCGCATTCGCGATAAACAAAATTGGGAAGACATATATGTCAGACATGAGTTTGGCAAGAACTAGTCCTTCTCAGGGCTACCCTAAAGTCGGCAGTAGATTGACTGTCGAAACTTCGGATTATTCAAGTGCTACAAACGATAGAAAGATCCCAAACAACTACTCAACAGAACATATTACTGCATACATTGTCGAATGTTTGCAGAAATTCTGTCCACCAAAATATGGTACTGCGTTTTTCAGTTATGTGATGGTTTCGAACATCTGTTTTAATAAAAATATTCGTAATTTTTGTTCAGTTATTTTTTTTTAGTTTATTTTTTTTTAATTTTATTTTTTAGAAGTGTTTTTATTTTATATTTTATATTCTGCTATAAATATAATTTGTTTATTTATATACAAGAACATTATTTTTAAATTTATAAGGTGACAATTGGTATTACGTTCTATTATTACAATATTCAAGTTTTCTTTGCGACCAGAGTACATTTGATAATTTTGAATTCTTGTCGATAAGTATTGCAATGTATTTATTGCGGTGTCGTGCGAACTATATGATGTGCGATAAATAGGACCACGTTTGGAAGAGCTTATGTCGCGTGCCATCGGGTGACTATACAAGGCTCGCTCATATAGTATACTTGTACCTAAGTGGGATGTATTCAACCATAATTAATGAAGACATCACTATCGGAATATCTTGGTGTGGCAAATATTGATATTGATTTATTAATATTTATGATCGGCCGATAGCGCTAGTTTATTGTGCTGGAGCTACCGGGATCAAATCCAGTGCTTACTGTCCGATAATGTTTTCATGATTGCCTTTCTTGTTTGAAGGAGATGCGGCAGCAAAATATCTTAAGTCACTCGATGGGCGCGGTCGTAGTAATAACTAAACACCACTATTCTCGGTCGGCTCACAAAGGCGTGGGCAAGCTAGAGGTTTGGGAGACCTATTTTACCGCCGCTCTGCGTGCTATATGTATGTAGTACATCAGCTATGATAGTGTGAAGTTGTTTATAGATGTATAGACGTATTTACGAATACGCGTAGGTGTAATTTGAACGAAATGAATTTTTCTAACTTTTATTTCAGTAAAATGAACGCAGTAACGCCACCGCTTGTCTACTTAAGTGGCTGTGTTTAATAGTATCTTACAGTGCGCCAGTATACTCTGTTATTATTATTATCATTAGCTATGAAGTATGTAGTAAATAAACTAAGAAACATTGAATTGTGTGATAGTATTTTTTTGTTTTTTAATGGATATTTAAAAAATAATTATTAATATCGAAACGCTCGAATAAACGCAAAGGGCGAATTAGCGATGACTACATATTGTATATAATAAGTACTCGAATTTGTTGATGTTTGTATATTGGAATAAGTTTTTTGGGAAAAAGTATACTTCGGGGGAATGTAAAAATATTAGGGGTATAAAAAAGTTCGATAATCATTCCAATAGAAGCAAACGTTGGCTATTTATATAAAATTAATAATATATTTTGTGGCAATAAGATTCAATTTAATTTTTAACATAAAGGGATGGTAACGTTTAAGGTATAAATCCTACTTTTGAAATGTTCATATCTTTCATACATCATGTCTATGCCGTGAAAGGGAAAAACTCTTAATATTTCTCAACAGATAAAAGTGAACGAAGTCAGGTAATTTAATATTAATAGTGAACCTGTATTTGTGTTCTTCACACCAGATTTTTAATTATAATTTAAATTATTAAAAATACCTTTGTATTATACAAAACTGGTGGGGTTTACCCACTCATGTATGTTTCAATTATTCTGATACATTACACATGCGGTTATGAGTATGAGTGAAGACACAAACAAAATGCAGTTTCTAGAGAGACGGCTGTGCCATCTTTCGAAGGGCGTCGTTGGTTCGCATTGGTTATGTGGACAGGGCGAGGTACTTCGGCTGTCTGACAACAGGCAGCGCTAAATTTACTTCTACGCTCGGTCTGGATAATTTCTTTGATATGGCGATGTGGTTCTTTTTCGTGAATGTGTCTGAAGATATCCTTTCTCCAGCAGGGGCGTACCGATGAGCCTGTAGAAAGGCGAAATACGTATCTGCGTCTCTGGGGAGGGATATGTTCGGACACGTTCACAAAAAATATTAATAGTGAATCTGTATTTGTGGTCTTCACACCAGATTTTTAATAATATTTTTAATAATATTTTATATTATTAAAAATAGTTTTGTATTATGCTAATATTTACTTTTATAACTGCTGTTAGCCTTCCTACCAAGATATTATTTAGTTAATAAAATAACAATTATGATAAAATTTATTCATTCTGTAAACTGCTGACGGTAACGAATATATGTTAGCTGAGATAGTATGCCAACATCTAATGTTAATCTAACAATTGACTACGAGATTAAATGCTTCTTCTTTTTAGTTCGAATATGGTAAGGATACATTGATTTTTTAAATATTTTTTCCGAATATTCTTACAACTTATCAGTCATGGAAACTCTTAAGGTGTCTTCTACTTAAAGAATGTCTTATGTTTCCAAATGCTAATTAAGAGAAAAAAAATAAACATTTAATCTCGTAGTCTATGAATAGAATAACATTAGAGATTACAACACAGACAACCCTTATTAGTTATATTGTTATCAATACATTTTACTATTATTGTTTAATCTAGTGATAATGGTCTAGTGTTAACGCACTAGCTTATCGTGCCGGGGGTCTAGGGAACGCATCCTGGGCCCGGTTATTCCAAAAGGTTATTCATTCTCCGTATAATTTCTCAAGTTATATGTTAATGAAATACATTAAAATCCATTATTCAAAATGAATTATGGACAAACATAAAGTTTGTCGTGTTTGTCTAGTTAGTAAGTTAGTATACAATGGGTCAGATAATCTTTATAATAATTTTGATATCTGGTACAGACTAAAATAAGTTGAACCTCTTATGTTCCAGGTAAAGGTATATTATTCTGTCTTGTGTTAAAATAGGTATTATTTCGTATTTACTTATGTTAGTATTTCAATAAATTATTTTTTATTACTTATAGTTTTCTTTTTTAGGTATGAGATATGAATGCGCTATGTGCAAGAAGTCGTATAGTCAACGCTATAATTTGTTGAGGCATATTCAGCTGGAATGTAATAAAGGACCTCAATTTAAGTGTCCTTATTGTTCTCACAAATCTAAAAGGAGAAACGTATTACGAGTACACGTGTTAAAAGTCCACAATATAGACATTAATGAAAGTAACATCGTACCACCAACTAATGCCTCCCAACCAGCAGCCTGAAAGGTTTTTTTTTGTTAGCATTATGTGTACGTACGTTTTGTTCTGAAAAGTTCGACTGATTTCATTAGGAAGACACGTAGTTGTGATTATCACTTATATTGAAAGATTGTTGTATGCATTAACCATAAATAAAAAATTATAATTATTTAAATGATCTATTTTTACATATATTTTCAAGGGTAAAGTACATATACACTTTAAGGCAATAGATTAAGTATATGACCAAAGTTTTAAACTTGCAAGCTTTGTACATTTGTAACAAAACAATCTAGTGATGTTTAAATAGCTATTCATAGGTTCAATCAAAACTTATAATAATTGTCTTTATTGTCCAATAGATCTCGCCGTTAAGCGGACAATGCAATAATAAAGTACAATGTCAAAAACTAAATTAAATCAAAAAGTCTTTTTAATAATATAAAATATTATTAAAAATCTGGTGTGAGGAACACAATACAAGTTCATATATTTGTAAAGGCATCTCTCCAGAGACGTAGATATGCAGTTTATCTTTCTACAGAATCATCGGTACGGCCCTGTAGGGAGAGATACATTTACAAACACAACAACTTCGCTATCTCACAGAAATTATTAAGAGCGTAGAAGAATATTCAGTGCACTCCATTGACAAAACGCCGAAGCAGCTAAACACTGCCTCAGTAACAAATGCAGAACTAAACACAGTGTTTCCATATATGGTAACCATATCTATAGAAACTGTATTAACCTGTCTTAATAATTTCTATAGCGAAGTTATTGTGTTTGTAAATGCATCTCTTCACCAGGGGCGCATCGATGATTCTGTGGAAAGATGAATACGTATCTACGTCTTTGGAGAGATACCTTTACAAATATAAATATATAACTTGTATTGTGTTCTTCACACCCGATTTTTAATAATATTTTATATTATTAAAAAGACTTTTTGTTTTATACAAATTTGGTGAGGTTTTACCCACTCGAGTATGTTTCAAATTATTTGGTTAAACACTAAATTAAATTATAATCCATAAGCTAATTAACGTAGAAATAACAATTCATATAAAATCATAATAAATACTAGCCGAGTTATTAAATTGTCAATAGATGCAGGGTAATTTATCTATGTTAAATGGTTAAATTGTAGCGGAAAGGTAAAAAGGATCGGGGAAAATCCTGTTAGCATTTCCAACCATATGTGTAGTTGGTACTTTGGCAAAGACTAGTTCTAGCTCTGGCTTCAGTGAATGTTTCATTTGAACTCGTTGCATATTTTGGCGCCATAATGTTAACTGTAGAGAGTAAGGTCGGTGCGTCGGTGCCATTGTTAACTAGCTTAATCATAAAGTGAGCGCTCACTATCTTTTTGAGATCAGCAAGTGAGGTAAAGTTGTATTCCTGCAGTAATTCTTGATAATAAACTCCCCTACGAGAATAATTGCCAGATAATTTGTAGGTTAAATATTTCAAGAACCTTCTCGATCAGTGAATTCTGGTAGACATACTAAAGGTACCAAGTAATTGACCCATATTCGAGTCTAGAGAGCACCAGTGTAAAATAGAGCGTCTTTAGCGTATATAGATTTGCAAATTTGCAACAGAATCGAATAATAAAACTAACAGTACGTGAAGCGGAGTTGCAAATAGATAAGATGTGGTCCGTTGATGAAACAAAACACCCAGACCTTTGATTGGTGATTGTCGTGATATATTGAAGTGTGCAAGTAGATAGGTATACAAGATGTAAACTAAATAGTGCTACATGCTTTAATATGTAATAGCTGTAATAATATTAATCATAAAATGTTAATACACAAAAAATCTATCTCGAACGAGATCAAAGAAAAAAAAGTATTTAATAGATGCATGTGGCTTGATCTGGCTCTGGTAAATTTAGTATTCCTTTACAAGTGTAACGCTACCCTTACTGAAGCATAATGATCGGAGTTCTAGATACGATGATGCATACTGTATGTCAGAAGTCAGTCTGTTGTCAACTTCCGTGAAGTATGGCTTATTCAAATCACGAATTAACATATATCGTCTTACTATACGGTGAAACAGGTGGAACCGTTAGAGCTACTAGACGTGTTTATGAAGGGCGGTTTTCGAACCGATTCCATCAAATGATTTACTTTTACAAACTGTGTACAGATCGAAACACCGCGGTACATTGCATCCAATTTTTGAAAGCCGTGGGTGTGGAAGACTATATGGGGTAGCCATATTGAATATCTCCTTTAAGTATTCGAACTGTATCACACAAATCTGTCGTTTTTAAGGGAAAGAAATTGTCATTAGAAAGGAGGTAAATAGAACACAAAAAAATATGAACATTCAATTAAAAATTACAAATGTAATTTAATATTTTTCGGCGTGGATTTAATATTAATACAACTAAATTATAAATTCCATATTACTACAAAACTGCTATATTGTTTAGAATTTTTAGATATTGCATTTTTTTTAGAATATTACAAAGGTCAGGCCATTGACCTACTTATAAATAACAGAACAGCTGATGCAAAATAAAATTTATATAGGAAATGAATGAATCCATGTTCACAAAAAATGTTAAGGGGATATATTTGTAAATTTGAACAAATAAATGCTTATTTGTTTGTAGAATCGAGACATATAAAATTTTTTTGTAGATTTGAATTGCTGTGTTACGTATCTATTATATATTAACGTACGTCGGCATATTTCATTTACACCCTGTATATCAATGGATTCGTAATTGTAGGGTATACGATGACTGCACATTTATTTATACTGATCTTTATCTTGTTTTGTTACACCATTGGTAGATAGTATTTTAGAGGTAGAAGATATTTTCCTGGTGTTTAGGTGTTTAGGTCGTCCGCGTAGGCAAGGACGCGACAGTTAAGCAACGATAGAAGATTGTTAATATACACACTAAACAATAACGGACCAAGGTTCCAGCCCTGAGGAACCCTGGAAGAAGTAGTGAATATGGAGGAATAAAGGCAATTATAGCAGACATAACATGAGCGATTATAAAGATATTAGAAAGCTATCAGGTCTGTTAACGGTGACGTGACGCCAAATGAACTTAGTTCGGATAATAATATGACTTAATAATAATAATTAGACTTATAATAGACGTACCATACGCCTGCAAAACAACGAATGCCTCTTGTACAAAAGAAAAAATCTATTAACAGAGTTAATAAATCGTCGAAAAAATAACATATTGTATTTTGATTTTTTTATATTGTAATTTTCAAATGTATAATAGCCCATTCCATCTGCATTCCATTTAACATATGCAGTACAATATTTTACCGTGTGATCATTAAAAATTTCATTCGCTATCTATAAGAGCAAAACAGTTAAGTACGTATTAGAGACAATTAGTCGTTGTTGTCTTTAATACTTACTTGGCTGTTGCCGTAATCATATTGTTGTGGACGCCTGGTACTTCGGTCTCTTGCTGGTCGAGGCAACTCTATGGTGACCGTAATGGATCCTCCAATTGCCTAACTACCACTTTGGGACGCGAGCGTCCTGACTTGGAGCATAAGTCTTTTGACAAGGGGGTTAGCGAAAATGCAGCATGTTTTCACGTACCTCGGGCCAGTTTGAATAGTTGTTCTTCAAGGCTTTCCGTGTACAGGTCGACTCTTAGTTGTGTATTTCACAATCTTCCTCATCATTTTATTCTCAAGGAATATTCAATGAAATTTAGTAACGCTCATCCTGGCCAGGATACCATACGTCAGCTGCGGTCTCAAGATCACCTTATAAATTCTCCATGGAGAGCAGACTCCGATCCTTCAGGAAGTTCCGTTCTCCAAGATACATATTTTGTTGGCCTTCATGTGGAGTCCCTATGTCAGCCTCCAGTCCACGCTAAGGCCGAGATATCTTGCTTGTTGGGTACCAAGCGAATTCAATGTCGCCGATAGTGATAAAATCACTGGGTGGCGTACATCTAACAGTGATTTGTTGATACTCGCTGGAAACGACGACATATTATGTTGTAATAATCAAAGTAGGTCACCCATTTACGCTTTTGGCACTGTAATAAATATATGTGCTTCTTCTATAAGTAGAAGTGGTAGAAAGCTTTCGGGGCTGACCTGTGAGCGGCTTAGACCTGTTCTTGGCTGAGGCTGACTTCTGTCGTCGCGTTATTCCCATGCTACTTATCCAGCTTATGCATGCGTTTGGGCTCGTTCCAGATTCCGCTCACTATGTGTAAATGGGTGGCCTACTTTGGTTATTACAATATCATCTCTTTTTGTCGGTAATATAAGTTGTTGTGTCATCAGCGTAGCTCGCTATCTCGACAGCTGCCTTCCTAGGCATATGTGCCATATACAAGAATAAAAAATTCCGGGATCACAAGGGACCCCCATTGGGATGAAGGCCCGTGTTCTGACGTCACTCGTCCACTCTATTCGAAATGTCTTTCCACCCGAGTACGATATGATAGGTTTGATAAGATTGTCGTTCAGTTCCATTTCGATTAATATGTATATTAGGTCCTTGCGCCAGACCGAGTCTAACACCGCTGCCATGTCCAAGAAGACCGCACCAGTAATGCGTCTTTGTATTTCTTTTGAGTGGCGCTAATGAATTCCAGTTAAAATAAAAACGGAACAAAATGTTTGAGTGAAATTATAAAAAGAAAATTCTAAGAAAGGAAAAATAACTTAGAATAATCTTTTGGAATTTGGAATCACAAGCTCGTCAATTGTTATACCGGACTTTCCATCCCTTTTCAGAATTTGATGGGTATCATTAACATTTATTAAAAATATTTTCTCTCAATAAATACCTAAAGGTAATTAGCAATTTCATTGTGCTCTGGAATGATTGATTTATTTGACTTTCAGAACAATTTCATATTTTCGACGTATACTTGATTATCATCTAGTCAATAACTGGCTGGCTTTTGTTAATATATTTATAGTATTACAAAGTTTTTTTACACTTTTATAAACAGATGTAAAATCAGGGTAATAATATTACTTTAATACAATATTTATGTTGAAGTAGTTGTAACTGATTATTTTTCTAGGGCCCTTTGAACAACTTTCCTGTCCAGCATGCGGAAGACAATATAGTTGTAAAAGCAGTTTAGCGAGGCATGTAAAATACGAGTGCGGTGTTGAGAAGCAATATTTCTGCGATAAATGCAAACGTGGCTTCAAACATAAACATCACATGAGAGATCACATACTGAGGAAACATCTAGTAATGCAGTAACCAAAATAACGATATTCATACTAAGATCGAATATCGAATAGTTACTATAATAAATTCTACGGCTAACATGTGAGAAAGCCATTCATAAAATATTCCGAAGAAGCAACTGTACTTAGGTTAACGATGAGATAATGTACATAAATTATAAATTTCATTTAATTCAATACGCATTTTTTTCTGGTTCCTTTGTAACATTTAGTAATATAAAGTAAAATTTATTAGTAAGAAAACAAATTGATTTTAATAATTTATCAAACTCATCTTATAAAAGACTTAAGGCGGAAGTATTTCGGAAATCATCTTTGTCAATTATACGAAACTATACAAGTAATATCACCAGTGAATTGTAAAATTAGTAAAAAAAACGCACTTGCTAATGAAGAGAATGTCTAACCATAAATTCCCAATTCCTATGCATCTTGATAATTATGTAAAGCTGCTAGTGTTATACAAAATATCAAATATACATGTATATACAACGCATACTAATTTCTTATTAATAACTTCTACGTACGAACACGTGTTTCGAACTCATCCAAGTTCTCGTTAGCGTACGAGCATAAACACCCCAAATTTTTGCATCGTTGCTAATATATGCGGAATCATGTACGTTACATGTCATGAAATAGCGTCTCAAGACATCTGACGGTCAAGAGAAGTGCGCTAACAACGGTACATAGTATGCTAGTTTTATAAGTAAAACTAGTATTCGTTTCAGCCGAAGAAGTCTTTCTGAAGAATGTCTTTAAATTTTTTGTGAATTCGTCAATAATTACGGCAAGTAAAAGATAATGCGTATAGGTACGTATATGTAATTTCGCGAAAACCTGATTTTCGACGAACTATTTTTCATATTTAAGAGCACTGTCAAACCAAAATAATATTTTAACGTGCTTGGTTATGTTCTATATATCTGCCAAGCCATGTTCAAACCGGCGAAACTGAGTCGAGAATATTTCCTTGTTAGGCGAAGATTATCATAAGACAATCATTTTGGTAAGCATTTACATCATTTCTAATGTAAACGGTGGCAATTATAAAATACTCAAAGTGTTTATTATGTTACAAATTTAAATAATTAAATTAGGCAGCGCTGAATGATGGAGTGATTGAACACAGCATAAATATTTACCTAATTTTAACCCTTTTCTATAACAATAGTCATATACAGGGTTAGGCAAATGTAGAGATCCATTCGAATATCTTTAACGTGACTAGCTAGATTTTAATAAGACTTTCCATAATTAATTAAATACAAATAGGGGATTCGGTGAGTATATTTATATCCGAATCAAACTTCCGTTTTAGCCGGAAACGATGTTAACTTTTTTATTTTAAATGAAACACCATGTATATTTTTACGAGTTCCAATAGTTCTTGGACTTCAGAGATAATAAGGTTTAGCACCCTTTTGTTCAACAGCGACAGAGAACAAATTCTTGAATGAC
The DNA here is from genome assembly GCA_935421215.2 of Melolontha melolontha. Classification (NCBI taxonomy): domain Eukaryota; kingdom Metazoa; phylum Arthropoda; class Insecta; order Coleoptera; family Scarabaeidae; genus Melolontha; species Melolontha melolontha. The sequence continues at coordinate 47,090,733 of OW285235.1, read as the reverse complement.
ATTTGGCAAAGCATCCTCACCAATTAATTACACTTCGTCAAGTATTCTCTGCCGTAACTCGACAAGATTATGCGGTCGTCTAGTATAAACCACAGATTTTAAATAAACCCCAAAGGAAAAAATCTAAGGGTAAATTAAATCTGGAGATCGTGCGGGCCATTCAATGAATCCTCTATCACCAATCCACGGATTTGAGAATGTTTCATTCTAAAAACTTCTAACATTAAGGGCATAGTGAAGGGGTGCTCCATCTTGTTGGAAGCAAACACTTACAGGTATTTCCCCATCTGCCTCAATATTAGGAATAATCTGATCACGTAAAAGATCTAAATATATCTGTCCAGTTAGTGTACCATAAATGAAAAAATGTCCAATAATACAGTTCCTGAAAATACCAGCCCAAACGTTTAATTTCTGGGGATGTGTATGCGTTTCTAGCTTCCAATGAGGGTTATCTATTGACCAATATCGACAATTATGGCGATTAACGGTACCATTCAAGCAAAACGTAGCCTCGTCGGGACACAGCAAATTGTATGTAAAATATTGGTTATTTTTGCAAATGTCCATCACTTTTTCGCAAAATTCAATTCTACGATCATAATCCCCGTCCAATAATTCTTGCACTAAATTCGGTTTATACGGATGATATTTTGTGTACTTCAATATTCTGGCTACTGATCGGCAACATCATAGTTTAGTGCGAGGGATGTAGTAGAAGTTTGTGGTAATTCTTCTAATGCTATAGTAATATCTTGAGAAATAACTTCCTTTGTTTGGGACTTTTGTCGTCCGTTTTTTGGTAAGTTTCTAACATTTCCGGTCAAGTTATACCTTCCCAAAATTTTACTAACGACAGTTCCTGATTTTGGATGCTGATCTTGATGCAAATTATTAAATAAATTGCATACTTCTTCATGAGTTCTGTCACTAAAACCAATCATCAGAATTTCAACACGTACTTTTTTTAGTTAATTGAACCATTAGTAGTATTTGGACGTATACAAAGTTAATTCTGACAGTTTAAGTCAAGTACTGAATTTTAATTCCATGGCTTACTAAATAAAGGGTCTTCCATTAAGAGTGATACTTTTTAAAATTTGAAAAAAAACGACTCAACGTATCGAAGTAAATTGCGCTCTATTCTGAAGCTTAGACATTGCGGTTATGTTCTGAATAAAATATCGTTCAAATGTCCACCACGGCTTTAAATGCACTGACGCACACCATGGCTGCAATTGTTAATCACTTTGTCCAACATTAGTTGCGTTATATCTGCGATAGCCTGGCGAATGTTCGCTTCCAAATTTTCCAAAGTTTGTGGTTTGTCAGCAAAGACCTGGGCTTTGATGCAGCCCCAAAGAAAAAAATCCATGGGTGTCAAATCACACGATCCCGGCGGCGAATTCACAAATCCACGTCTTGAGATGATCCAAGCCAAGCTTCTCCCTCAGAAAATCGAGCGTAGCATCAGCTGTGTGGCACGTAGCGCTATCCTGCTGGAACCACATGTTTTCAATTTCTATGGTCTCAAGTTCTGGCCACAGAAATTCGCGTAACATGGATCTGTAGCGGTTACCGTTGATGGTAACGGTTCTTCTCTCATCATTTTGAAATAAATAAGGTCCAGTGACGTCACTACTCCATAAACCGCACCACACAGTGAGTTTTTCTGCAATTGCACCTCATGGAGCACTTGTGGGTTCTGCTCGCACAATAACGACAAATTCGCGTATTGACAAAGCCACTAAGATAAAAATACGCTTCGTCTGAGAAGATAATTTTTCCACTGAAATCAGGATCATTTTGCAACTGCTGTACGGCCCAATCAGCAAATTCACGACGCAATCAGTGATCGTTTGGCTTCAACTCTTGGGTCAATACAACTTTGTATAGATACAAGGCCAAATCCTTTCGCAAGATTCGCCAAGTTGATGTCTCAGATAGCCGGAGCCGTTGAGATCGTCATGAAACTGATAAATTCGGCTCTTCCACAAAACTGGCCGCTACTGTAGCGATATTTTCCTCACTTCGCGCTTTGCGTTGTCTTCTTGGTGGCTTCTGGTCGTGTAGAGTGAAATCTCGCTCAAACTTGGCCACAGTGCGGCACATAGCCTGAATGGAGAAACGGTGATGGCGAACCAATTCTCTGTTTGTGAGTTGCAACATGATGAAACTACAAATTGTGCTGGATATTTTCACATCTGGAAGCACACAAAGAAGTATATTAGAAACTGGAAATTAAAATTTTAAAATGTATCACTCTTAATGAAAGACGCTTTATGAACATGAATTTAAAATATCAGCTTTAATTAAATATCTTTGTGGTTGTTGAACAAAAGGGTGCTACCTTATTATTGCTGAACTCCAAGAGCAGAGCTCTATTGAAATTGATAAAAATATACAGGGTGTTTCATTTAAAATAAAAAAGTTAACATCGTTTCCGGCTACACCGGAAGTCCGATTCGGAAATAGATATAAACACCGAATCCCCGATAAATAGACTCGAAGGTCTATGAAGAGGTGATTAAAGAACAGTACATTCCTCAATGATTTATTTAACAAAATTTATGGTATATATACAAATCTTATTTACAATTTTAATTCCAACAGTTCTAAACATTTTAATTTTATATACATTAATTATGCGTAATTGAATATCGAGTACATTTCATCTTTGTTGTGGTATCGCTGATATAACCTATTTTAATTGCAGTGTACTAATCTAGGTTAGATTAAATACCTGACTGGTCTATGTGAATTATTTGATTGCTAAATATAATATGTAATTATCTTATTTAAATTAATAATACTAAATTATAATACGTAACATATACGGTGTGATAATTATAAAATATGAATTACACTATTTTATTTAGATTAAATGTTGTTTAATCTGGGATTAAACAAAGTGCCAACTCTCAACCAGGGAAGTTGCGTGTGCCTGTCTTCGTCATGATGGGGTCGCTTTGATGATTCTCGGCTTGGTTTTGATCGGCGTATGTCGCCGTCTTGAGTTACCTGCATAAATAAATAGATTGAATAAATAGTTAAGTAGTAAATTAATTGATATTGTTTAATCTTCGGTTAAACATCCGATTTGCATTTAATTAATAGTGGAAAGCCTTATTAAAATCTAAGTAGCCATGTCAAAGATATTTGGATGGATCCAAACATTTGCCTAACTCTATATGTAAATACGTACATCTGAAGACGCGTTGTTTGTTCCCGCGTAAAAATATTTCTAATTTAAGAAGAACGAGTACAACGTTTCTGTAAAATATCATCTCAGGTGATGTTCCTATTTTGATGGTCTTCGTCTAACCTCTTCCTCACCACCTGTTACCTGTTAAACTACCTGTTACTCACCGTTCCACTGGTACGTTTTCTTGTATTGTAGGTCTATTGGTAGACCCGTTTAGCGTGGGAAAGGTCTTATTAGCCAACCGGTTTCGTGGTGCGGATTATTGTTTGTATATTGTTGGGCGCTTGTTGTTGATTCGTCGTCTATCAAGCGCTATTCGTGTACAAATATATGGTAGTCTCATAGGATATGAGTTTTAAATTTATTTATGTAGTTCACTGTTTTGTTGGCCGTTTCAGGTATAAAGTAAAATTAAAAGAAACGGTTTTGTTCAAGACCGTTAAGTTATCGACAAGAGCTTTTATATTTATTAGCAACTTGAATCCCCGGGTAGGCATTAAAACACTCTTAATACTTGCCATTTAACGTTATACCCCCTTATTCGCATCAATATCAATCAGCAATACGTATATGTATAATGGCCGAGTAAAGAAAATGTCCACTTGTAAGTAAATATAATATTTTTATTAACATTTTCAGTTAGAGTGTATTTGTCTCTATTATGTGATAAAATTTCATACACGTCTGTTGAAAATATTTATTTGATGAGCAATTTGTTTGGCAGTTTAGATCTGATTTTCTTTTACACAAACACAAATGAATAAATTGTATATAAAATAACTATTAAATGGGTAATATGCCGGGTGTATTTTTTAACTATAAACTTTGAAATATCTCGAAAAATAAGCAGTTCACGAAAAAATATCCAGATTTAAAATTTAATAATTTAATGAAGGAAAATTTGAAATCTTAAATAGGAACCCGTGTATTTTATTACAGATTCGAATTCTACTAGAAAAAGTACATAGGATTTGTCTGAAATATTTTTGTCAATTCATGATAGATGGCGCTGTAATCGACGAAATTCAATTTTTTTAGATTGCTCGCACCGAGAACCTATATACGATTCTGCATTCGCTTTCAATCAAAATAATACCACGAAAAATGACTTATCAAGAAAGTACTATTATCATAACCCAGGTACATACTTGGTCAACACGATTTCCTTCGCTATAACTTCCAAATTAAAAAAAAATAATTGTATTTTTGTTTTAATACCATTTCTTATGTTGAAAGTAATTTTTATAAAAATATTTTTATATGTACTATGTATTGAATCGATTCTGACTTTACTTGATGTAAATCCATATCAAATGATAAAAACACACACAATCTTGTATTAGATTTACACTTTATTTAACAATATTTAATAATATATAACAGCTATTTCACCGTACAACGTTGAAGGTTTCTGAAGAAACCGTTGTACGGTGAAACAGCTGTTATATATTATTAAATATTATTAAATAAAGTGTAAATCTAATACAACATTGTGTATGTTTTTATCATTTGTACTATGTATGTATTTAACCTTTGTGTTATTTATTCCATTCGTATATTTTGTAATTTCAAAAACACAAAATAAACGTACAAAAGAAAGAAATAAGCGGCTGTTAATCCAAGAAAAATAGCTCACGATTTTGGATTGTCCCCCACAAGTGTTTGAAAAATTTTAAAACTTCATAAATATCATCCATATCATATGTCTTTGCATCAAGATCTTTATGGCGTTAATTTTAAAAATCGGGTAACTTTTTGTCAGTGGGCATGTGAACAATTACAACAAAGCCCCAAGTTTTTTCGTTGCGTATTGTTCTCCGACGCGGTGTCTTTCACAAACCACGGAACGGTTAATCAACGCAATACACATTACTGGAGTGTTGAAAATCCGCACTGGCTTTGCCAAGTTAAACACCAGCGCCATTGGACTGTTAACATGTGGTGTGGAATAATTGAGAACAAAGTCATTGGCCGCCACATTATTTAAGGCCACTTGAATGGTGAAATGTACCGAGATATTTTGGAAAATGAACTGCCAGCACTACTTGAAGGCACTAGCTTAGAAGTGCGACAGAGCATGTGGTTTCAATATGATGGTTGTCGAGCATACTATTCGGTGGTAGCAGATGAAGTGCTTGATCTTAGTTTCAATGGTCACTGGATCGGTAGAACTGGTTTAGTTAATTTGCCTGCTATATCACCAGATCTTATTTCTCCAGATTTCTTTTTATGGGGTTATCTCAAATACAAAGTATACAATCAAGTACCAACAACACGTGATAATTTGAGTGAACGAGTCATAAATGCTTGTGCCAGAATTCAAGAAGATACACTTCTCAGTTGTTTACACTCATTTAAAATGCAGATCAATAAATGCATTGAAGTCGAAAACTATCGTTTTGAGCACTTAGTTTAATTGAAAGAAAATGAAGCAAGGGGCAAGCTAGCACTCACTGATAAGTGAGAGGCGAAGGGACTTACATAAGTGAATCACCCTGATACGTGAGAGGCAAGGAAACCCAAAGTGGTACCTACGTACACTTCGTTGATGTTGGGTTACGCTAAACGTAATTTATTCACCAGCAACTTACATTTCTACAAATGACATTTTCCCAGTTATTCAAAATTTGTAAAATTAATAAAGCTTTTGATTATTTACAAAGCAGAATTATTTACATTGCAGAATCATATGCATATTTTCTCAGTGCGAGAAATTGAAGAAAATTGAATTTCATCAATTGCAGCGCATCTATCATGATTTGAAAAAAATGTTTCAGACAAATCCTATGTACTTTGTTCAGTAGAATTCGAATCTGTAATACGGATTCATATTTAAGATTTCAAAGTTACCCTCACACCACCTACATGAAGAAAGAGAGCGGAACTAATTCTAGACTAATGGATTTCCTCCAATGAATTATTAAATTTTAAATCTAGACATTTCTTTCGTGAACTGCGTATTTTTCGAGATATTTGAAGTTTCAAGTTAAAAAAATATACGCGGTATATGAAGCGGGATTAGTAATGTTACTGGCTAGAAGAATTGACGAAGAATGCCCCGCAATATCACCGGTTTCTTATTAAAAGTAAAGCAAATTAATTTTAGTCCAGGTATATTACCACAAATTTTTTCACATTTATACGTTGTTCGAATTTGATACATGCACTCGTAAGAAGGGTAATTAAATATATTTTCTACTGATGATGTCTACAGTGCCATTTCCTTTAATAAATCTTTAGTTGCTGGGTGTGTTATTTAGTGTTTCCTTTAAAAAGTGTTGCATGTTCTTACTGATTACGATCTATGAAGATGTAAATATTGTTAAAAAATTTAGCATTAATAATATTAGCTTTAGAAAATTACTTCGGTCAGTTTAATTTGCATGAATAGAAAGAAGCTATTTTACTTTTAGAAATTATTAAGTGTTTGAATATAAGTTGAAATTAACCATTAGTTCTTGGGTTAATTTCATATTATAGTGTGCATTTGTTTTAAAGACACTTAGATTATATTAACCGCAAAATAAAGACGTTTTCCCCATTTCTATTTTATTTATATTTATAATAAAAAAATTATTAAATTAATGCACTGTAATCGGTTTTTATTTGTTATAATAGTGTAGTTTATATTATTACTAAAATAATGTTATTCTTTTAGTGTATTGATATCTGACTATATTTCCATTGTAGCTGATTTTGGTATACTTAGTAAACTGTTGTCTTTTCAACGTCTAGATGAAATCATACAATTTAGTAAAACCAATTAACTGTGGCGTAGAAATTTGGACCGTTGTTATTTTATGTAGTATGATCCCTAATATTGAACATAAAAGTAGTTTGTATTTACTCTGTAAAATTTTAGGTTATCTAAATAAAGGGATGTACAACAAAAGAATAAAACCGACAAATCCACACTGTTGCGATCGTTGTCCAAGAAGATACAAGCACGCTAGCGACTTGAGAATCCATCAGAAAGAATGCGGACAGAATCCGCGTTATTTGTGCCCTTACTGTGATTATCGATCTCATAGGAAATATAATTTAAATCTTCACATCAGAAAAAGACATTTTTTTACAAGAGGACATGGGGTTTTTGATATTTAATCCAATACGACGGAATCTCAGTTAATCATTACTTATTTTTTCTAATGAGAAAACAGTATTCGGTAACAAATATGGATTAAGTGATTAGTTCTGCTTATTGTTGTATTAACAAAAATGGAAGTTATCTTGCGTTATTCTTGTCTGCTATGCAATGAATTGAATGAATAATATAGACATGTATATTTATTGTTAATTAATTTAGAATAATTTGTTTTAGCTATGACGACTGGATAAAAGACTGAAGAATTTTTTTAGATATTAGATTTATTTTATTTATTTGTTTGGTGGTATAAAATTAAAAAGAATATATTACAACCTAAAGCGAAAATCTTACATTATTCTATAAAATTAAATGAGCACACCTGTAATTGTTATACGGTATGTGGATTTAATATACCGCGTGTCCTTGAAATAAAAAGAAATGAAAAAAACAAAAATAAATGAAAGACGAATGAAAAATGGAAAGATTAAATTATATAGAATATATACTAGGGTGGGTCAAATTATATGGCACGTTTTTTCCTCCATAAAGCGTATAGCAAAAAAGTAATCAATAGATAATTCTCAGTAAAATTACTGAAAAGATCATAGCTCTATGTCGGATTTAGAGCCCCCGAAATTTTCAAAATATATATTTTCCTTAACAAATGTGTATTATTTTCAATAAAATTATCATAAAATCCTATAAAATTATAGTAGATTGCTCAGTATAGCCTCGTTGGAAAGGTATTTCTGCCACCTTTTAGAATCACTATTAATATCTATATATATATTTTTTAATTTCAGTGAAGATATGAGATATTAAGCCTAAAATTAATAAATTATCGTTTTCCTATGATTTTTTTTTATGAAAACATATTTTTTTCCTTACACTTCGTTAAAGTGCATACAATTTACAGAAACTTTTGTTAGGGTCGACTTTTTCAATTTCGAAATCGTTTTGGTAGAAAAAGCGACTTGAAGAAATCATTATTTTAAAGGATTTTAAACAAAATACATTTTTTAAATTTTTAAACTGATTTATTTTTATTTAAATCTTATTACTTACTTAAAATGTATAATTTTAACGATTTTTTAAATAGAAAGTCGTTTTTGCTGCTACTTTAAAAAATATTTTTTGCTTTCCAGTCTGGGTACTTTTTTACAACTTTTTATTGTTACCGCCAAAACACCTTCACGATTCGTTTCTAAAAGTAAAAGCGCAAAAAACTTATTCCAATTTGAGATTACCAGAATATTAGGTTGAATTAATGACACATCTAATATCATTAATTGTATTCATGGTCAATTTGACATTTGTTGAAGCTTAAAACAAACAGGTATGATTGCATATACAACCGGGGCTCACCAAATTTGCCGATAATGAATTATCATTGATTTGATCGTGATTAATTCATTTAATTATCACCCTGAGGTAGACACCATTACAATATCTACTAAAATTAAAAAAAAAAACAAAAAACAAAACATAGATATTAATTCTGAGATGTGGTAGAAACACCTTTCTAGCAAGCCTATTTTGAGCAATCTACTATAATTTTATCGGATTTTATTGAAAGTAATACACATTTATTAAGACGCAGAATCATCTATAGATTAACGCTTTATCGAAAAATAAATCGACCCAGCTTAATATATACCCAAAATTCCCTGTCATAAGCGAGAAAAAAATGACAAAGATATTTAAAGAAATGTTGTTACATCACTGTGCGACTGAATATATCATAAATGCTATCGGAGATGATGTTTTAAAGCTGACCTACAATATAGTTGTGTTATTGTTCATCTCGCTTTAAGAATCGTTTTGTTGTCAATCATTACGTAAGTTCGATACAATTTTGCGATTAAAAATAATAGATTGTAACTTAAATGCCCATAAAGCACATAACTTGCACGTCCCCTTAATATATCAGCTTTAAAAATTTACAAATATAAATTTTTAACACATGACTCAGGTTATCAAATCCTTACCATAACAAAACTTATCGGTTTTATATGTACCTATATATGATGATATATATATATATATATATATATATATATATGTATATATATATATATATATATGATAGGGCATTCTAAATCCGATATTCATATTTTATATTTCTTATTTCTAACAAAAAAAAAATTCTTGTAATACACGTGCAATTTTAGTATAATTTTTAAAATGGGTTTGTAAATGAATTTTTAATTATTATTATTTAATTAAATGTACAAAAGCTGATTTTGTACGAGGTATTGACCTTAGCATACAGGATATTACAGCTTTTATAAAATCGGCAGCTGTTACGTATGTAGACATATGGTGTGTGTGTAACTTCAATAGAGGTACATATTTACATTATAAATATTTTGAATTCATAGGCGGCGGCACATATTAAATTTTAAGGGAGTTTTTAATTTTGGGGTTTGCGTCATAATTGACTTACAATATTTTGGATTCATATTCTATATAATTGCATCCATCCATTTTTCATATGTTGTCTTTTGTTTCACAAACACCCTGTATACACTTCACTAGTAATGTGATTTTTTTATACGGCAGTAGTTCGAATATCATTAATAAAGTTTTAATGTGGACAACACCTTAAAGCAGACTGAGCTATTTTGAGTGGCTAATCATGATCTCACTTTCATTATTAATTTTTTATTCTTATTCAGAAATTTCACATCAAAATCTACGAACTTTGTCCCAGTGAAATTCTCCCAAATAAAAGAAAAATTTTTGAGAGCGAATTTTTCTTTTAGAATGGAAATTTATGTAAGCTAATACAATTTTATAATATTATTGGAGCTATTTATTAACATTTAACATGTAAATCTAAATTCTAACTTCTAAAAATGAGGACTCTTGATGTACATCTAATATACTTATATAATGAGCGCCATTATATTTTCATATTGTGAGTTAATTAGGAAATTTTATGTACACGTTTCCTTTGAAGTTTCTGCTGCATAAATACCCAAACATTTTCAATTGGGTTGGCATATGTGGACGGCGAAAGCCAATCCATTAACTCAATACCATTTGCAGGCTTACACTTACAGTTTCCTTAGATGTTTTGGATAGTTGTCCTCTTGTAGGATCCAATCTACATCCTTTATCTTTGCACCACATTTTCACCGATCTTAGAAGTCTTTTTACAATTTCACCATTGGCTTCGCAGTAAACTACACACAAATTGCCTTCATTCCAGGTGATCAGACTCGGAAAAATTCATCTGTAAACATAACATCGGATCAATACTTGCTGGAATTTTCTTGTGCCCAGATCACGCATGCCTGCAGATATTTATTGAACAGCAACGATTAATTTTGAAACAATATCATGTTCACGTAATCTACTTTTAATCGCCATTAAACTAATATTTATATTCTTCTTCTTCTTCTTGGCTAGTTTGGTTTATCAGAATAATTGAAACATACATGAGTAGGTAAACCCCACCAGTTTTGTATAATACAAAGGTATTTTTAATAATATAAAATATTATTAAAAATCTGGTGTGAAGAACACAAATACAGGTTCACTATTAATATTTTTGTGAACGTGTCCGAACATATCCCTCCCCAGAGACGTATATACGTATTTCGCCTTTCTACAGGCTCATCGGTACGCCCCTGCTGGAGAACGGATATCTTCAGACACATTCACAGAAAAGAACCGCATCGCCACATCACAGAAATTATCCAGACCGAGCGTAGAAATAAATCCAGCGCTGCCTGTTGTCAGACAGCCGAAATACTTCGCCCCGTCCACATAACCAATGTGAAGTAACGACGCTCATCTCTCTAGAACACCTTTGGAAGGGCGTCGTTACTTCACATTGGTTATGTGGACGGGACGAGGTACTTCGGCTGTCTGACAACAGGCAGCGCTGAATTTACTTGTACGCTCGGTCTGGATAATTTCTGTGATGTGGCGATGCGGTTCTTTTTTGTGAATATGTCTGAAGATATCCGTTCTCCAGCAGGGGCGTACCGATGAGCCTGTAGAAATGCGAAATACGTATCTACGTCTCTGGGGAGGGATATGTTCGGACACGTTCACAAAAATATTAATAGTGAACCTGCATTTGTGTTCTTCACTCCAGATTTTTAATAATAGTTTGGTTTACCCTTGACGAAGTGTTAATTGTAGTTTTTCTTTAATAAACTAATATAATAGCTGTTGTAGTACGGCTTTTCTCGCGTCCTGGAAGCATCTACACTTTGTTTGTTCATAACAACTTATCCATCGTCTGACGAAGTCTTCCGACTTGTGGTTAGGTACTTAACTACCCGTTACAATTGTCGTTTTAAAATCTTTACGGTGCTCGCATAAAAACATTGCTTCAAAACGTTTACATACGTTTCGTTTAGTTCAACAAAAACTATTATCTGCTTTACATACAACGGATAACTGAATTAAAATTTAACTAGGCGTACTAGAACGAAAATATTTCTATCTCTTCCTTCAGTTCCACCCTCTTTCGTGTTGAACATGGGACACAATAAAGTGTCCATATATACACTCTGTTAATTGACGAAGGAGATACTTGTTGAAACTTCATTATAACGCTAAGAAATACGTAATTAAACTTCTAGTTTCAAAAATTCTTTTATTGTAAATACCACTACAATATTGTTTCGCATACAATGGCTTCATCAGGTGGATGAAATATTGTATTGATGAAATCAGTATTTCATCCACCTGATGAAGCCATTGTATGGCGAAACAATATTGTAGTGGTATTTACAATAAAAGAATTTTTGAAACTAGAAGTTTAATTACTTATTTCTTAGGGTTATACACTCTGTAATTACTTCCTGCTGAAGATGATAACTTAGTTGTCGAAGTACGTGCATAGGATACGAATATTAGCGTGGTAAGAGGTTTTATATCTTTTTTAAGCACCATATTTTTGTGGCGGTTTTTTTGTCCAACAATTTTTGTTTGAGTCCATTTATTTTCGGCAGCATGGCAGTGTACCCAAGCTTCATCACTTGTAATGCCGTACATTAGATGAGATAATCCATTGGCAAATAGATCTATTGTCAACCCGCACTATCTAGCATGCTCTTCTTTTTGAATTGGAACTTTTGGAACTAAGGGAAAGTGAAGCACGTTGAAATATTGCAACAATGCTTTACAGTAGCTAAGGAACGTGACTTTTCAATTAATAAAAGTCTTCTTCCATTCGTGGTTTTTATTCACTCTAATATTAAACAAATTGGCAGTAATAACCGTTTTACTGATAGTGAAATGGGTTACTAATAAGTACATATTTTTCTGACAAAATAAAAATAATAAATAACAAACAAGGTCTAAAATAGAAATAAAACCACGGTTCTATTTTAAATTATGGATCTTCTTAAAGTAAATGCCGAATCAATTAAATTATTCAAACAAGGTTTAGAGGTAATACAATTTTCTTAATAAGCAAGCGAAAACGAAGTACGAGGGAAGATCAGTAAGTACCCGTGTTTGAAGACAGGTGGCGCTGCTGAGGGAAGTTGGCATTACCGTCGTGTACTACCATCTGTCAGACAACACCATAATAAATTTCAGACTGATTCATAGGTTAGTTTTTATTTGGCAGCCAGTTGTATCACACGTGTTTCGTGTTTCTTGATAAAATGGAAAAAGAGCAATATCGATCCGTAATTCGCTTTTTATTTTTGGATGGAAAAACATGCGAAGAAATAAAAGCGAAGTTGGATACTGTCTATGGGGACCCTTCACCATCTATGACAACCGTAAGATATTGGTTCAACGAATTTAAACGTGGTGGTACATCTGTTTTTGATTAGGAGCGCCCAGGCCGCCCGGCAGACGTGGTTACCGAGGAAATCGTTGAAAGGGTCCACGACATGATTCTCGCTGATCGCCGAACGAAAGTGCGCGAAGTAGCAGAGGCCGTAGGCGTGTCGTACGGAACGGCAATTAATATTTTACATGATAAGTTATCGGTGAGAAAGGTGTCGGTCCGATGGGTGCCGCGATTGCTTACGGTGGACAACAAGCGGATACGGTTGTCAATGTCGAAGCAGTGTTCGGACCTCTTTAAGAGAAATTCGCAGGAGTTTTTGCGTCGAGTCGTCACCGTTGATGAAACCTGCCATTATTATACGTCCAAGCGACAGTCAAAACAATGGATTTTTCGGGTGAATCTGCTCCGAAGAAGGCAAAGACGGTCCCATCGGCCGGAAAGGTCATGGCCACGATTTTTTGGGATTCCAACGGAATAATCCTCATGGACTTTTTGCAGAAAGGAAGAACGCTCACGGGGCACTACTACAGTGAATTATTGGACCGATTCGATATAAAATTGAAGGAGACACGACCCCATTTGGCTAAGAAAAAAGTGCTGTTTCACCACGATAATGCACCAGCACATTCATCCAGAATTGTCGCGGCAAAGTTGCATGAACTGCACTACGAATTGCTGCCGCACCCACCGTACTCGCCTGACTTGGCTCCCTGCGACTTCTTTCTGCTCCCCAACATGAAAACGTGGTTCGGGGGAAAAAGATTCAGCTCAAACGAGGGGGTTATCGTCGAGACAGAAGCGTATTTTGCAGAGTTTGACAAATCGTATTTTTTGGAGGGGTTAAAGAAATGGCAGAAACGTTGGGAAAAGTGTATTGTACTAAAAGGTGAGTACGTTGAAAAATTAAAAAAAAATTTGTGAAAAGCTTGCGTCTTCTTTCCTAACACGGGTATTTATTGATCCACCCTCGTATGAGAAATTATATTTTCTTAACTTTAGGGCTTCAATCATTTTCTATTTGCTGCTACACTACCGATGCTTCATGTTCGATCGCCTGAGATGTTTTCATGGCTTGTATTATGTTTCGCATCGACAAATGTCATTATCACAACATTAGCAGTGGCAAATATCCAGAAATGAGAAACCTAGAAAAATCGATAAACATATTAGCGTACTATCTTAAAGCGCTTATTAGAATTAGTTTTACTATTCAAACAAAAGAGAATTAAATAATTGAGTTAATAGGTAACTAAAATAATTTGGCAAAGTGGTATGTACAGAGAACGGCAGCGAAGTGTTACGTTTTCTCAGATGTTTTTGAATAAATTTCAATTTTTATTTTTACAAGATTACACCCACAACGGCATTTAAGAGACATAAAACAAACAAAAAATATAATTTAGTTTTGAAAAATTAGGTCATCCAAGTAGCAATCGTCTCTATCCAGATATTGTTGGAGGAGAGTCCTTACAAGTATAATGCGCGAAATTGCGAATTTCTCGAGTTATACCTTCTTTAAGAGCATCAAGAGTTTGTGGTTTTTTATCGTAAACTTTAGCTTTGAGCTAGCCCTAAGAAATAGTCGCACGGTGAAAAGACTGGTGATCGAGAGGTAGACTCTGTATCCTCACGCAATGTAATGTGGCACATTGGAAAATATTTTGAAAAAGCCAAACATTTTCTTGCGGTATGGCAAATAGAACCTTTTTTAAATCCTGCCGAGGGTAATCCGATGTCTTCTCAACTCAGACATTAAACATTCCCGCAACATTCTTAATTAACTCTTGTGAGTTGACCGTCTTATACCAAATCGGGATATTCTACATCACTCAGTTACTCTCACACCATGTAGAGGTCTTTGATGGACTTCCCGTGGATTATTTTGTGTCCAGTAACAAAAATGTCGAAAATAAGATGGATGCCTTCTTCAATCGTCCACTCCTCAATGGCTACCAAAGTGGCAATGAACGAGAATACATAAAAAATTGCGCATGCGCTGGTTCTCCTATCAATGTTGTACCCATCTCATAGACGTAACACTTTCTTACTGAACCCTTAGTATGTTAAAAAGCCAGATAAGCTTATACTAGTCTTATATTTGATATCTTTTCTATTTCCTCTTCTTCTTCGTGCATTATCTTCTCGCACTTAGGATATAGATTGGTATTTATACAGGCTGTAAATGAAATATTCCGACGTACGCTAATATATAATAGATACGTAAGACAATTCAAATCATTAAAAAAATGTTATTTTATCGAAATTTAATTTGTGCGGAAATTTAGGGCATAAACTTTTCAAATACGATCCTGTATTCAGAAGGGAGTACTAATAAGTTTATGAATTAAAGAATTGAGCCCTTTTATGGGAGTACAGAAAATAAATTGCGAAAATGAAATTTACTGGAAATTATGGAAATTTTGAAATATAAAAACACAAACGTTTTACTCAATAATCAAGTAGATTTCGGCAATTCTCCTTCATTGGGCCTATTTTACAACTGATTCTTTTATTAATTTTGGTTTTCCCTTTTTTATGTTTGTACTCTTGGTAAACTTTAGTCACTTTGTGTAATAAAGTTTACATCTTGAATACAAAGTGCCTAGTATTAATCCATCCTTCTGAGTATAATTATTTTTTCATTATAATATTCATTTAAGTTTAAATTTTTCAACATCCTTTAGGTTTAGTTTGCAATATAACTCTATCTGAGGGATACACGGTGTGTCGAAACAATTATAATGGGATTTTATCTCAATAAAGTGAATTTAGGTAATATTGCTTTTTCATTTTTATTTAATTAGTCATTTATATATCATTCGACTTGTCTTGAAAACATTTTGTAGCTTAAAAATCGAAGGGTCTATCTAATTTATTAAATTTCCGAAACTACTGATATATCGAACATAGAACGACCGGAAATTATGGTTGCCCACCCCGCAATTATAATACTTTCGTTATTTGTTGAAATTTGGAAAAAATGCATGTTAATATCAAGGCCGCAAATTATGTAACAAAATTTTATATCACCACTTTTTGTTGAATATGTTATTCATTCAATTTTTACTTGTAAATGATATATCGCACGAGCGTCTTCATAAATTTTTGTGCAATATAAGGATAGTAAAGATATTATTCTGTTAAAAATGTGTATTTTCAGAGAAAGTAGTGTTAGCTGTTTCTATGTAATTATTCGATGGAGGTTTACAAAAGTATCCGTATTTTAACTTTCAAAAGTCATAGCTAAATTTAAAGCTGTACTTATAATACAGTAGTTATAGTATAATAATATCGGTTATACAAATCGTAAACAATTTAAATGAAATAATTATTTAATGTGAAAGGATTCATTATTTTAGAAAATGATATTAAAAATTTGCATATATTCATATATAAGTGATCTTTCTCTACGTTACTGTGTCGATGTATCTTGACCAAATTTCTTTTACGATATTGATTATTGGCTATTATTTTTGCCTCTCTTCATCCAGTTTTCCTCCTCCGCTAAATTTTTAGCAATTTTCCCTTTCAAGTTATTTTGGGCCTATCTCTTTTCTGTTTTGTTCTTTCCATAATTTTCATATAACTTTTTGGTTTTCCTATTTTCAGTTACTTTCTTCATTAACATAGTGTCATATCTTCAATTGATTCATAATTTTTTAACAAATAATAAAATGTTGAGTCAACGGTTTATTTAATTTTTTTTTAAAGTAGCTGTTGTCACTTATATCCAATTCTTCTACAAGTTATTGGGTCATTTGGCAATATATTTTTATTACTTAAAACTATTACAGGTGTTCTATTTATTATTGCATCTCGTTGATATTTAACCTTAAGATTTAATGTATCATCACCAAATAACATTTTTATTGTATCAAATTGACCGACTTCACAAATTGGTTCATTCAAAAGTAATTCTTTGTAAATTACTAAATTTAGAAAAATTGCCAATTTGTCCAAAACTTATAAGATAATAATCTGTTTGGCAGAGAAACTGTTTCAAAACAATTTACTTTGGGTATTACTTTATCTACTATATTAAGTAAATCTAATAAAAATTGGCATTCTAAACAGTATGCAATTGAAATAATAACAACTTTTGACATACCAGTCACACACACACTATATGCCCGAACCACACCTATAAATTGAATATGTTCCACCCCCGCAGTGGTGGTGCTATCCAGAAATTCCCGGAACGTGAAAAAAAAACAATAAATTGTTTTCACAACTTACTCATTACAAATGTTTTCTTTTAGTCGCTGAAAACCATCGGAATAAAATCGTCCATTGATTGTTTTATCTGGTGGGAGAAATTCTTTGCGCACAATGCCATTAGCGTCAAAAAAGTAAATCAACATCGACTTGACGTTGCTTTGAACTTACCACGCTTACTTTAGTTGTTTTGACGATAGTGTTCCATTGCGATAATTGCTACTTTGTTTCGACCCATCCATGATTCGTTGCCAATAATCATTCTGGTACTGAAGTTCGTGTCCCTTTCGGCAGTATGTTTCAGCTCTATCTGCACCTGAATACAGTGCCGGTTTTGTTCAATGCTGGGTAATCTTAGCACAAATTTCGCATCAATACGCCCGCCGCATGTTGATTTCGCCGGACAGAATTATCTGACAATTGTCGCACGACAATCCGACAATATTGCAAATGTCATGGGTTGTTTTCCTAGGATCTTGCAGGATAGTATCATGCACTTTCGCTACATTTTGTGGCGTGTTTTCCGTTGATGGAGGACCGTAATCATCAGCCGACATACGTCCTTTTTCAAAACGGTTGTACTACTAAAGCCGCATTGGTAACCATTTATAGTAGAGTCCATAATTTATCTTAATCTTTCTTTCTTATTTTCTTTCTTTCTTTATTATTGTTGCAGTATAGGCACTTATTTTGTGCTTCTACTATTTAGTAATAAACAAGCGTGACTTTCTTCATCTATAACGCGTGTTCATTTGAAAAGTCAATCTAGTAGCATGTGATTTACTGAGAACATTTTGAAGTATGCCGTAAATTAAAATTTACTACTTAACTTACGAAGTCGTATATTTTGACAGTTTCATACATACAAATAAATAACAAATGTGATTGACATTATCAAATGTCATTTGGATTTACGTTTACGGAACAACAAACACATACTAATATATATGCGTCTTATTCTATCAAAATTTCAAAGTAACCTAGATTGACTTTTCAAATGAACACACGTTATATATGTTGGTAGCCAAACATTCCCGAAATGTCACGCAAGTAGGGCAGTCTTGATTTATTAATGTGTTCAGCACCTTTGGCATGTTAAACGTGATTTTAATTGCGGTAAAGATTAAACAGTCGCTAAGAACTTAAACCAAGCGAATACGCTGGATAAGAAACAAGAGCTTTGTTGTTTTTCAACAAAAGCTGTTGTATCATGAAACTGGTATGCGCCCTGGCATTATCATGGTGGAAAACCCAGTTGATCCTGCACAACTTTTCTGGAAGTTACCTTCTCATATACTCCCTTAGCCGTCTTAAATAATTGCGATAGAATTCTGCATTAATCGTCTCACCTGGTGATACGAACTTTGTGGATAATTCATCAATATCTATTGATGGTCGCCTGGAATCTTCATCGTCATCAACTGATGTTCGGCAGTTTTTGAAAACGTTTAAAGTAGTTGTAAGCTTGTGTTTGACACAAAGCGTCGTTGTGTCTTTCTGCGGAAATCTTTCCCAGTTTAAAACGGAATTTGATGCGGATATACTGTTTGCAGCCAGATAAAACATCGAAAAATTTTTCACCGGACAGAGAAGTTTCCACTTATAATGTGGCCGCCGAACACTTTGACTCATAGAGGGTGTAGACTTGATCGTAGCTGTGGTCGTTTTCGTACTTGATTCAAATATCTGCAACTTCTTAGTACCACTTCGTATTTAACCATTTTTGCCTTTATGTTATCGGGATCTACATCATTACCACTTTCCAATCTCACCACAATTTCTCCGTAAAAACTCAATGATATCAGTGTTAGCATTATATATGAATATCTTATTGTACCAGGATGGATTGATATACCTATAAGGTTCTCCAACTCTAAAATAATAATAAGCAAATACGAAATAGCGAAAGCAGTTTCAAAATAAATTTATTGCACTACCAATGAACATAATTATTTTACCACATATTTACCATTTAGTGCAACACATTCTTCCAAACGCTGAATAAATTTCTTCATGCCGTTCATGAAAAACCTTTCTTCTTTACTGTCGCTCCAATTGCGAACTGCAGTTCGACCTTGAGAGTCTGATGAAAAACGTTGACCTTTCAATACCTTCTTTAACTTTCGAAACAACTAGAAATCTAAAGATGCTAAATCAGGACTGTACAGAGAGTACGAAACAACCGTGAATTTCAAGCTCGTCGTGCAAGAAAAAAAAATCGTTTTTTTTGCCTTACTGTACGGATACGGTTCTTTGGTGCATCTTATTGAATTAATCGTTGATTTCTTCAGCAGATATTCGGCATGCTTCCCAGAAAATGGTCAGCGAGCTTTTTTGCGCTGATGATACTCTTTTGAATTCTCGTACAGATTAAGATTCAGAGCAATGATGTCCCATTGACTGCCGTTTGTTTTCGGGGTGTAATGATGAACTCAAGATTCACCTTTGGTGGTGATGTTTATGAGAAAATCATCTCATTGACGTCGATATTGGCTAAGAAGTTCTTTACAAATGTTTTTCCATTATTCTTTCATGACATCCGTCAATTGTAGCGGGGCTCTTTCCTGACTAGTGTCCAATTGTCCAATTTATTGGAAAATAAAAACAAATTTATTATAGTTATTTCGTCATCATACAACTGATTAATAAACGTCTAAAAACATTTCTTTATAACGATCAGCATTCTCAGCAAAGAAAATAGTTCATAAAATCCATCTTCTGCTAACTGTAATCCAAACACCAATTTCTTTTCAGATGATGGTCTGTTTCAAAAAAATTATGGGGATTGTGACGATCAAGTATGGTAGTTCTATGAACTGACACTAGACCGTTAAGTGATACTATGCTTTAACAAAAAAAAAAGAAGCTTAAATCCAAATCCGAATAGTTAAGGGTTTTACTAATCCAATAAGTCATTGCTCGAAGTAGTGTTCACGCAAGCGATCTAAAACAGACACTTTATACGAATGCATGCGCACTCACTTTTTCAATATAGTCCAAAGACTTTCATAAGAGATCGAAAAAAATATAGCAAAACCATATTTTTAATTCCTATATATCGTATCTGTTTAAGTGGATAATTTTCTAAGAGACTTGTTTGGATTAATCTCTATTCCATTTCGAATATCTTCCACAATATCATCCGCCAACAAACTGGGCGGCTTTTCCAATTATCGTTTCAAAACGGTATCGGTTTGCTGAAACATTTGAAGCAACCTATTGCGATGACGGTTAAATATGTCGAGGGCTACGTCCTGCTCAGGATATTCTGCCTAAACTTCTTATTTACTGACCAATTTCCACATATACTTGAGAAATATTCTAAACTTGTCAAATTGATTTATAAACAGCAGTTCTCTGTCAATTTTTCCACATATATGAGTTTGACTAAGAGATGACTGCTATACCTCTTTCTCGTTCATAGTCTACCCTTAAAAATAGTTTTGTGGCTCTGTCGTTGTGTATATACTAATATTTTATATACGAGGATGTCTATTATATATTACAGAAATAGAGAACAGAAACTAAAATTAATCATCGTGCATGGGCTTTAGTGTTTTCCAAAATATTGTCTTTAAGATCAATACATTTTTGCATGCGTTTAAATCAATTTTCGAAGCACTTTTTCCTCTCCGATTGAGGCACCTCCAAAACATGCATTTTGAAAACGTCAACCGCTTCTTCAAGCGTCGAAAAACGGTAAACTCGTAATTTATTTTTGATTTCCGAAAATAGAAAGAAGTAATTTGGCGCCAAGTCAGGGTTGTACGGTGGATGACATATCAATTCCACTTTTTCAGTTATCAAAAACTCTTTTGTTTGAGCCGATGTGTGAGAGCTCGCATGGTCCTGACCGAGAATGATCCGTCTTCGGCTGTTGGTTTCCCTTATTATTCCGAATACTTCTGGCAAGCAAATGCTTGTGTACCATTCAGAATTGACAGTCCGACTTTGCACAAATAGTACAGTTGCCATACGTCCGGTTTTTCCGAAGAAACAAGCGACCATTTGCTTCCAGGTGCTTCGTGCGCGAACGAATTTTGTTAGATTTGGCTCATCTTGGAAGACCCGACCCATACAATCAACTGCTGTTTATTTTGAGGCTCATACGCGTAGATCCGTGATTCGTCATCTGTTACGATATCATAGACCTATTTTGAAGCACCCTAATTGTATTTTCTTAGCATTTCTTACGAGAAATCGGTACGAGCCTTTTTTTTGAGCGATTGTCGAATTATGTGGAATCCAACGCGAATAATTTTTTTTGACGGCAAAATGGAATGTATGCTAGACCCACTAATGCCGAAGGATACCTCTATCTCATGATGAATCATATGGCGATCTTTCAGTATCAGTTCAGGCGTAGTAGCAATGCTTTTCGGAACAACAATCGATTTTAGACAACCTTCATCAAATTCGTCAGTGAGCGAAGCACGGCCACGATTGAATTCAGTATACCACCGATATACACTGGTTTTTTTATGGTGATTCATTGCCAAAAGTTGAATTAAGTTCATCGATGCACTGTTGTTGTTATACTTACTTATTTACTTACATAATCCTAAAGCCTTTATATCCTTGCAGGTGCAAGACTGTACGGATCTGAGCCAGAACTTCAGTGTCTTTTTGCATATCTCTTTCCCTTCTTTTCTGTTTTGCATCCTATGTCTCACTTCACTCCACTCAACACTCTTTTCCCTAGGCGCATTTCTAACGATATCACTCCACGTTTTTCTTGGTCTTCCTGTCGAGCTTCGCTTGTATCTTCTTGCTCCAAAGACTCTTCTTACCGACTTATCTTCCCCCATTCTCAATACATGCCCTAATCATCTCAGCTGTCCATCTTCTATAAAGTTTAGTATTGCGTTCGCTTTCAGATTATCTCTAATGTCGGTATTTTTTATTTTATTCGTGTTTTGCCATTAATTTTTCGCAAGAATTTCATTTCCGTGCTTTGGATTCTATATTTCTGTTTTTCTGTCAACGTCCATGTTTCAGAGCCAAATATCAAGATCGATACTCTCTTAAATATTTCAGTTCTTTTCTGTTTGGGCATTTCTTTTTTATCTAGAAACGAGCTCTTGATTGAATTGAATAGTATTTCCGCTGCTCCTATTCTTCCAGTAATTTCCTCTTCCAATCTACCATCTTCTGTTACTTTCGTTCCCAAATATTTAAATTTGTTCTAATATTGTGCTTCCAAGTTGTATTCGATGTTTCATTTCTTTTCTGCTTATAACCACTGTTCCTGTCTTTTTAACATTTACTTTCATATTTCTTGCTTCCAAACTGCTATTAACTATTCGTATGTTTCCATTTAGTGTTCTTTTGTTTCTGGAGATCAACACCAAAGTGTCTGCGTACATCAGTTCGCTGACTTTATATCTTCCATTCTCCAGTGTCCTACTTTATATTGGTTGAAATTCTGTTTAGCCTTTTTAATTCCCTCATTTAACACTATTGAGAAGACCCAAGATATAACCCTGTCTCACTCCTTTTTTGGTTTGAAACATACGTGATATTTCCTGTTTAACTTTAACGAAGTTCCTAGTTAGTTTATACAGTACTTTTATGCCGTATTGTTGTCATAACCACGTCGAAAGTTAACGAGTTAATTACATTTTTAGGCCGAGATGATTTTTTTTACATCACTGTTAACAACGCAAGTAGCACCTGTGCGTCAAAACGTTCTGAGTAAGTATTCTGTCAAAAATGTTGAACTTTACGATAGAAATTGTCAGATGGCAGCACTAGGATCGCGTATTCCCGAAATATAAAAGTGTTCCTCGTAATACTAAACGATGAAAATATATAAGAGATAAAAGACAATATGGAAAATCACTGAACGGAAATATAACAAAAACAACATATGCAATAGTATAAGAGGTGTGATGAGTATTAGAATTTAAACCATAGTTTTCAAAATGCCTGTTCCATCAGGTTCATTAGAATATATATTTTCGAGGTAATAATCTATTGTTTTCGACTGATTCCTTTGCAGATAAAATGGGTGAAATTATGTAACTGTAACTAACTGGCATTTTAAAAATATGTTTAAGATTTATGTATGTAGTGTATGCCTTACGCTTACACTTATTTTGAGCTCGACCTGAAGTATGTAAAGATTTTATTTGGCTGGAAATTTTAGATTGAACAGCAAAAAAATGCAGTCAAGCTCTGAACAAAACTGTCGCAAACTATCAAAAGCTAAACTAACGAAGGAAATATGATATCTTTATTTGAACGAAGACTCTCGTGCGTTAAATCATAGATGTAAAGCTTGTCGGTCTTACACTCGCTTAGGAACGGGTTTAAATAATATTTAATCCGCAAAATATGAAAGAATCCATACTACCTGTACATTCTACTTAAATATAAGACTTGTATATTGAATATTGTGTTTCATTATTTAAGTATACGTCTCCTAATTTTAAAAAAATTATTTAAAAGTTTGCATCCTCCTCTGCGTTTAAATCCATTGATATTAACAGCTTTTCTTTTAGGTATATTGTACGTATGTAACGCTTGTTTAAAGGGTTATAAGCATGCGAATACCTTAAAACGACATCGGAAATATGAATGTGGCAAGGTGGCCATGTTCTCTTGTTCTCATGTTGGTTGCCATTACAAGTCGAAGAGGAAAGATAATCTCCAAGTCCATTTAAGAACACATTTACGTAAAGAAGATAAATATAATATAGATAAGATAATAAAAATGGTTTGAGTTTTAAATAGAGAATCTTTTGAAATTATAGCGCTTATTCTTAAGTACATGATGTGTTAATTGTTTTGTTCATGACAATAATTTTAATTTTGTACATATTAATCTATCTAATTTTGAAATATATAATGTATTTATTGAAATAAAAAAATCTGATTTAAGTGTAGTTTTTCTAGTAGTAGGGGAAATGATTGTCTTGGTGCCCAAAAAGTAACAATTGATTTTTAGTGTTTTGATGGTGCTAATTCCAAACATGCATGGATTTTCTTCGTAGCAGCTCTAGTTTTTAAGATACAGACTAATTGCTTTTAGATCTGATAACGGCTAAAATAATGAAAAAATTTGAAGGCCAAAATTGAAACTTTGTACCTAAAATTAGAATCTAAATAGCCAGTTTGAGTTACACGGTATTACCTATGCCTGTAAAGTATGACCTTCCTACATCAGTGTATGATTTTGATAGCAAAGTGAATACACAAAATATTCTTTTTTTTAATGTCTATGGGATAGCAAAGCTAAGGATCAGCATAGGGTTAACGGAAATTAGCCTTTAAGAAATGTCACGATTTAAGGAAAACAAAACATAATGAATGATGGAAGTATTGGTTGCGTATTTCCACCCATGCATATAAAATTGGAGCTTATGAAACAATTTGAAAATCGAGATGTACTTTATTTGGTTAGTTGTAACGAAAATTTCTTGGAATTAGCAGAAAAAGAACTGAAGGTCGAAATAATTGATGGTCCTCAGATGTTCATTTATTCGAGTAGTTAAAAAGTTCTTGGAAATCATAAGGCAGAGAATTGCATAGAATTAGTTAACAATATGCTTTCCAATTTGAATGTTCTTGATTGTAACATAAACATAAAAGTTCACTGCCTCCATAGCCACTTAGATTGGTTACCAGAAAACCTAGTTAATTTTATTGACGAACTGGGGGAAAGATTCCATCAGGATATAAAAATTATAGAAGGTCGATGTTAAGGAAGATGAGATAGCCACGTGATGGCCGACTACTGTTGGAGTCTTCAGCGAGGTTGTTCTGTTAAACTCCATGTTAAAAAGCTGTAGAAAAGACAATTTTTAAGTGATAAGTGATGAGTATATTTTCTGCTTTTTGAAATCAATACCTTACTTTGTATTTTTTTTTCTGGCAGTTGGAACAAATAGTAATAACTTGAAATGTACATAATTATAATAGTCCCTGTAACTGACCAGTTACAGGGACTATTGAGGTAGTAACATGGTAGTAGGTTTGTTACGACTTGAGCTGTTTGGTACACTAGAATGGTAATGTAGCTTTAATATGAGGAATTATACTTTTTGAAAATAGTATCTTTTAAGTACCCCTCCCCCTATTGGCTTTTAAACAACACCTTAACCTATTTTGAAAATTTTCCATAACTCTGAACAGGAATCGAACATTAATACCCTAACATTCTTGAAAAATCTTTCAATGCCTAAATAGTTTGTGGTTGGTTATTATATACTGTATCCTTTAAAAAGCCCCATAAAAATAAATCAAGAGCCGATAAATCCATAGATCTTGGCGGCCAATTTATTTTGCCATTTTTTCATCTAACTTTATTAGGAAACATTTCCCTTAAAGTAAGAATAGTCAGCTTCGCTGTATGGGCTGTCGCACCATCTTGCTAGAACTATACGTTGTCTTGTTCTGATCCTCGTATTTCTCCTACCAAAAAATTCTGTAGCGTGTGTATGTAACGATGGGAGTTAACACTGACTGACTGTGTGATTATTTTTCCCGAAAAAGTATGGTCCAACGATCTCCAAAATTGATATCCCACACCATACTGTCATTTTCTGGTCATGTAGAGGTTTTTGATGTAACTTTTGAGGATTTTCCAATGACCAGTATCGACAATTTTGTTTATTTATGAAACAGCTTAAATGAAGTGAGCTTCATCCGTCATTAACAAATAATCCAACAGATCTTCATTAAAGATTTCTAAGAATTCTCTGTAAAAGGTCATCCAAAGTGCTCTATCGCCTTCCTTTAGAGACTGCGCAATCTGAATTCTATAGGGGTGAAATCGTAAATAATGTTTAGGAATCCTACGAAGATTTTTTTCAGGGATTTACAGGGCCAATGAAAGTTTTTGCGAGGTTTGCATCTGACTTGTTAACGGCGACACGAGTCCTTTTAATGTTTTCTGGTGTCTGAACAATTGTAACACCTTTATATTTTTATGCAACACTGCCTCTTTTATTAACATCATTTACCCACCTTATTGTCTTGCGCGATGGAATTCTCCCATGTCTTTCAACATTAAATTCCCGACGAAAACTTCTTTGACCTTGGATAACAGAACCATTTTTAATTAACTCATTCACTGCATAAATACATTGGTTTTGTAAAAATTCTTATCAAAATTGCATGTATGGGCATGAAGGTTAATGTTAAACTAATTGACATCACATTATTTGGTTTTTCATAGCAACCTATTCAAAATCTGTCATACCAGTTACCGAACCCTGTACATAATAAGACGATTTTCATCTGGAAGGGGCTAATTTAGCATATCTCAAAAACTATTACTGCACACCAATCAGCTATTTTGAATTCTGCGTTCAAAATTTATGTAAAAACCAACATGTTTGTTGAAATGTGCAATCATCACTTAATCAAAATGATATATTAAGAAAATATCTTTAGATAGGTATTGATGAATCCCCTGGGATTTAACTAACTACTGCTGTAAAGGTATTTTTGCTATATTTATTAACTTAGTATAACCTAGAATAAGCAAAACAATAATACAACATGCTTCTGTTGTAAATGTTATCGATTATAAATAACGTAAACGTTAGGATAATATTTAAAATAATTCTTGATTTGCATAACATACGATGACATCTAAACAATATGTGTTTAATTTTAGTAAACAATAATAGTGTTCAAAGTTAATATTTTGTCTTTCAGTTTCAATGCATCAATTGTTATCTATGATATGAAAATGCACTGAACGCAAGTCACTCTATTTTATAATCACCCACTAGGTTTACTTTTTTCTCTAGGAAATTATAAGTCCGCCTCTCAGTTAACAGTAAAATTATGCAAACCGAATAATGATAATTGTTGCTGTCAGGACTAAATATCATAGTTTATTGTTGGCAAATATAAAAATACTAAATGTGCGAAAGACACGTCCATCCCGAAAAGTGTAAATACTAGCATTTCATTCTCATTAGAAATCATCAGTACACAATATTCGGAAACAGACATGCCTTTCATTTTTATACTGCGTGCAATATATATATATATAAGTTTGGCGGATTGTAGAAACACATTGTAGTAACACATTTGGCGAAGAATGTATGTGGAATGGGATTTTAATGTATATTAATTTAAAATAGAAATAAAACTGCGGTTCAAATCTTCACTTTTAATATTTAATCGTAACAAGACAATTGCTTCACCAACACAGTGGCTTCCTCAGGTACTTGCAGCTGAAGAGTACTTTACAGCTAAAGAGTACGATATTAATTCTCATTTGTATTAATTTCAATATAAAAATAGTGTAATTATTTCCAATAATGAACCAATACCCTTATACAGTAAATAATAAAGAATAAATTAAAACACTTGGCTTGTTTCACTATGAGATTTATTTAAATTCTCTAACATCTGTTTCGGCTGTTATGCCATTCTCAAAGAGATCTATAAATCTAACTTAAAGACTATCGCACTTGTTCTTATATGTTGTCTGTTCTTGTGTGTAGTGGGGGTGGTACTATATTGTGTATTACGGTGTCTATAAAGGGTGTATTGGCATATTCTATCTGTGTGTTGGTGATTGATAGATTTTGTTTTTTCGCTAGTTTTATTTCTAATATTTCTAGGAGGTCCAATCTCTTGCTTTTTGTGATATTGTGTATTAAGTCGCAGTTATCTATATCGGGGAAGTGGTTGAGTTCTATACAGTGTTCGGCAAAGCCTGTGTTTTTCTCACTATATAAAATTGACTTTTTGTGTTCTTTAACTCTGTTTTTAATGGCTCGTCCACTTTGGCCGATATAGATAGCCTCACAGTCTTTACATTTTAATTTATAAACACCTGATTGGTCCATTTTATGTCTTTTATCTTTGTTGTTGCTAATCATTGTTCCCAAATTTGTTTTATTTACCCAGCTTATTTTGATATCTATTCCTTTTACTATTCTGTTTATTTTATTAGCGAGTTGGGGTATGTATGTAATTTTGTGCCATCTTTGTATATTTTCTGTTATTTTCGGGTATAGGTATTTGTTCTTATTATTTTAGAAGAATATATATATATAAATAATAAAAATAATGGATATGACCCTAAAATCGTAGATAAACTGTTAAAACGTAAAGAAATACAAAATAAAATAAAAAAAAAATAATAATGAAAAAAAAAATAACAATAATAAGAACAAATACCTATACCCGAAAATAACAGAAAATATACAAAGATGGCACAGAATTACATACATACCCCAACTCACTAATAAAATAAACAGAATAGTAAAAGGATTAGATATCAAAATAAGCTGGGTAAATAAAACAAATTTGGGAACAATGATTAGCAACAACAAAGATAAAAGACATAAAATGGACCAATCAGGTGTTTATAAATTAAAATGTAAAGACTGTGAGGCTATCTATATCGGCCAAAGTGGACGAGCCATTAAAAACAGAGTTAAAGAACACAGAAAGTCAATTTTATATAGTGAGAAAAACACAGGCTTTGCCGAACACTGTATAGAACTCAACCACTTCCCCGATATAGATAACTGCGACTTAATACACAATATCACAAAAAGCAAGAGATTGGACCTCCTAGAAATATTAGAAATAAAACTAGCGAAAAAACAAAATCTATCAATCACCAACACATAGATAGAATATGCCAATACACCCTTTATAGACACCGTAATACACAATATAGTACCACCCCCACTACACACAAGAACAGACAACATATAAGAACAAGTGCGATAGTCTTTAAGTTAGATTTATAGATCTCTTTGAGAATGGCATAACAGCCGAAACAGATGTTAGGGAATTTAAATAAATCTCATAGTGAAACAAGCCAAGTGTTTTAATTTATTCTTTATTATTTACTGTATGAAGTTAAAATGTTTCACCAAGAAGTATCTGCAACAACAGCCGAGAATATTCAATATCCTTAACCCGCTCGCAATAATTCTTGAAGTAGTTTACGGACAGCGCCTGCTGTAGTACTGTTAAAGCAAGATTTATTTATTTATTTCGTAAGAGAAACAATGTTAAAAAAATGAAAATTAGATAGTGTGTATTTATCACTTTTATGACAAAAAAGTTATAAAAATAATTTATGCACTAATATCTAAATTTTTCAACCAGTCCAGTGCTGCAGAAGTTGTCTTGCTCAGCTCGTGGATGCCACCAGGGAAACTTCTTCTGGAGCAGTTGTCATTTAATCAGCATTGTGTTCTACTTGTCGTGGCCTGTGTGGAACCTATTTAATTGAGACCATTCCCTACGTGGGAGGGTTATGCTCGGCGGAGGTTCTGAAGGATTAGAAATGAAATCACAATTCCTTAATTCAGGGTGTTTTTCGAGAAGAGGTATCCAGTAATCGCTCACATTGATGAGGGCTGAACTTCCATATCCGGCCAAGACGGTTCCCTAGAGTTCAGTCAGGTCCTGGGGACGCTCTCCAAATCATCGTGATCAATGTTGCTGGTAATCTTAGCCCATTCATTCTGTACTGCAACGAGACGCACAATGGGGCAATATACATAAAATCGGTAGGCAAGGAGTAGGTGTGGATCTAACAGTACCGGTAACGATCCTCATTGTATCGTTAGGTTGTATATCTATTAGCTTGGTATGAGAGCTTCGATACCAGACAACAGCAAGGTATTCAGCAGAAGAGTAAGCGCAATCGCTGCCGTTCGCAAGGTCCTCCCATTCTTTCTCCATGAATCACTTAATATATTATTGGAGTCTTCATACTTTGACTAGTTTTATAGAGGTGATGCCTGAATGTCAGAGAACGGTTTAATGTTACGTCCATGTATTTAGGGTGGGGGTTGTGGTTGATACTACACCACCAAATTCAACATTCAACTCTCTGTTGGCTTCTTAGTTACACAAATGAAAGGCACATGATTCGAATTTTGAAGAGTTTGGTTGTAAGCGCCATTTCTTATAATAATCGTCTAAAGCTTGCGGATCTGCCGTAAGTTGTAATTTTCCATGCTTTAAATTCTTAGCTTTGGTGAAAGTCACCATGTCCTTCATATACTAGCTGTATATATCATAACTGTACGAAGATACCCACGAAAGAAATATCTCACGGCATCTGTCGCCCAAGAGCGGCAACTAAAACATTTTACCATGTAAAAGAGAGCAATTAATGTAATGTTTACTAACACCAAGTCTACAAATACGATAATACCCGCTTTTCTTAATTTAACGGGTTCAGAGAAGATTTATGAAATACCTTTCCTTCAGGTGTGATATCCAGAAAGAAGTATTGACTACAATCACCTTCTAGATAGATATAACTTCAAGTCCTTAAATATCGTCGGGAGATTACTGTTGTGCGATTTATGTGTAAGTTAATTGACGGTCGAATTGATTGGCCTGACATATTAAACTGAACTTTTCATGTCCCTCCAATGAGGTCAAGATTTAGTTGCACTTTTTACCCACCAAGAGCTAGAACTAACGCGTTACTAGGAGTTATAATTAATTTTATCTACCGTTGCGAGGATAAGGTATATACAAGGTTATTTACGGTATACGGCACGGAATATTGTAGCCAAAATACTTAACTTCCAAAAAGTTTCACTTTTGGGATATATGGGGATCTATTATGGTTACTTTTTAAACTTATTTTTATATTATACAGTGCGTTCGAAAAGCCCTAAAATTATCAAAGTTGTGTTTTTTTTAAATGCAACTCTCTGTATATTATTACTTTTTTGGATTATCTGATAAAAATAAGTGTGTGTTTGAATAGGTTTATAATACCTAAAAATCTTAAGGTTTTATAAATAATTTAAATTTTGTCGAAAGCTAACCTAATTTTCATGTATCAAATAATTAAGAAGTGTTTAAATTATGTACGCGAAATTTACAGTGAAGTGTAACAATAGATCACATTGTATATCCAAATTATAATAAACTTGCCATCTTATACAGGGTGCACAAAAATTAAAACTAATAAAATAAGAAATCTGAATACGGCTAATATCGTTTTTCGCACCATTTGGTGTTGAAATAATGTAATGTCACTATAATACATGTAACTGTATATTTATTTTAAATGAAATGAAACTAATATTATTTTTTTTTAGGAAAAACATTAACGTATCAGTGTAAAAATTGTGGGAAGTGGTATTCCCAAAGGCGCAGCTTATGGACGCATGTAAATTTCGTTTGCGGAAAGGAAGCCACATTTCCCTGCCCTTTTCCTGGTTGTAGCTATAAAGCAAAACTGAAACACCACATTAAACAGCATCTGAAACATATTCATAACAAATACAAAAAGAAATAATTGTATACCAACTATATGTATCCTATTTATCAGTCCTTTTTGCAATAAAATGTCTATATAGAAAGCGCATATATTTTTTACTTTAGCGAGATTTATGCTTTATTGAAATATTCGAGCCTGTGTAAAATGACGTATCTTCAAAAACTATCCTTATTAGAGACGGTCATGTTTTTTTATGATGGTTGGTGACAGTACACGCAATCTGTCACAAACGTATAATTTTGAGTGAGCATGGCTGTGTCTAATGAGGAAAGTTTTTGAAGGCATGTTAAATGTGTGATGAATTTGTAATTCTCGAAGCAAAAGTATGCAGCTCATTTTGTTTTTTTTTTCAAGTTCTATGCTAGACACTAATACTTCACACACACACATACACACACACACACACACACATATATATATATATATATATATATATATATATATATATGTATATATATATACATATATATATATATATATATATATATATATATATATAAATGGTTTCTTGGAGTTCGACTTAATGATTATTCATAAATTAAAAATAGTCATATTAATGTTTCGACTGTTATAGTCTTCGTCAGAATAAATTGTTGATAATACAAGGTGTTTTCAGTAAATAATTTAAACTAATAATACATTAATAATGTAAGTTAATTGTTAATGTATTATTCATTTAAATTATTTGGAGAAAACACCTTGTATTATCAACAATTTATTCTGACGAAGACAATAACAGTCGAAACGTTAATATGAGTATTCTATTTGATGAATAATAATTAAGCTGAACTCCAAGAAACAATTAACCATTTATAATTAATAAAACGGCTTAGAAAAAATTAAAGAAAATATATATACATATATGTGTTTAGATAATTTTTTAGCCGTTTATTAAATATAACAATTGATAAATTATTGGAGTTTTTCGGCTTTTATATGAAATATTTACAAATATCAAGTTAGTATGTATGTAATTGCAAAGTAA
This sequence comes from Melolontha melolontha, assembly GCA_935421215.2. Taxonomy (NCBI): domain Eukaryota; kingdom Metazoa; phylum Arthropoda; class Insecta; order Coleoptera; family Scarabaeidae; genus Melolontha; species Melolontha melolontha. The sequence continues at coordinate 47,058,235 of OW285235.1, read as the reverse complement.
GTAAGTAACATTGCTGTCTACAAATTACAAAGCAAATCATACGAAATTTTTTAATTGAAAAATATTGTCTATGTTGGGACTCGAACCCAAGTCTACAGTTTGCCGAACTGTTGGTTTTACCACTCACCCACAATAGACCTAGGTTCAAGCTATTTAGAAATGCATTATAAAGTAACAGTGTTAATGAATCAGATGTCAGTTATTGAATGTAGATGTCAAGTTGAAAGCAGAAGTCAGTTTTGAAAGTTGATGTCAGTTTTGATAGCAGATGTCAGTTAGTGAAAGCAAATGTCAGTAATTGAAAACAGATGTCTGTTTTGAAAGCAGGTGTCAGTTATGAAAGCAAATGTCAGATTTGCAGATGTCAGTATTTTGAGAGCAGAGCAGAGAGCAAAATCATTTATATTTTGTATTCCTTGAGAAAGGCATCATTAGCCGAAAGATGTACATGCAGGATTGTTTTAAATATATAGTTTTTGAAGTAAAACCAGACCTTAAATCGCCTACAATTTTAATTTACTATATAATATATATATACATACATATATATATATATATATATATATATATATATATATATATATATATATTATATATTATATATTATATTATAGTTATATTATAGGTTAAAATAAATTAAAAACGGGCAAGCGGTCTGTCAATTAAAACTTATTTATTAATTATCTCTATATTTCTCAACGAGTTTGTTGCTTCTTTGGGAGATACTAGAAGATTAATTAATTCATTAATCTTGTAGTATCTTTCGATGAAGCAACAAACTCGTTAGGAAATATAGAGATAGTAAATGAGTTTTAATTTACAGACCGCTTGCCCGTTTTTAATATATTTTAACCAATATAGTACGGTCGATAATTTTCTTGTCTTTTTCAAAGAAATTAAATATATATATGACAGTATATCAATGTCAAACTTATATATCTGTAGTTGTCATGACTAAAATTAAAATATTCGAAGTTACATTCAAGCTTAATAATAATAATTCATGGTTCAGAGCACTAGACAACAAAACGTCATTTACGGGGTATTGGAAAGCCATGAGTTATTATTATGTCTGCGCCCGTGGAGCGAGTTAAGATTTTAAGCTGTCGGCATTCGCCTTGAACGAGAAAAAGAACCACGAAAACCTAATCGGACAGCTCAGTCTGTGATCTAAACACTGAACTGCCAGCATGATAAGCCAGTATACATATATTTAAATAACATATGATAGATAATTATATAATGAGAACATATATTTATGATGGTAACCTAATAATTTAACGATCTGCAATTTACCACCATGAATATATGTTGTTATTATATAATTAATTATCTATCATATGTCATTTAAATATCTGTACTCTGGCTTATCATGCTGGCAGTTCCGTGTTTAGATCCCTTACTGGGCTGTCCGAGTAAGGACAGCCCCCGTTCCACGGGCGCAGACATAATAATAACTCATGGCTTGCCAATCCCCCGCAATTGACGTTTTGCGGTCTATTATTCTGAACCATGAATTATTATTATTGAAAGTGAATGTATCTTTGAATATTTTAATTTTATCCATGACAACTACAGATATATAATATATGATTGTTTCGGCCTTTACTTGATGAAATTCCATTATAACTATTAAGATAAAATAAAACAAATTTTATGAATTTCACTTTTTAATTATCACTGTAACGAGTCGTTTCGCACCAACCTGGGCTTCGTCAGACATATAACATATAGTTATATTTCACTTTTTAATTATCACTGTAACGAGTCGTTTCGCACCAACCTGGGCTTCGTCAGACATATAACATATAGTTATATGTCTGACGAAGCCCAGGTTGGTGCGAAACGACTCGTTACAGTGATAATTAAAAAGTGAAATTCATAAAATTTGTTTTATTTTATCTTAATAGTTACAGATATATAAGTTTGACATTGATATACTGTCACATATATTTTTAATTTCTTTGAAAAAGACACTATGTGTCGAAACATGTAAGATTGCTTTAAATATATACATATCAAAGAAAACCAGACCTTAAATTGCCGACTAATTTAATCTAATTAACATACAAATGCCAAGAAATAATTACCTACTACTAATTTAAATTCATTAATATTTAGGTTATCGGTCTGTTTACATTAAAACTCAAATGTTCATTCTCTCAATATTGCGTTATTTTACTAATATATTAGTAGAAGTGTAAATTATGTATTGCAATTTTATAGTATCTCCTGACGAAGTTATTAATAATAACAAAATATTGAGAGAATGAACATTTTAGTTTTAATGTTAACAGACCGATAACCCAAATATTATTAAATTTATATATACTCGTATATATATATATATATATATATATATTTCACTTGATGTTATCGCGGATAAAGTATACTTAATGTTTTTTTCATTCGAACATGCTTTAGAAGAAAATGAAGGGGAACTTACTGAAACCTCGAGCAACTGGAAGTTTTAAGAACCAACTCCACGTTCCCGAATATCACTCGAAAGAAGTATTTAACATATACAGTACTTAACACTTTCGCGGCCGAGGTAATTTCGAAAAAAAGTTCCAGTTATAATTTTTCTTTTAAATTGTATTTATAATAAATTAGTTCACATACATTGACATATGCACCTATTTTTGTTTTATATGTCTTTTATAAAGAGGAAAATCGCAGCGGTCACTAATGACCGCTGCGATTTTGCAGGAAACATATTCCCGTCTATAAGCAGCGGGCAGTACAGCGGTCATACTTTCGTGTTGAGACTTGTATCGGCACCTATAATATTGCTAGTTGCCATTATTAGTGTTCAGTAGTTTGTTGTCTGTTAGAGTGTGTGCTTATCTGTGAATGAAACTGCAATAGATTTATGAAAAATCTGTGATTCTCAATATGAATAACCATACTAGACGTATTTTAGAGTTAGCAACGAAAAATTTTAATGCAAGTGACGGTAAATCGGTTTCTTTAAAAATATTTTTGTTTCTTTGAAACCAAATTTTGCAGATTCTAGCGATGAATCTAGTTTAGAAAATAATGAGATACCATCTAGTGATATAGAAACCTTTGTAAATTCAGGCTCAGACGATGAAGATCCTACATATATTCCAGAAAGTGACTCAGAATTATCTGAGCCTTCTCCATCGATTAAAACACAGTGTGGTCCTTCACATTCAGGAAACAATTACACAAATTTAGAAAATAATGAAGATGAAATGAATAATTCCGATAATAATCCAAATCTTTTGAATCAAACAGAAATAGAGGGTGCAAATTTGGTTGAAGGTCAAAGCACTGAATCAAAAGATTATTCTCTAGAAAATGTTGTGTGGAGTGAACCTAGAGGAAATAATATGGATTTTCCTTATGAACAAGAATCCGGGATCAAACCCAAATATGCGGCAGCACTGGTAGATGCTGATCCACTAGCTGTCTATTTATTATTTATAGATGAAGAGATATTGGAGACCATGGTAACACAAACTAATTTGTATGCCAGTCAATTACTTCTCGCTTCCGAAGACGTAGCACCAAATTCCCGACTTCGAGATTGGTCTCCAACCTGTCAAATCGAAATGAAACATTTTTTGGGACTACTAGGTTATATGGGCCTGGTTAAAATGCCAACTATGCGACATTATTGGAGCAAACATCCACTTTTCAAGAATGTCCTTATATCCAAAATAATGAGTAGAAATAGGTTCGAGCTTTTGTTAAAAATGTGGCATTTTAGTAATAATAATGATTGTCCAGTAGGAGACAGAGTTTATAAAATTGAACCACTTATCAACTTGTTTTTGACAAAATGTCAGGATGTTTATGTACCGGGAAAAGTAGTTTGTATCGATGAATCACTTATACCATTTCGTGGTCGTTTGCTGATCAAACAGTATATACCTAATAAAACCCATAAGTATGAGCTAAAGATGTTCAAACTTTGCAGTGATAATGGTTTCACATGGAATATGAAGTTATATTCAGGGAAAGAGAAAGACCCATCCGTATCTGTTCCCACAAAAACTGTCCTCTTTCTAGCTAAGAATTTACTAAATACTGGAAGGACTATAATTACTGACAACTACTATACAAGTATTGAACTAGCAAATCAGTTGTTGGACAAAAATACACATCTGTTAGGAACTCTTAGGGCCAATCGCAGAGGTAATCCAAAAGAAGTAGTTAATAAAAAATTAAAAGTAGGAGAAATCATCGTGAAAGAAAATAGTAGAGGTATTTGTGTAGGAAAATGGCGTGATAAGCGTGACGTGAATTTTCTCTCGACCCTACGTGGTAGTGAAATGGTAGAAGTTAGACAACGATCTGGAGGAACTGTTCAAAAACCGCAGGCTATTTTAGAATATAATTCTGGAAAATCTTCAATAGATGTTTCGGATCAGATGGCTAGTTATAATACTGCACTTCCTAAATCAATCAAATGGTATCGAAAAATAGCCCTCGAAGTCTTACTGGGTACCGCAGTAGTAAACGCATATATTTTGTACAAGAAAATCAATAATCAAAATAGTACAATATCCGAGTTCAGAACAAAAATTATAATGGGTTTGTTGGAAACTACCGATAATATTGAAGAGGAAGAAGAAATGAATACGCCTACAACATCAAGAAAAAGATATATGAAAATGAACACACACACTTTTGCAAAAAGAGATGGACCAGCAGCTAAATCTAGGAAATACTGTAGAGGCTGTTATGACAGAAAAAGATTACTAAATTTGAATAAAAGTAAGGTGAAAAAGGTTACGACTTATTGCGTGCAGTGCGACGATCAACCTCACTATTGTTTAGACTGCTTCACAGCAAAACATAAGTAAATTACAAATAACATTTATAACTAAACAGAAAATATTTTATTTTATTTTTAATATTTTCCTTTGTAATATATAATAAGAAATAAAGTGTTATTTAGATAGATATGTGTCTCATATGTCTCACATACTTCGCAAAAATATGTTTCCACCCTATACCTATTTGTCCAAAACTGTAGCGCAAAATTTAAAAACTCGACTAACTGTAGTGTCCAGGAAGGCCACAGCGGTCATGTGCACACTACAGAATCAATGTACTCTCGGTCACAAGTGCCAGAAAAACCGTATGTATTGAGAGATACGAAGCGGTCCCAGGTGACCGCCCTGGCCTAATGGGAACATTACCCATCGGTCATTAATGACCGCTCTGGCCGCGAAAGTGTTAAGTATAGTCACCTAAGTGTTTCCATAAACTTCGTTTAAATTAAATTAAGGAAGATGCTCCATAATTATTGAAAACATTAATAAGTAGTTTAGTAAAAGATATAGGTACAAAAAATATCTATTAATACTTAACTTATTTTCTTTCTTAGATGCTTATAATAGTTAATTGTACGCAATAAGTTTTTGTGTAAGTATAAATAAGGTTTTGCATTTGTAGTTAAATATTATTAGTACGTTTTAAGTTTTTCTTTATTTTAAAAGATAACGTAGTGTAATACGTAATTTTTCAGGAACGTTGAAGAAACCTCCAAAAGTATACGTATGTAAAGTTTGCAACCGTCAATATAAACATCAACCTTCCTTATATAAACATATAAGGTACGAATGCGGCAAGGAACCTCAGTTTAGTTGCCCCATTCCTGGTTGTGATCACAAAACAAAGATAAAAGTAAATATCAAACATCATATTGGAAAAAAACACAAAGAATATTTGAGATATGACACAGTTAGAGGCATCCACTTGTTTGGTCAGTGGACCTATAATAATATTTGAATAAAATTTGTATTGCGCTTTACGTCGATTAAATTCTATTTCGTAGTAGCTAGTTGCATAGTGGAAGAAACCAGAACTTATAAGACTGATTTATATATTTGTGTGGATATTATCGTTCCTGTATTTTATTTCGTTTGTGTTTGTCAGTAACTCACGATTAGAGATGGTTCATTTTATATAACTATATCGCGCAATTGTGCAATAGTTCATTCGAGTCGCTTCTATTGGTGTGTGTCGTAAAGTGATAAGCCAAAATGTTGCGTAAGCTAAAACACAGATTTCAATAGTTACATGAAATTAATAAAATATACATTGGTGTCTTCATTTAATTTTCCGTAAAATGTGAAGTTAATAGCTTACGCAGAATAGGACTGTAATTTATAAGTGTACTTAATTCAATCAGTTTACAGACTAAAAAACATATATACATATTTCTCAACAGCAGGGGCTCCTTGTGAATTAAATATTTACCCACATATTTTACAACACATTCAGTAATAAAAACGCATCAAGCAAGGCGAGCCAACTGTTTCAGATATATAATACGCGCACAGCAACGCGCCCGAATTAGTACCGGGTACGGTGCTGTGCGCCAGCAAAGTGAACCATCTCTACTCATGATTAAGAGCTGCTTTATGTGTTACTTTTCATATACCATTAGTATCGCAGTGGGCAAAGTTGATTTGATTATTAATTTATTAAATGTTTTCTACTTTGCCTAAAGTAAAAATAAATGTTGCTAAGAGGTCTGTGTTTTATTTTTAGGGTAAATATCTCGTGATATAATTGGCCATGTCCCTTAGCTTAAGTAATAAAAAAATTAAATTCGCATTGGTTATTACTAGAGTTGTTATAAGAAAAAAAAACTAACTTAAACTGAGTAGGATTCTTAAATGCGGGGAAGATCTGACAACTCTAGTTATTACATATTATCAATCCCCTTTATTTGTGCAATCTCTTTTTTTTTTTGTTCTGAGACACTTAGTCCAATTTACAATTACTTAATTAAATGAACACATAACGTGAAAAAAATTTGATTATTTGGGAGTTACCATAACTAGCAAGGGCGGTTAAATAAAGGAAATTGAAAAATTGATGGCAAGGGGAAGCAAAGTTGTGAGGCTAATAACATAGTCAGCAAAATTAATGTTATATCGAACTATTATTCAGCCGAGGGTACTATATGTCGGGGAGAGTTAGAAAATAAACAAAAACGAAGAAAAATGAAATATCTGGGAACGAAGACTGTTGACGAAGAAAATATTCGGCGTAATAAAAGTACAAGAGAGAAGAAGAATGAAGTAAAATAAGAGGACGACCAAGAAAGAAGTAGTTAGAGGCATGCAAGAAGGATTTAAATTCAGTAAGGGCAGAAATGTTGCTGTAAAAAGAAGAAAATGGAAATAGATAATAAAGAAAATCGAAGACCTGGGGCCTGTCAACCTGTTATATATATATATATATATATATATATATATAACGGGTTGACAGGCCTATATATATGTATATATAACAGGTTGACAGGCCCATGTCTTCGATTTTCTTTATTATCTATTTCCATTTTCTTCTGTTTACAGCCACATTTCTAAATTAATTTTTTTATAATATGTCACGGTCGATAATTTCGTTTCAATTATGTATATATATATATATATATATATATATATATATATATATATATATATATAATATTTTCGTGACCTTGGTATGATATAGTAAACTTAATAAGTCGGCGATTAAAGGTCTGGTTTATTACTTCAAAGTATATATATTTAAAACAACCCTACATGTTTCGGCAATGATGCCTTTGTCAAGGATATAAAAAATATAAATTTATATTTTTTATATCCTTGACAAAGGCATCATTGCCGAAACATGTAGGGTTGTTTTAAATATATATACTTTGAAGTAATAAACCAGACCTTTAATCGCCGACTTATTAAGATTACTATATATATATATATATATATATATAATTGAAACGAAATTATCGACCGTGATATATTAAAAAAATTAATTTAAATTCGGGTAAGCGGTCTGTCAATTAAAAAACTCCTTTATTAAATAACCCTATATATTGCAACAGAATTTGTTGCTTCTTCTGGGGAAACTACAAGATTAATGAGAAAATTAACAAAAAATAAATAAGAGTATAAAACAGTAGTAAAAATACTTACAAAATGTAGAGTTGAAAAATAATAAAATTTACGTACAAAAAATTAAAATGATTAGATTTAAAAAAATAATACAGTAACTATAGAAACAAGCCTTAAGAACTTTTAAAAAACATGTATATGTAAAAGTTAAAACATGAAAAATAAAAAATATAATGCAATATAAATTTAACATAATATGGACCAAATAACAAAACGATTTAAGATTTAAGACACTTTCAATTTTGTTGACGTTAAGATCTTAGACGTTGAAAATAACCTTAAAAAAAGAACCTTTTTAGAAATGGCCCACATTAACAGAGACACAAATAACATAAATTATAGATCTGATAATTTATTTTAATATACTGGGTTTGACTGTTAGTTGACCATCTTAAATCGTTTTGTTATTTGGTCCATATTATGTTAAATTTATATTGCATTATATTTTTTATTTTTCATGTTTTAACTTTTACATATACATGTTTTTTAAAAGTTCTTAAGGCTTGTTTCTATAGTTACTGTATTATTTTTTTAAATCTAATCATTTTTATTTTTTGTACGTCAATTTTATTATTTTTCAACTCTACATTTTGTAAGTATTTTGACTACTGTTTTATACTCTTATTTATTTTTTGTTATTTTTCTCATTAATCTTGTAGTTTCCCCAGAAGAAGCAACAAATTCTGTTTCGAAATATACGGTTATTTAATAAAGGAGTTTTTTAATTGACAGACCGCTTACCCGAATTTAAATTAATTTATATATATATATATATATATATATATATATATATATATATAAATATAATATTTTCGTGACCTTGGTATGATAAGGTAAACTTAATAAGTCGGCGATTAAAGGTCTGGTTCATTACTTCAAAGTATATATATTTAAAACAACCCTACATGTTTCGGCAATGATGCCTTTGTCAAGGCAAGAAAAAATATAAATAAAAAAAATATAAAATATTTATATTTTTTATTCCCTTATTTCCCATCATTGCCGAAACATGTAGGGTTGTTTTAAATATATATACTTTGAAGTAATACACCAGACCTTTAATCGCCCACTTATTAAGTTTACCTTATATATATATATATATATATATATATATATATATATATATATATATGTTTTAACTGGATTGCGGGTTTTCTTCCGCGTTTCCATTGTTTGGTCTTCGTAAAGACCGGTGCTGGTTTCTGGACGACGTTTCGACAAAATCACATTTGCCATCTTCAGGTCTCTGCCATAACTGTCTGCTTCTGCTTCTGGTTACTCGTAAACTGACTGTCTAAACTGTCAGTTCGCTTCAACAAACGACCGCGAATACATTCGACGATATATATATATATAGTGGTAAATTCAATTGGTTGGCGATTTAAGGTCTGGTTTTACTTCAAAATATATATATTTAAAACAATCCAACATGTTTCGGCAAATGATGCCTTTTTCAAGGAATATAAAATATAAAAGACCTCAGACATACACAATTTAATTTATTTAAAAGATCATTGATAAATATGCAAAAAAGCGAGAGATTTACATTTGAAAACATTTGTACATATTAACTTATATTACATAGGACTCTGGAATGTGGGGCAAAATAACAACTCTAATAATAATAATAATAATAATAATAACAATAAATTGAAAAAAAAACAATATATATAAAACTTGTACTAAGCGTACACCATTCTTCAATTATAGAAAATTTTATTTACAATTTGATACAATCAGAGCATGTGCGAAATAATTATCTTTATACTTAGCACAAGGCGTGTGGTGCTAATAAAATGGAACAGGTCATTTATATTTCTTGAAAAAGGCATCATTTGCCGAAATATGTAGGATTATTTTAAATATATACATTTTGAAGTAAAGCCAGAACTTAAATCTCCAACAAATTGAATTTACCATAATATACAAAGGTCACGAAATAATTATCTATATATATATATATATATATATATATATATATATAGATAATTATTAGTTTGAATTGTTTTCACTGACCTACACATCTGCAAGCTTTTTATAGAAACACTTTTCTGTTTTAAAACTCAAAATTGACAACAGAATCTACCCACATATGGCTCCGCTTCATTAATCACATTTTCAATATTATTCTTGGTTACAAAATCTAAGAAGTATTTGATTATGCAGTAAGGAAACACTGGAATGGGTTTATTTAAGAAAATAACTTATTTGGTCGCCCTATATAAATTTGGCACGTATTGTAAATCTCTCGCTTTTTTGCATATTTATCAATGATCTTTTATATAAATTAAATTGTTTCGGATGATAATTATTTTTAGAAAATTAAAACCTTCGTTCATAAAGTTAATTTTTATTTATTAACATTTGATTAAGTTCAACGTAGGTGTAGGTTTCCGCGGTCGATTTGTAAATATAGATCTCGATTTCCGGGTTGGAACCGCGACGAGTTAAACGTAATTGCCAACGTTTCGGCCACTGTTACAAGGGAAATCTTCAGGGCTGTACATAGATGTTCGTCGTTTCGCAGTAACTTGAAGAATGCTAAGACAGAGACCGGCATAACTTATATAGGCGGGAACCGGTCAGATGGTGGCCTGCTATTGGTCGGAGACAATGAACCAATCGCATGCGTCGTATGGGCGTGGTATTTCGTAGTAAAATTCAATAGAGTTTTCCACGTTGGATGTAACGTATAGCCATCGTCTCTCTTGAGACGTGGATGTTTGTGCAATTCAATAGATTCACGGATTTTCCTAGGGAAGTAATGCGACTCACGGGACAAAAGCTTGACATCTTTGAATAGAATTTGATGACGGAATTGAGTTTGTGTTCAGCCACTGCTGAACCGGCTATATTTAATAGTCTAGTACAACGTTCATGTTCGGACACACGCACCTACTGGGAACTTATTTTCGCTAATGTACACACGAACACGGAATGCGATACACTCCTTGTGCTTGGAGCGAAGATATTTTGTTTTTAACAGAGGGGTAAGAGGTTCGAAACTTTAGAATGGGGTCTGAAGACGATTTTGATTTTATAATATTGTTTTGAGTGTCTTTTAAGTTGAGTGGAGTTAAACGGTCATCATTGATTAGGCTCTGTGGATATTTGATGTCTGTGCTTTTATTTTGATGAAGTATCTGAGGTTCGTAGTAGGTTTTTTAATATCAATAACACTTCTGCCTCCTTTCTTCCTAGGTAGGTGAAATCTTTCATTCGAACTTCTGGAGTGGTGGGCGGGGTGTTTAGTAAATGTTACCCGTACTATCTATTTATTTCATCTAACTCCGTTGCGTATTATACCAAACGTGTACATTAATACTGGTAGTGCGTATGTGTTGACTGCGGTGGTCATATTCTGACCAGGAAGTTTTTTTTTGTTTTGTTATTATTATTATTATCATTATTACTATTGTTATTAATATTATTTTTATTATTTTTATTATTATTATTATTATTATTATTATTATTATTATTATTATTATTATTATTATTATTATTATTATTATTATCACGCCTAAATTAAAAAGAAGTACAAAAAATTATTTATTTCAGACAATGGGATAATTCCAAGCACGTGAAGAAATTACCCTTAAAACTTACCACTTAAAACTTTTGGTATTGGTTCTTTTCTTTTGGTTAGGCACTTTTTATTTAATTATTCACTGTTTCCCTTTATTTTTCTTTTATTTTCATGTTTTTTTAAATTTTTAGTTTTAATTATAAGTTCCTTTCTAGGAATCCCAATGATGCGACACGAATGCCCACGGTGTCCCAGACGTTATCAAAATAAGTGTTCTGTTATACGTCATTTAAAGTACGAATGTGGCAAACAGGGTGTCTTCAGATGCCCCTACTGCGATTACAGCACTAAACAGAAATATAACTTGCGCGGACATGTAGTGCGAATACATTCGCAGAAGAGTTTTGAATTTTTAGAAATGTATAAGTCGATTAAAGTTGAAGATATAACAACTATAATTTTATAGTTTATGCAGGTATATCGTACAATCTTGATAATTTATAAGCTTCCAATGAATAAACTGTCCGGTACAAGAAATCTATTTTCTCGCTATTTTAGTTATTATTTATAAATAGAAATAAGTTTCACGTCTGAAACCTTATAAATTACCTCGATTATACATTTTTTTAAAATAAAATCAGCAATATATTTGCCTAGATAATTTATCTATACATGTATATATTTTTTAAATATATTTTTATTTAAGTAACTGTTTAATTCATTTTGTTTTTTTTTTACCAATAAAATTGAGGTTGTTAAATTATATTAAACGTGCTACCAGTAACATCAACGCCTCGACAACAAAAAAATATCATTTCCTTAGTAGATAAATTCTAATTTAGAAAAATAAATAATTTAAAAAAGTATAAAACTCCTTATTATAATTAATACTTTTGTAAAAGATCGTCATCCTCAGTAAGCAAAAATAATAATCACAGTACTGAACAAGGGCCACAGTATTATGTTCCATGCCCAACACTGTGAATATTTTAATTTTTATCTACTGAGGATGACAACTTAGTTGTAAAAATACGAAATACTAGTATTGATTGTGGTAAGGAATTTTATACCTTTTTTAAGCTTTTTTTAAAGTTTTTACTTAACCATAATCTCCAAAGAAACACTTCTCAAAAATACATATAATCGAATTCAATATTTTAAATTTTCAGTATTTCCTGCACTTTTCATTTCTAAATGTATAATTTTTGTTCGAAATTAATTTAGAAATATTGTTGAGGAATGCTATCGCAAGAAAATACGTCAGTACCAATAATATATGTATAATGATCAGTTTCCGTGCTTGCCATATTGTACCATATTGACGAAAGGTCCTGAAGAGGACTCTTGGTATCCTAACATTTTGATAAATTCTTGATTTTCTTCGCATGTTCAAAAATAAATGAATTACCTTGATTTCCCGATGAGGGGTTCGAATTCTGTGTTTGGTACGCACCTATTGTCTGTGGCTGTGATACCGTAATTTCGTTGTTATTTCTTGGACTAATTACTAGTTAGTCCGCCGGGTCAATCACACGAAACGCTTGTGCCAGGCTAGTTTCACTGTATCGCTCCCACTACACAATCAACCGCTTATATAAGGAGACCATAAGACCGAGATGACAAACAGCCAGCAGATCATATATGTATATATATATTTATATATATATATACAACAATTGATAAATTGATATATACATATACATATACATATATACATATATATGTATATATATATATATATATATATATATAATAACTTCGTGACCTTGGTATGATATGGTAAACCTAATCAGTAGGCGATTAAAGGTCTGTATATTACTTCAAAATATATGTATTTAAAAAACTCTACATGTTTCGGCTGTATACGCCTTTCTCAAGAGAACACAAAATATGAATGACAGGATATAAATGTCAATGACATTTATGATAAATGTCATTGACATTTATATCCTGTCATTCATATTTTGTGTTCTCTTGAGAAAGGCGTATACAGCCGAAACATGTAGAGTTTTTTAAATACATATATTTTGAAGTAATATACAGACCTTTAATCGCCTACTGATTAGGTTTACTATATATATATATATATATATATATATATATATATATATATATATCTGAACTCTTTATCTTATAAGGCATTTACAATAAACTTGATACAAGTCCTCGTAGCTCAGTGGTTAGAGCGATGCTCTAGCAAACCGTGGACGTAGGTTCAAGTCCCACCTAGGACAAAATTTTTTCAAATAAAAAATTCGAATAATTAGCGTCGTAATTGTAAACAGCAAACACATTCATATTACTTCGCGAAATAACATATAAATTTAAAAATATTTAAAATATTTAATATAAAGCCGAAACTCCAAGAATTTATCAAATGGTATATTAAATGAACGGCTAAGAAATTCTCTCTCTCTCTATATATATACATACATATATTTAGTGTTTATAAGAATTAAAATTGATTTCTTATTTATTTTATTGGCCGTGTGCATAATGTTAAAATAATAACCTTTTTTTTGGTTTAGCATATATAGCATATATATATATATATATATATATATATATATATATATATATATATATATCATATAATAATATCATATATTATATAGATAATTATTTCTTGACCTTTGTACATTACAGCAGATTTAGATATTCGGCGATTTAAGGTCTGTTTTACTTTATATATTTAAAATAATTTCTTACATGCTTCGGTAAATATTACCTTTATCAAAGAAATATAAGTGACAGTATATTAATGTCAAAGTTATAAAAGTGATATAGTCATTATGAGAAATACATATTAATAAATACATTCTACATTCAATTCAAACAATAATAATAATTCATGATCTAACACAGCTTGACGCCAATTACAAAGGGATTGGTAAGTCATGAGTTATTATTACAGTTGCGCCCGTGGAGCGATTTAAGATGTTAAGCGGTTGGCATTCGCCTACAACCAGAAGGAAAACTACGAAAACCTACTCGGACAGCCCAGCCTCGGGTTGAAACAGACCTTAAATCGCCGAATATCTAAATCTACTGTATATATAGATATATGTATATAATTTGATAAATTCTTGGAGTTTTCGGCTTTCGTATTAAATATTTTCAAATTAGTATGTTATTTTGCGAGGTAAATGTGAATGTAAACATTCACATGTCTGTCTATAAATTACACCGCAAATCATACGATATTTATTTGAAAAATTTTGTCTGCTTAAACCCAAGTCTACGGTTTGCCGGACCGTCGCTCTAACCAATTAAGCTACGATAGACCTTGATTCAAGTTTATAGAAACGTCTTATAAGGCGACGATGTTAATCATTCAGATGTCAGTTTTGAAAGTTTGAAATTGCTAATTTTTACTCCTTAACTATTAATATATGTAGATAATTTGAAAATATTTAATATAAAAGCCGAACAATTTATGAATTTATCAAATGATATATTAAATGAACGGCTAAGACATTATCTACATATATTAATAGCTAAGGAGTAAAAATTAGCCAGCCAAACACCAATTTTATGCGTATGTAAATGGTGTTTTAACAAATTCATGAGGATTTTCTGCCGACCATATCCTTATATATTGTTTGTTTAAATATCGCGAAAGATGAAACCAGGCCTTATCAGTAAGGAAATATTTTTTAAGAATATCATCATTATTCAAATTATTCAAGAACCATTGGCAATACTCGTTTTTTCTATCGTAATCAACGGGACCGAGTTGATGAACACCTTGAATTTTATATGAATATAATTTTAAATCTTTTTCAGGAATAGTGTGGCATGTTCCAACTGATAACTGAACTTCTTGCGATAGTTTTGTAATGTATTTGGTGAGTTTTCTATTCGATGTCGAACATCTTCAATGCAATCAATAGTTCCTTTTTTAGGTGCTCCGCTCCCATCATAATGATTTTAATTCAATACTAGATATTTTCCTGCAAAGGTAAATTTAAAAAGTTTAAATTTACCTTTGAATTAAAACACCTAGTATTGTAATCAAATTTATTCTGATGAAGACAAAATAAAAGTCGAAACGTTAAAATAAGCATTTTTGTTTAAAGAATAGTTATCAAGCCGAATTCCAAGAAATAATTAACCATTTATAATTAAGAGAACGTCTAAGGACAATAGAAATGCTTTTTTGTGGTCTATTTTTTAGGTACTTCGAGGATATACAATATACATAATATTTATAATAGGAAAGATAATGCTAGGAGTTGAAAACAAGTTTAAATCTCAATAGAAACCTGATTGAAAAGAATTGGGTTTCTATATAGATTTAAACTTTTTTCAACTCCTGGCCTACGGTACTGGAGACATGATATAATATACCTGCTATCCCTTAATCGTATAGTTTATACAAGAAAATTTGAACATATTGATATTAACGGGAATACTTCTGCTCTCTCTTCAGGATTCTTTGTATAACATCGTATTCCCATTGAATTCGTCCGTTATAAATTACTAGATATCCAACTATAGTTCATAAAGTATTTCTTTGTAGTTCCAGACCGAATTTAAAGTTAAGAATACCTTAAAATGATTAACGGTTGTACTATTACAGCGCGTATTTATGTGTATTAGAAAGAGATAAAGTACAGTTTGCGGTTCGCACTTCGAGCAGCACGAACTGCAAAGAAATACTTTATCAACTGTACATATATGCATGCACTCTAGACAACTGTAAGGCTTAGCGTATACTGAGACACAGTCGACATACAGTTCAGTACAGATTTTGTAGCAAATGTAATTTCTAATTCCCCCGTATACTGGCGAGATAGGCGTGTCTAGGTTCGTCCATTTGTTTATTCTGTGCTGAACTGCTCTATACTGTCCTGAACTGCCCTGTGTGTCAGTATACGCCTAGCCTAAGAGTGGAATATGGTTATTTTATTATCTTCTGCCTATTTCGTTCGCTTATTAATTATAAGCTTTGCTTTGATTATTAAAAATAATTATATATACACTTATTTCCAGTTAAAATTCTCAAGGTTTGTAATATTTATCAAATATTTAATAATAATATATACAAATGTTTTGAATTCAATTTAAGTAAATTAAATGATAACTAATAATTTTGTTTTTAGGTCGAGGTTTCCAGTGTTATATTTGCAGCAAATTTTATAAGAACGAGAATACACTTCAAGTACACTTGGCCTTTGACTGTATTAATGCCAAAATTTATACGTGTAAAGTTTGTGGATATAAAACGAAACGAAAATTCAATTTGAAAACTCATATGGCAAAAAAACACATAAATAGTGTTGAGACGTATATAGAAGATTTTAATTTTTGACATTTTTTGCAGTTATATTTTATACTCTATTTCTATATCTGTATTTATTGCTTTTTTTTTAATACTTACTGAAGTTATTTCAATTAAGAAGATTGAACCAAATATGTTGTTGTTAAGATATTAGTGTGTACATTATACTTCTTAACATACCGTAAATAAGTTTTAATTTTTTTAAAGTGTCTGATGAATAACAGGATTTGAACAAATACAATAAAAATAATAAATAACAAACACTAAAGTGGATTCGGGCTAGAATAATAGTGCAAGATAAGGTGCGCAAATGCTATAACCATCGCCGGTAAAGTATGAACCGTTGTTTATAGTTCGCAGGCGGTTCACTGTGGAAGTTCGCAGGCTAAATGAAAATAATAACTAGAGTTGCGCATCTTGTCCATACAACAGAGTCGACTGCGCCCACCACGCGAAGCAAATATTGACACATGTGCGTTCACATAAAAACAATTCTTTGAATTTTGCTAAAATTACATTACTAGATGTCGAACGGTCGTTTTCTATATATAAGAACATATATTTGTTACTGTTAAAACCCGAAATCAGTCAATACCCGAATTTCCTAGTTAGAACTAGTTTTATCATAGCCCCTCCGTAAATACCAGTTTTAACTAGGCAATACTAGAATTAACCATTTATGTTAGCTAATTCTAGTTTTCACTAAATGTTTTGTAGTTAGAAATAGTTTTGGCTAGTTATAACTAGAACTAGCTGAAACTGAAAACAAAGGACCGTCCAACAGCTGTAAGAAAATAAAAAGTTTGTTATTTCGATACTTGTTGACAAAAGCTAGATGTATTTATGAGAAAATGTTTGTTCCTTATTCGTAAATAAAACTATAGTAAAGAAAAGGTATATTAAACAAAATTATAAAGAGTTTTTCTATTTGTTCCCGCAATGCAGGCTATCGTGGCATTTCGAGTTGCACAGCGCTTCCTTCTTTTTGCAATAACACCTGGAAATGCATTCTTTTTTGCGCACACAACGTGCGAAGCCCTGAGGTCCCAACACCGCATTCCTGGCTGCTGTCCTCAAAGACGTATTGGTTTCTCTAACTTCCTCCGATTTTAGAAACTTCTCCTTACAAACGTCAAATTATGATCTACAAAAAACAAATTCTTTTCGTAAACAGCTTGTTTGACTGTCACAAACACACTAACCTAAAAGATATAGCCTAGGTGAGACTTACTTGCAATATAATTTATCGAGCTTCCCATCCTTCGTTCCAATCTTGTGCATGCCGTCATCACTTTTTTCTAACACAACTCCCATGACATTTCTGAAATCTGCTTTAGCTGTATTCACGTCTGGAATGGTGACTATAACATTATCTCCCAGTTTCATTGAGGGATGGGTGGCATCAGAGATACGTTTCATTTTTTTGGCCTGTTTGAACAAATTTTCGTGAGCTTCTTTCTTCGCTGACAAAATATGGATCGCACTAGTATCAGCCTCATTTTCTTCTCCATCTTCGCTGGTAGCTTCAGCTTCATTCTGTTGTAGGTTAATCTCCTCGATGTCATTCTGAGGATCTTCCTCGTCTTCTATGTTTTTGACGACGTCTGATGGTAAAGCTGAGACCTACTCTGGTTCAGTCCCAAACATGAATGCAGTGCCCGATTTTTCATGAATTGAACAAATGGGAGTCCGTTTGACCATTGTGTGGTGTTGTTATCTTGCTTATCTCTTGTTATCTACGAGGCGAGCATATTTTCGACATCCTGGTTAGGGCGCTCTACCGACCCCTGGCTTTGACTGTGCCTTGGTTTTCCATTAACTAGTTTTAACTCAGGCCAAAGTGAAGTTAATTCCTTAATGACGGAGTTGACAAATTTTCTACCATTGCCAGAGTGTAGGCTGCAAGGTGCTCCGAATATCAAAAATATGTTTATCAGTTGAAAATCCACCTCTTCAGCTCTTTTGCTTTGTAGTGCTCGCAATAAAACGAACTTTGTAAGATGATCCTGATAGACCATGATGAACTTCAACCCAGCATCAGCTTGTGCCTGCATGTCTATTAGGTCCACTTGGCATCGACCATTCATTTCCTTGTGGAGAATAGGCTTCGAAATCAAACCTTTCGACATCTTACTCTTCTTCCGTTGATATGTCTCACACATTGATAGAAAAATATTTATCATTTCGGTTGTCACATTAGCATATTTTTTCGAAGTTTCATTTTTCAGTCTATCTCGACCTCCATGCACTACAGCAACATGGGCTGATTCAATGGCATTGAAAATTTCCTCAGCAGGTGAGTAATATTTCACAGGTTCACTGCTGGACACGAGTTTCTCTGTGTCACAAATCTCCAGTACGTTGAATCTTTTCAATCTTCTGTACTGCAAGGGCGTCTTCTTCACGGTACATTTTGGCTCTTCAACTTCACTTTTTATTCACATCTTATTGTACAGATCTCGGATCATTACACTGTAGTGGCTCTTTTTTCATCCTCCAAACGAATAATTTTCTCGAAGAGATTTTCCTTACGCATTTTGTAGTTAGATCTATCCAGTTGGCTTTGATCTACGCTACTCATGATAGAAATAAGTCACAAAATAAATCACACACGCGTAAACCACTGAAAGCACTGAAGGTAAAATCAACTCCTACCCTATACGTATGCGTCACTAGACTCTGTACAGGTTTAAACATGCAAAACTGATTTTAACTGACTCATTTTAGTCAAAACTAGTTTTAACTAGTTCAAACTGTAAACTAAGTATAGTAAGCGCCAATTAAGTTGGCGCGAAGAGGGGGTGCGTAGAAGCCGTTTTTAAAAACGTCCACCCCCACTACTCAAGTAATTGTCAGAATACATTTGCCATTGACGTTTGACGGAACATAGTGTCTTTGCTAGGGGATCATAAAGTGATACACGCTCAGAGGTTAGAATTATCTGACATTTAATGTAAAACCAAATACAAATCTCCCCACTACTTTTAATCCTGCGCGAACTTGCCCCTCCTCGCGCCAACTTAATTGGCGTTTGCTTTAATGCAGTCCGTAAATTCTAGTTTTCCCTACACGTACCAGTTAATTCTAGTATTGCCTAGTTAAAACTGGTATTTACGAAGAAGCTATGATAAAACTTGTTCTAACTAGGAAATTCAGGTATTGACTGATTTCGGGTTTTAACGGTAAAATATTCATCACGCCGTACTCGCTCGTTGAAATAATGATGGAAACATAATTAATGCTACAGTTATTTAACCAAGCTAAACCAACTGCTGACGCCGTTTAAAATGAAAGGTAAGTGTTTATAGCGTTTTCTAAATAGCGAGCAATCTTTTTTTGTACATTATACGCGATGACCGAGCGCACAGGTTAGCTCAGCATCAAATTTGTGTATTATTACTCTATAAGAACAACATTGTAGTCGTGTAGTCACTACGCTTTACTTACTTCAACACTTTAATTGAGTGGAATTTGCATTTCTAATTACTTACTTAACAACAAAGTAGGCAGTAATGCGATGTTTTTTTTTGCAGCCTTCGCCCATCGTATCTGCGCTATTATTCTAGCCCGGACCCAGTTAACTGTCTTTGTTATTTATTCTGTACGATCTTTTTTTTTTATTATTTATTACTTTTGTTTCATTAATAGTCTTTACTTTTCTCGATTACTGAATTAATTTTTACTTACAACCTTCTGCGAAACCTGCATAGCTGAAAGTAATTTAAAATATTTAAGTAATATTTATTAATTTTCTGAAATTAAATATTTACCTTAATTTTAAATACAAACAGCACTTTTTTAATAAGAGGCTTGCAATACTAAATTTTGTTTTCTTAGTTTGTCTTTCGAATCAAGGTAAATTTTGTTATGAATCTTAATGATATATCTACTGGTGAACTGATTGAATAAATTTCCGATTTTAGTTATCTGTGACTTGAGAAATCATGTTTTAGCTGTTGACGTACTATTTAAATTTTTTAAAGTTAAAATAATAAATGCCATTCTTCTTCTTCTTCTTCTCTGTTTTGGGTTGGACGCCACCACGTCCAGGCACTTGAGCACACTGCTCTTGTACTATCCCCAATAGATCATCAGTTCCACTCTGTTAGTCTTGTGTCCTCTATAAAAGACACTATCCTCCTCAGGGGAAGTTTGAGTGCACTCGAAGGATCCAATAGATCGAAATATTTCTGTCTGAGTTCCTTCAGTTCCTCACACGTGCATATTACATGAAGGCTAGTTTCCTCCTGTTTTTCACATCTCCTACACCAGGGCTCGCTAACCAAGCCCATGCTGTACAAATACTTCCTTAAAGGACAATGTCCGGTTATTAACCCGGTAATTATTTTAATTTCTTTTTTGCTACTACGAATTAGGTTGGCTGAAAACTTTCCGCCCAGCTCCCTTAGTAGTGTTTTGGTATGGAGTTGACCTTCCGTTAACCTCCATTTATTTTTATGTTCTTTTTCTAGCCATTACCAGATCTCCCTTTTAGCGGAATCCTTAGTGATTCCACATACAGGTTCTGGTCCTATGAAGTTCCTATTAGTACCTTTTTTGGCCAGTTTGTCTCATTGCCTTTAATTCCCTCATGTCCTAAATGCCATTACTTGTGTCTTTATTTAATTTATAAATGTCAATAAAAATCAGAGGACTTCGTTAACAATTTGTTTCGAATGTATGTATTCAAGATGGTGGCCATATCAAACATTTGTTATAAAGTGCAATATATAACTTTTTAACTACAATTAGTTCCACGCGTTCTTGATTTAGATAATAGAAAACATCTCCTGATTTGCAAATTAAATGCATTTTCGCTATAATGTGAATGTAAATATTGCTTTCTACATTTTACGACACTAATTATTAAAATTTTTTAATTGAAAAAATTCGCCCATAAGCAGGATTCGAACCTACGTCAATGGTTTTCCGGACCGTTGCTCTACCAATAAGCTATCAAGAATATGGGAATACATAGGGAAGCCTTAAGTTACATTAAGGAGACAGATGTTAATATTTTTGCTTGTAGTCGACACTTGTTGCAAATTGATTACATTTTCGCGAAGTAACGCGATTGTAAATATTGCTTTCTACATTTTACGACGTTAATTATTCGGATTTTTTAATTGAAAAAATTCGCCCTTAAGCAGGATTCGAACCCACGTCCATGGTTTGCCGGACCATTGCTCTACCACTAAGCTATCAAGGACTGTAGTTCCGAATACATCGAGAAACCGTAAGTCAATTAAAAGCGATATTTACATTCACATTACTTCGCGAAAATGTAATTAATTTGCAACATGTGCCGACTACAGGCACCAAATATTTACATCTGTCTCCTTAATGTAGCTTTTAAGAGTTTCCGATGTATTCGGAACCAAAGTTCTTGATAGCTTATTGGTGGAGCAATTAACCGGCAAACCATGGACATGGGCTCGACTCTTGCTTAAGGGCGAATTTTTTCAATTAAAAGTTCGAATAATTAGCGCCGAAAAATGTAGAAACCAATAGTTACATGTCCTGACTTGTTTGGGTAATTCGAGTGAAAAGTAGCAATGCCGTCTACTACGCCAGGCTTGATATTCGTTAGTCGTTTATTATCTTAGGGAAGCGGAACAAATTTAAAACGGGTGAGCATATTTACGTGCGTCGTCCGAAGAAAGTTTAAAGCTATTGAAATCCTCGATCAGTAAAACGAAAGTGAGGCCTAAAAAAATAATATCAATAGTAGCAGTACTATTATTTAAATGTAGATGGCGCCACGAGACAATACTTCTCCCATTGAAGTTCACGAAGTAGGAAATGTGGTCGCGCATCCGTAGAAGTGCTCGAGTGCTGGTGATTTGGGAATTGCTTTTATTTACATGTTTACTTTTATAAAGTCAAGTTTAAATTTTGCGTAATACGCTATATCTAATTTTAACTAAATACAATAATTGATATTAAACTTTCAGTTGTGTTCATTTAATCAATGTTAAAATCTAGCAAAAGCAAAGGATTGCTAGTTCAGCTAGTTTATTATAAAGGAATGAAAGGGGGGCATTAATGCAGTTTACCGCCGTTAACAAAAATATGAAAAATTACGTAATCTTTGTACAAATGTATATTGCTACGGCAAAGGAAAAAATCGTAGACGCTTTACCAGGTCGTAATTTAACAGAAGCAACCACCTAATAAAACAAGATAAAATAATTTCTCAGGAAAAGCTTTAATTACATTACATCCCACTAAGACAGCATACGTTAGGTATAAAGACATTAAAAAACTTCCGCTGTTAGAAAAACATGTCGAAAAACGATTTACTGTAGTGGGCTCTAGTGAATATTGATAAAGCTTAGCTGAATATAATCTTTAGTACCGAAGCATCATTCTGGGCATGAAACTCCTTAAAGGAAGTCTTTTCAACTGTAAGTGACAGAATTGTACCAAAGAACTGAAAAATATTGTGTAAAGGTTCACATTTCGAGGTGTCTCTGAGAACATGATTTAGGTCGTTGCTCCTCTACTCAGAACTCGCTAACAAAGAAGAGGATTAATGAAAAATGTTTATTAAATTCTTCTAAATGATGTTTCGTGATAACAATAATAATTCTTGGGAGCTTTGGGAGGACAACGATCCAAAAGATCGTAGTCATGTTTGTTAAGATTGGATAGCTAAACATCGAGTCACAATAATAAGTTGATCAGCGTCATCATGTATCACCGGTGTGTACAGTATTAATCAGTCAGTGTTATAGTGATCTGCTATGCTTGGGCAAAGTGTCTGTTAGCGTTTCAAGTGTAATACTTTTTGAACTATTGATTATGACAACTTAGTTGTCGAACTTAATATCCAAGATTTAAAGCGTCATATATTGTGATAATTAAACTTTTACAGAATGAGCCACAGTCTTCGATTAGATCATATATGTAATGTTATTTTATTTTTCATTTCTGACATAGTAGAATTTAGCAATTCGCTCTCGTAAAATTCAAAGTAATCGTAACATGTTTTGCAGGTTATATTTTATATCTAATGCATAACGACGGTAGACATGGCTGGTACCTCTCTATATACATTGGAAATTTATTGAATCGTCCTAATATATCATTTACATATACCGTTCCTTGAGTTTCTTGAAAGAAAAATTCAACGTATGAAAAATTTAAAGAAAAAAAATAAGATATTTATAAAATATTTGTCCCAGCACTGCATGTTGTGAAAAGCAGAGGTAGAGAGATAATTTTTGCCACCGATTCAGTCAGTTTCAATCGTTACATGTGTAAGTTCGATATTATTTAAATTTACGGAATTTTGAGAAACAGGTAGATTGTTATCAAATTACAAAGGTTACGGACGTAAAAGACCCCGTAGAGCACACGTCTTAATTTTTAATAATTCACTTTCATACGAAATAAAAGAATAACCGAGTAAAAATATTTAGGTTACATAAAACAACGTTAACATAGCATCCACAGTTACGTATGTAACATACACATACGTTGTATCGTATGTGTGTGTGTAAGTTCAATAGGGGTATTATTTATAGACATTCTGAATTCATAGGTGGCACATAATATAATTTTCAGTGGGTTTTTAATTTAGGAGTTCGCGTCGTAATTTACTAACAATTTTTTGGATTCATTTTCTATATAATTGCATATTTTTTCTTTCAAGGACACTCTGTTATAAAATTGAGATTTGTTCGTACAGGGTTCGCGCTAAACGCTTTCATAATTTTACATTTTACACTGGACAAGTAAATACTAAACTGTATACGCATTTCGATGAAGATGTCATCTTCAGCAGTAACAGTAAACTCCGGAATGCAATCTTACATCCTTTATTTATAAGGCACGTTGTGTATATTTAACGTTTTGTTAACCAAAATCTGTATATTTTGCTTTTCAAATAAATGTATTTATGTTTATTTTTTATTATTTGATATTTAATAAGTAAGGTCCGAACATCAGCGATCGAAGAATCAGACAGAGGATGAAATAAATTATCAAATTATGTAATCCAACTACCTACAAAACTTAGCAAAATGAATATATGAATTCAAGCAGTGGATTTGAGCAAAGTGAACAAAATAAGGTAATAATGTGGAGATATTCACAATTTTCAGGTATCATTTTCTGTTTCCTTTATATTCTTAGCTATATATCTCCAGTTCTTGACTTCTTCTTTCCTCAATCAGAAACCTACTCCATTTTTTTTTATTTGGCCCACAGCTTCTACGCTTCCCTTCCAAATATATTTTATTCACAAATCCTATTTCCCGTCCTAAGTGTTTTAAATTTAAATGGGTGCAGTTTGCAGAGCAGCTTAGATCCTTAGTTTCGCCTTCCTCAAAATTTCAATTCTGTTTAATTCTCCAACACACTTACTCCTTTTTTACAGTTCACTCAAGGTGAATTTTAAATATTTGTAGCTTCATTTTCTTAAAACGAGACTTTAATGTGACTCCATTATTCAGAATACTTAATTAATGCCGATGTGGCGTTTACAAACTTATTGTGTACTTTTCTTGAAAGGGTCTGGAAATATTCGCGAACAAATTATTTCATACGCTATATTGTCCACAATATATGTAGTAATGTCTATTATTTTAGATATTACTTAATTTGTAAAATAAGTAGTTTTATTTATAAGCTAAGAGTGTTGAAATTTCGTGATCCCTCGAAAACACCAGTCCACTTGCAGTGTATTGGCATATATGACCAAAATTATGTTTGCATGTAATTTTTATTTTACATTGGAACTAATTAACTTTAACAAATTAATTTTGTTAGTACTTCCTAAATAATGTTGTAAACGCCTATAGTTTTTCTAATTGATATACATTATACACGTGGGTTAGAATGTAAGTTATTGTAGATCACTAACAACCTTATTTCGTGGAATACAAATTATATTTTCTGACGACGGAATTCGATTATTGAGATTACTGAAAAAATTTGTTTTGATAAAGCCATTATTTGTAACTTTTATAAATAAGTTGCTGCAAAAATAGAAAGAACAATATCTTAAATGGATACGAATGAGACCAAAGCTCAATTATAACAAACCTTATGCGATTTAAAGGCTGACCTGGGTCAATAGCCAAATTTTTAAACTTAACGTAAATATTATAACACTTTATTTGTTTCATTACATTTTGTTTGATTATATCGATTTCTCTATAACAATACTGTTTGGATATATGTACTCGTATTATACTATCATCCAAGAATTTACATTCTTTATACATATATGTGTTTGTTAACATTTGGAATTTACTGCAAGTGAGAATTAATGAATATTAAATCACATTCTTACATGTAAATGTCGACTTATTTAATGCGTATAAATCTACAATCCGTCAAACTAAGTTTGTACTAGTATGCAGAACACACTCTTTCGCGACAACGAACTTCCTGGTAGTTAGGTTAATTAAGAATTAAGAAATACTGAAAAAACAAGCCTATCAACGCGAGGAAACGTACAGACGACCGTTTCGTTCTAATTGGAACTTCTCAATGTACGGCATTCCCTTTCGATGACGACCTTGCTTTTTCATTTCTATACTTTCTGTATATATAGTTAACATTTGGAATTTACTGCAAGTGAGAATTAATGAATATTAAATCACATTCTTACATGTAAATGTCGACTTATTTAATGCGTATAAATCTACAATCCGTCAAACTAAGTTTGTACTAGTATGCAGAACACACTCTTTCGCGACAACGAACTTCCTGGTAGTTAGGTTAATTAAGAATTAAGAAATACTGAAAAAACAAGCCTATCAACGCGAGGAAACGTACAGACGACCGTTTCGTTCTAATTGGAACTTCTCAATGTACGGCATTCCCTTTCGATGACGACCTTGCTTTTTCATTTCTATACTTTCTGTATATATAGTTAACATTTGGAATTTACTGCAAGTGAGAATTAATGAATATTAAATCACATTCTTACATGTAAATGTCGACTTATTTAATGCGTATAAATCTACAATCCGTCAAACTAAGTTTGTACTAGTATGCAGAACACACGCGTTGATAGGCTTGTTTTTTCAGTATTTCTTAATTCTTAATTAACCTAACTACCAGGAAGTTCGTTGTCGCGAAAGAGTGTGTTCTGCATACTAGTACAAACTTAGTTTGACGGATTGTAGATTTATACGCATTAAATAAGTCGACATTTACATGTAAGAATGTGATTTAATATTCATTAATTCTCACTTGCAGTAAATTCCAAATGTTAACTATATATACAGAAAGTATAGAAATGAAAAAGCAAGGTCGTCATCGAAAGGGAATGCCGTACATTGAGAAGTTCCAATTAGAACGAAACGGTCGTCTGTACGTTTCCTCGCGTTGATAGGCTTGTTTTTTCAGTATTTCTTAATTCTTAATTAACCTAACTACCAGGAAGTTCGTTGTCGCGAAAGAGTGTGTTCTGCATACTAGTACAAACTTAGTTTGACGGATTGTAGATTTATACGCATTAAATAAGTCGACATTTACATGTAAGAATGTGATTTAATATTCATTAATTCTCACTTGCAGTAAATTCCAAATGTTAACTATATATACAGAAAGTATAGAAATGAAAAAGCAAGGTCGTCATCGAAAGGGAATGCCGTACATTGAGAAGTTCCAATTAGAACGAAACGGTCGTCTGTACGTTTCCTCGCGTTGATAGGCTTGTTTTTTCAGTATTTCTTAATTCTTAATTAACCTAACTACCAGGAAGTTCGTTGTCGCGAAAGAGTGTGTTCTGCATACTAGTACAAACTTAGTTTGACGGATTGTAGATTTATACGCATTAAATAAGTCGACATTTACATGTAAGAATGTGATTTAATATTCATTAATTCTCACTTGCAGTAAATTCCAAATGTTAACTATATATACAGAAAGTATAGAAATGAAAAAGCAAGGTCGTCATCGAAAGGGAATGCCGTACATTGAGAAGTTCCAATTAGAACGAAACGGTCGTCTGTACGTTTCCTCGCGTTGATAGGCTTGTTTTTTCAGTATTTCTTAATTCTTAATTAACCTAACTACCAGGAAGTTCGTTGTCGCGAAAGAGTGTGTTCTGCATACTAGTACAAACTTAGTTTGACGGATTGTAGATTTATACGCATTAAATAAGTCGACATTTACATGTAAGAATGTGATTTAATATTCATTAATTCTCACTTGCAGTAAATTCCAAATGTTAACTATATATACAGAAAGTATAGAAATGAAAAAGCAAGGTCGTCATCGAAAGGGAATGCCGTACATTGAGAAGTTCCAATTAGAACGAAACGGTCGTCTGTACGTTTCCTCGCGTTGATAGGCTTGTTTTTTCAGTATTTCTTAATTCATATGTGTTTGTGTTTATCGATGGGGGGTTACTTTGAGCATTTTATTATAGGCGTATTTAAGTATTCTGTTTGTTTATTAGAAATTGCTTTTCTATTTTCGCTTATTGCTTATATTGTCCGAAATTAATGGACACCAATTTCACACGCCATTTATTTTTTTGTTATATTGATGGAAATTATGAAGTTATGTTAATGTTTATATTTTAAATGCATTATATTTATTATTTTCGGCGTAACTTGTAAATAAATAGGATGTCTTATATTTATAAAAGATCATTTATTTAACGTTGTTTTTGACAATGCAAAGAATATCAACTTGAATGCCCTATATTTGTATTAAACATTATTATTTTTAAAAATTTGGAGCAAATGAAACAGACATGCAATATACATATCTGTAACTGTACACATGGACAATACACCTCGTATTTTCAGCATTTACTTCTGCTTAAGACACGTGTTTCTGCCATCTATAGGCGTCATCAGTCAAGCTAGTGAAGCACAATGTAATAAAAATGATACAAATCTTTTTAAGAACAGATTTGTATCTGTATATACATTTACGCTGAAATCGCCTACAAGATATAGCAAATTTCGTCCTATAAGGTGGCACTATTTAATAAGTGACATGCCTTTTTCGGCATAGTCTCTTTCGTCCGTCAGATGTCACTTATTAAATAGTGTCACCTTATAGGACGAAATTTGCTATAACTTGTAGGCGATTTCTGCGTAAATGTATATACAGATTCAAATCTGTTCTTAAAAAGATTTGTATCATTTGTATTACATTGCTTCACTAGCTTGACTGATGACGCCTATAGATGGCAGAAACACGTGTCTTAAGCAGAAGTAAATGCTGAAAATACGTGGTGTATTGTCCATGTGTACAGTTACAGATATGTATATTGCATGTCTGTTTCATTTGTAACAAATGCGTAATACGTGCATAACGTATTGATATACTTAATCCTTTTTGTATATTTACCGCCATCTGGCTCGTGTTAATGGACTCCACTTATACATATTTTTTCGCTTTTGTACCAGCATAGCTGGTCAAGCGAAAGGTCGCCTTTTTCGGAATAGTCTCTTTCGTCCGTCAGATGTCACTTATTAAATAGTGCCACCTTATAGGACGAAATTTGCTATATCTTGTAGGCTATTTTAGCGTAAATGTATATACAGATACAAATCTGTTCTTAAAAAGATTTGTATCATTTGTATTACATTGCTTCACTAGCTTGACTGATGACGCCTATAGATGGCAGAAACACGTGTCTTAAGCTGAAGTAAATGCTGAAAATTCGAGGTGTCTTGTCCATGTGTACAGTTACAGATATGTATATTGCATGTCTGTTTCATTTGTAACAAATGCGTAATACGTATAATACTCATAACGTATTGATATACTTAAACCTTTTTGTAAAAATTTGGGGGTTTTAATCCATATTTTTGCTTATGTGGTTTATATATTGCTGCATTCAACATGATTGCATTATAATTGAGATATTATTTATGATAAATGTTTTCTCTCTCTTTTAGACATTGTGGTTATACATCATTTTCAATGTACGTAAAGCGTGAGTTACATTACACTTTTTTTCGTACTAGAAACTTGAACAAGTTCTCGTGCAAGTTTTAATTTACGCGGTGTGGAATAGAGGGCACCAAACTTTGAGTGTGTTGCCAACATAAAATAACAATTTCTGTTTGTTTATTATTATATATTTGACGTTTAGACGGGTTGCAGTTATTTATTAGCTAAGAATAGAAATAAAACTACGGTTTTAATCTTCACTTTTACTCTTTATTCGTAAAACGACAATTGTTTCGCCAGCACAGTGGCTTCCTCAGGTGTTTACATCTAAACAGTACGTTACAAACTAAATAAAAAATAAAAAATATGTCTATAAAATCAAAAAGGATGGTATTTAAAATATTTTTACAAAAATCTATACAAGTATTGTCGGTATTGAAAAATGTGGCGCATCTGGTCGGCCCTAACTGTATATTATGAGGTACTAAACGTGTTTACGCATAAATTTGTTTAATAAACTACATATACATTTGTATTATTGTCTAAACAGATTTTAAGTAAATAAATTTAATAAAGGCGATTTATTTAAATCTAATTTATCATTTAATAAAATTTGTGACTGTTTTAATTTATTTATTTCTAAACTTTCCAGTAAATTTAATTTCTTGCCTTTATTTTCTAAATGCAGAATTTGAAAATCTTTATCGAAAGGGTGGTTTTCTTCTAATAGATGATTCGCAAAAGTAGAATCTTGTTTTTTATTTTTAAACGAAGAACAATGTTCGGCAATGCGTTTTTCAAACGATCTTCCTGTTTGACCGACATATATCTTACCCCATCCACACATTAACTTATAGACTCCGGATTTCTTATTTTTGTCTGTTTTATCTTTATTGTTTTTGATGTGTTTGGATAACTTATTGTTAGTTTTAAAAACTGTGTTAATATTAAGATTTTTTAAACAACTTGAAATATGCTTATTAGGTGTCCCAATACGTAAATACGTAAGTAATCTAAATTTTGAATTTTCTTTATCCTTTATTGCAGGGTATACCATAGAGATTGCTTTTTTGAAAAGTTTTTTTGCAGCATATTTTCAATTAAAGTATCTGTGTAGCCGTTATTGATAGCTATTTGTTTGACTAAATTTAATTCTTTTTCATAATTTTCTTTAGATAGTGGATAATTAATTAATCTATGTAAAGAACTATGGAAACTCGCTAATTTGTGTTGTATGGGATGTGTTGATGAATTATGTATAGTTATGTCAGTATGAGATTCTTTATGGTAAATGATAAATTAGATTTAAATAACTCGCCTTTATTAAATTTATTTACTTAAAATCTGTTTAGACAATAATACAAATTTATATGTAGTTTATTAAACAAATTTATGCGCAAACACGTTTAGTACCTCATAATATACAGTTAGGGCCGACCAGATGCGCCACATTTTTCAATACCGACAATACTTGTATAGATTTCTGTAAAAATATTTTAAATACCATCCTTTTTGATTTTATAGATATATTTTTTATTTTTTATTTAGTTTGTAACGTACTGTTTAGATGTAAACACCCGAGGAAGCCACTGTGCTGGCGAAACAATTGTCGTTTTACGAATAAAGAGTAAAAGTGAAGATTAAAACCGTAGTTTTATTTCTATTCTTAATTATGGATCTTCATCAAGTAAATGCCGAAATATTAAAAAAATGAATACGGAAACCGTTATATCAATACCCCATATTTTGTAACTGGACATTCTTACATAATTTATATTAATTTCCAACACAAAACAAACACTACGTAACCTGCAATGATTATATAATGTTTATTTAAAATAAACAGTTGGTGTTTAATGCGCAAGTTTATTATGAAACTTGGATGAAAAGTGGGGTCGGATCTAGTTTTGTAGTTTAAAAACTTTGATGTGTTTCTTTTGAATTACACTATCAGAGTTTCGACAAGTACATCTAGTTTGAAAACTTGTCCAAGTTTCTAGAATAAAATCTCTATAAAATTTTCCATATTGACCTGCCCTAAATTGCGTGAAGCAATCCGGAAAAATTAATTTTTTTCTTTTTTTTTAACAAGACATGAAACATTATCTATAAGGTAAGAATGAAAAAAAAAGGTACTTAACATTTTATTCAATAAGAAAAAGCCACGAAACAGTAAATTGTGCAAAACTAACAAATTCATTGGTCGTATCGGCTGGATTTTACAACTAAGTTTTCACACAATTTAAGCGATTAATAGTGTGTACTACCCCCATGAACGTTAAGAACTTCTATTATACAGCGTGGTAAATTTCGAATGTAGTTAGCGACGTCTTCTTGTGTAGTGTTTTCCAATTCCTCACGAAGAACTATTCGAAGATCCCAAATAGTTACCGGTATGGGTTGTCGATGACGAACACGTCGCCCTAATGAATCCCAGAGGTTTTCGATAGGATTAAAGTACAAGCTTCGAGCTGGCCATTGCAAACGGCGAAAGTTAACCGTTCACCAAGCCTTGTCCGTACACGTTCTTGTCAATCTGGTAAATGCAGACAAGAACGAGACTCATCCGTGAATAATACGGAGCTCCATTGTTCAATGTCTATGTTCACGTGAAAATCGTAGTCGCTGAACACGATGAGCTGGGAGCAAAAGTGGACAAACAGCAGGTTTCCTTGACATCAATCCCAGGAGTACCGTCCACGACACAATACAGTGACATCATCAAATTGGAGAATACACAAGAAGACCAGGATGAGGCATACTTCGCACCACAAACCGTCGAGAAGACCGTTTTATGGTGGTATCTACACTATGCCATCGTGGTTTACCATTAACAATTGTGTCTTGCCAAGTCGAAGACGTTTACGATACTGAGTTTCTGCACGAACCGTTTGCCGAAGATTGAAGGAATAAGGTTTCCTTGAATCAATCCGTATTCCTTCAATCTTCGGCAAACGGTTCGTGCAGAAACTCAGTACCGTAAACGTCTTCGACTTGGCAAGACACAATTGTTGATGGTAAACCACGATCGCATAGTGTAGATAACACCATAGAACGATCTTCTCGACGGTTTGTGGTGCGAGGTATGCCTGATCCTGGTCTTCTTGTGTATTCTCCAGTTTGACGATGTCACTATATTGTGTCTTGGACGGTACTCCTGGGAATACTCAAGACAGCAGCGATGTATCAAATGCTGCGTTCATTTTCGTTTATATGTACCTTGAGCAGTAGATATAAACTACTGCTCAAGGTACATTTTCTGCTTGCGTTTTGTCACCAGTAAGTGTTGAAATGACCTTTCGACACAACAGATAAAAGCTGAATAAAGAGCGCACCAGGATTTTTTCTATTGAGTTTAATTTTTTGGGTTCGTCATTATTTTTATTTTTCTCTTGGCTGTTTCAATAAATTAAATGTTTTGTATCTTCTGTAATTTCCAATTCTTATTTCATAGATAGTATTTGGTGCCTTGTGAAAAAAAAAAAAAAAAAGCAAATTTTAATTATGATAACAGACATTTACTTGAGCGTCCAGAATTTTTTGTCCACGAATGTAGTTCGCTAAATACAACTATTAATCCTAATACCAATACTTAATAACACACCTAATGAAATCTTTTCGGAAGCACATTGTCCACGATAGCAAAGAGGGAACATATTTTTCAACATTAAAAGGAATAAAAAAACATTCATATGATATACCATAGGTCAAGAATGCATTTGACGCTGCCAAGTACGGAAAAGTAATTGACAAATAAAATATACAATTTGAATGAAAGCGTGATTATAAATCATTTTGCAGATGTTAAGAGGCCAAGGAATTGGTCTCAAGTTTAAATCTATTTAAAATATTTAATCAGTAGTTACAATATATTCATTTCTAATTTTCTTAAATCAACAATAATACCTTTTACTTGACTTCCTTATAAAAATAAGTAAAAATTATACGAAAACATTTTAATGCCTTTTGTAAATTTTAAAGAAAAATTCAGAAATCTTTAAACCTTAAATGTTGGTGTCAAATCTAAACTATTGAAATCGTCGATCTGACCAGAAGAAATAAAGTTAGGGTCTTAATAATATAATATCAATAGTAGCAGTACTATTATTTAAATCTAGATGGCGCCACGAGACATACTTCCCACATTAAAATTCCCATGGACAATTAAACGTCGCATGCTCTCGCATAGTCTACAAGGGATTTGTTTGTATAGATGCCAAATCACCAAATATATTCTATATCCAGGAACATTGCGATGAACTTAAGGTTTAATACAACTGTAATTACAATTTATGATATCCAAAAATAATAATGTATATATAAATATTTAATTTTAACTAAATACAATAGTTAATATCGAACTTTCAATTATGGTCATTTATTCTATCTATGTATATACTGAAATCTAGCAATAGCAAAGCATTGTCGCGCTCATCTAGTAATACATAAATTAATCCTTGGCCATTCTAAAGAAACGGCAAACCAAAGTAAGTAGCTAACATAAATTTTAAGTTTCTATATATTGTTGTTTTTAGGTTATGACGAATTTCCATGTCCGAATTGTAACAAGAAATACAGAAAAAAATTCACGCTGAATAGACACTTGAATTGGGAATGTGGAAAGCCCCCTCAAATGCAATGCGTGATTTGTTTGAAGATGTTTTTTTACAAAAGCGATCTCCTGAAACATATATCAAAAGTGCATTACCGAGAACGGTAGAATAAAATTTCTTGTATTGTTACTTTGTTTGTTAATTTTAAGGTTTCAGAAAAGTGTTGTAGGGTACGAACTTTTCTCCTAGAGTTGCAAATATAAGAAAATTATTTTTGTACTTGTATAGAACTAAGGAGGTAACGGCTATTTTTTCATTTGTAAATAACAAATTATTAACTCCATTTTAATGTTTTGTTATGCGATAGTTAAAATTAAAATAAACATTTTTAGGTATATTATTGTTTTTAATTGTAGCATTATTGCACTTGTATGAATGTTTAATCTACAAAGTTCTATCGAATTTTTGTTTCTTAAAAAAGATATTAACATTTACCATAATTAATACTTGTATTCTATATACGTATTTCGACAACTAAGTTGTCATCCTGAGTAGGTAAAATTAATAATTACAGTGTTGAACATGGGACACAATAAAGCTAACATAAAGAATGACGAAACACTATACAAGGCGTATACTAAGTTTTAAGAAACTAAAATTAGGTTACTTACCCCTCTTCAGAAATGGCACGGATGTGTTTGTTCTCACGCTCTCGTCTTATTTCCTACTTCAAACGTCAAACAAAACGTAAACTAATAGCGCCATCTGTTGGCATTAATTATAGTAAACTTCGATATTGAAATTAATTTTTATTTTTCCTAGTTTTTTAATTTTCATTGTTTTTTTCCAATTTTTCTGTTTTTGAAAACATTTGGAATATTATATAGCTAACAAACCATTAAAAGAAATAAGAAAATCCAACGATCCAAACGTGAGCTGTCGGAAATATAGCACATATTTCCGACAGCTCATAATGTAGTTGCCATACAAAATTCCCATTCGAAACGTAATTTCGATTTTCACGATTTTCCAAAGATATTCCCAAATTTTTCCAAAATTACAGTTAACAAAAACAACAAAACAAACCAAAAATGTAGCAAATCTGTCGATTCGATCGAGTTATGGCTCGAGGTGCATTTTCCATACAAAATTCTGTATGGGAATTTTGACTGGAAAATTCAACCTCTCAAGTCTAAAGAAGAAGCAAAATTTTAGCATTCTTTAATAGAATTAAGAGTATCTAAACATTGGCAACTTGAAATCATCAAAGTGTCAACAACTGTCATTTAAAATACATAAAACTTAATAGTTGATTATTTTCAACAGTTTCTAAAGAAGAAATCAAATTTTGAA
Organism: Melolontha melolontha; assembly: GCA_935421215.2. Classification (NCBI taxonomy): domain Eukaryota; kingdom Metazoa; phylum Arthropoda; class Insecta; order Coleoptera; family Scarabaeidae; genus Melolontha; species Melolontha melolontha. The sequence continues at coordinate 47,022,721 of OW285235.1, read as the reverse complement.
CATTATTTAGCAAAATTAAAAATACAGTTTTCGAAAAGTCCTGAAAAATGTGATCCGAAGCTTTCCAAGTTTGTTAAGGTTGTTGGAGGGAAAACATCTCCTTAGTACTTTGACAAGCCAACGAGGATTTATCTCATGCTGTAACATAACTTAATATCATGCTGTATACTTTATTATTAGAAAAAAATGCTTTCGTCAATGTGCCCATCTGCTACAAACGTACTTTTCCATTTTCCATGTATTTTTAGGGTCTCGAACGATGCACCGGTCTCAACATATTAGATGCGTAATGACTGTCAACAACATGACAGAAATCACGGAACTTTTCCAATGTAATTTGAATTTTCCGCTTAAGAAATTTATTTTTCATGAAAAATAAAATCTTGTATGAACCACTGGCGTTATGGAAATTATATTGCCCTCAGTCGATATTCGTCTCTCGGGCCAGAGGCCCTCGGGCTGAATTAGCGTCGACCTCAGAGCAATATAATACGTATAAATAAAGGTGATAGCTAATACTATTTCACAAACAGTAAAATTTTATGACATAGTTGAAAATTTCATGGCTCTGAGGCAAGGCTTTTTAGAATGCGCGCTACGAAGTGTTCATTACTTTCCATAACATAGTTGAGAATAAAACGAATCTCATTTCAATGATTAGAATATTATAATAAAACTTCCTTTAAAGTGAAATCAATTTTTATGTAAAAAATGCATACTGTTTATGAGTACGTAGTGTGGACACATGTGCATGTATAGCTCGGTTAACATCTGATGGCACTTGCTTGGAAAACAATTTTAGGACAAAAAAGGAGAACACAGCATGAAGCAAGAGAGATAAACATATTTTAGCCACGTCTCGCGCATCCTGGGTACCTTCAGATATTAACCGAGCCATAGTGTGTTGTAAGTAACTCGAGCTGTACACGCTAAGCGAGCGTTGGCTATATTAGAAAAGGTACTACGTCAGGAGCCACTTCTTTTGTCGTCTTCCTTTCGAGAAACCTTTCCTCTATGGATCTACTCCTCATTCCGCTATAGTTTTTATTAATAAAATTTTAAAATATACTAGCTTCTTATCCTGAAATGATAGTTATAGCAAAACCCATTTGGTCAAGACTGTTCAATGTTTAATGTGTTATTGTGTATGTGATCTAGCTTGTTTGCTTTCCTGTTATGCACAAAATTCGATTATTGTTTATAAAACGATGTTAGTTAGGACTTACCTGAATGTTTTGTAGCCATAATGTATACCAAAAGTTTATGATTCGCAATTGACAATAATTTTAATTTTGAGTGTGTTATTTCGTGTACTCATTATATTTCTAGTATAAATGGATAATTTAACTTATTATATCGCTTTTTTAGGTTACAGGGGTGCATTGGAATGTTCTCAATGCAACAAAAGCTATGCGAGCAAAGGTTCATTAACCAGACATTTGAAGTATGAATGCAATAAAACTCCTCAATTACAATGCAACATATGTCTTAAAAGATTCGTATATAGAAGTGTGTTATCAAGACATCTTTGGCAAATTCATGGCCCTAAGGACAGAATATAGTAAAACTATTGGAACGATTTGGATAATGGTACAACAGTAAACCCAGTCTGATCAAAAACCTATAAGAAATAAAAAAATAGGTTTAATAGCTGGTGTTACCTCCGTAATGGATTTCTATGATTATATAGAAATTTAAGCTATATTTTCGAAACATTAAGACCGAAAAATTTTGTTTTTGGATACTGCCTGCCACCTTTAACTAATTAATAGTAGTTTATGTATTGACTTGTTTTTGCTAAATTTCAAAATTATTTAATAAATTATCCAAAATTATGTATGCAATATGTGTTCCTATTCCTTTTACGAACAATGATAATGAGAATGATGTGTATACACAGGGTTGGGCAAAAGTAACGCATCAGTCGAATAATTCCGTAAATATAAACTTTAGAACAAAATGTTGTTAACAAAAGTTTTTTGACAAGTTATTTTGTATTGGCTTTAATCATTTGTTTTTTTTTCATGATGATTACATATGACAGCCAAAATTTTTTTTTTTTTAATGAAAATAATATTACTTTTTAGACAATTCGGAATCTTTATTAACTTCTGAATATGAATGCGTACTATTTTCATGGGGTTAGATAATAAAAATATTGAGAAAAAAATTAAATTTAATAAAAGTAAACAAACTACAAAATTAAATTAAATGCTCAAAGTGACGTCCTTCTACGACCTGACAGTGTCCTAAACGTTCCCAAAAATGACGAATTGTATTTTGTAAACTATTAGTTAGGAAAGGAGGAGTTAGGAAATAAAATCAACAGATCTGGTACAATATGGTTACGCAATAAATGTAAGTAACCATCACCATTTAGGTTGTGTTCCAAGAAGTACGGACCTATGATTCGTTGCCCAACAATGCCAGCCCACACATTAAGTTTGTGGCGATGCTGTATATGATTTTCTCGCATCCAATGTGGATTCTTAGTCACCCAATAACGGCAGTTATGCCAATTTACAAATTCATTTAGACAAAATGTAGCTTCCTCAGAAAATACGATGTTGTTTAAAAAATTTGGATCGTTATTGGACAATTCCATTATTGTTTCACAAAACTGTAATCTTCTGTCCGGGTCATCTTCGCTAAGTTCGTGCAGTAAGTGTATCTTATAGGGCTTGTATTTGTTCGCTTTTAATATTCGTCTAATAGATCTGCTACTCATATCATTTTCTAATCCTAGTTGAGTGGTTGACGTAGTGGGATTTTCTGTTACAGCAAGTAAAACATGAAGAGATTGGTCTTCATTAGTGATTTCTTTTGGCCGGCCAGCTTTAGGTATATCTCTAACATCGCCCGTTTCTCTAAATTTAGTAACCAATCTCGAAACTGTTGATTGAGCTATAGGATCTCGATCCAAATAAACATTATTGAATAAAGTGCAAACTTCGTGATGTGAACGTTGCCTGTCACCATATCCGACATCATAAGAATTTCTATTCGTTCTTTAGTAGTTAATTTGACCATTTTCACACAAAACACGTATTAAAAAAAGCAAGTTTTACGATGGAAACTACCGCGATATCATAAAGTTTCTGGGTCAACGGTGGCCATGGGGTGAAAAACGTCTGTCTTAATTTATATCATCCTTTTGAGAAAAATCTGATAAAATTTTTAGGTTAAGTGTCATGCTGACGTTAAAATTTGTCAATATATTAATCTTAATGTCAGTATGACACATAACCTGAAAATTTTATCAGATTTTTCTCAAAAGGATGATATAAATTAAGACAGACGTTTTTCACCCCATGGCCACCGTTGACCCAGAAACTTTATGATATCGCGGTATTTTATTGTGAAACGTCAATAATTCAATGACAGTCAAAAAATATACAATTTCCAAATCAATCTATAAAACACTGCACTAGACCAAACGTACGTTTATTTAATTTTTTTTTCTCAATATTTTTATTATCTAACCCCACGAAAAAAGTACATATTCATATTCAGAAATTAATAAGTATTCCGAATTTTCTAAAAGAAAATATTATTTCCATTTAAAAAAAAATTTTTTTTTGCTGTCATATGTAATCATAATGAGAAAAAACGCAAATGATTGAAGCCAATACAAAATAACTTGTCAAAAAACTTTTGTTGACAATATTTTGTTCTAAAGTTTATATTTACGGAATTATTAGACTGATGCGTTACTTCTGTCCAACCCCGTATACAGGCTTAAGCAAATGTATGGATACATTCGAATATCTCTTAGACATTCCACAATTAATTAAATGCAAATCGGAAATTCGATGGGTATATCTATATGCTAATCACACTTTCGGTTTAGCCGGAAAAGATGTTATTTTTTTTATTTTAAATGAGACACTCTGTATATATTTGCGAATTTCAATAGAGTTCTGCTCCGGGAGGTTTGGCACCCTCTTGTTCAATAACGACAGAGATATTTAATTAAATCTAGTAATGCAAAGTAATGAGAACAAGAAAAAATAACACAAAAATATAAACAAAATCAATATCAGTTAAGAAAGTTTTCGAAATGCTGCCCCTTACTTCCTGACAACATTCAAGTCTATGAACAAATTCTTGCCAAAGACTCCCCACGTAGTAATTGCACTTCTTCAATTATTCTCTGCAGTAGCTCGTACAGATTATGTGGTAGTCTAGTATAAATACACATTTTAAATGACCCCAAAGGAAAAAATCTAGAGGATTTAGATCTGGAGACCTCGCGGGCCATTCGGTGAATCCTTTACGACCAATCCACCGATTTGGAAACGTTTCGTATAAAAGAATTCTAACATTAAGAGCATAATGAGGGGTGCCCCATCTAGTTGGAACCAAACACTTACAGGTAATTCTCCATCTTCCTTAATATTAAGAACAACCCGAGCAGGTAAAAGATCTAAATATCTCTATCCAGTTAGTGGTACTATGAATGAAAAAAGGACCAATAATACGGTTCCTGAAAATACCAGTCCAAACGTTCAATTGCTGTGGGTGTTGTGTATGTGCTTTTAACATTCAATAAAGGTCATCTATTGACCAATATCGACAATTATGGCAATTAACGATACCGTTCAAACAAAACGTAGCCTCGTCAGAAAACAGCAAATTGTATGTAAAGTATTGGTCATTTTTGCAGATCTCTATCACTCTTTCGCAAAATTAAATTCTATGATCATAATCCCCGTCCAATAATTCTTGCACTAAATGTGGTTTATACGCATGATATTTTTGGTGCTTCCATATTCTGGGTACTGATCGGCAACTTATTTATCATAGTTTAGTGCGAAGGATGCAGTAGAAGTTTGTGGCAATTCTTCTAATACTATAGCAATATCTCGAGCAATAGCTTCATTAGTTGCGGCTTTGGTCGTCCGCTTTTCGGTAAGTTGCTGGTCAAGTAATACCTTCTCAAAGTTTAACCAACGACAGTTCGTGATATTGAATGCCGCTGTTGATGTAAATTGTTAAATAAATCGCATACTTCTTCATAAGTTCTGACGAGGTCACTAAAACCAATCATCAGAATAATACAAAAGTATTTTTAATAATATAAAATATTATTAAAAATCTGATCTGAAGAACATAATACAAGTTCATTATTAATATTTTTGTGGATGTATCCTTCTTCAGGGACGCAGATACATATTTCATCTTTCTACAGATTCGCAAGTACGCCCCTACTGGAGAAGGATACATTCACAAAAAAGAACAACTTCGCGATCTCACAGAAGTTATTAAGACCGAGCGTAGAAGCGTAGAAGTTCATTCAATGCTGTAAATTAGCAAACAACCAAAACAACTAGCTCTGCCTACATAATAATTGTAGAACTAAGTGTTTCCATCAGATGACACCGCCGTATCTCTGGAAACTGTATTATCGTGTCTTCACTACTCTATACCGATCAACTGCATGAGTATGTAACAAAATACTTTGAATCACGAAAAAAAATGGGCACCAATTTTGTGTAATACAAAAGTATCTCTAATAGTATGAAATATTATTAAAAATCTGGTGTAAGTTCATTATTAATATTTTTGTGAACGTATGCTTCTCATCAACATTCACACCAGATTTTTAATAATATTTTGTATTATACAAAATTGTTGAGGTTTTTGCTCGTTCAAGTATGTTTCAAATTATTTTGTTACATCATCAGAATTTCAGAACCTCCTTCTTCAGTTAATTGAGCCATTATTAATATTTGGACGTCTATAAAGTTAATTTTGACAGTTTAAGTTTGATACTCAATTTTAATTCCATGGCGTACTAAACATAAACATGAAATATCGGTTTTAATTAAATATCTTTGACGTTGTTTAACAAAAGGGTACCGAACCTTATTATTGCTGAATTCCCAGAGCAGAGCTTTATCGAAATTCATAAAAATATACAGGGTGTTTAATTTAAAATAAAAAGTTAATATCGTTTGCGGCTAAACCGGAAGTCTGATTTCGATATCAATAACTTCTCGAATCCCAGATTTGTATTTAATTAATTGAAGAAGTTCTTATTAAAATCTTAGTAGTCAAATCAAAGATATTCGAATGGATCCATATATTTGCCTAACCCTGTATAAAGCCCTATATAAAGCGTATACAAACCGTTTTAGGCATATTACTCAGTAAAGTTATTTCATTTCTTCTCGTCTCTTGCTAGCAATTTCCAATTCTTGTGTATCTTTCCTTCCACATTCTCCATAGCATCTCTTCATCTTCTCCTTAGTCTCTCCCTCCTTCCCATTCCATCCGATACCTTCCATTCTATATTTTTAATCAATCTGTCTGCTTTTAATCCTTGAAAATGGTCGAGCTACTGGAGTCGGCTGTTTATGAAATGGTTGTGGGAGTTTGTTCCTATAAACTGCTAATTTCTCTATTCGTACACCTCTTCCATCCTTCTTTCGTCCTCTATCCTCTGAGCAACTTTCTCGGTCTCCTTCTCTCGCAGACCTTCAGTTTTTCTTATTAGTTGTCCATAAAATTGGTTCAACACCGATTTATATAATCTTATTTTAGTTTTTTTTGAGATTTCTTTTGGTTTAAATATTCTATTTAATCTTCCAGAACCTCTTATTTTCGTGTTCTCGCTGCATTTGTTACCTATTAACGCTCCTAAGTACATACAGTTTTCTACCTCTTCAAAGATCAAAAGATTCACACCATTGTTTTGCACCTTATATTCCTCTTTTAATGGGCATTTCTTTTCATTTATCTAATGGTCTATATTGCTTGCGACTTGAATAAACGACTTGGTCATGAACTGTAACTCTTTCTTGTTTCTTGCCTCCAACAGGATGTCATCTGCGTATGCATGGCACTGATGACTTCTATAAAAAAGCGTTGCTGTACGACCTTAGCCACCAATAACTAAGTATATTTACGTCAAAAACTGACTCATGATGTTCAAAACAATAAAATGATAATTTAAACAATATTTAGTGTAATGCTGTTGAAACAGTGACTTATACGACATTCTTTGAGTTAATAAATTGTAATACTGCTTGTACTCTTGTTCGGTTGGCCGAGCTCCTGCTGGGGAACGCCAAATTAATAACGTGATTACTTGGTGATCCCGATCGGGATTGCCAAATTGTACCGCGTTTCTAACTCTAATGACAGGAATAATTAATTTATTAACATTAATTATTTCCATATAAAACTAATTTATAGTTTAAAATTAAAATTATGTAAGACATCAATCATGTAGATACGGTCGGAATGTTGATCCAGTTGGCGACTTAAGCCAGTAGCGCCTTTTACTCCTCGGGGCGTCACCGGGCCTACGAACGTTACAAATAAAATATGAAATAAAATGACAATCGAACATGTCACTTATATCAGTGCTCTGATATTTGGATATCTCACTTCAGAGAATAGGTTCAAAACTTTTAACTAATGCTTCATTATTCTTCCAATCAAAGGGATTACTTAGTTCTTGTGCTTTCTACTCTACTTCGAGTCTATTTGACTCGTGTCGTGACTAAAAGAAAAAAAGAAAAAAGAATAAAACGCAGGGGGCGCATTAAAAAAACAATATAGACAGCGATTAATTATAAAATGGGTACATTTATTTATACAGGGTGGTGCAACATAACTTCCTTTTTTGAAATGCGCGCCATTCAGGCTGTAGCGGTCGTAGCGGGGCAGGAGTGCTCTCATTCGATAGGCGCAATACCAAAGTTTTGTTTTCTACCGGGTCAGTCACCATTATGCGTTGGAACCGTGAGTAGGGTGCATTTGCTGTGGTGGCCTACTTTTCGAACGGATATTCCGTGATCGCAACCCAGCGCGCCTTCCAACGTCGCTTCAATGTACTCCCGTTGGGCTGTGTCCTGGACCTCGAGTACGACAAGACGAAGAACTGGAGTCCTTCGGCCTATTAGATCACCTGAGAACATTGAGGCAATGGGAGCTTCAGTCTTGCGATCCCCTTGCCCTTGGACTTTCAGCTCGTTCAGTGAGGCGAATTCTTCACGATGACTTTCATTACCATCCTTACAAGTTGGCGATTGTTCATGAACTCTCCGAACGCGACATCAATTCTCGGAGGAACGCATGTGAGGCACTTCCTGAGGACCCTATTGTTTTTTTTCAGTGATCAAGCCCATTTTCACCTGACTGGATACGTCATAGCAGAACACATAGCAGAATGTATAAGCAGAACATGCGCTACTGGGCCAACACCAATCCCTGAGAATTGCATCAAAGGCTTTTGTATTCAAGTAAAGTCACAGTGTGGTATGCAATTTCCTTAGCTGGGATTGTTGGTCCCTAGTTGGTCCCTAGTTGGTCCCTTCTTTGAAGACAATGAGGTCACAGTGACAGTGAATTCAGACCGGTATTCTTTCTTCCACGATTTAATGAATTGGACTTACAGGACATTTGGTTCCAATAGGACGGAGCAACGACTCACACTGTTTTGAGGGAACACTTGCCGGAGTGCCTCATCTCAATAAGGGGCGATTTGGAGTGGCCAGACCGCTCCCAGGATTTGTTGTCCCTTGCGATTTTTTTGTGGGGTTTTTTGAAATCCCGCGTTTATGTCAACCGACCAAGGACACTACAAGACCTGAAGTGTCAGTGTATGGGCAATGGAGGGCGTCACCTACCTGATATGATTTCCAAAACTGCGTAAAACAAAAATTTAGATATGTTCCCACACATATTATTCCCACACACAATTAAAAAAATTCTGATTCATGAAATGGGGAAATGGGTTTTATTTATGAGTCTTGGAATCAGGAAGTTATGCTGCCCCACCTTGTACAACTAAATAGTGAATACATTCACATAAGATATATCAATTCACATATATTAAATTAATCAAATTCAGAAAAGAAAATTATTAACATGACACGTATTTACATGTAAACTTGTGCTATCGTTGCTTATGATTTGCGAATCAAATGCATCATCAATCAAGAAAATTTACACAATTAATATACCTACATATATCGGTGAATTTAAGTCACTTCATTGAACTAAATTAAACAATTTATTTAAACAGCTGATTCTCAGCGATGTTAATCGCCTAAATACTAACTTTTTCAAAACGTATCAGTTTATTCTACTTAGGTTATTTTAAATAACAAAAAGTACTAGAATTTAAGATTTGATCTCTTGTTGGCAATTAAATTTAAACATGAAACAGGAATGGTTTTGGAAAAGTTACGATTAATTCGATTTAGTTTAACCGTAATATAAACGTGATTTACATTACATACATTATAATAACAATAACACGTTTTTATTCATTTTAAATATCTGAAAAGAAATAAAGATTGACTTGAAGAGGTGCGAATGAAATTTTCATTGTCGCAAGATAAAGCGAAAAAAGATAAACTTTCTTATCGGTTATTACAATATATTTAAAAAAAAATAAAGATTTATTATTTTAATTTAAACTACAATTCACAATAGAAAAAGAAAGTAATTCAAAAATTAACTTCTTAGACTTAACTTTAATACGCACCGTAAAAAAAGATCTTAACAAAATTATACCACAAACCAACTACATCTGATTTTTTCTAAATTTCGATTCATGCCAATAAATGTCACACAAACAGAACGTAGCAACGGGATTAATTAATAGAGGGGTTGAACTAACAAACCCACACTTCAGACCAGAAATTTTATCACAAACAAAAGATTCTCTACAAAAAAATATTTATCACTTCCCATTAATTAACAAAAAAATTATATCAACACTAAAACACATAAAATAAATACCACGAAAACAACCCCCAAACTACTTATCAATATGTCTTAATACCTTATATAAACAACCTGTAAGAAAAAATAAACAAAATCTTAACATCATATAACATAAAAGTAGCTCACAAAATTCCAATAATTCACTAGTTTACACCGAAAATGTACATTTGATGAAAGATAGATTTCCTTATGTATTTTCTTCCGCTGAATTCGAAAATCAAGGTTAAATTTTTTTTATGGAACAGTTTTTGAGATATTGTAATTTTTTCATTTTTTCGACCTTTTTTCACTTGACAAATCATATCTCGAGCTAGAAATGTCCGATTCGGTCGTTCTTGGTACCCAAATGCAAGGTATTGAGATGACGAACAAATATGTATAATCGGATCTTTGATTGGTAAAGCGGTTCAAAATATATCGATGAAAATAGGGCACATTTTCAAAAAAATCATATTTTACAGTGATTCTGTGCCGACAGAAAAGTACAAATCGTAAAAAAAGTCTGGTTTCTGTTCATGTACGTAAAGATGATACTTTTACGTAAGAACTAAGACCAACCAGAAGAAAATCGACCGAAAAATGACAAAGTTATAAGCAATTGAGTGAATAAATCCAAATCCCATATTTTCCGAATATTTTATTTTTTTCGACAATTTATTGGGTTTAAACGCTTGCAATACATTCTTGACATTTTTGTGTGTTAGAAATAGTTGTGGCTCTTGCTTTGTCTTCGGTTGCTTTTGGGATCCGTTTCTCTAGTGAGAAACCATACATAGTCTCCCAACATTGCTTCATCCCAAAATCCTTGATAGCGCCGCTCAGTGGTCTTAATTTGTTGGTGAAATCTCTCGCCGTGTTCGTCACTTACGTCACCAAGATTGTCCGGAAAGAAATTCAAATGCGAATGCAAGAAGTGGATTTTTAGAGACATATTTACACCTGTAAGAAATAAATAAAATGGTAAAAACAATACAATAGAAAACAACCAGGAATGAAATTAAATAATGGCATTCCGTACCCATCTTGTTGAAGTTCTTCAGCAAATCGGTAATAATTCCCTCGTAGTTAGTGCTTTTATTGTTCCCAATAAAATTGGTAACAACCCGCAGTCTTTTCTTCTATAATGATGTTCACGAGCACGACTATCCCAGAGGCAAAGAAAGCAGCAATATTTTGTATATCCACCCTGCATTCCACACAACATGCCGACGACTTTGAGATCGGAACATATTTTCCCGTTGTGATGCTCATATTGAATGTATTTTAGCAAACTGGCCATTGTGGCGTATGATTCTTTAGTGTTGATGGCATGAGCGATGGGAATAGAAGGTTTTTCATTTCCAATATGCAGTAGGACTGCTTTCAAACTCTCCTTACTACAGTCAATGAACAAGCGCCACTCATTTGGATCATAAAGCTCTCCGAGTTGCTCAAACAATGCAGGAATATCGTTGCAGTAGCATATGTCGTTTTCCTTCTTAAAATGTTGTGCGTAAGGTTTATCACGGTTTCTGTAAAATGTTCCATTTACTCCCGGAGCCAAACAGTTCCGTTGCTTCAGGCGAGATGCAAGTAACTCCGCTTTTTCGGCTCGCTCGAGATCTCTCATCAAATCATTCAGTTCAGGCTGCGTAAAATGTTGCAATTGCGACTCCTGTTGAAATTCATTATCACTGCTTGTGTCTGTCTGTAGTGATGATTCGAAAAATTCAATCGTTGAATCGGGGCACTTAGGATGAGGAAATTCACTTGAATGTGGAACTGGAAGCGAAACAGATGCTACTGTCGCATAAACCCATTTGGCTCTCTTTCCAAAACCAGTGGATTTGCTCAGGCAAAAGTAACAATCAACCGAATGGCAGAGCGGCTCTCTCCATATCATCGGTACACCGAATTTCATGTATCGTCTAATTTGGAATAAAAATTCACTTTATTATTAATTCATTTGTATATATAAATTTAATCTTACTGTGATAAACCAGAAGCCCACGCGGCAAGAGTTATATGGCACGATAAACAAACATTATTTGGTGTCCATTGCTCATGAAAAGTTGCAGGTGCTATTCCAAAATATTGCAGATAATTATGTTGTAATGAATCGGTGAATCTACGTCTATTTGGTTGGGGGACAAAATTGCCACACACGTAACAGAAATTATTTGGATTGTTTACGCACTTAAATTCTCGTTTTCTTTTAGGCATTTTGGTGAACACAATGAAATATAATTTCAATCAAATTTGTGAGTTCCTATAATATACAAACAACCGACACTACGTTTTATAGAAGATGTCAAAACAAAATGTCAGGGTTCTAAGGTTCCTAAATGTGATGTGTTGTTGTTTTGTTTGGAATAAAATCTAAGAACTCTAGCGTCAACGTGAGAACTAATATACGTTGCCAATATACCAACAGGCTATCGATATAAAATCATGTTCCTATACCAAAGACATATAAATATCAAGATATAGCAAGAGTCAGCTGTTTATTGGTACGAATAATAATTACTATTATAATAGTAATAAGAAAGTGAAAATACATAAAAATAACAAATAATAAATTCAATATACGTATTTGCGTGTGAGCAACCGAACTCATAAATTGTCGAAAAAAATAAAATATTCGGAAAATATGGGATTTGGATTTATTCACTCAATTGCTTATAACTTTGTAATTTTTCGGTCGATTTTCTTCTGGTTGGTCTTAGTTCTTACGTAAAAGTATCATTTTTACATGAACAGAAACCAGACTTTTTTTAACGATTTGTACTTTTCTGTCTGCACAGAATCACTGTAAAATATTATTTTTTTGAAAATGTGCCCTATTTTCATCGATATATTTTGAACCGCTTTACCAATCAAAGATCCGATTATACAAATTTGTTCGTCATCTCAATACCTTGCATTTGGGTACCAAGAACGACCCAATCGGACATTTCTAGCTCGAGATATGATTTGTCAAGTGAAAAAAGGTCGAAAAATGAAAAAATTACAATATCTCAAAAACTGTTCCATAAAAAAAAAATTTAACCTTGATTTTCGAATTCAGCGGAAGAAAATACATAAGGAAATCTATCTCTCATCAAATGTACATGAAAAAAATTTCATTTTGTAAACTAGCGTAATCTCTACATTAAAAAAAACACACGTTGTTTATGAAATTCCATGCAAGGACTGCGAAGGCGTATACATCGGGCAAACAACACAATATCTACAAGAACGTTTAAATAGACACAAAATTTCCAGCAATAGTACAGATCTTAAAAAACATGTCAAACAAACAAAACACACTTTCAATTTCGATAAAACCACAATAATTACATCTGAAAAAACAGAAAAGCAAGAAATATACTAGAAAACATCCACATACAAAAAATTACAAATTCAATAAATGACCGAACAGATTTAAATAATTTATCAGCACTATACCTACCTATTATATAAACACCCCACGCGTATAATAACAATATAAACATCACAAAAATTAAATTAAAAAATGTTCGAGAAAAGTTACCCCCCCCCCCCCGCAAAGGGTTGACAAAGCTAACATTCTTTCCACCCGCCAAAATAAACACATGGCTGAAAGCGTCTACCTGCTAATACAAAAAATTTAGTTTTATTTATAAATACGTAACAAATACGTTACAATATATTAACACCACAAAATTTAATGTAAGTAGATTTATTATAATATCGTATCTTACCATTTTTAACATTTAAATAAATTTTACAGTTTTTGAAAAAGGTTCTATATATAATATTGAAGCGTCAAATCAAATATTGTTTTAATTGCCCGGCCACTACTCCCAAGAAACACTTATATTTTTATATAGTATTATAACTACGGCGTCGAAAATAAGAAATTCCTTTTAATATTTTTGTGTGTGTATATTAGAAGGAATTTTTTATTTTTTTAGTCGTGGTTATAATACTAGATAAAGAATAAGTGGTTCTTGGGAATGGCGGATGAGTAATTAAAACAATATTTAATTTTGTTTACGATGTAAGCATATATACATATGCTTACATATGGTTTGAAATTTATGTTTAAGCTCTTTCCACATACAAGAGGTTTTCTGAAATTTAAGATACTGTACTGTACAAAATATTATTTAACCATAATAAATTATAAATTAAAAGAATAGTAATCGGCTACTATAGATACTTCTCGGTCACATATTTACGACGTCGCTGTTCTTTTATTTGAAGAACATGTAAAATTATGAGAGTTATTAAATTTACTTTGAGTTCTCCTTTTTTGCTTTAACATACAGAGAAGAAAAGTTATATCAATTAATTTGGTATTCTCTTTGACTCAGTTCCTTCCTCCCTTTTTCTCAATTCTATTATTCTCTTGTCTCTGGTAATTCAATATCATTAGTATCCCTTCCTTTAAAATCAATTGCAAGTTTATTCGATTTCCTTTTTAAATTTAGCTTTGAAACTGTGTGATAAATTATCACACAGTTTCAGTTTCAGTTTCTATTGTTAACAGGAATTTTTTTTTTACCGTATTTTTCGTACAATTTACAATTCTCTCACGCACTGACGGTACGTAATTCCGTAGCGTACTTCTTGCTGGTAATTTCCACGTATTGTATTTCTTCCAAAACTGACGAAACATTGAGTGTTCCACTTTCTGCATTGGTATATTGGTCGCAATTAACATCATTGTTAAATCACACACAAATTTATTATACGATCTGCGTCCACTATTATTCGATTTATGTTGTCACTATTTATATGTCTTTGGCACTGACTTGCTTTCCAAGTTAATAAAGTTGTTTCACAAACTAGACATTTCACTACGGTACCGTCATATATTAAATCGGGAAACCGATGTAAAAATTTTTTTACTACGTTAGCATGCAACCGAGTCGATGCATTGTTTCTACGCACTCCCGACATTTTCAACACGATTGTGTTAACAATGTATCGCTTACAACGTCTCAACGGCAACTGAATTGATCGTCGTACGCCTCTACTCGATCCCTCCACATCACGCTACTGTTCGGGCACATAGTCTGCCGTCTTTAGTGATAATGCATGTTTATTAACTGGGTAAATAGTATTTACAAGTATTACGTACATTGCTTCTTCATGAAAGGTTATTGCTTACGAATATATTTTTGTTATTTTTTCTATTGTTGTATTAAAAGCTAACTAAATTTAACTTTCAATCAACCAAGGAATAATTAGTAATCGCGTATGTATGTACTGGTAGGTTTTCTATTTCAAAACATGTAGAGAAACTTATGGCGTCTAGCTTTTTACAAAATATACATAAATATTGTAAGTTTACATATTTGCTATTTAATTTCAAATAATATGGGCAATATATCTATTTTGCATCGATAATATTATACAGCCGATTATAAAATAAATTATTGTTTATTTTGAAAGCTTTTAAAATTGATATAGACCCATGCTGATGATTTGATACGGCTGCCTTCAATACGAAATCAATTGTGTGGATTCAATTTGGTAGCTATTAGATGCTATTTACCTTATAAATATTTTTAGTCTATGTATACGCATATTCGAGACCACTTCTAGTCTATTAAGGAACTTGTACTGCTTTCGGGCGAATCCGACGGAAGGACTAAAATTTATGTGGTAGAGGATCCGGCCGAAGGACCAAAATTTATGTGGGGGTGATATACCAATGTTATGGTTGTATCCGATTTCTGCTGGTGATGCTTCAATGACAGTTACTAGAATCATGACCCCTATGTTGATTCACCGTGCACAGGGTGTAAGGCTGTGTACACTTTACTTTTTAAATCTTCGGTGACTGTGAAACTTTCAATCTAAATATATTTAGATGGATCTACAACGACTTACTAACATAAACTGCTGTTGAGACTGGTGTCTGTTGTCAAAAAATAATTATTATGATGTTAAGAAGAAGACTGTGTGTCTTGTACTGATGTTGATACTGTGTTTGAGTTCATACTGTTGAGTTACTGAGAGGTTACTGGTATCAGACTGAATATTACTAATTACTTCTGTACTATTTTACAAGTAGGTAGAAATATACCACTACCCCTACACTATTACATATTAAAAGCATATTGGTTGAACAATGTATTGCTTGGCGTCATAACGGGAAATTCTGTGTTATTTAATTCGTGTAAATTATACCTACAAGCAATAATACCCAGGTTTACATAGAGTCCTAAAATTTTAATCTTAACTAACGAATACGTAATAAAATATCATTACTAATTAAGTATTAGATGTCATAAACCTACGTATGTAGTTCCGAATCGCCTTTGTTCAATAATGGATTTTTATGGTACCTACATACATATTTAGGAATCGTGAGCCTATTATATATATTTAGTTAACAATGTAGGTCATATTTAGGGTCTACTAAAATCGTTTACTAATAACCCTAGGCAATAAACAAACGGTCTGGTGTATAGAGCAATAAATAAATTTGGAAAATGATGCCGATTATTAATATTCCTAGGTAATAAACAGATTTGCAAATGTAATATCGCTTCCTTAGAATTAAAAGAACGTGCCTATAATGTGCTAATAAAAGTATATGTTATATAGTGGTTTAAAGTTCGAAAATGAATACGAAATATCTACATCAAATCGGCAGTGATGTATGCTCCAGAGAATTTGTATTTGTGAAGCAAATATAACAGAAAAAAACAAAGAAAAATATATCCTGACAAGAAAATAAATATAGAAGTATAAAAGATTAATCAGTAACAAAATGGAAAAAATACTGAAAGGCGAAAATATAGTAAGAGTGACAAAAGCAAAATGAATAAAAAGGTATCGTCATATTAATTGAATGAAAGATGTGTAGAGAGGTTCATTCTAGCGCGTATATATATTTTGTCAGTCGCCGCCGGGCAACGTTAAGAAACGCTGTTCGGACGATGACTGACAAAATATATGGGTATCCTGAAAATAGGATATAATAGGGAATATGTCTCATTTCTTCAGAGGGTTCCTGTACATATCCCTATTTATTTAGAATTTCAAGCCTTTGGTTTTAGATTACGTGCTATACAGATACTAACTTAAATTGATTATAGACTAAAGGTGCTCTTCTACGTAAATTAGTTTCTTATTCGATTTAGTTATAGAACATAGTTATACATAAATAATTCTTTAGTATATTCTTATTTTATTAAATCATGGTTGCTCTATTGTATTTTCTTTTAGGTTTCGAAGGAAGTATCTTTCTATGTATTCAATGTAACAGAACGTATAAAACTAGATATACGTTAAACAGACATCTGAAGTGGGAATGCGGCAAAAGTCCTCAGATGGAATGTAAAATTTGTACTAAGAAATTCGTTTATAGAAGCGATTTAACGAAACACATTACAAAATGTCATTCCCAATAAAAATTTACTTTTTACTACAATTTAAAAATAAATGTATATAAAGATAAATTATAATTATTTTTATTTTAATTTAATTAAACATAAAATAAATTTTTTCAAAATAATTTTGTCTAGTTATTAGAATTTTCTATTTCATGTAATATACAGGCTTAGTTAAAAGTATGGAGACGGCGATTTATTGTCGGTAATATTCATTTTAGGGAATTATGTTCAATATAAAAGGTTGTTAGGATATTTTGATCTACATTTGTGATTATTTGTTTTTTTTTCTTCAATTGTTTTTTTTTATATACGCCTGTTCGCGCATTTTTTTTTTAATGGGAACTGGTAAATTTTGCTCTTCCATTCGATAGAGGTTTCTTTTCTCTTTACAATAATATTTTTGGTTTTTTTAAATTCATTTTAATAACTTTTTTAAAAGAAAAATTAAACAAATTAATAACAAAGTAAATTAAAGTAAGTGTTCAAATTGTCGTCCATTAGAAATTTGACAATGACCCAATCGATTTACAAAACCCCGAACAGAGTTCTGTAAAAAATCTCGGGGAATTTCTTGTATCGTTCTGGTAATTCGGATTTGTAAATCTTCGACGTTATCGGGCTTATCTTTGTAAACTTTGTTTCTTACGTATCCCCAAAGAAAAAAATCTAAAGGACTTAAATCTGGCGAACGGGCTGGCCATTCAATGGTTCCTCGTCTTCCAATCCATCTGTGGGGAAAAACGTTGTCCAGATATTGACGAACATTTACACCATAATGTGGTCGGGCGCCATCTTGCTGGATCCAGATACTGTCATTGGGCAGGTGTTAATTGTTTTCATGAGGATAGAGCGTAGCACTAGCAGGTATTGTTTCATTGTTTCATAACTGCAAATACAGAGCCGAAGTTAAATTGCCATTGATGAAAAAGGGACCGATAATATGACCGCCTAGAATGCCAACCCAAACATTAACCTTTTCGGGGTACTGCGTATGGTGCTCCAAAAACCAAGAGGGATTTTCCAATGACCAGTATCTGCAGTTATGTCTGTTTACTTCACCGGTAAGGCAAACAGTAGCTTCGTCTGAGAAAAGAATATTGTTAACAAAATTTTCATTATTATTCCAAATATTTAACATTTCTTCAGAAAATTGTAATCTCCTATCAAAATCATCTTCCGTTAACTCGTGTACAACGTGTACCTTATAAGGTTTATACTTTTCACAAACGACACGATCGATGACTGTGAAATATTGAAATTGGCCGCTAATTGATTGGTTGATAAATGGGGATATTCAGGTACAGCCAATAAAATATCCAGTTTGTTATCATCGCTTTTTGCTGTTCTAGGTCTACCACTCCTTGACAAATCTTTAACGCTACCCGTTTGTTCAAAGCGTCTTAAAGTTTTACGAACAACGGATTTAGAAATTGGATTTCTATTTGGATGCGTAGGACACTCACCATCCTCCTTTAATTATTAATACTTCTATTTTCTCAGATACCTCGGCTAACTTTCCCATTAACAATAACAAGTCTTTCAACTTTCGTAAAGCAAATTTTCCTCTTTTATACAATGCACTGTTGTGTATTGATTGGGACTTTTTGTACAGTGTCTCGGATGTTGATTCCATGTGTGAAGTTTTCTACGATGCTCTATATTCTGTGTTCGAAAAATACGTCCCCACTTACGTGAATCACCCCCATCGTTTTCCTAAATGGTATACTCCCGAAATAATTTATAACCTAAAATTAAAATACAAATATTTTAAGCATTTCAAAAGTACCAATAGTGCTGCATCTCTATCATTGTTCAAGCATCTGAGAGCATTAGTTAAGAAACAAATATATTCAACTTATAAGACCTATCTTAAAACTACTGAAACTAAGCTTAGAGACAATCCCAGACAATTTTGGTCCTACATTGGTGAAAGAAAGAAGAGAAGTCGTATTCCAGGTAGAATGAAGCTATTAGGAGTCAATCTTGAGGATCCTCAATCAATAGTTAACGCATTTGCTGATCATTTTAGGAACGTGTATAATACACCCTCTACGAATAATAACATAGATCTCCTATCAATCAATTCAATGCTTCTCCATTTGCATCACTTATCGGATGATGATGTATTGCTCAGCACTAAGATGCTTGGGAATAAATTTACTTCGGGAGATGATCAAATTCCTGCTTTTTTTGTGAGGGACTGTGGAAACGTCTTTGCAACACCATTAGCGAAGATATTTAATTTGGCTCTCGCTACATCTACTTTTCCCGCTATTTGGAAGAGTACTAAAATTGTTCCCGTCTTAAAAGCTGGTGATACTTCGGACATTGCCAACTACCGTCCTATTGCCATCATTTCGAACTTCGCGAAAGTTTTTGAAATTGTATTATACCAAAAGGTATACCCTTTTATTAAGACTGCAATATCACCGAATCAACATGGCTTCATGAAAAAGCGATCTACTGTCTCTAACCTTGCGGTATTCTCTCAATACGTTGCTGAAGCGCTGGATTGCGGGTCACAGGTTGATATCGTATATACTGACTTTGCCAAGGCATTTGATCGAGTGGATCACGCTAGTTTGCCAGCTAAATTGGCGGGTTTTGGATTTAGTAAACCGCTGGTTAACCTTTTAACTTCATATCTACATAATAGGCCTCAACGTGTATTTTACAACGGATATTTATCGACACCTTACATTGCCACTTCGGGAGTTCCGCAAGGCTCTAACTTGGGTCCTCTACTTTTCATTATTTTCATTAACGATCTCTCAGACCAGCTCGAGTCTAATAACCTTTTCTTTGCTGATGACTTAAAGTTGTTTTCTCGAGTCACCGACTCGAGGGACTGCCTTCGACTTCAGACGGATCTGGTGAATATACAAACTTGGTGCAAGGATAACAATTTGCCTTTGAACCCCGTTAAGTGCAAGGTTTTATCTTTCACCAAAAGACGTGATGTTATGCACTTTGATTACCAACTTGGGGATATAAGTATATCCCGTGTTGAATCAGTTAAAGACCTGGGCGTTGTCTTCGATATGAAACTGACTTTCAATGAACATATCAGCAATGTGTCTAAGCAGGCCACACAAACTCTTGGTTTTATTATCCGCAACAGTGGCGAATTTTCTAACGTGAGAGTATTGACATCCTTATTTAACTCATTAGTGAGATCACGTTTGGAATATGCCAGCTTGATATGGTATCCGTTTTATCAATCACAAAAACGTCTACCTGAGCAAGTTCAGCGGCGATTTTTAAAATACATGTGGCTCAAGGTGGACGGCGTCTATCCGGACAGGGGCTTTGATCACACTCAACTCCTTTCTCGTTTCAACGCGCCTTCTCTCTCCTTTAGACGTTTTGTAGCCAGTCTCAACTTTCTTCATAGACTTCTTCACAATGAAGTTGACTGCACAACACTATTATCCTACTTTAATTTTCTTATCCCCCTATTCTTCACACGTTCTTCCCGTACTTTCTATCTTCCTTTTCCTCGAACCAATGTGTTGGTCAGGTCTTCTGTCTACGTTATGAGCAGTAATTACAATCAGGTTTCTTCTGAAATGGATATACATTTTCATGGTTTGTTGAGCTTCAGACAGCGTCTCTATA
Source organism: Melolontha melolontha (assembly GCA_935421215.2). Taxonomy (NCBI): domain Eukaryota; kingdom Metazoa; phylum Arthropoda; class Insecta; order Coleoptera; family Scarabaeidae; genus Melolontha; species Melolontha melolontha. The sequence goes on along the minus strand of OW285235.1, from coordinate 47,002,007 downwards.
ACATCTGCGATGTGTATTCGTTGTAGTGTGTAATTAATTAATTACTGGATGTTCCCGTTTCTTTCTTTGTTTTTATTGGTTTTGATCACTTGTCCAGACTATTGTTTATATTCATATATATTATTTGCTTGATTATTGTATATTATTTTAGGCTTCTTTATATTTTTTATATTTAGGAAATTATGTCTTTATAATACTTTTTTTTTTTCTTCTATTAGTACTTATTGTTATGTGTATGATTTACAATTTTGTTTTATTTTATCCTGTAAATGGAATTATAATTCTGTTGGGTAATAAATACATATATAAATAAATAAATAAAAATTAAATAAATTACTAACGTCTTGTAAACTTCTGCGTCTATCTCCATAACATAACATCATAAGTATTTCAATTCGTTCATGTTCACTTAAACTCGCCATTGTTAATATTAACAGCAACAAATTGCACAAATGAATTATTTCTGTCAAAGATTTGACGTACACAATAACCACTGATAAAATTATGTCGCTCAAGTTTGTTTATCGCTAGGCTTCTGTCTATCTGCGATGTAGCGAACATGTGCTAAACACGTGAACCGGCTTTTTCTTATAAAAAAGTTATTAAAATGAATTTTAAAAAAACAAAAAAAATTTTGTAAAGAGAAAAAGAATCTATCGAATGGTAGAGTAAAATTTACTTGTTCCCATTTACAAAAAAATGCGCGGACAGGCGTAACTAAAAACCAATTGAAAAAAAAAATTCAAATATTCTCAAATGTAGATCAAAATATCCTAACAAACTTTTATATTGAACATAAATCCCTAAAATGAATATTAACGACAATAAATCCCCGTCTCCATACTTTTAACTAAGCCTGTTTAATCAATCGATCTAATGAATTATACATAAAATCAACTGATTCGATAATCGTTAATCTAAAATATTGTCATATGGTTTGAACATAATATTTTGTCCAAAGTAATACCTAGCATACAGCACATTTTAAGAATAATTTAAAACTTTACACAGCTAACAACCAAGGAGTAAATAGTAAAATGGTAAGTGAATTATAAATTACGTTACGATCACCACATTCATACATTTTGCGTATTACATTTGATATCGTGAGAAAACATATAAGTCCCAACACGAGAACTTACGAAGAATCTAAATATTGTATGTGTGAGTCATTCACTTTACTTGCAATTGATTTTTGTGCCCTCTAAAGTTTTTTAGTACATATATATCTCGGGAATTAAAATAGATAAAATGTTAGTGTTAGTATATCGAAATATTAATTTTTTTGTTTCAAAATAGCATATTTGAACTAGCGTTCTATTTTAGTCTAAAAATCCAAGGATTACCGCCACTCCACCGAACTCCAAAAATATTCTAAAATTTTGTAAACAAGGACACGGTCGCGCTTGTGTATTTCAATTTCTTAAATTACTTAAAGAATAAACAATTTAGGTCCCTGTCGATTTTAACCCTGCTGTGAGTTAAAGAAAAATTAAAGAATCCTAGATTAATAGACCATTTGGTCCATAATACATGTTTCAGTAATAGTAAAAATTTAATCCAATATAAGTATGTAATTTGATTGAATACCTCGTTAATATATTAATTAATACTTAATTAACTAATATTATTTTGTATCGTACTATGTGACATTCTCCATCATAATCACAATACAACTGATAAGTACATATTTAGTTGTGGGATTCCCTTTTTTGCATTTTGCTATGAAAAGACATGTCAGTTACAGTTCAGTTTGTATATTGCTTTCAAAATATCCAAACGCTTTTTTCATACTGTATAACGAAATGGCAAAATAACGTTACTTGAACGAAGACGATATTCGCGAAGTGCTCATTTCAGAAAGGGACTCAGATATTTCAGATTCCAATATCGACTCTAATTCAGAAAATAACGAAATAAGTGATTTTGAAACAGAAAGTGAACCAGACGTGGCTGCAATTAGCTCTGTGAATCCTAAAAACAAAATGGTATGAAGTGTCACTCCATTACCTCAACCCATTAGAACTGCTGCTGAGAATATTATCTCAGCACAACCAGGACCAACTAGGTTTGCAGTATCTAGATACAGTGATATGATGTCAGCATTTTTGTGTTTCTTTCCGCCTCCTATAAAAGAAATCGTTATCAAAAATACTAACAATTATGGCAGAGTCAAATTTAGTGACAGATGGACCGATATTGGTGAAGACTTATTGAGAGCGTATATCAGACATCATATGCTACATTTGTGGCAAGTTTATTTGCAAAACCAACAGAAAAATATTTTGTTCAACATGTACTGAAAAAAACTATCAATAAAATCAAAATTGTTGTACAAAAAGTTTTGTGTTTTGATTTCAACCAAATAAAAATATAAACTGGACCAAATGGTTCCCAAGCCAAGATAAATAAATTTTCATTTTTCTCAGTCCGGCTTAATGTCAGACACTTGAAAATATGGATATAAAATTATGTTAATAAGAGAACATGTGAGCTGAAATCTCAAAGCAATATATAACACCGTTTAAAAGTTATAAAGCTAACAAGCAAAATATTGGACCAAATAGACTTAATCTAACAGCAGGGTTAACAGAAATGATTATGAAAACAATTTTTCTTGGAAAATGACAATTATGTAAATAATATATTTAAAATTTTGTGATAAATACACTTAATGTTAATAAACTATTACTGTCACATAGATTACATCCATATGTTAGGTCCTATAATATAAACAATTTTCGGTTAATTCGCGTCGTAACTGGATGGTTGCGAGAGCGATATTTTCTTGACCGACGTTTCGATGAAATTCCTCTCGCGATTTCCTAGGTCTTCTTCTTGTTATTGCTGATCTCTGCTTCACGATCTGTCCTTTTATACATACACACGATGGAGTTAGCTGGTCGCCTATTGACTGAGGAGAGGGATCAATCCGAGCGTGACTGTGGGTTTTATTTATTGTGTAATCGTCCTTCGCCTTATGTAACTCTACTAACGTTGTTTTCCATATTTGCCAAAAGCGTTTGGCATCATCTCGATTATTCATGTTGTTAGGTACCTTTTCTATTTAGACAGCTTCTCGTGTGACTGAGATCACAAACAAAATAGACTTTGATAATACGAAAGCGATCTCTAAAGGGAAAACTTCAAGATTTGAGTAACACAAAAAGCTATCGATTTAGAGAAAAGACTTAACAACGCGAATAAACTAAACGATACCATTGACTTCCGAAAATATCGAAAACAATTTTTTTAGTTAACTGAGCTACGCAAGGCGAAGAATGAATCCACAAAAAATACAAACGTGATTATAGCGGAGACGCTGCAAACGCTGCCTGCAGCAAACGACCGAATGACACACGATCGCGTTCGAATTGGTCCCTTGCCTCAGTTAATAGGTGATCGAGCAACTCGCAGTCGCGTTCTGATTTGTCGTTCGCCCCAGCTAATAGAAGACCAACTATTTCCATCGTGTGTACAAAAAAGAGAATCGCATTCACGCTACGACGATAAGAAGAAAACCTAGAAAATAACGAACCTACATTTAAGTTTAGCGAGGAAGTAAATCGCGCGTATGGTGTATGAAATATCTAGCGGAAGAACCAAGAATTAAAATTTAGGCAAGAAATTTTAAGAATCAATTATTCTGAAGTCAAAGGTTGTAAACCAATTTTATAAGATGTAATTTACATCTAGTCTAAGACATTCAATAGAGAACTGGTGCAGAAGCATTTGGTAATCATATTCTATGCCAGGGATATTTACCTATCTCTATAAAATGTAAATACAGGGTGGCCCAAAATGACCGAAGGGGTTTTAATTCCTTATAACTTTTTTATTATAATTTTTTTTTTGTTTTCAGTATTTTGTAAAGAAGATTTGGGGAATTTAAAATGCTTCAGTACACAATTGAACAACGTGCAAAAATCGTTGACCTTTATTTCTCAAATCAACGATCCATTGCGAGATATAATTTTTTTAAAAATATTCGCCATTAATATACTGTATTTAAAATTAAAAAAATTTAATAATTATGTCTTAAATAAGAAGTTATAATGAACTCAAACCCCTTCGGTCATTTTGGGCCACCCTGTACTTTAGAAAATTCTTTTGTACTTTCTCCACACTCAATGCCTAGAATAGAAGGGATTCCATATCATAAACCCATATTCATTTATACTACATACATTCAGAATAGATGCTTTTTGTGAATTTCTTCAGGATATGTTTATGCTAATTTAAGAAAATTGTTCGCAAGTTTTCATATTTTTTATATGTTTGTTTAATAACATGAAATTATTTTATATTATTAAATACTTGTCATTTCAGGGAATATTTTATCGTTTGCGTTTATTTTAAAATAAGCACTTCCCGTGCTTTATTCCTTTACATGTCCTTTGATTACATTTTCTGTTTCAGGAAATGCGGAAAGCTATATTAGAAAACTATTATCGGGAGCTGTGCGTTTCCAGTGTAAAAGATGTCTGAAACACTATAAGCACAAACATATACTGAAACGTCATGTTGAATTCGAGTGTGGTAAAGTTCCCAAATTTTCATGTCCTTTTTGTGAGCACAGAGCCAAAAGAAAGTATGAACTAGTTAGACACATCAAAGCTAAACATAGTGATTTGGAATTCGTCTTGCAAGAAACGAAATAAATTGGTTGTCATTGTTTTGATGTTCCCTTTGCAGTTTATATACAATATATTTTGATGATACAAGTAAAAGTAGGTATTAAAAATTATTAAAATTATAAAATATTGTTTCGCTGAAACCATTTATTAAAAGTTTTATAACCTTTTGTGGAAATAAAGTCCGAACAGTTCAATTATTGTCAAATATTACAAAATCAAATCTACAATGATATATTATCAATTTCCAAGTTTTTCGTTCTACTGTACATCAATCCTGTAATAATTTGATCTAACTTGGTAGTTCAATTGATTGTTAATTAGTAGAGTGGACCAATTCGGAGCGAAAGCAGAGGCGTGACTAACGAATTGGTTCCCGCATGCGAAACATTATTAATATCTAGAGATACACTACCACGAACGGTGCTGTTATTATGTTATTAAGTAATATAATAAGTTATTATATTACTTAATACTACATATTTGTATTATATTTTGTTTATTTTAGTTCCAATTTACAGTCGTGTATTGTGTATTGTGCATTCTATAGAACAGGAAAGTGTTTTATATTTATATGAATATGAATATCACCTATATTTCTCTCAACACTGCTTTATATAAATTATGTGTCAACAAATTTTTGCTGTTCCCTAGTTTTGATTTATTATAATTCCTACCTTTATCCGTCGTCTAAAGTTTAATATAAGTGCTTATATAAAACTTTAGACGATATAATAACTTATTATATTACTTAATAACATAATAACAGCACCGTTCGTGATAGTATATCTCTAGATATTAATAATGTTTCGCATGCGGGAACCAATTCGTTAGTCACGCCTCTGCTTTCGCTCCGAATTGGTCCACTCTATTAATTAGTGTCTATCAAAATACCTGCGAATATTTGAACGGTGCCCACGAACGGGCACAGGTAATTTGCACGCTATTGAATCCGCTTGAGCTTTACTTATAAATCCGGCGCCCTAATCCCACATGTAAAATGCACTCTTGCACTCTAATCATTTGCATACTCATTATCCGTAAGCGGAGAGATACAGAGACATACCTTCTTAAAAGTTATATCTTACCATAGTGCTCCCAAAGGATAACTACATGATCATTTCTATGTATCATAGTATTTCACACATCTATTGTATGTATTTTGTAATAAACTATATTCCTTTTTTTTTCTGTAAAATTTAGTGACTATGTTTTTATATATGTATTTTTATGTTGGATTTTTAACTATATGTATAGGAATAAAATATGATAGAAAATTCATTCATGTTTAGAGTGCAATTTACCGGTCAGATTAATGGGCAATGAAGAAACCGGAGTGCAAAATACCTGTAGGATTACATTGACCTGGGGGTTTGGCGTGCAATTTACGTATACCCACACGAACTGCTGTCTGCGCTGCGATGTCCTTTCATCCGACACCCGAAGTGCGGTCAAGAAATTTTAACTTACCTGGCTTACGTTTAAGATTACTGACTTAATTCTAGTATATGTATCTCTCTGCATAGACTTCAGTGAATTAAAAAAAGCATATATATTGGGATCCGCGGAAAAGCTGTAATTGTTAAATTTGGAATGGAAAGATTCACATGTGTTTGTTGTTCGTGAGAGAGAAGCAGTTCTGTTGGGCTCAGATGCTTGGTGGAAAAGAACTTTCATCATCTTACCTACTTAAATTGTACTTGACCGCACTTCGGGAGAAGATTAATAAACTCTTTAATGCCATTATTACCTGTCCGTACTTGGACCGCAATTCGTTTGCGCCCTATTTAAAGTATTACCTATATATGTATGCCTACCTACTTTATATTTGTATTGCTGTTTACATTGTTTCTATTAAATAAAAGTGTTAGATGTTTATTTTTGTCATAAATTATGGAATGCGTTATCGTTATTTTGAAATATGCTCAGTTTGTTCATAATAAATCATTCTATTTTCACTGCTGTAGTTATTTTAAAATTACTCTATTTATAATGTGTCCGATAGAATGATTAAGCTTTTTACACCTTTATGGATATGCATGGATATGAAAAATTTCGACTTAGCACCGATATATAACTAAGTTGACGATTATGAAGCAATTTGTAACGGCTGGAGATCGAAATAGACATTGTTTTGGATACTTAAGTGATTTTAAATGATTTTAGTGAACAACAGCGGGGCAGATCGGATAATTACATAATGACCGACTATTGTTGGAGTCTTCTACGAGACTGTCCTGGTAAATTCCATGCTTGCAAATCGTATAAAAGAAAATTTTAAAGTGACAAGTGATGAATGTATATTTATCACTTTGTGAAATAAATACCTTCCTTTGCATTTTTGTTCTTTCCTTATCTGGCAGTTGGAGCAAATAGTAATAGTAATACCTTTTTTAAAAGCGGATACAAGTCTATCAGTTTCCGGAAAGGTGTCTCTGAGAAAACATATCCTAATATGCTGCATATTACTTGTGTAGCACATGCTCTCCACAGAATCTGCGAATATATCAGAGACACCTTTACGGAGTTGATAGACTTCTATCCATTTTTCAAAAAGTTTACAGAAAAGCACATTGAGACTAGCTCTTTACAGGGAAAAACTTCCATCTTTGTCACTACCTCCCTCTCCAGTAATAACTAGATGGGGAACATGGTTGAAAGCTACTAGTTTTTATGCAGAGAATTTCGGTAGTTTACTAGGAACTAATACAAATTCCAAATTTACAAATTCAGTTTGGAAATTTGCCAAAACTAATCACTTATTTTGAAAATCAAAATCTCAAATTAAATAATGGATTAACCACATTAGATGTGGCTATTAATAATTTGAAAAATATTCTAAGTGACTTCGGATGTGGCCTTCGACAAAAGCTAGACGCAGTTTTTAATAGAAAGCCAGATCTAATAACATTGCGGCAATTGTGTATGGGGACAATACCTCAAAATCTAACTGCTAAATATGCTGAAATAAAAGTATATTTCCAGTATTCTATCTACAAGGATGTATTTCATTCAAAGAGTACAGATTTTACAGAAAAAAACCTTGAGAAAGTATTGCTAGGTAATATTAATACTTCTTTACTCAACTTGAACTACAAAATTAACAAATAAAAATGTATTTCGTATTTTATAGATCACCACCCGTTTGTTTTCTAATTATGTAAATAAAATTAAAAAGTCTTTAAAAATACAAATTTTCAATAGTACGCCCGTGCCTGATGAGTCATCGGCCTTTCGTGTTCGATCCTTAGTATAGCATGAAATGTACATAAGTTGAAAACTAAAATGACAATGGCACAATGCGAGCAAAACATATCTAATTTTTATTAATATTGTAACGTTTGTCTTTTCGGGTTCTTAAATAAAACTAACAATAACTTTAAACACACACTATATTAATATTAAAACGTATAACAATATAAAACTAACTATTAACAACAATAAGTACATTTATGTATTTTATATTTATGTAACTATATTTATGTGTACTGCGCGAGACTGTAGAATTCAATGAATGTCCATCCCTTCTTCGACGCGGCTTTTATATCTGGTGAATACTTTTCTAGAGCGTTCACGTAGGCCTCGTGAAAACATCCAGAGGGATGACGCACCTCGCGTCATCGGATGAGTCATTACAATATAATTTTGGATATTCAAATATTTCAAGTGCTTTTATTTTGTGCTCCACCAATATTAAAACTTCTCAAATCCAAGTAACTTTTATTGATTTATTCAAACTAAAAGGATATCGGATTTAGTTTACAATTTTCCTTTATAAATAAAATAACCATATGCTAACAAAATAATAACAAAACTGTAAGAAATAATGCAAACCACAATAAATGACATTCTGAACTTACTGCAGTAAGTTCAGAATGTTAACTATGTATACACAAAGTATAAAAGTGAAAAGCCATATCCGTCTTCGAGATACCGTACATTGATAAGCTCCAATAAGAGCGAAACGCGTCTGTACGTTCCGTTGATGGACGTGGCTTTTCAGCAATTTTTAATTATCCTAATAAATGACAAGTTGACAAATATTAAATGAGAGTTACTATTTTGTGCGCTGTCATTGGAGTCCTAGGTAAACTTGAAAATGTTAGAAAATTGTTTATCAAAAACATTTTATAAGATCAAGTTAAAACACGCCCTTTGTATTCAGAAAAAATCTCTACCAAACGAATAAAAAAGAAATGTGTTGCTCGAAAAAGGTACCATAATTACTAATCGTATTCTAAATACGTATTTCGACAACTAAGTTGTCATCATCAGCGGATAAAACCAGTAATCAAATTGTTGCACATGGAACACTGTAAAGCTAACACATATAGTATCGCAACAACTTTACACGGCTTCTACGTATACACTGACTTTAAAATAAAAATATATCGACTAATAATTACGACAACTTACCTCTCTTAAGAAAACGGTAACCACATGTGTTTATTCTCATTTCGCACGCCTTCAACCTTTCTCTATTCTAAGAATGAAAAGAGACAACTATATGCAAGCGGACCGTTGCCGATATGAATACTTTCATATGCGTCAAGCTCTCGGGGATTATTAATGGTTTTCACAAGTTTTACCCCTTTAATCGACATATTGTGTTTTGTATTTAAGGAATTATTGGTTACGTTAGATTTTTCTGGACTATTGTATTTAATATGTAATACGTGCTCTTTAAACCGGGTTATTATTGATCGTTTCGTTTGGCCTATATATTTCAAATTACAATCATCGCAATTATTTCGTATATACCTGATTTCAAATTCAAATTAACTTTATCTTTGGTATTCCCTAAGAGACTTTTGATGGTATTTTCGGACCGAAAGACAACTTGGAGACCTCGTTCTTTAACAACTCTATTAATGTTTTTTGTGATAGGATGGTATAGTAAACACATGTACTTTTTCTCCTGGTTACATTGAGTTATCAAACTTGTGGATTCCGAATTGTCTTTTTTAATTTATTTTTTCTAATTAATTTATTGATTAGTTCTATGTCAAAGCCATTATACTTCGCGATGTTTTTATTGAAATCTAGTTCTATTTCATATCTCTCTTTTGTTAACGGAAAATTTAGTAATGTGTTGCTATTTAAAAAAAGACTATCGCTTGACAAAAATGACACAAAAATGGAAAATTATACCTTTTTGTAGTATTTATACACCTGTCTCGTGCGGTTTTTGAATTTCTGAAATTGGATTATAAATGGCAGACTTATAGCGTGGTGCGTTTCCCGTAAGACAACCGGTATATTTAAAATATTCGGTATGAGATAACAAATATCAGTTATAAATTCGTTACAGTTTATTAAGAAAAAGTTGTGGGTAATATTTTTATTTCGGAAATACAAAAAATTTAAAATAGAGAAATTGAAGTGAAAAGCATTTTATATAAAACATTTTAAAAAGGAATTCCTCTTATTCACATGCCTTGATAGTAATGAAAATATTTATAGGTATTTTAGTCTAGTCGTATACTTCAAAATTGATGTATAATTTCCTGTCCAATTTTTCTGTAGTACATAAAGGCACTTCTCTTCACGTTAGTAGTGTATATGTATTTGAAAGTGAGAATTTAAGGCTTCGTCTTAGAAAATAGGATTGATATTTAACCGTGATGATGGGGGGGGGGGGGGGGCAAATTTTATGCCAAGTTGTATATTCATAGGAAACAACAAATTATTTTTTTTCTTTGTATATATGCATTCTTAATTTTAATTGGCGTGTGCTACTACTGTGTTTTTTAATAAACTTTTAAAAAATGTATAAGTAGTACTAATGTTGTCTGGCTTTAAATCCTAGAAGCTATCAGCACTAATGGTGTCTTTATTCAAAAAAAAATTGATAAACGTTTTCAAATTATCAATTTCTATATGTAGCAAGTAGACAAGTTATGTATTATACAAAAAAGGTTTAGTATATCAATACGTTAAGCACGTATTAAGCATTTGTTACAAATAAAACAGACAGGCAATATACATATCTGTAACTGTGGTGCTACCTGATAAGTGCTACCTGATAGGACAAAATTTGCTATACCTTATAGGCGATTTAAGCTTTAATTACTTCACTAGCTTAACTGATGACGCCTAATAGTAAATGGCAGAAACACGTGTCTTAAGCAGAAGTATCTGCTGAAAATACGAGGTGTATTTTCCATGTGTACAGTTACAGATATGTATATTGCATGTCTGTTTCATTTGTAAGTTATCTATTAATATAGTTTTCTGGTTAGAAACTTGAGAACATTCATAAGTAAATAGCAACATATAATTTGGCAATAAGCTCAGGTCAAAATAAAACGGGAAACACTGCGCAAGATATAAAAAATGATAATACTGGTAGCCGTAACTTTGTGGTAATTCATTTTGAAAATAATAAAATAAAATAAAACAATAACTTTGTTATACCACTTTATTCACATATAATAGTGACCGCGGTTTCGACATACAATGTCATTATCATACTGCAAAAGTTATGGGCCTACATAGATCTTATAAATGACACAAAAATATATGGGGATGGTTTATGATGTTATTTAAAATTACTACTATATACTTAACTATTATATACAACATTGGAAAAGACGTCTAATAGTAAATGGCAGAAACACGTGTCTTAAGCAGAAGTATCTGCTGAAAATACGAGGTGTATTTTCCATGTTATATATAAGATCCAACTGGTCATTTAAAACGATATCTATTGTGCTGTTCCGGCTTTTAAAAACCTCTAGGGCCTCTAAAATATTTAATTAACGACCTTTCTCGGCCAAATGCAATATTTAACGGTGACCAAATGTATGTCTTTCTGTAATAAGATGGTTTGCGAATGTTGAATCTGTCTTCTTTAGTTTGTATGACCTCAAGTGTTCTTTTTCCCGTATAATAAAACTTCGACCAGTCTGACCTATATATACACTTTTACAATCATTACAATATAATTTGTACACTCCTGATTTATTATTGATATCTGTTTTAGGTTTTGCGATAAAAATGAAATTACTTGTTTTTACATATGGTTTGTAAGCTATACTAACATTACTATTATTTTTTGAAATTATATTTCCAATTTGCTCGCTTATTTTACCGAAGTAAGTTAACGAGACAAATTGTTTCAAATTAGCACTATCTTTAGGATATACTAAACTAAGGGCCACTTGTAACTGTTTTTTCTTTAGTATACTGTCAATTACGCTACTTTTATAACTATTGTTTGCCGCTATTTGTTTCATAGTATTGATTTCACGAACAAAAGATTCAGTAGACAAAGGAATATTTAATGCTCTATGTATCATAGAATTAAAAAATGAATGTTTGTGTGTCTTAGGGTGTAGTGAATCTTTGGGAATAATGCAATCAGTGAAAGTAGGTTTACGATATATATCAAATTTTAAGCTCTGATCTAATTTGTTTAATTTTAAATCCAGGAAGTTAATACTGTTATTCTCTTCTATTTCTACTGTAAAATTGATATTAGAATGGATTGAATTTATGTAGTTCAGAAATATTTGTAGTTGTCTATGAGTACCCTTAAAGCAAGTTAGGAGGTCGTCTACATACCGATACCAAAATTTAATATGTTTTTTACATAGTTGTGATGAAAGATTTTTTTCTGTAATATGCTTCATGAAAATATCAGCTAATAGAGGACTTAGAGGTGAGCCCATTGCCAGACCTTCTGTTTGTTTGTAGAATTTGTTGTTAAATGTAAAGTAACTTTGGTTGGTGACTAACTCCGTTAGAGATATGATTTCGTGTATATACAAAATACCGAAATCCTGGTATCATTCGATGTTTCCAACATGTTTTCAAAAATACCACATAAGGAATGCTTAAGGTTAATAGAAAACATATTAGTAAAGAAAAATACAAACCCGGTTGTTATACACGAAATCATATCTCTAATGGAGTTAGTCACCAACCAAAGTTACTTTACATTTAACAACAAATTCTACAAACAAACAGAAGGTCTGGCAATGGGCTCACCTCTAAGTCCTCTATTAGCTGAAATTTTCATGAAGCATATTACAGAAAAAATTCTTTCATCAAAAGGAGCGTAATTGACAGTATACTAAAGAAAAAACAGTTACAAGTGGCCCTTAGTTTAGTATATCCTAAAGATAGTGCTAATTTGAAACAATTTGTCTCATTAACTTACTTCGGTAAAATAAGCGAGCAAATTGGAAATATAATTTCAAAAAATAATAGTAATGTTAGTATAGCTTACAAACCATATGTAAAAACAAGTAATTTCATTTTTAACGCAAAACCTAAAACAGATATCAATAACAAATCAGGAGTGTATAAGTTGTATTGTAATGATTGTAAAAGTGTATATATAGGTCAGACTGGTCGAAGTTTTATTATACGGGAAAAAGAACACTTGAGGTCATACAAACTAAAGAAGACAGATTCAACATTCGCAAACCATCTTATTACAGAAACACATACATTTGGTCACCGTAAAATATTGCATTTGGCCGAGAAAGGTCGTAAATTAAATATTTTAGAGGCCCTAGAGGTTTTTAAAAGCCGGAACGGCACAATAGATATCGTTTTAAATGACCAGTTGGATCTTATATATACACCTCTTTTCCAATGTTGTATATAATAGTTAAGTATATAGTAGTAATTTGTAAATAACATCATAAACCACCCCCATATATTTTTTGTGTCATTTATAAGTTCTATGTAGGCCTGTAACTTTTGCAGTTTGATAATGACATTGTATGTCGAAACCGCGGTCACAATTATATGTGAATAAAGTGGTAAAACAAAGTGATTGTTTTATTATAAAAAATGTATTGGTTGCTTGGGAGAAAATCTGAGTTGTCTTTGCATAATAAACTCATATTATATAGGCAAGTCCCTAAACCTACCTGGACTTATAGCATACAGTTATGGGGCTGCACTAAAGATTCTAATATTGCAATCACTAAATGGCTTCAAAATAAAATACTAAGGAATGCTGTAAGTCAGTCCGGTAAATAAGACAAAGAGATCCCTATAAGGATCTTGGAATAAACTCTGTAATTAGTGAAGTTTCGAGATGCAGCAGGAGTCATGAAGAAGGATTCCATCAGCACGTGAACGTCGAGTTATTCCCACTCCTAGACAACGGTAATATAGAATCCTGACTTAAGAAGACCAAGCCATTTGACCTAGTGAAATGAGCAATGGTACTTATGCAGTCAGAAGCTAAAGAACACTAATGGGTGAACTCTAGATTTAAATGTACGTGAGGTCGTTTTTATATTCCCGGACTAGGCATGAAAAAAAAAGTTTCGAACAGCAGTAAAAATTCATTTTGTTAATATAGCCCCCTTGCTTGTGTATACAAGTATTACATCGATTTAATAACATCTCTAATCCATTATAAGAAAATTCTTTTGGTTTGTCTGCAAAATAAGTTTCAACGCTCGCTATAAGTTCGTCATCGTCAATAAATGTTGTTCCCCTTAGAGTTCTTTTGAGATTAGAAACCAAAAAATAGTCGCACGGAGCGAGATTTGGACTATAAGGTGAATCGTCTATTTCTGTGAAGCCATATTTGGCAACAGCAGCTTTTGCAAGTCTTAATTTTCGGACTGGTGCATTATCGTGAAGCAACAGGACACCTTGCGTCAGTTTTCCGTGCCTTTTCGCTTTAATAGAATTAGGCGATGTATTAATCTTGCGTAATACTCTCCTGTTATCTTTATTTATCTACCCTTGCGTAGATAATCAATCATTAGTATTCCCTAACAATCCAACAAAATCGTTGCCATTATTTTTCCTGCGCAAGGGGTGACTTTAAACTTCTTGGGCGGGCAGAATCCTTAATATGCCACTGCATTGATTCTTGTTTTCCCTCAGCCAAATAATTTGAGCCTAAATAATAGACCCAGGTCCCATCTGCGATGACAAATCGATTGATAATTAAACCTGGTTCGTCTCCAATCGCACACGCATTTGGAATGGCGAAAGCATTCGCGGAACCCATCTGGCACTAACTTTTGACATTCCAAGGTATTCGTGTAGAATTCTGAAAACCGTGCTATCTGAAACTCCTAATGAAGCTGCTAATTGTCGCGTGTTTAATCTAGCATCCTCCAGTACCAAACACTTGGTTTTATATATTAATAAAATCGGAGGTGATCACGTCAACAGGCCGACCTGGATGGGGATCATCATCCAGTGATTCTCGGCCATGTTTAAACAATTTTGACCATTCGCAAATAGTCGACTTTGAAGGACAATTATCCCCGTGTACAGCCAATATTGTTTCATGAATAATTTTTGGAGATTTTCCTTGTTTTGTCAAAAATTTTATAACTGCTCGATATTCAAGTTTGTGCATTTTGATACGTGACAACACAAACTGACAGATATTAGAACTAATACTGCGGCAATTGTTTCGTAAATTGTCAAAGTCGTTACCAAGGCATCTATGATAATAAAACACTATAAAGAAAAATTATATTAAAATTGAAAAATGTCTAGTCCGGGAATATAAAAACGACCCCTCGTACATTAGATAGCTTCAGTTAGATTAAAATTAGAAAAAATATATATATATATATATAAATTGAGGATATCCAGAACGTTTGATTTTGAAAAATCAGCTAAACTTATATAGGTACTCTTCCCAACAACTTGCGGAAATCGAAGGACGTCCATACATTCACATGTACGGCCGTTTTATTTCACTATTTATTTAGATGAATGCAGCTAGCTGTACATATTAAGCTAAGATTTCCTAAAGTTGTGCAGAATCTGCTAGATGATTTCCAGGTAGGCAATTTTCCTTCATTTGTTTATTAGTAATATTTGTCCGTTGACTAAAAACAGTCGAACAGGGTAAATTGTTTCCAAGTCCCTGTGCCCCCTGAAAACTTTTTTGGATTTGGATTTTATTTTCAAAAGTCCTCCTGAAAGTATCCTAACATTTATATCTGTTTTTTTAATGAAACTTTGGCGGTCGCTTGGACAGCAACAGTTACATTCAGTTAATCCCTCGAATCCAGATATAATCAATTTTTTCACTTTTAATGATTATGCAGAAATTAAACTAGAAATTGTTCTAATTCCAGAAAATTTCAAAAAATAATTTACAAAGATATTAAGTGTTTTTTAATATCTACGTTCATTTAAGTGTTTGTTTATACGTCTGTGCTAGCAATAGTGTTTTAAATGGTGCATATATATTACATTCATTTCTGATAATTTTCTTTTTTTAGGTACAGAAAATATTGGTTTCCGTTGCTATAATTGCGGAAAATGCTACAAGAGAAAACGAAGTTTGAAACGGCATATAGATTATGAATGTGGAAAAAAGCCTCAATTTAAATGTCAACTGTGCGTTAGTTATTGGAAACATAAACATGATCTTGTGCGTCATATGAAATGCGTGCATTCCAATATGGTGAAGTTGTAAGTAAATGGTGTCTGTGAGAGATAGACCTGAAGGTAGATCTGTTATCTATTTATTTTCTGAAATTATGGATTAAATCAGTACAATTTATATTTCTGTTTTAAGCTTAGTATACATATTCAATTTAACCTATTTTATGTTTAAGTCGGGCGTTAAAATTTTAAAAAAAGGTTAGGAATTATAGTGGTGGTAGTGTTGTTTTTGAATTGAAAGGAAAGTTTTCGATAATATCTTGTTTGAATACCTTCCGTAAATATAATATAGTAAAAACATTTGGAGATTACCACATACGTCATAATGCGCTGTGAACATATTAGAGTTGCGCGAGTTCATTATATCCCATTTAATCCAGTTTAGGGGTGTTTATATAACATTTGTGTGTCGTTTACGCTTAAGATATATTGGTGTTTATGTTTTGTTATTGCTTCTTTGAATTTAGTAAATTACTGTTTACAAAAAGGTTTAAGTATATCAATACGTTATTGCACGTATTACGCATTTGTTACAAATGAAACAGACATGCAATATACGTATCTGTAACTGTACACATGGACAATACACCTCGTATTTTCAGCATTTACTTCTGCTTAAGACACGTGTTTCTGCCATGTATAGGCGTCGTCAGTCAAGCTAGTGAAGCAATGTAATACAAATGATCCAAATCTTTATAAGAACAGATTTGTATCTGTATATACATTTACGATGAAATCCGCTACAAGATATAGCAAATTTCGTCCTATAAGGTCGCACTATTGAATAAGTGACATCTGACAGACGAAAGAGACTATGCCGAAAAAGGCGACCTTTCGCTTGACTAGCTATGCTAGTACATAAGCGTGCATGTGTACAGTTACAGATATGTATATTGCATGTCTGTTTCATTTGTAACAAATGCGTAATACGTGCAATAACGTATTGATATACTTAAACCTTTTTGTATATTTACCGCCATCTGGCTCGTGTTAATGGACTACACCTATACGTATTTTTTCGCTTATGTACTAGCATAGCTAGTCAAGCGAAAGGTCGCCTTTTTCGACATAGTCTCTTTTGTCCGTCAGATGTCACTTATTAAATAGTGCCACCTTATAGGACGAAATTTGCTATATCTTGTAGGCGATTTCAGCGTAAATGTATATACAGATACAAATCTGTTCTTAAAAAGATTTGTATCATTTGTATTACATTGCTTCACTAGCTTGACTGACGACGCCTATAGATGGCAGAAACACGTGTCTTAAGCAGAAGTAAATGCTGAAAATACGAGGTATATTGTCCATGTGTACAGTTACAGATATATATATTGCATGTCTGCTTCATTTGTAACAAATTGCAGTTCTTTAAATAATTGTCTTTATCAATATTTCTAGATTATTCAAACGGTAAGTATATTTAAAAAGTATATATTTTATTCGATTGTATAAATAATTAGAAATTATTTCATATTATTTCACTTCCGGTTTAACCGGAAACGATCTTAACTTTTTATTTTAAATAGCACCCTGTATATTTTTCTCAAAATTTGGATTCTACGGAAAATTCTCTTGTGCTCTTCACAGTAGCAGTTTTTCTTTTAAAAGTGTTTTTTTATTTTGAAAAGGTACATTCCCTATGAATGAGGATCATATTCAATTTTTACTCATTTGTAAAATCGTCGCTATTCATTTTAAATACAACTTTGTTCGAAGCAACTTTAAGACAAATTTTAATAACACTTTATGAACTGCCAAAGTTAACAAAAGTTAACAAACAAATAATGTCAAATTTTGTTTTAGTTTTCATAGATTTGGTTTCAACGATTCCAATTTTCGAATATCTAAAATGCAATTTCACCTCTGTTTTAAAGTCTAAATACAAAGTGTCATATTTCATGGGAAATATAATTTTCAGTAGAATTCAAATTTTGGGGAAAATATACGGAGTGCTATTTAAAATAAAAATTTCGAGTCTTTTCCGGTTAAACCGTAAGTGAAAGAATATTAATATTAGGCCCAATTTAAAGAACATTAGGTGTATATCAGATGCCCCAAATTTCAATTTTTGATTTTATTAGATAATGAAGGTACGCCATTGGAACAATATAACTGAGACATCCGGTATACTGGTGTTAACATACATGTTTTACACTGTTATTGTTTTTATTGCATATGTATTCTAATATTACTTGGCGAAAATAAAATTTTCTAAATAATATCATCTTTCATATCTTACAGATGTTAACTTGTATTAAATATAACAATATACTCTTTAGACAACATGAAATATTTATTTGTATCTTTATTGTAACTTGGAATAAGCCGATATCTATTTCAAATTATAATAATTATTTTGATTTTGATAAATGTAAAATAAACTTTAACTGCGACGCTAAGTTCGAAATAATTCTCTAAAATAAGAAAGTTTATGAAGCGAAAAATTTATTGACTTACTTTTATTTAAAATATATTAGCACGAGGTAGATTTAAAGATTAACATTAATACTTCTGTAAATAATAATTTGCCTCCCTAATATCAGTTAAATTCATTAGAAATTTTTGTATAAACATTTTTATATAAAAATATAATTTTCACAATTATGAAATCTTTAAAAAATCATCTCTAATATAAATGCCCTCTAAATCACCTACGCCCCTGGTACTTTTTGTTCACGCAACTTTCTGATGACGTAGGTATGTGGTATTTCTTGATGTTTTCACTATATTGATACCCTCAATAATAAATATTAAATAGGCGACCTCGACTATTCCCGTATTTTTGGAATTCTGTATGTAACTTCATGCCTCTTATCTTAAGCTAGTGATACACGATTATAAATTACATATATTTCTACATGTATTTATTGAACAATGTTCCTTGAACGTGTATTACAGTAAATTTTTTTACATGTGTTCCTACATGTAGAAATTTGACTGAATAGATTCTGTCCTATTTTTCTAGCGAATTCTAGGGATTATAGTTTTTGAAACTGGTTAAAGACGTAGGTATTGCCATTATGACATTAGTATATATCACATTGTTAGGGTTTTTGTTATTATTTATTATAATAATAGCAGCTAGTGCGTGAGATTCACTCGGTTTTTTTTTTTAATACACGTCTTTCGGAAACCCGCAATAAATTAAAAAAGACGACACAATTATGTCAAGTTACTTCAGATAGTGCCAATATTCTTTACTGTCTACAAACAACTAAATGTCATTCTCCTTTGTCATCCTTGATTCTAAATATTATCGTGTATTGTGTCAAGCTTATCAATTTTTACATATATTTTTACATGTATTTCTATGATTGTTTATACAGCCTTTATAGAGGTAGGAATCTCTAATGCTATATTTACGTTAGTCGAATCTAGGAACAGAAGTTATTTATAAGTAGATATGTGATCAACTTTTATATTTTAAATAAATCTATGTAGGCATTTGTAAGTGTACTGAAAGAAATTGATTGAAAATTTGTATCATTTCGCGTACATTTGCCTATAAGTTTTAAACCAAAACGATAAATAGAAAAACTTCTTATGAGTATGATAAGTATGATGACTGATGAAGTGTATAACTTCTGTTGTAGTTTTGGTAACATTTTTCATGTAAAAGAAACAATAAAAATATAATATTAGGCATGAAAAATCTGAAAATGCCTGTAAAATACATATTAAAAATTCGAGATGTGTGTCCTACTGTGTATCTCTTTTTCTTTAATGCAATTTCGGTGAAACAGTTCACAAACTTTTACCGTTAATGTGAATTAATTTTACAGTTTTGTCAAAAATTAATCTAATTTGGTATGAAGTTATAGCTCTTTGATATATTTTATATTTTCATAAGAAGAAGAAGAACAACACACATATCTTTATGCACCTTGGTGTTTGTATTTTGCCACAAATAATTAAAATATTGTTAATGGTTAGTAAAATTATACAATTAAATTGAACTGTAGATATTCTTCCAATAAAGTTTTAAATGGTGCATTTGCTATTGTAAATTATCACTAATTAAAATTTTATTTATATTTAAATTAAGTAGTATTTGTTGTCATAGTTTATATCTAATAAACCTTTGTTGTCTTAATAACCTGTTTTTGAACACCGAATTCCAAGAAAAATTAACCATTTATACTCCAGATAACGGCTAAGAAAAATGGAAATATATATATTTACATTTATATTACTTCGCGAAAAATGCAACGAATTTGCCATACGAGGACCAGTTAACAAAAATTTTTAGAAGGTCAATTAACAGCCAAACCGAGTATATTGAAAAAAATATACTTAATCTGTTAGTATTTGTCTCTGTTGATGTTGTCCATTTCTAAAAAGGTTTTTTTTTATGGTTATTTTCAACGTCTAAGATGTTATTGACGACAAAATTAAATGTATGGTCAAGATCAAGTGCATAGTCCACTAGTCCACAAGATCTCTTTCCAATACGGAGATCGCTTTTATGTTATGTGATACACTGTTTTAACCATTGCGATGTTTGACCTATGTAAACGCCATACCAATCCGAACGAGCTATCCTGTAGACAGATGACTGTAAAAGAAAAGGTGTTGTATTCTTGGACTTATAATACAAATGTTTTAAAGTATAGGTGTAGTATTCAGCTATTGACCACAAATATATGGGATTTTCTTATAAATCATACTATCGGCAAGAACGTCCTCAGTTGGTCCATCAAAAAAGTTAGATGTATATATCAATTTATTAAGTATATGCCTAGGATAAAAACAGAATAGCATATAATAATAATAATATAATGGGGATGGGACGTTTCGTCGCCGCCGTTTCGGGGCCGCCGATTCGGAGCCGCCGTTTCGTGGTCGGGACGTTTGGGAGCCGAGCCGTTTCGGAGCCGAGCCGTTTCGGAGCCGAGCCGTTTCGGCGCCGAACCGTTTCGGAGCCGAGCCGTTTCGCGGCCGAGACGATTCGCAGCCGGGCGGTTCGGAGCGGGGCAAAGTGAATATTTTCTAAATTTTTAAGATCGTATGAAAGTAAGCACTGTTTATCGGCTTATAATCTTAATCAACATGTTAGCAAGAAGAAATGGAATAGAAATAAAACTACGGTTTTAATCTTCACTTTTAAAAGTGAAGATTAAAACCGTAGTTTTATTTCTATTCTAAATTATGGATCTTCATCAAGTAAATGCCGAATCAATTCAATCAAGAAGAAATGGGTTTAATTTCGGGAATTAAGAAGAATTTTGGGGGTAAATTTTTGTTTTAGCAAGTAGCAAGAATAACTTTTCTTGGCACAGAGACTAGCTTAACGGACACCACTCAATAACAGACACGAACATGCAAAAATGTGGACTTTGAATATAATGTCATTTACAAAATTACCTACTGATTACCAATAACCATTAAACAGATACTTTTATGATGCTACAAAGCAGGATGTCGTTATAATAATCCGTTTACACAAAAATGAATGGATAATCTGGGAACCGTTTAACCGACAGAAAGCGATTAAAGTCATTTCTTCTTGCTAACATGTGGATTAAGATTATAAGCCGATAAACAGTGTTTGCTTTCATACGATTTTAAAAGTATCAAAAATATTCACTTTGCCCCGCTCCGAACCGCCCGGCTGCGAATCGTCTCGGCCCCGAAAGGGCTCGGCCCCAAAACGGCTCGGCCCCGAAACGGCTTGGCCCCGAAACGGCTCGGCTCCGAACCGGCTCGGCCCCCAAACGTCCCGGCCACGAAACGGCGACTCCGAATCGGCGGCCCCGAAACGGCGGCGACGAAACGTCCTAGACCCTAATATAATGTAGTACAAAATCGAAGCCTTCTTTCAGGTGTTCTATTTTGTGTATACTCCTGCGCCCTCTAAAGAGTGGATGTCTGAGCAACCTTTCGGTAGCCTCTTTGCCATCTTCAAGTTGTTATTGTTACTGTAGCAGCACCTTTAAAATCTATATTGTGTTTATTCAGTTAATGAATTCCTAAATTTAGTAGAAAAGGACATGTGAAACATGTTTAAGTGTTATATTGTTTATATATTGTATTATTTCATTATTTTATAATACTTTATCGTATAATTTAGCTATAAGATTTTGTGTATATATTATACCAGCTTTTATAATTTGGAATATAAAGATATTTAGTCATTTTCTATCTTATAAAAGTTTAAAAAAAATTTAACACTAGTATTTGTATCGTAGATACGATTTTAACAACTAAGTTGTCATCACAGTGTGCCCATGAGTTCACAATAAAGGTAACGCTCAGCAATTATTTCTTTCTGATGATGGCAACCTAGTTGTCGAAACACGTATCAAGGATACAAATATTAATGCTATAAAGGACTTTTTAAATCTTTTTTAAGTTTTTCTTAGCCACAGTCAACAAACGAGATTTCATTATTTATTTATCTCCATTAATGCAGTATTTCAGAAACATACTCTCATCAGATTACGTGTTGTCACAGAAACTGGAGAAATTTAAAATGTTTATACTTTAAGTTGTATATATTTGACTGAATGTCATATTTAAACTATTTATTTATTAAACTAAACCCTCAATCCACTATGATGCATTGGCAAGACATGAAAATATTTTTTATGTAAAATGAGCTTCATGTATTGCAGTGTAGGTAGATACATAGAATAATTGGATACACCGCATCGCCTTGAAATTTAAGTAATGTAAATGTATGGAAGATATTAATGTGCTTAATGGTAAGAAATGAAATTTTGATTTATTAATGAAATTCGTATTTAATTAATCATAGATTCTGTGTACATATTCGCCGGTGCCTGGTATGCTCTCTTTAAATTTAAATTTGCAAGCTTTAGTCTAACAAGTTTATTTTTCAGATATTCCCGTGAAAATTGAAATTACAGAAGGATCCACTGCACTTTCATGGCCCGATTGTACGCAACACGAATCCACATTGGATGTAACCGGAGCTCAGGGTGTTAAACAGGAAATTTTCGAATGTCATAAATGCAACAAAACATATAAACGTAAAGACACATTACAGCGCCATCTCACATACGAATGCAAAATTAACACGAACAGGGCGAAAGGTAACTTCGCTTGCGACAAATGCGGTCGATGTTATATAAGAAAAGATTCGCTTCAGAGGCATTTAACGTACGAATGCGACAAGGAGCCGCAATTTCAATGTCCTTTCTGTCCTCAGAAGTGTAAACGGAAGACGCATCAAGTTAGACATGTCTACAGGAGACACAAAGACAGAATTGGACTTTTTGCGGAGAACAATCCCGATATAACGCTTTAATTGTGATTGTATCTTGTAATTTGTTAACGTGTAAACTCGAAATATGAGATTATGTTATTGATATTATTTTTGAATTATTGTTGTCATGAAAATAAAGCCACTTACGTGAAAACTAAAAATCAGTGTCTATAATTCAAAGTTATAATTATATATTTGTTTCATGAACGAAAAAATCATATTAAAATAGTTAAATGTAATAGCATTATAAAAAAATTAAACAGATTCAATAATACGAGGGGCAAGCTACAATTATTGAGAATAGAAAGATTGATACAAGTTTTCAGAATTTTTATTTTAAATATGTTCAAAGTAATTTCCATCAACAATAATACACTTACCTGTTCATTCCTTCCATAGTTCAAAAACGTTCACCCAGCTGTCTTTAAGGGTACTATCAAAAAACACAACGGCGATATTAATCTCTACTTCTGACTGGAACATTTTCCCTCAAATGTTTTTTGAGCTAAAAAAATAGCCAGAAGTCACATATCGCCAAATCCGGTGAGTAAGGAGGATGTTCTATAACTGCAATTTTGTTTTCAGCTAAATACTGAGCTGCTATCCCTGCAGTCTGGGACGACGCATTATCATGATGTAACATAATTCCCTTTCTTGGCACTTTTCTGAACAAAGTAGGCAAATAATTTTTAACATACCATTTAGCGGTAACTGTCTTATGATTTTCTAATTTAATTGCGGCCACCGAACCCGCACTTCTAAAAAATATTTCGTACATTACTTTTTTCATTGCTCGCTGTTTTTACACCATAGTAGGGGTTTCCTTATCTTCATGTATCCAGATTCGGCTTTTTTGGCGAGTGGGAACATCAAAAAACGGTACGTTTCAATAAGTTTCATCGCCAATTTTAGAAATAATTTGATAGCCTCCAGCATTCAACATATCTAAAGTTCGTTGGCAAATTCTAACACGTTCTGCTTTTTGTGAATCTGTCAGACGACGGGGTACAAACCGAGCTACAACCTTTTTCAAATGTAAATGTTCGTGCAATATTTATCTCACTTGCGAGGATCCAATCTTCAGTTTGGACTCTATCATTGCATAGGTAATGCGGTTGTCCTCTTCCACCATCTTCTTCACTGCAGCAATATTTTTGGGATTAACAATAGTTGTAGGAGGGCCAGCTCCTTTTCTGTGTACAACCGAGTTACAACCTCGTTCAAATTCTTTATACCATCTATAAACAGTAGCCAATGATGGTGCGAGATGCCCAAATGCCGATTTTAAACTTTCCTCACACTCATACGCGCTCAAGCCTTTCTTGAAATCATAGTAAATCATTATCCGAAAGTTCTCTAGTGATAATTCCATTTTTTCGATAACAGAAGCTTATTCTATAGGTTATTTCTCAGACACTATTCAAACGAATTGCACAAACTAAACTGAATTTGACAGATAAAATAATGCACTATTTAATAAACAACAATTTGTTTTTCATAGGTAACTAGATTTTTCTATTCTCAATAATTGTAACTTATCCCTCGTAAAAACACAGCACGCATAGTTTTTAATATTTTCTAGGGTGATTTTTGTTCTCCTCCTTGCTTATAGGTACAGGCGATCAATTTTCTCACTTATCTAATATAACCCTGCTTTCATTTTTATTATTAACCTAACTATTTCATTCTATGCTGATTTAAGGGCTCATTTGAAAGTTTTTAGATTAGTGTTACGGCATTTCTTTTTCTAATTCATTTCAAATAAGTTACATGGGATTTATGTCCAACGATTAAAGAACCAATGAATTTAATCGTTTTGGAAGTAGTAAGTTGTGTTCGTACTGTCTGACCAATAACCACTGCGTCTTTTGTTTATTATAAAGGGTACTAGATCTCTCCATTCTCCGAAACCAATGCTTAAACCAGCTATGCCAAATTTCATTAGGGAGTATGCCTTACTCCCTCCTTGTTTCAAGCCCTCAGAAGATCCTGATCACTAGAAAACCGCCCAGTTTCATATTCACATGCGGGAACAGTGCAATGTCACAGAGCGCAAGGTCTGAACTGTAAGGAAGGTTCTCGAGAACTTTTAGTCCTGTAGTTGTCAAATATTCGGTTCAGGTTTTGGCGGGGTGAGCTGGAAAATTGTCCTGATAGGGGAACTAGGTGTCCATTCTTGACTTTGGCTGCAGATTCGATTACCTTAGGCGGGCACTGCTGAGGGTACCACTTCGCTGTTGTGTGCCCAAAGCAAAACGCCCCACAATTCCACTCGATTTGAAAACTACAGCCATGATTTTCTTTTTAACAGATCTGGATTCTCTGACAGCTACGGTAACCAAGTCACACGTTGTGTCATCTGCCTTTCAGTCAGTCTATGCGTCAATAACAATGATTCATCACCTGCAAATTATCATGCAGAATCGAACGAAT
This sequence comes from Melolontha melolontha, assembly GCA_935421215.2. Classification (NCBI taxonomy): domain Eukaryota; kingdom Metazoa; phylum Arthropoda; class Insecta; order Coleoptera; family Scarabaeidae; genus Melolontha; species Melolontha melolontha. The sequence continues at coordinate 46,976,321 of OW285235.1, read as the reverse complement.
TGTTGGTACATTTAGGGCCAAGGTATCCTTTACCTGCTGGTAGGTCACTCGCCTATTTTCGTGTAGCATTTTCCTCACAAGAGTAAGGTTTCCCTCTGTAACTGACGTTCATGGCCTTCCCCTCCCTTTCGACGTCCTCCAGCGTGAAATTTCCCCTTTGGAATTTTTTATGCCACCTGAATATAATTGTATAATGTGTACAAACATCATCTAGTGCGAGAGTCATTTCTTCTAAGCACTGGTCTACGTTTAAACCACGGGCGAAGTTATATCGCAAAACTGCCCGTATTTCACTTCGTGATCACGATGCTATAGCAAGTATTTCACACTATCATTGCTAAGGATCAATTGAGCCCACAGACGTGGTGCAGCGGCTACTGTGCGAGTATAAACATGTCTCAACACGCAGCGGCAAGCAACCTCCTGCGACTAATTTTTGCGTCATATTGCAAAACTTTTCTACAGGATGAACCATAAGTTGCGACGGGGTTTTAGTTAGTTAATACTTTTTTCATTCTTAACATTTTTAAATCATTTATGTCTTATAAAAAAGACCAAATCTTAGAGATTATTTCACATTATGATCGAAAGATGACATCTTTTAAATGTCTTCCGATTTCGCACTGCTGGGCTCTTTCGATGGCATGATTCATAACAGGTCTTAGTGTCTGTGGCTGTAGTGTTCTAATTTTTGCAGGAATGTTTTCCTTTAGTTGTGAAATTGTCTGAAGTTTGTTAACGAACACTGTTTCTTTCAAATAACCCCACATAAAGAAGTCAAGAAACGTGAGATATGCTGACCGCGACTGACTGCACATCTTCTCGAAATTATTCGTTCGCACCATCTTGTTGAAACCACATTCCAGATCTATTTTCCACTGCAGGTCTTACAAAATTCTCAAGCATGGTTCGATAGCGTTCTCTATTTACGGTCACTCCATCACCATTGTGATTATCGAAAAAAAAACGGTCCTATTATGCCTTGTGATGTCACTTCACTCCAAACCGTAAATTTGTTGGTGTACTCTAGGATTTCCAGTGCTCCAAATTCTACAGTTTTGTTTGTTTATAAATTCATTAAGGTGAAAATGAGCTTCATCGGACCTAATGAGAAGGTCAATAAAATTTGTTTTTTTCCCCTTACCAATTGTTGAAATCGGACGGCATAGTTTAGCCGTAGCGGATAATCCGCAGGTTTTAATTCCTACACCATTTGAATCTTGTATGGAAAAATATGTAAACCCTGTAAAATCCGCTGCAATGAGAGATGTTAAGTTGAGTAGCCCGCCTACGCGTTGACGTCTCTGGTTCTTCTTCGATACTCTCTCTTGCACGATCCACGTTCACTTTTGTTCTAGCTTTTCGCATTCTCCCGGTACGTGTTGCTGAAAACGATTCATTAAGTGACGAATCATTGATTCCGAAGGTGCAACTCTAACGTTAAAATGTTGACGATATGCTCGCTGCGTTCTAACAATTGAATTCTGGTTTTCAAAGTAAAACTGAACGATTTTGGTGCCTTGAAAGTACTGAATTTTTCCATTGCTACTTTTCCAAGCTACTGGATATGATTTCTGAAAAAGAAGAAAATGGAAAGTTATTAATTGAAAATATTATCAAAAGTCTAAACGCCCAGTGACTTATGGGCGACCTTACAGTACCTACCCTTTGTATGTTAAAAAATCCACTCGTGTTCTAGTCACAAACACTCCACAGATTGTATATAAATATATCATAATATTATCAAATATGAATGTCAGTTTATTGAACCTTTTTATAATCAGAAAACTTTCAACTCCCACCTACGACATTGAATCTATACCATACCAGTACCTCTGCCATAATCGACAGCAGTTAAGTATTGCATATACAATTTTTTCATTATCTTTATGCAACATCTTGTCTTCCTATCAGTTCCAAAGGCATATTTCTTCAAAGCCGTTCATCAGAATGCAATTATTTTCTTCAGATGCTCTGCGCAAAATTCTGCCTATTGTTCTTCTAAATCATTGCATTTTTTATTAGTACACTTTTATTGAATCTCAAAAGCTTTTTCTATTCTTGCAAGATTTCTACGTTGGCTGCTTGGCAGCACTAATTCTATACCCAATTTAGAAGATCTTTTTCTACAAATACAGGGTGGCCCAAAATGACCGAAGTGGTTTGAGTTCATTATAACTTCTTATTTAAGACATAATTATTAATTTTTTTTAATTTTAAATACAGTAAATTAATGGAGAATATTTTTAATTTAATTATGAAAAATTATATCTTGCAAGTGGTGGCCATTTTCTGCTTCGCATATTCGCGCTCTTTCCAAAACATTTTCCATAACCTTTCGCAAAACTTCAGGTGTTATGTTGTTGATTTCGTCGCGTATATTATTTTTTAATTGCTGTATGGTTCGAGGCTTATTATTATAGACTTTTTCTTTCAAATAACCCCAAAGGAAACAGTCTGAAGCGGTTAAATCCGGTGAACCCGGAGGCCAATTAAAATCGCTTGTACGGGAAATAATTCGTTCACCAAAGATGTCGCGTAAAAGAGCCATTGTGTCCCTCGCAGTGTGCGCTGTGGCTCCATCCTGTTGGAACCATACTTGCGGATGGCTTTCCACGGCTGGCCTTAAAAAATTTTCCAACATTGTCCGATATCTAACACCAGTGATGGAAACGGCGACACCGTGTTCATTTTCAAAAAAATATGGGCCAATTATCCTTTCCGACGAAACACCGCACCAAACGGTACACTTAAGTGGGTGTAATTCTCGCTGTTGAACTACTCCTGGATGGATTTTCCGTAGCCCATATCCTGCAGTTTTGCCTATTAACGAACTGATTTAATTGGAAATGGGCTACGTCGCTCATAATTAAATTATGAATAAAATCATGGTTTTCTTCTGCTTTTTTACGAAAATAAATTGCATAATCAAGTCGTTGCTGGTAATCTGTCGGTTGGACAAGCTGAATTTTGTATGGAAACATTCTTATTGTATGCAAAATTCTCTTCAGCGACCCTCTTGAGAGGCCAAGTTGTGTCGGCCTGGTTGATGTTTCTCCATCTTCCCGAATACTCTCCTGTACCCGTTCAATATTGTCATCCGTGTGCACCGTTCGTCGTCTGCCGGCACCAGGAAGGTTCCTTACTGCCTCTTGTTCTCGAAAATTTGCAACCAGACGGTTTATTGTTGACTCTGAGGGTCCAACCCGCACATTAAAATAACGACGATATGCACGCAATGCAGTCAAAACAATGGATCGTTTATTTGAGAAATAAAGTTCAACGATTTTGGCACGTTGTTCAATTGCATACTGTTCCATTTTAAATTCCCCAAGTCTTCTTTACAAAATACTGGAAACAAAAAAAAAAATATAATAAAAAAGTTATAAGGAATTAAAACCTCTTCGGTCATTTTGGGCCATTATACCCTGTAGTATAGTACTGCAATTATTTCATTCTGCTAATTTTCCTAGTTGATTAAATTGGGATTTATTAATTACAAAAGCAATAGAATAATAACTTTTAATGATAGCTTTAGCTAAAAAAATTATATTTTTTCGTTTCTGGCTTTTTTAGTTAAATTTCAAACACCAACCTAAAATGCATTGTCTTCAATACTAATATCTTTCTACATGTATCAATTGGATTTATATCAAAACCAAGAGGCTTAATAATGGCATTTCGTACAATAGAATATAAATGCATTTATTATTTAAAAAAATATGGTTTCCAGGATGTATAGCTGCACCGTGTTAATTTTGTATTAGTTTCCTAGGTGAATTCATATAATTCAGTTGTAAACGTGTTTAATCTCTTAAAACGGACATAATAAATACCATTCTTCACGTGGGTATAATTATTTAATCGTTGATCTCATATTGTTGTACCATTCCTTGCCCTTTATATATTTAATTTTCTCGATTTATTAAACATATTTTCACTTTGTTGTTTGAATATTGCTGAATTTTAGAAGGCGACTACTTGTTCAACTAATTCTATTTAATATGCTAGTAGTAATATGAACATTTTAATAATTTCTTTACACCGCAAAATGAAATCGGCAGAACGTTTACTACTTTTATTTTGTTTCTATTTCACTTAGTGTATGTTTAACAAGCAGCTCTGTAATTATGACCACGATTTATTTAATTTTAATTCGAGTAATTTCTAATAGTAAATTTATTAACAAATACAAAAAATAGGTAGCTATACCGACAGCTTATTAAACATTCCTTTCAACTATAGCTAATTTTTGTATACATATATATGAATGGCTCTATTTCTGTGACTATCACTGTATATACTTGTTTGTTATACCTTTGTAGTATTTACATTTATGTATTTTTAAATATGAAATATATTTATGATATTATTCTATTAATTGTGCAAAATTTTTATTCCTCTTCAATAAGGACAATAATATTGTTATATTTTTAAACTTTACAGACTTCCAAGGATGATACTATAATTGATATTATTTATGTATAGTTCTTTTCATGATATAACGACCCGTCTAAAGGATTAAAACTCCAAAAGTCTATTACCGGCAAGTACCTGAGCACAGCGGCAGGTATGTTTTGGAAGGTCGAAATGCAAATGTGCAAGTGGATCATACTTTATCTACTTTTAGCGTAGTTTGGCGTAAAACTGATAGCACCGACTATCACAACTGCGAGGACTTTTAATATATTTAATTAATTTGTTTATAAATATTTAGTATTATATTTTTACCTTCAATAATTATATATAATACATGTGCATTTTGCAATTTTGTTTTAATACAGTTCTGGTTGGAAATCGATGTGTTATAAACATACCTGCCGGCAATAGAATTACAGTTTTAATCCTTTAGTCGTTATATCTTGGAAAGAACTATTCTTTATGTACTACATCGATTTAAGTTTATGAAGCAACGTGTAGTTTTCATAATTTAATTTGAAATAAAATTTTAATAGTTCAGTCTTCGCTTTATAAATATACGGCCTTAGAGAAATGTATGGATCCATTCGAATTTTTTTGATACGACTACTTAGATTTTAATAAGATTTTTCATATTTAAGTTAATGCAAATAGGGAATTCGAAGAGCGTATCTATATCCGAATCAGACTTTGTGACATAATAAAAATTAATATTTAGTCTATTAAATTTCTATTAAAAAACAGGTTTTCTCAATAGTATAACAGTTAGAGCTGACTAGTTGGGCACAACATTTATTCCTATATTTGTACAATTTCTCTCATTTCAAAGACATCATAAAATAATATCAACCTTTTTGCATTTGTAATACCCTCGATAGTTTATAACTTGCTTCAGTATTTATCTGGCGAAGCCTCTGTGTAGGCGAAACAATTGTCGTAGTGCAAATATACTAGGTTAGACAACATGTATGAATTAATTCGAATATCTTTCATATGGCTAGTTTGATTTTAATAATACTTTCCACAATTAGATAAATGCAAATCGGGAATTCGAAGAGTATGTATATTTGTATCTGAACCAGACTTCCGGTTTAGCCGGAGACGATTTTTATTTTAATTGAAACACCCTGTATATTTTACGAATTTAAATATAACTCTGCTCTGGGAGTTCAGCAATAATAAGGTTTGGCGCTGAACAAGAAAATGAACACAAAAAATGTTATTCCTCCTGGTTTGAAGGAATTTTCGGAATGTGTTTGACCGAAATATGTTTTAAATAATACACTAGTTTGAAATAACACTAATATATTTACAAGATAATTATTAACAAATTCAATCTTGGAGTTCCATTCAACTTAATATAAATGTATGAAACTGGCCTTAATAATAAAGACCGAGAAACTGGCTAATACTTTATATTCTCGAAGTGAGATCGCTGAGATCTGGGTTAGAACTGATTTTTGTTCTAACTGATTTTTGCAAACAAAGTTTTGGCTTCGCTAGTTACAAGGGAGGGAGGACACAACTAAAATAATTTTAATGAAATTGCGTGGAAAAGATTTTTCCCTTCTTCAAGGGAAGGTAGATGATGCAGTTTACCAACGTCATAAACCGATTAAAATAAACAATACGCACATGAACCCTTTATTATAATACTAAGAAATAAAATAAATATTAAATACTAAATACAGAATACGAACAATACAATTGTTACAGGTATTAAATGGCATGTACCGAGTACGCAAATTACAATAAACTGAAAGTTTGCTAGAGATAAAGAAGAGTCTTCGAAGAATACAAGAAAAATACAATAAATCGTATAATAATTCAATATAATAAATACAATAAATGAAATATAACAATAAAACTTATGCTATTATATAGGTTTATATCTGAAAATGAATGAATTTATAGAAAGGATTCTACCTGTTGAGTAAAGAGTTTTATGACCGTGGGAAACAAGACAATTCATAAGCAATATAATACCTGGTCACTAACGAAATTAACAAATTAGATATTTGGGAAACTCCAAGACCTTTCTATACACTTAATATTTACAAATAGTCTACAATTAAAACCCACAATTTAATACGTAAAATAAATAGACTTAAAATATTTGATTATACTTAAATAAAAATGAAATACAAATTAAATCTATATGGACGGAACAAAAAATATATACAAAGCAATATCAGTTAAGAAAGTTTTTGAAATGATGATCTTTCACATCTTGACAATATGCAAGTCTGTGAACAAATTCTCGAATGATATTTGCCAAGGCTTCCTCGCGAATTAATTACACTTCTTCAATTATTCTCTGCCGTAACTCTTCCAGTTTATGCGGTCGTCAAGTATAAACCACAGAGTTTAAATGACCCCAAAGGAAAAAAATTAAGGGGATTTAAATCTGGAGACCGTGCGGGCCATTCAATGAATCCTCTACGACCAATCCACCGATTTGGGAATGTTTCGTTTAAAAACCTTGTAACATTAAGGGCATAGTAAGAGAGTACCCACCTTATTGTTGTCGGACCACTAATACTGTTCCTGAAAATACCAGCCCAAACGTTTATATTGTGGGGATGTTGTGTATGCGTTTCTAGCATCCAATGAGTGTTATTTATTGACCGATATCGACAATTATGGTGATTAACGCTACCATTCAAACAAAATGAAACCTCGTCGGAAAACAGCAAATTGTATCTAAAATATTGATCATTTTGCAAATCTCCATTACTTTTTCGCAAAATTCAATTCTACGATCATAATCCCCGTCCAATAATCCTTGCACTAAATGTGGTTTATATGGATGATATTTTTCAATATTTTGGCTACTGATCGGCAACTTATATCATAGTTTAGTGCAAGGGACGTAGTAGAAGTTTGGGGTAATTCTTCTAATGCTATAGCTATGTCTCGAGCAATAACTTCATTAGTTGCGATTTTTGGTCGTTCGTTTTTCGGTCAATTTCTAACATTTCTGGTCAAGTTATATCATCTCAAAGTTTTTCCAACGACAGTTCGTGATATTGAAGGCCGATCTTGATGCAAATTATTAAATAAGTCCCATACTCCTTCATGAGTTTTGACGCGGTCACCAAAACCATCAGAATTTCAATAAGTTCTTTTTCAGTTACTTGAACCATTATTGATATTGGGACGTCTACAAAGTTAATTCTGATACTTTAAGTCAAGTACTGAATTTTAATTCCATGGCTTACTAACCATGAACATGATTTTAAAATTCAGTTTTAATTAAATATCTTTGCCGTTGTTGAACGAAACGGTGCCAGACCTTATTATTTCTGAACTCTCAGAGCTGAGTTATATTGATATTCCTAAACATATGCAGGGTGTTTCATTTAAAATAAAAAAGCTAACGTGATTTCCGGCTAAACCAGAAGTCTGATTCAGTTATAAATATAGTCATCGATTCCCCAATTTGTATTCAAATTGTGGAAAGTCTTATTAAAAATCAAAGTAGCCATATCAAATATTTTTGAATGAGTCTATACATTTGCCTAACCCTGTATATTTGCGCTACGACAATTGTTTCGCCTACGCAGAGGCTTCGTCAGATACATACTAAAGTAAGTTAAAAACTAACGAGGGTATATGTATAAATGCAAAAAAAGTTGTTATTATTTGATGACGTCTTTGAAATGAGAGAAACTTTACAAATATAGGAATAAATTTGTTGCCGCTTGTTTAAGCATTTTCAGACTTTCCGCTGCCGTTTTACCAAGTTTGAAGTAGAATTTGATGCACTTTGTTTGCTCTTTCACATTAGACATTGTAGTGTCCAACACAACTCAACAAAGATAAACACAAAAACTGCTTGTCGCAACCTAGCAAAGTACCGTTTGGCAGACTAACTTAGTGTAGACGTAGCTCGCATCATCTAACGTTATAGAGCTGTACTATCATCCTTTCGTGCGCCACATTCAAATTCCAGGAATTTCCGGGTAACACCTTCAGTTTCTCTAATGTTTTTTTGTGGCGTAAAAAGTAATGTTTAATTAACACAAGAAATTCTTCTTTCTCCGTAAAAATTTTGTGATTTTTTTTGATGGATTTCGGTCAAATTTTAACAGGAGGCTTCTAAAACATGACTCGAGTCAGCTATATATTCATTACGATGAAAATGTTGCCATTCTATCTTCAAATTACCCTTGTATATTAACCTATTCTCCAATTTCTTGTACCCAAAACCTATTATTAATATAAGATTCCTTTTATCATTGCCTTATTTCACTTGTATAATGACAGCCTATTTATCAAGCCTCTGATAGAGTGGTGTAACAAAGTTGGTTTTTGAACTTATGTATTATGAATTATGAAGTAAACCAGAGATAATAAATTGAAATAATAACAAATTTTACTTGATAATCAGTTAGATAAAAATAATTCACATTTGTTAAGTTTATATATTGTGATGAGCTACCTTTCAACTGTGAAATACTTATCTTTCTAGGTTAGTTTAAATAATACTAACGGTAAATAAAAACACTATATTAATAATAAAACAAAATACACTAATAACACTTAACTTACTATAACAATAATAACAATATTTATATTCACATTTATATAACAATATTTATGTACGCATCTAGCCTTCTGAGCGCTATATATGCAGGGTGTTTCCGATTAACTTGGTCAAACTCTAGGGGCGTATTCTATTCACCAAAATAATTATAAAAGTTCATATACAAAATTTACGGAAAACGCATTCTTAACCCATTAGTGTCCAACCGGCTAGTTCTAATATTTATTTATTGTACTTTATATATTTTGTTCTTATTAACCTTAGTAACCAAAAAAATCGATTATTTTTAAAACAAAGTTTATTTTTCCAAAGTTACAAGGGTGTACTTAAATGAGTACAATGGACTCAACGAACATGAAAATTTTCAAAACACTCTCTTTCAATACATAATGTTACTTGACATTTTTTGCAGCACCAACGAATGTGAGCGTGACACATTACACAACGTAATTGATTTTCTAATTTTTTTGGAAAATGACCCAAACTGTCTGTCGCTATGCTTGATGGTATAGATGGTTTGTTCCTTGATGGCTGAGTTCTATTTGATAATCTAAGATAATGTCGCGTTACGTAACGAGTGAAAGAGAGTTGATCCATTTTTTCTTCACAAAACATTACATGCAGCCTCCAAGCGTTGGTCATAGCCAAATTTATCATGTGCGTAAAAAGCGGCCACCACCATTTTTTTAGATCTAATCGCTATACGATATGTACTGACAGATTTATCAACGAGATCTACTCCACCCATGCCCTTATTATGAGACTGAAATAAATGGGGCTGGTTCATATCAATCTTCCCCTTCTGAATTTTAGATCACCGTTTTACTTTAGCCATCGGTTCATTTGTGTCATAGTTGGTGGCCATTGTACAGATACTGTTGTCTTTCCATCTAACCGCAAGGATTTCGTTTTTTTGATCGAGCTGATAATCGTAACTGGATCTCTCCAACTTTGCCATTTCCTTGTGAGTCTGTAGTGGACACTTTTTCAATCTCTGCTCTCTAACAATTCCAGTGGCTTTGTATCCTAGTTGCCGCAATTTTGTTAGTAACTCATAACTCGTAAAGTAATTGTCGAAGTATATTACATGATCGCTTGGAACATCAACCACTTGCAAAAGCGAAAGCACAACCTGTAGTCCAAGCGGCTGCTTTCTAACATCGGGCGATTGATCTTTACCGCAGTATGTATCGAATTTGTAACAATAGCCTGTACTACTGCAAAGCATCCAATCCTTGAATCCAAATCTTACGGGGTTCCCTCTGATGAATTGCTTTGCTGGATGGTGGCCAAAATATTTTATCATTGCCTCATCGATAGATAAATCTTTATGGAAGACACCCCACTGTTGAAAGTTTCTGTTTAGAAGATTCATTAGAGGCCTGACTTTATACATTTTGTCACGGCTAGATGTTGCATTTGAATTGTCAGCTAAATGCAAATTGCGCTTGATTTCCACGAATGTAGTTTTAGGTAAACAACGCGAAATACAATCGATTCTTACATCCTCATCCAATCCCCAATACATCCTTTCTCGAGGCAGTTTATGATAACCGGTCAATAACAGTATACCAATGTATGCCCGTATCTCATCACGCGATCTATGAAAACCATGTCTATTACTTTGCTGTGCATATATTATACTTTGATCAACTATATGTTGAATTACAGTACTATCAAACATCGTTTCAAATATTTCTTTCGGATTTAATTTTTCTATATACTTTGCAACTATTTCTTGCCGTAACTCTACACCATTTGTAATATTCAAAAATTCATGATCTGAATACATACAGTTACTTTTTAGCCAAACAGGTTGTTCCTTATTGACATCCAATGTTTTTGTCTTTCCTTGCTTCTGAATGCCGCCGCGTAGTTTTTGCTGCAGCACATGAAGAGTTTCATCATCACTACTGTCTCATGCAAAACCGCCGTCGCTTTCTGACACAAACAGCTCGACTGCTCCAGGAATGTCTTGAGGAATTTCTGTACAACCTAAATCATGCATAAAATTCTATCAAATCTAAGAACTACAAAAATAAATGAATAAATAAAACACATATCTCCCATTTTGTCTGAAAATGAACGAGCACAGCACGTTTACTGACGCATATAACAGTTACTAATGTAAAATAATTCTAACCCCTCAGCAGACTAGAAAAAAGGTAAATGTATCATACGGTTTCTACAATAAGAAGTTACATATTGACTTCCTAGATGGCACAATGTATTAAAAACAAGGTGCACTAAAGTGAGTACGGCGGACAATAATGGGTTAAATAGTTGTGATGGTTTTTCACTATTGTTAATAATTTCGCAAATTATGGAATATAACTTTATTATTCTAGGATTTATAACATTTTATTATTTTAACGATTGCTCGAAGTGCCGACCTTGAGTAATAACACAAGTCTCACAGCGTCTTATCATCAATTGTCTTACACGGTGAAAAATTCCAGGAATCTCGTTAATTGATTGAAAACCATGCTCGATACGTTGTCGGCGAATTTGCGCATTTTCAATTGATGTTTGATATACAATACCTTTTAAATGTCCCCATAAGAAAAAATTACAAGGATTACAATCAGGTGTGGTGGCCATGCAATCAGTCCTAAATTTTGGCGTATTTGCAATAGAACTTCATCCAGTAACGCTTTCAACTCTCCTTCTGAAAACTGCTTATAAGACCATTAAGTCTCGGTGGTAGAAACACTGGTTCCAATAGATAATTGTCAACTATGCCGGCCCAAACGTTGTAGGAAAATCTTTGTTGATGTCGAGTATGTGCTATTTCATGCAAATTCATGTCCTACCATCGATGTTTATTACGAGTATCCATTATTCCATGTCTTGAAAAACTAGACTCGGTATAAAGAACACTATTCTGAAAATTAGGATCATTGTGTTGTTCTAAAAACTAATGACAAAATTGCAATCGTGGAAGAAAATCGTCATTTGAAAGAGCTTGCACTGTCTCTACATGAAGCGGGTACAAACGGTCTACGATGAAATACCAAGATCAACAGGAATTCGTCTAGTACTTGTATTTGGGTCAGCATCAACTATCTCAAGAATATCTTCTTCTATAGCAGCATTACGAACTGTTCAGTTAGCCCCATAGTCGAAAAAAACCTTCGCGAAGGATCCTGTCTCTCCAAGATAACGATGAATAGCCGCAAAAGTACCTTTAGCTAGACAATGTCGCGCTGTATATGTTTCACAATACCGCTGGAAGTTTCTTGGGAATTTCCGTTCGCACGTCCATAAGTAAAATGGATATCTGTCATTTCTGCATTTGTGTATTTATACATTATGAGAAACTTAAAAGTGTTACATGTATGTATGAAGCTTAACGTCAATATTGACATGACAATGTTTGTCTTTGTCTTTTTGTGGACGAGATTTCGGGAGGTGGACCATCCTTCGAATCTCAAGGCACCGATGATCATATGGATGAACTTTATTCGAGCAATCGTTAAAGTAATAAAATGTTATAAGTACTAGAATAAAAATGTAATTTTCCATAATTTGTAAAATTATTAACAATAGGGAAAAACCATCACAACTATTTAAATGTGCGTTTTCCGTAAATTTTGTATATGAACTTTTATGATTATTTTGGTGAGTAGAATACGCCACTAGAGTTTGGACAACTTGATCGGAAACACCTTGTATATAATCCGACTTGCCCCTTTCAGATTACTCGAGACTCTGCCTGATGTTATTCCAGGCACTAGAACGTCCGGGAGAAATGACGTGATCGGCGGGTGACATCGTCTTCGCCTGGCGTATAGATGGATGATTCACATCATAATATTTAAAGCTACCGTTTAATACAATTATAATAACAAATTACCTTTAATTCATTAAATTTCTATTAATAAACACGTTTTCTCAACTGGTCAGCCCTTACCAGTTAAGTATTCCTTTTATTCTTTTATTTGTACAATTTCTCTCACTTTTATGGGTTTATATACACCATTATTAGTTTGTAACTTACTACTACTTACTACTTTAGTACGCACCTGACGAAGCCACTATGTAAGCGAAACATTGTCCTATTACAATTATATAAGACTAAACTATTAAAAGTTTTATTTCCACTTTGAAATATGAATCTTAATTAAGTAAAATCGAATGAATCCAATAGTTTAATTTGCGAAGTATTCCAATTATTTACTTAGAATTAAAACATCAAGAAATATCTAACGAAGAATATACATTGCTAGTGACAAGTCAGCAAATATTTTTGTCCCGTCCATTCAGTTTGTGTATTTTCATGTCGCTATAATGTCTCAGGTATAAAAATAGCCTCATTTAAATTAATTTATTGTTTCGTCTTTGACTGCCATTCAAATAAGAATACACCTTTGTGTTACTTCTATGTATATTTTGTTGGAGAAGAAGTACTATTGAAATAACGCAAATATTTTTTCAGCAGTTTTGTTTCGTACTAAAGAACAAATCCAATCGGAACACCAAGAAATCTTACCGCTAAATACACATTTTCTAAATAAAATACCACGGAAGGACGGAAAACTTGTTAGACGAAGATGTCATGGCTGTTACAAAAAGATGCGATCTCAAGAGGGCTCAGACGTGGCAGCTAGAAGAACCAGACAAGTAGCTACTGCATGTGTTTTGTGTAATAAACCGTTTTGTCTTGTGTGTTTTAACGACTATCACATCAATTATTATTATAAAATTAAAAAAGAAAACCTGTAAATAAATGCATTTATTGATCAAATATATTCGTTCCTTTCATCTTTCTAATATGTAATTATGAAAGTTCACGTTAGTAAAAGCTTTACCGGAATAGAATTCTTATTTCTAGGTCTCAACTGTTTAATAAATTCTGATATTATAGTAACATTTGTACAATTATCAGAATAACAAAATACGATACTTAAGTTGCTTTGACATTTCAAAATTTAAAATTATTCAATCGTCTTAATAAAGTTACCTCTTTTCAAACACTAACTTTATAGACAGAGAGAGATATACTCCCTGTCTATAAAATTAATTTTATATGTTCTTACATAAGTGCATATTTTTGGGCTGGAAAATAATTGCAGAAAGACGCCTGTTAGAATACATATGCACTGTTGCAATATCCACCCGCTATGACAGTGACATAAATAGAAGTGGGAGTTATGTAATACACGTACACAGATAGGACTCAATAATCCTATTGCTAGCTGGGGAGGGTCAGTCTTGACACTCATTTGTACTTTATTGGCTGATATAAAATATACTGCTTTTTTTCATTCATTTGGAATTTTATTTATTTTATTTGTTATCTTTCTCTTATATAAAAATATTTTATTTTTAACTTTTTAAACAGTTTACTTTTGATTGTGTTAAATATGTTATTGTGCACTAAGGAAGAGATAGTTCAAATCATTAAATGGCATTACGCTAGTGGTAGTACTGAGGTTGTCGGTCGTTTCACTTTTATAATTGAAAATAAGCCTGTTCCTATAACAACAACGATACGAAAAATTGTACATAAATTTTGAATCGACAGCATGTATAACAAACTCCCAGTAAACTAAAACTTTTACATTTTGCTTCTTATTAATGATATCAATTCAGAGAGATATTGGATCTACTATACCAGGAAATACCAGAAAGACGCCTAAATTTGGCTAATAGAAAGGAAATCGTGGTTAACTATAATGCGAAATCACATTCGCCGAACTATTCAACAAATGCTGAGACTCGAACTGGCATTATTACATTTTTTATCTGATCTGTTCAGAAGAAACCATGTTTAATTCGAAAAAAACTTTACGTCCTTAAAAATTATAAACATTTTTGGATAATAAATCGAAGGGATATTTTCTTTTTTTCATATATGCATAAATTCAAAAGAATTTGTGCATGTAGTGCTACTCATAGTTGTCGGTTCCATAATAAAATTTGCTATGTTAAATTTATTCCTTTTTAGGGTTTTAAAATGACCTTCCCAATTTTGAATCGCTGGACAACAAGGAACTTTTTGTGGCGTATAATAGATAAACCTAGCCTAGTAATTGCATCAGAATAATTGAAACATACATGAGTAGGTGGTAGATATGTGGTCAGGGCGAGGTACTTCGGCCGTCTGACAACAGGTAGCGCTGAATTTACTTCTACGCTCGGTTTGGATAATTTCTGTGATATGGAGATGTGGTTTTTTTTGGTGAATGTGTCTGAAGCCTGTAGGAAGGCGAAATACGTATCTGCGTCTCTGGGGGGGGGGGGGGGGGATATGTTCGGACACGTTCACAAAAAATATTAATAGTGAACCTGTATTTGTGTTCTTCACACCAGATTTTTAATAATATTTTATGTTATTAAAAATACTAGTAATTGCAACATCAGGAATTCCATAGGGATCTAATATGTGTCCCTTACTTATTAATGATCTCTTGGAGTAGAGTCTCTTTTGGTATACATCATAGAACGCTATTTACTACAAGTTCTATAATGTAATTTATTGTTTTCATTACATATTATTTCTAATTTTGTTGCCTTGATATATTATTATTGTTTTTGTTATTATTGGGTATTATTATGTATTATTAAAAATAGTATATTTCGAACTGTATCGAGTGGTATATAGCAAAATATTGAATAGAATTTGAATGGAAATTAACATAAGTCAGATA
Organism: Melolontha melolontha; assembly: GCA_935421215.2. Lineage (NCBI taxonomy): Eukaryota > Metazoa > Arthropoda > Insecta > Coleoptera > Scarabaeidae > Melolontha > Melolontha melolontha. The sequence goes on along the minus strand of OW285235.1, from coordinate 46,960,700 downwards.
ATTAGAGTGGACCAATCCGGAGCGATATTGGTAAATATTTCATATAAATGCCGAAAAACTCCAATCATTTATCAATTAATATATATATATATATATATATATATATATATATATATATATATATATGGTAAACTTAATAAGTCGGCGATTAAAGGTCTGGTTTATTACTTCAAAGTATATATATTTAAATCAACCCTACATGTTTCGGCAATGATGCCTTTGTCAAGGATATAAAAAATATAAAAAAAATTTTTATATTTTTTATATCCTTGACAAAGGCATCATTGCCGAAACATGTAGGGTTGTTTTAAATATATATACTTTGAAGTAATAAACCAGACCTTTAATCGCCGACTTATTAAGTTTACCATATCATACCAAGGTCACGAAAATATTATATATATAATATATAAATATATATATATATATATATATATATATATATATATATATCATATATATGTATATATATATATATATAAATTGATAAATTATTGGAGTTTTTCGGCTTTTATATGAAATATTTACCAATATCGCTCCGGATTGGTCCACTCTACAGATAATTTCCAGAATACCATCAGAAATTTTGATCAGAGTGTTTTAAGATGTTTTAATCAACAAACGAAACATTCAATATTTGTATTACATGTATGAATATACATAAACATAAATGACTTTGAGGGTTAAAGAGTTAAATATAATTTATAAGAAATTCTTTAAAACGTTCAGAGTATACCACGGATAATTGGATGTACTTTTCAATTGAATATCTATTGTCTCGAATTCGTAGCCATTCTGTCGTTCCGCAAGGGACCAATCCGAGCTTTTAAGCTGTTTGAGCATTTTTTTTTTGCCAATCAGTAATGATAATATCTAATATTGTCATCTGTTGCATTTTACTAATGAAACCTTATAATAACAATGATGTTAAAGTGTAGTTTTGGATTTCAATAAAATAAATATCTCATTCATAAATATTGTTGTATTTTGGATTACAAAAATATTTAACTTAACGAGTGTAAGAAATACGGGCTATGTAAATACTAGCATGCCAATCTTGCACGAATAAGCAGAAATTGATTTCTCTATTAGCTTGCTTCTATTTAGTACAATTTTCTATTTTCAGGAAATGGAATTTATATATGTCATGAGTGCAACCGAGTTTATAAATATAAGACATCTCTACAACGGCATGTTAGATACGAATGCGAAAATCAAAAATTCTTTCAATGTCGTCTTTGCGAAAAAGGGTTTTCACAAAAGTTTGTTCTCGTGAAGCATATGTTCTGTGTTCACAATGTTAAAGAATATAATTAGTTTTAACTTATTTATTTAAAATGTACCGTGACAAATGTAGAATGACAGCTTAGAAACTTCTGAAACTTTGTATTTAACGCATAAGCAGTTTGAGAAAGAAGCATAAGCAGAAGTTATAGAATGTTCAAGAATATATTAAATTTAATACAATTGAAATGTTTAATAATCATATTTTTTTTGGTTTATTTGAATAAATAAAGGTTTTAAAAAGAGCTTTTGCTTCTAGTTATTTACGTTCTTTCGGATTTTTGACGAGCAAACGCTGCTCTACGTTTCGATAAGGTCTCTCTGATCTTCTTCTGGAGCGTTTTCGAATGGAAGTGCATTCTGTCGCTCTAGACGGCTCAATTAGTATTTAAACTGCGGAGTTGACTTTTTGGAGGTTTGACTGGACGCAGTCAACGCGCAATTGAGTGAAAGAGTGAGTGAGTGAGTGAGTTAGGGAATGAATGAGTGAGTGAACGTCTGAGTGAGTCTGAAAGAGTGAGTGAGTGAGTGAGGACGTGCGTACGTGGATTCGTGGGTTCGTCCTTCCGCATGTGTGTTAGGGAGAATATTCTCGCGAAGAAATGAGAATGAGAAATGAGAAATTCTGTTTTTTTTGGTTTGTTCCGCGTTATCCGATGGATACACTACAGAGGAAGATGCTGTCGAGAAAATTAAAACGTTGGGTAGCGGAGCCTTACATGAGAAAAAAAAATAGACTGCCAAAACTTGTTCACACATCCGGTTTTCTTGGTATTCTGTCTCGTCAAAGGTGAATGTCGGCAGTCAAGTAACTTAAATCAAACCCAAAGCCTGTCAATATCCACAGTAATCGGTTAAGCTCTGGGGCATGAATTTATTATTATTATACAATGTGTCCCGTATCGTTATGCTAAAATTTTAGGAGTGTAAAGTAGACTTCATTGCAAGTAACAGAAATGCAAAACTTGTATATCCATTTTTATGTATTTCAAAGTTACAGATCTATAAATGTGATTGTTAGATCATGAAAAAAAATGTACTCCTAAAGTCAATACAAACTGATTTTATTTAAAAAAAGTTAAACGATTGAATAACAGACCTGTGATTGTTACCGTCGCATAATAAAATGTTATCCTAAAATAAATAAATATGTGTCGTAGTGCATACAGTAATTTCTTGGAGATCTACAAAAAAGAGTACTGAAAATTGGTCGATTTGTGATAAAGAAGGTTCTTACTTATTTCGTAAGTGCTGACCATGAATATCATACAATAAACAAATTTTCAGATGACTGTTAACGTTGCATTTTTTAATAAAGGATTACATTACGTTTCAGTTCATACAACAGCTTATTAGTGAGTGGACACGTTTTCTTTATTCAAAATGCCTTACCGATTTTATTCTCAATAGTATGCGGTCATGCATTTTGTGTATGGCTATCGTAACGGCAGTGCACGTCAAGCAGTTATTGAATACCGACATCGGTTTCCCGATAGGCGCATTCCTCATTACAGAACGTTTCTGGAAGTACACAGACAATTTCGGGAATGCGGCAGCGTTTTCTTTTCGACGGAGGAGTAAATTTGCCAGCAGACTTAGAGGAAGAAGCAATAGCTATTGTTACAAGGGATCCAACTCTCAGTGTACTTCGAATCGCTAGACAACTAGAAGTTCGAATTTTAAAACATGAGAGTTTATATCCATATCACTATCGCAGGGAACACTGTTTGCTTGAGGCTGGCCACTATGCTCGTCTAGTTTATTCTACCTGGATATTAAGACAGTCATGGTTACATTTTAGTTTCTGCAGAACAGTCCTCTGCACAGATGAATCTACGTTCACGAGAAGTGGTGTTACGAATCTGAGAAACCAGCACAGATGGTCATCAGAAAACCCCAAAACTATACGCCCATCCAAATTTCAACATGAATTTTCTATTAACGTTAGGGCGGCCCTAATCGATGACTTGTTGATTGGTCCTGTCGTTCTTCATGGGAGGTCAAATGCGGACAATTACCTTCAATTTCTTATTGACGAACTGCCAGGTCTTTTAGTTAGAAGATATCCCACTGAATGTTCGACGAGACATGTGGTTTCACATGGATGGGCATCACCACATTTCGAAATTGCTGTCCGAAATTGGGTTAACGTCAATTATCCAAGATGGATTGGTCGAGGTGGTCCTGTTGCATGGCCACCCAGATAACCCGATCTTAATCCTCTTGACTTTTATTTATGGGGGTACATGAAAAATTTAGTCTACGCGCAAGTTTCGAACAAGAGAAGAGTTGTTGGATTGTACTCACCTGGCTGCCGAGCAAATCCGACGAAACAAATATAAAATTCGGATAAGTACTTCTTCTGTTGGCTTACGGGCACAAGCCTGCATTCAACAAGGAGGTGGACATTTCGAAAATATTATTAAATGAACTTTTTTAAATAAAATCAGTTTTTATTGACTTTAGGATTACATTTTTTTCATGATCTGACACTCACATTCATAGATCTGTAACTTTGAAACAAATAAAAATGGATATACATGTTTTGCGTTTTTGTTACTTGAAATGAAGTCTACTTTACAGTCCTAAAATTTGAACATAACGATACGGGACACTTTGTATACACTCTACTCACTATAAATGTGTGGAATAAATCGTGTTAGATTTCGTTCTGGTTCGAATTCAACTGTCGAAACGTTGAAATTCCTAAATTCAGCTCTTAAGACAGCTTTAGTAATGTCTTATATTCTACCGCTAGCAGCATGATTTCATTAAATATCTGAATTAATAATCAAATTCAAATTATCTAAATTTTTACGGTTTATTTCATTTTTGGGTTTTGTTATGAGATGGTTATTAAAATAAACGTTTGTGTTGGAATAGTAAAAGAAACACCCGACAAAACCTAAAAGAAGATCGCTTTATCATTAATTTTGTGAAACTATTAAAACTATTATTTATTTTAGATTTTGCCAACTTATTTATACATTTTTGAGTTATTTTTATGTACATAAGTTTTTGAAGCAAAATTGTAGCACACACATACAAAAGCAATGCAGATAAGTAATTGATTTTGTTATCAAAGTAAAGATAATGTAAGACATATTTTAAACAGTTATATCAAAATACATTATGTTACACAAGCGTGCATCATAACCTTCCGACATAAACTTAGAAATCTAGTGGATAATATAAACATAAGAAGAATGGTCTAATGTATTTGGTTTGTAAACTTTCACGGTCGTTGTCTACAGTTTCTTCTTGGTTTCCGACATGGAACCCCATCATTAGCACTGCTTATTCCTTGCCCGACCTTTTGTCCACACTACACTGAATCTATCAGTTTAAGTGCTGCAACGTCAATAGCAGTAGAAGCCCTGAGAATGTTCATTGCAAGTATGACGAAACGTCGGTAAAACAAGAAAAAATGCGAAAGATGCGGTTCCAGTCCTAAAACCTAAAAGAAACTATGGACTACTGTATGATGATTAATGCTTGTTCACTAAATCTATAATATATTATGATTTTGCAATGTTTCAGATTTATGGACAGCATATTCGACTGGGAACGATAAAGTATATAGTTGCCCTCATTGTCAAAAGTCCTATAAAAGGCTGAAAACTTTAGTCAGACATACTAGACACGAATGCAATGTTCCTCCTCAGTTTGAATGTAATCAGTGCTCTAAAAGATTTACTTATAGATTTAACTTACTAAGACATTTGTCGACGGTACACAATATTGTGTAAAATCCAAAAAAGACGTAAATAACCACATTTATAAGAAAAAAATGTATTTAAAATAAAATTTAGAAACAAACAATTGTAGTATTTATTTTTTTTTTTTTTGTTGTACTTATACGTCACAATTATATACTTAGGTTTATAACCGAATTAATAATATTTGAAGATTAAACCGTTAAAAACCCTATTATAAACTCTGATATCGTTGCCAGTAGGTATGATTACTACAAATTGATTACTAAGGAATTTTCCTCATTCACGACGTCAACCAATACATTGCACAACTGATACGAGCATTTAATTATGTAATTGTTTGTAAGCGCAGTGGTGAATTTTTCCCAACTTGCAATACGGTACATAACAGTCTTACGTTAGCATCAAGACACAACAGCCTTACGAACAGTATCTAAAAACATAAACAACAGTATCAATCTGAGTCGTACACTAGCAACAAGAGACTCAAGCAGTATTACTTTAACAGTTATACAACACCAGTTTGAACTAACAGTAAAGAATTTAAGTTTTAAGTTTAAACATTAGGCGTTTCACTGTGAAATTACCTTAATAAATTAGGTTTAAGTGTTTTTGTTAAATAAATAAATTATTCAGAAAATACCAAACAAAATAAATAACCAGCTTATAAGGAAGTTACGCCCTTGTAAGCTGTGGGTCAAAGAAACAATTTATACAGTGTTATTTACGGTGAAAGTGTCTCTTAAGTGGCATATACTGATGCTTCTGTAGTAATGTGAAACACGAATATGCATGTCTGGAGAGATACTTTCGCACAATATGAACTTCTTTGTGTTCTCCACAACCGATTTGTAATAATTTTATATTATTAAAGATGAATTTGTAATAGTGCTTACAAAAGTTATCGAATTTCGACTATTAAATCCGGACAGATAAAAGCTTAGTCTTTCGAGAAGAGAAGAATTATAAAATAATATTATGAATTGAATTAGTTTGAATAAGTGAACCAAGGCAATTAATCTCCGACTATTATATTCTAACAAGTTATCATATAACTAATTGATTGAGGAGATACGTTTCAAAAAGATATAATATATGTAGATCTCGGTTTCCGGGTTGGCACCGCATCGTGTTAGACGTAATTCCCAACGTTTCGTCCACTGTTCCAAGGGACATCTTCGTTTTGAAGTAGCTTGAAGAATGCTAGGGCAGAGACCGGCACAAACTTATATAGGGGGGACCGGGTCAGGTGGTGGCCTGCTATTGGCTGGAGACAATGAGTCAATCGGATGCGTCGTATGGGCGTGCTATTTCGTAGTAGAATTCAATAGAGTTTGCCACGTTGGATGTAACGTATAACCATCGTCACTATTGGGATTGCGGGGATGTTTGTGAATAGATTGACATGTTTGTCAATAGATTCACAGATTTTCCTAGGGTAGTAATGCGATTCACGGGACAGAAGCTTGACATCTTTGAATAGAATTTGATGACCGGAGTTGAGTTTGTGTCCTGCCAGCGCTGAACCCGCTATATTCAACAGTCTAGTAATAGATACAATGGCTATACGTTACATCCAACATGGCAATCTCCATTGAATTCTACTTCGAAATATCACGCCCATACGACGCATCCGATTAGCCCATTGTCTCCCGCCAATAGCAAGCCACCATCTGACCCGGTTCCCCCTATATAAGTTTGTGCCGGTCTCTGTCTTAGTATTCTTCAAGCAACTGCGAAACGACGAAAGTCTACGTACAGCCCTGAAGATGTACCTTGCAACAGTGGGCGAAACGTTGGCAATTACGCCTAACTCGACGCGGTTCCAACCCGGAAACCGAGATCTACATCTAGAGAACGACCGCGGAAACCTACATTATATCTTTGAATCTTAAAACGTTGTGTTATTAATCATTAAGGTTTCATATGATATATTAGACTGCTTTCTTACTACTTTATCTTTTGTTTTTTTTTTCTTTACAGCTTTATCTCTACGTATGCGAATTTGTGATATTATCTATATATGAAACTTTGATGCCCAATATGTTCTAATCTTGAAGAAGTGTGGCCCTGATCTGATTATTTAGATATATTGTTTAGAAGTATTTTGCTGTGTTTTTCGATTTTTAGTCTTTACTTTAGATTATGGTAAAACACGAAACCATCGTGAGGATGTACTTATTGCAAGCATAAATGACGTAAGTACAAATATTATCTTCTATTTCAGATAAATTTGCAAGATCAGATAATAGCCCATATTGAAGCATTGTTATAACTCCGAAATATTCGCAAAAACTATCACATTCGTAAATAACCCCAAATTCAATTTTTAATTTCAAATCAATTATATTCGGAGAGTGAGGTTGAACTAGTTTTGAAATATTTTTCTTAAAATAATTTTTATATTTTTGAGATTTATTCTATAAAAAAAAGTTTTGCGATTATTAAATGGTCAATGATACTGGAGCGTTTATTAATTTCAGGCATTAGGGCATCACAAATATATTTCCAAATATATAAATAAATTAAAATAAACAGTAATTTCTAACAAATGAAACAGACATGTAAAATACACATCTGTAACTGTAAACATGGACAACACACCTCGTATTTTTCAGCTTTTTACTTCTGCTTAAGACTTACACCTATATGCATATTTTCTTCCCTTCTGTACCGGCTTAGCCGGCCAAGGGAAGGGTTGCCATTTTCGGCATAGTCTCTTTCGTCCGTTAGATGTCACTATATTATATGGTGCTACCTGATAGGACGAAATTTGCTATACCTTATAGGCGATTTAAGCTTTTAAATTACTTCACTAGCTTAACTGACGACGCTTAATAGTAATAGCAGAAACATATGTCTTAAGCAGAAGTAAAAAGCTGGAAAATACGAGGTGTGTTGTCCATGTTTATAGTTACAGATGTGTATTTTACATGTCTGTTTCATTTGTAACAAATGCGTAATACGTGCTTAACGTATTGATATACTTAAACCTTTTTTGTATATTTACTGCCATCTGGCATCGTTGTTAATGGATTTACACCTATATGCGTATTTTCTTCCCTTCTGTACTGGCTTAGCCGGCCACGGGAAGGGTTGCCATTTTCGGCATAGTCTCTTTCGTCCGTCAGATGTCACTATATTATATGGTGCTACCTGATAGGACGAAATTTGCTATACCTTATAGGCGATTTAAGCTTTTAAATTACTTCACTAGCTTAACTGACTACACTTAATAGTAATAGCAGAAACATGTCTTAAGCAGAAGTAAAAAGCTGGAAAATACGAGGTGTGTTGTCCATGTTTACAGTTACAGATGTGTATTTGCATATTTGTGTATAGATAGAATGGACTACTTGCAAGAGAGGATCGAAATGATATTATTTCAGTTAATTATTATCAATGTAAAATAGTAATCTACTGCAATGAAAATAATTAACTGCAATAAATTATTTTGGTTGTTATACTTCATATAATTTCAGAAATGATTGGTTTGGGTTAGTTTCCAAATGACTGAAAGGCCATTAGCCGCCACTATATTTCAGAAATAATTCTTTGCTAGAATTAATTAATTTTCTTCATATTTCAGCATTATTTGCACTGGTTTGACCACTAGAAGGATAAGTATAATTGTATGAGAGTAGGATAACAATTCACTACTTTTGGTTTGTTACCTTAAAACATATAACATGTGTTCATTTGAAAAGTCAATCTAGGTTACTTTGAAATTCTGATAGAATAAGACGCAAATATATTAATATGTGTTTGTTGTCCGTAAACGTAAATCCAAATGACATTTGATAATGTCAATCACAAATATCAGTTAGTGCATAAAATAATCGTGCGTCGACTCTGGTTGAAATAAATTGCTTCTCACTTTTAAAATGGCTCTCACTTTAGAACATAAAAATTTTCTAGTCCAGGCTTATTTTCGAAGTGGTTATAAAATTGATGGTTTATGGGTTTATTCAGTTCAAGATTGCATGGTAGAATTTCAAGTTGAGTTTCCACATTTTGTAATAGATTATATACAATTTAAGAGTACTTTGGATAGAATTTTAACACTTTTTTCTGAAACTGGTAGCCTCTTAAGAAAATCAGGCAGCGGAGCAGTTAAGAAACGTACACCTCAAGTTGTCAATCGTGTTGAAGAAATAATGGAAAATGAACCACAAACATCTGTTCGACATTTGAGTCAACAAATAAACCTTTTTGTTGGTACAACTCACAAGTTATTAAAAAAAGGTATGCAACTTTATCCATACCGTGTCACAGCAGTACAAGAATTGTTAGAAATTGATTACCCACGTAGACTACAGTTTTGTAATTGGTTTGTAAATATGAACAATAATGGAGAACTTTCGCAAAGGGTCATCTTTACTGATGAAGGATGGTTTTATAAAACGGGATACCTAAATTCACAAAATACAAGAATTTGGAGTAGTGAAAATCCACAAGTAATTAATGAAGAATCGCTACATCCAGAGAAAATTGGTGTTTGGGCAGCGGTAAGCCAAAGGCGAATCATTGGACCAATATTTTTTCAGGGAACGTTAACTGCTCAAAGGTACCGTACGGAAATTTTACAACCATTTGTCAATAAGTTGCATGATGATGAACTTCAAAATGCATATTCCCAACAAGACGGAGCACCTTGTCACTGTACTGCAGAATCTTTGGATTACTTAAGAGAATTTTTTGATGAGCGTATAATTAGTCGAAATACTGAAATTGCCTGGCCTAAACGTTCATGCGATTTAACACCTTGCGACTTCTTTTTGTGGCCTTATCTAAAAAATAACATATTTCGAACACCTATATTGAATTTGAATGATATGCTACAGAGAATCGAACAGAAATGCATGGAAATTAATAACAATCCAGTAATGTTGCAGAATATCATCAGAAATTTTGAACGGAGGATTTTAAAGTGCATTGATCTTGAATGACAACATTTTCAACATTTGTTATAGTTTTCAATAAATACCTATTATTTGTTATTTATTTGTATGTATGAAATTGTCAAAATATACGACTTCGTAGGTTAAGTAGTAAATTTTAATTTACGACATACTTCAAAATGCTCTCAGTAAATCACATACTACTAGATTGACTTTTCAAATGAACACTTATTACATTCGCAGTACCAACATATTGCTTTGGATTTTTTCTAAAATAATTAAAAAAAAATAATTTAAAATAAATGTACATTATTTTTGGAGATATGTGTATATCCGATATGTTTTAAAATGTATTTAAATGTGCAATGATAAAAAACTTGTTTTACCGAGGTCGATAGGATGTGAAAGTTGAGGCTTATTGAGGGGGAGATGTATTTCAGATAGCATAGTAGAAGGTTGCTTTGAATGAAATATAATTAAATATATTTAATTAAACCGGTTAATTGTTTGAAAAGTGTTTGATTGATGTAGTAGAGTTGTAGAGATAAATTCTCGTTATTGTTTTTGATATTTTATATGCATCTTCTTTGTCTCCAGTAAATTTTGTAAGTTGATATTTTTTTTATTTAAGAGATTTATTATTAGAAAGATAAATAATAAAGATTACTATTAAATTTCTATGTTAAAATTATAGTACCTAATTAGAATTTGTTCGAGAGGAGTCAGGGTTGTTTTTTTGTACATGTTAGTTTGCGCATGTGTAAATTTTGATCGTGTATCAGATTTGATTATACAGGGTGGTTCTCTGGGGAGAAATTAAAAATAAACTTTATTATTTTTAGATAAGTTTGATCGGAGTTAATAAAGAGGAAGTTTTTTCATTCACTTAGCTGTCAATTTTACAGTGAATATGGTTACCTCATGTATTATTGTAAAATACATAATCTTTATACTTTATAAAGATAGATTTTTTTCTTTTTTTAATTTTTTGTATTATAGATTCAGTTTGATTTTATCCTGTGTTTAATTTTTGTGTTTGGGCCATTACTGCGAATTAATAAAAAATTAGTAAAATATAAATAAGTAAAAATTTTGAACTTTTTACTGGCGCTCAAATTACTTTGTAGAAACAGTCACGACTTTCCTTATTGGAACCCGTGAAGTTAGAAGTCTCATATTTGGAAATCAACCGGCTGAGTAACTTAGTTGGGTAAACTAGTTGTGGATGGTGGCGCATTAAATCAACAAACCACTATTCATAGCAATATGTATGTACATCTCAGTATGTTGCACTGGAATTAATTATTTGAATTTAGCAAGTAAATGACGTAATTAGAGAGAGAATCCTTCAATATATACAGAGCATTATCACATATCTTTCTCCGAGATGAGACGTGAAAACCTTTTCTTTTACTTTATGGAGCTGAAGTAACAAAACTCTGGAATACTCACACATCCCAATAAAGAATTTAAAGAATTTCTATGGTCTTGATAAGCACTTGCTCTAATAAAATAAACTTTTTATTTCAAGTTCATATTAATCTCTGACCTTACGTTCTAATTTTGTAATGTTTCAGATAGGCATATGGCATATTCGACTAATGCAAACGGAACGCACACCTGTCATCATTGCCAAAGATCGTATAAAAGCATGAATACTTTGGTAAGACATATAAGATACGAATGTAATGTTCCTCGTAAGTTTAAGTGCGATCGGTGTTCAAGAATGTTCATGTACAGATTTCATCTGTTGCGACATCTTTGTCTCGTACATAATGTTATATAAAAGCATACAAAAATTCTATTAATGTTGTAGCAGACATATTTACGATGAAACTTTGTTTAAATAAATAAAACTACATAAATGTGATATTAAAACTGAGTTTTTTTTACACGTTGAACTAATATTTGCGATTTTACGAAAGACATACTCAGGTTTGATAATTTTTAGGTTTAGTGGAGAAAAATTTCACACCAATTTTAGCTTCCGATAAAGGACCCGAAATAGTATCGCATTGTTTAGCAAAGAAAGAGGGAAGAGCTACAACGGTCAGGAAATATTGTAGAGGATGTTACAAGAAGAAGAAAAGTGGAGAAATTATGAAAAATTACGTTAAAAAAGTTACAACTTACTGCATAAATTGTTCAGGACAACCTCATTTTTGTGTAGATTGTTTTAAAGATCATACATTTCAGTAATCATTTCTAAATGTGAATGTAGCAAGTGTTAATTTGAAAAGTCAATCTAGTAGCATGTGATTTACTGAGAACATTTTCAAGTATGTCGTAAATTAAAATTTACTACTTAACCTACGAAGTCGTATATTTTGACAGTTTCATACATACAAATAAATAACAAATAATAGGTATTTATTGAAAACTATAACAAATGTTGAAAATGTTGTCCTTCAAGATCAATGCACTTTAAAATCGTCCGTTCAAAATTTCTGATGATATTCTGCAACATTACTGGATTGTTATTAATTTCCATGCATTTCTTTTCGATTCTCTGTAGCATATCATTCAAATTCAATATAGGTGTTCGAAATATGTTATTTTTTAGATAAGGCCACAAAAAGAAGTCGCAAGATGTTAAATCGCATGAACGTGTAGGCCAGGCAATTTCAGTATTTAGACTAATTATACGCTCATCAAAAATTCTCTTAAATAATCCAAAGATTCTGCGGTAGAGTGACAAGGTGCTCCGTCTTGTTGGAAATATGCATTTTGAAGTTCATCATCATGCAACTGATTGACAAATGGTTGTAAAATTTCCGTACGGTACCTTTGAGCAGTTAACGTTCCCTGAAAAAATATTGGTCTAATGATTCGCCTTTGGCTTATCGCTGCCCAAACACCAATTTTCTCTGGATGTAGCGATTCTTCATTAATTACATGTGGATTTTCACTACTCCAAATTCTTGTATTTTGTGAATTTAGGTATCCCGTTTTATAAAACCATCCTTCATCAGTAAAGATGACTCTTTGCGAAAGTTCTCCATTATTGTTCATATTTACAAACCAATTTACGTGGGTAATCAATTTCTAACAATTCTTGTACTGCTGTGACACGGTATGGATAAAGTTGCATACCTTTTCTTAATAACTTGTGAGTTGTACCAACAGAAAGGTTTATTTGTTGACTCATATGTCGACAGATGTTTGTGGTTCATTGTCCATTATTTCTTCAACACGATTGACAACTTGAGGTGTACGTTTCTTAACTGCTCCGCTGCCTGATTTTCTTAAGAGACTACCAGTTTCAGAAAAAAGTTTTAAAGTTCTATCCAAAGTATTCTTAAATTGTATATAATCTATTACAAAATGTGGAAACTCAACTTGAAATTCTACCATGCAATCTTGAACTGAATGAACCCATAAACCATCAATTTTATTACCACTTCGAAAATAAGCCTGGACTAAAAAAATTTTATGTTCTAAAGTGAAAGCCATTTTAAAAGTGAGAAGCAATTTATTGGAACCAGAATCGACGCACGATTATTTTATGCACTAACTGATATTTGTGATTGACATTATCAAATGTCATTTGGATTTACGTTTACGGAACAACAAACACATACTAATATATTTGCGTCTTATTCTATCAAAATTTCAAAGTAACCTAGATTGACTTTTCAAATGAACACACGTTACCTACAGTTCATAAAGTGTTTCTTTGAAGTTCGTACTGCCCAAGTGTGAACCGCAAATTTATACCTTAAATGCCTTAAATTTCGTCATGTAACTGCAAAGGAACACTTTATGAACTTTATACAATTGACCTAATACTGTAAACCTTTTCTCAGTATAAAATTCACAAGCAATAAACATGAAAACAGTAAATTCTTTTGTTTCCGAAAGTGTTACTTTGTTAATAGACTATTATCGGACAAATGTAGTAGATATCTAATTATACCGGGTGTCCCATTTATATTTCAAAGCAATCCTTGTTTGGATAAGGGTAAATAATCAAATCGACTTTATTCGAAAATATTACTTTGAAATTAAACGTTACACTAAGATATTGAACTGTAGTAGAAGGCTGAAGAGGATTTAGCCGAGGATATTACATTTGGAAGCATTCCATTTCCAGCTTATTTCTTTATATCAAAATTCCAAGACACCATTTTGAAAAGCCTTTCTTTGGAGACTGTGGTTAAGTAAAAACATAGAAAAAAACATAAAACCCCTTACTACAACTAATACTCGTATTCCAAATACGTATTTCGACAACTGAATTGTAATCCTCAGTAGAGACAAAATTAATAATTACAGTGTTGAACGTTGCCCACAGTATCACAGTATCACAGGTTACGAGTATTAATTGTAGTAAGGCAGTTTATACCTTTTCTAAATATCAATTAGAGTTTGAAGCAAAAAACGATAATCCCTCTTTCCCATAGTGAAGAGTAATTTTAAGTCATATGGGAAAAGCAATTCATTACTCTTAATCCCACTGCAGAAATCTTAGAAATATTAATAAAACTCAAGAAAACTACTGACCCCAGATTATTTCCATGTATGAGGGTGATATGACGGAAAGTGAGACTTAAAATAAAATACTCGAGCTAAGGTCACGATTTTTTTAAAAAATTTTCTACATATTTTCCTTTTACATCAATATACGAGGGGCACGCTGGAATTACTAAAATACAAGAAAATACAAGTCGTATTGGAAAATAAATTTATCCATGTTCAAATTACTCCCCACCACCATCAATATACTTTTGTAATCGAACCTTCCACAAATGAAAAGCTTCCAGCCAGTCATCTATTGGAATACTATCAAAATAGTTGCTGATGAATTGCTTCGTCAATCTCCTTTACAGACTTGAAACATCGACCACTTAAGCTCTTTTTCAGATGGAAGAGCAACCGGAAGTTACACATTGCCAAATTAGGCGAATAAGGTGGATGTTCGATAAGTTTTACATTATTTTTACGTAAATAATCACGAATCGTTTGTGCAGTGTGACGATGCATTGTCCTGGTGTAACAGTAATCCGCGAATATTGATTGATTGAAAAACAGCAGGTAAACATTTTGTGATGTACCAGTTAGCTGTAACTGTGCGTTGTTTTTCAAGTTTAATTACTTTTACTAAGCCTGTACTTCGAACGAAAACTACGTACATTATTTTATTCATAGACCTCTGCTTTTTTGACATTGTTGGGGTTGGTGCGTTTTCATGGATTTAATGGGCTTGATCTGGAAAATAGGGTGGCTGGGGCACAACCTGGAATTTTAATTCATTCAGTTTTCCCCAAACGATGCTGGTGTGTGACGGCGCATTGTCATGTTGGAATAGCACTTTCTTTCGAGCCATTGTGGGTCTTTTTTCGACAATGGCAACTTTCAATTTGTCCAGTAAGGAAACATAATTTGGCCCGTTGCAATGTAGTCGATAAGAACTAGCCCTTTTGAATCTCAAAATATCGTGGGAATTACCATTCTAACCGAAGAATGCGTCTTGGCCTTCTTTGGCCACAGTGTCTCCATTGCTGAGATTGTCGGCACATAGTAATGGTATTAAGTTTCGTCTACTGTAGCAGAGATACGCAAAAATCTACTGCGTTGATGTTAAAAAGCTTCAAATTGTCGTTGAAAATTCGCCTTCTTTTCCGTTTTTGAGCTACATTCAGTAAACGCAGCCCTACCTTAGATATGCTTAATTCGATATGCAAAATGCGGTGTACAAGTTCAGTAGACATGTCTTGGAAATCTCCTCTACCTTCACTCTTCATTCACGTAACCCAACATAACGAACTTTTTCAAACATTTTTGGTATGGTACTTATGACACGTTTTGGTGGTACAGGACGATTTTCGTCTTCGAAATTAATCTCGTCACGTTTAAAGTGAACAACCTAACGACGAATCGTAGCTTCTGAAGAAGCATCTTTACCAAATGTTGATCACATATCCACCAAAATTTTAATTGTGTTTGTGTTCTTAAAAAAACATGTACTGAATTGCACCATGAATAGTGTTTTTATCAATTTTACAATTTGCGCGAAACACGTCCTCTTTGAGCAAATATATCTATCAAACTAAACGTCGGACAATAGTGAAAGTTTAAATAGTATCTTGTAAAAGCATGGTCTACTCGAAAATAATACCATTTTTTTCATAGACACTGTTAGGCGAGTCTTATCTTCCATCAAATCATCCTCATAAAACACCAGTTGTAGATTAAAAATATTGGAATTAGTGATTGAAACAATCGATATATTATTTTCCATTACCTAACTGGGTCAGAAAAAACAAACATCAGAAAGTTTACTAATAATTACATCCCTCGATAACTTAGCATCAATTACAGGAAGCGTTAACAGGATATTAAGTTATTACACCCGCGTCTGTGGATTGCCAAAATTTTGGCTGTCGGAATTCACTTTACGAGAAGTATGAAACGACGAAAACTTTTCGTATAGCGACATCAGATTCAAATCCTAGACTCAAGTGTGTTAAACCGGTAATTTACCACTTAGCTATCGATCGACTTTAAACTATAATTCATGTGGCAAAAATCTTCAGTAAAGTTAGTATAGTGGCGTTTAAACGTTCAGAATTAAATTTAATAATAATAGTATCACTAGTGACGTTTTAATTCCTGTCGTTTTTTCAATATATTGCATCTTAGTTAGGTAACCTATTAACAAATTCAAACAAATGTTAGCAACGTTTT
Source organism: Melolontha melolontha (assembly GCA_935421215.2). NCBI lineage: Eukaryota > Metazoa > Arthropoda > Insecta > Coleoptera > Scarabaeidae > Melolontha > Melolontha melolontha. The sequence continues at coordinate 46,944,112 of OW285235.1, read as the reverse complement.
TGATAATAACAGTCCATAATTATCACTTTAATCCATTCACCTTCTTTATTAGCAAAACATACTTTTTTGAAAAAGGTATAAAAATCCCTTACCACAATTACTACTCGTATCCTAAATACGTATTTCTACAACTAAGTTGTCATTCTCAGTAGGTAAAACTAATAATCACACTATTGCACATGGCGGTTATAAATAAGAATAAATAATACTTTCAACGCGAACAACGGGCCAGTCCCAGTCAGTTGCTTCTTCGAATTGTTAAAAAAAGGTAGGTAAAGATGGTGTGAGAATAAACATATGTGTGCCATTTCTGAAGAGTGGTAAATCGACCTAATTTTAGTTTCTTAAAACTTAGTGTATACGTAAATGCCTTGTAAAGTGTTTCGCGTTTCTTTGTGTTAGCTTTACTATGCGCCATGTTCAACGCTGTGATATACTTAGGATGCCAACTTAGTTGTCGATATACGTATTAAAAATACGAGTATTAATTGTGGTAAGTCGTTTTGTACGTCTTTTTTTAAATGTTTACTTTACCACAGTCTCCAAAGAAAGACTTTTCGGAACCTACTTTGTCAGATTGCCAGTATTTCATTGGATATGGAAAACATTTAATAACGAGTTTCGTGAAGATAACACGCAACAGTGATATAGTTGACGAAAACAAAGACAAGATAAGAAAGTAAGCCATAGGGGTTACAAGAGAATAAATACAGCTGTGCATCAGGAAACTAGGTATGGATTCCCTTAGCTTCAGAACTATTTGAAACGCATTGAGTACAAAATATTCAATAAATGCAATTAAAGGTTAGTCATGAAAAGTAGCTGAAGTAACAGTAATATATGTAACAACATAATTTGAAACATACTTGAGTAGGTAACACCTACCAATTTTGTATAATACAAAAGTATTTTTAATAATATATAATATTATTAAAAATGGGGTGTGAAGAACACAATACATGTTCATATGCGGCTAGTTCTGCGATTATTATATAGACAGCGCTGAATATTCCTTCACGCTCTGTCATAATAATATCTGCGAGATAGCAAGGTAGTTATGTTTTGTTGAATGTGTCTCTTCTCCAACAGGGGCGTATTGATAATCATGTAGAAATGTGAAATACGTATCTACGTCTTTGGAGAAGATACATTCAAATAATACATATGAACTTGTATTGTGTTCTTCACACCCCATTTTTAATAATATATATTATTAAAAATACTTTAGTAATATATGTATGAAGGTGTGTTAGAATATACTGATCGAAAAATTATCGCAAGCCTTTCACAATCAAAGAAGATATATTAAATAAATGACTTTCACTATTGGATAGAGAAAAATGTAACTTTTTAGTATCTTTTAGATAAAGTATAACACCAAAATAGTTTAGGATTAATCTAGAATTCTCGTTCAATATTATTGAAGTAACAATATTATTGTATATTTGATTTTCTTTATGATTTTGTGATTGAAACTATTTGATGAAAAAGCAATATGAAAATTAATTAAATAATTTAACAAATGTGTTTTCAGTAAGTAAAAAAAATGCTGATTTTTCAAGATTTTTTTTATTTAAAAAAGGGTATAAAATACCTTACCACATTAAGATTCGTATCTTAAATACGTATTTTGGTAACTAAGTTGTCATCTTCAATAGGGTAAAATAAGTGTTGACCATGGGGCCCAGTAAAGCTAAGTCCAGGTATACATATCACAGTGTTCGATGTACCCCATGTTCAATAGCGTTATCTTCTCTTACTGAAAATGACGAATTAATTGTCAAAATACGTATTTAGGTTACTAATATTAATGTGGTAAGGGATTTTATACCTTTTTTTTAAAGTTTTTACTTAGCCACAGTCTCCAAAGAGAAAACTTTTTTTTTAATTTTATTATTCAAAAACACCTTTCAAATGATATAAATAATTATAATATCCATAAATATATCTGTATCTGTACACATGGACATACAGCACGAATTTAACCAGTGGTTACTTCAACCGCAGTACACATGCGCTTCTGTCTACGACGTCATCAGTGCAGGTTAACAAAGTGACGTTGACGTGCCAAAGGTTCGTTTTTGTAGGTAAACAATTTTCGCATATCAGATGAAACGAGATAATCTGGTGACATCTATCGAATAAAATGAGACTCTCCGATAAAAACGGTTTCCTACAAAAAAAGACGACAGAAATATGCTTATTAATGGAGCTCATTAACTCGTAGCTAGATGTCTCAATACACCAAAAAGAAATATAGCATATCGATGCGTAATACATCAAGCGTATACAAATGATACAAATATTCATAAAGATATATGTATCTGTACACATGGGTATTCAACCAGTGGTCACTTTAAACGCAGCTACATGCGTTTCTGTCTTACGACGTCATCAATGCAGTCATCGAAATGCTATATATTTTGGTATATTGAGCCAGCTGGCTACGAGTTAATGGACTACACTAATATACGTGTTTCTTTCCTTTTCTGTAATGGCTTAACCATTCAAGAGGAAACCGCTTTTATCGGCGAGTCTCCTTTTGTCCGTCAGATATCACGAGATTATCTCGCATCACCTGACAGATTAAAATTGTTTACTTGGCAAAAGCGAACATTTGGGACGTCGCTACGTTAATCCACAGTGATGACGTCGTACGCAGAAACGCATGTGTCTGCAGTTGAAGTGGCCACTGGTTTAATACGTTGTGTATGCCCATGTGTACAGATACAGATATCTGTATGCATATTTGTATCATTTGTATACGCTTGATGTGTTTATGCTATATATTTTTTTGATAACAACTTGTTGTTAATTCTTGTATTTTATTTATTGTTTGTTGAATATTTTAAAGACGTACATTAAATACAGAACTTGTCTTTACTGTGATTATTCCAATAACTTAATTCCTGAAACTGTCAAATCCTAAACGAATTCTACGCAATGTATTACTAACTTTATTGTAGATTATCTCTGTATCAGTAACCTAAGTATGTATGTATGTATATGTGTAGGAAACTACTTAAAAATTTATATAGTAATGTACATAAATAAGTACTAATGTATATTCATCACATTTCATTTAGATTAGTCGATAAATATAGCACAATTTTATTTTAGGACTGGAATGGGACGGATGTACAAAAGAAGCCACGAGATATTATTGTTCTAAGTGTAATAAGAATTACAAACATAAGCGCCATCTAACGAGCCATTTAACCTATGAATGTGGAAAAGAACCACGATTCACCTGCGAAATGTGCCAAAAAAGATTTCACCAGAAGTATACACTAAACGCCCACATGAGACATATCCATCATCAAATTCCCTGCGATTTATTAGATAAATATAAGAACTTGCAACACTTCGCCCTATAATGTATTTAATGTATTAATTTTATATAGATGTGCACGTTTTGTGTTTGTGTGAGTGTTTTCTTGCCCTTTTCACTTGTATCTAATTGTATATTGATTTTTAGGAAAATATTATATTTGCCCGAATTGTCCAAAGGCATACAAAGCGAAAAGTTCCTTGTCCAGACACATGAATTTAGAATGCAATAAAGAAGGTGCTTATAAATGCTTCGCCTGCAACTACAAAGCCAAGAGGAATTATATTTTAGTCCAACATTTGAGACTTAAGCATAACATTTAATAAACTTCTAAATCGAATTCTTGTCAGTATATGTACAAACTTATCAATAATTCTTTGTGATAATGTAATTAAAAATACCGTTTTTGACGCTTTATCGCATAAGCTGTATGTAAGTGATGAATTATGAAGAATTATTGATTAATTTTTAATATTAAAAAAGGAATAGTACCTTTTTTTGTCATGTATATATAATTTAATATTCGGATAAATATTTAACATTTTAAATACTTTTTTAAATAAAATACACCGAATGTAAAGGTATTTTTAAAGTTATAATCAGTTTATCATCACAAACAATTTGGGTGAATTTGGGTTACTTTTGACATGCCGATTACAAATTTGATCTTCGTTTCTTTCTAGTAGGGTATTTCAATTGGAATGTGAATGTGCTAATTGAAACGAGCTTCCTCAAATAACTCTTTACCTGCTGTGATTTATTTAAAATTATAAAACCTGTCAATTTTCATGTCAAGGGGGACAACTTTTAATGCCGAACCTGACGATATAAAATCATTCCTGGGGGCGCAGCAGCCCCCACCATAAAAATTTAAATAGAGAAGATGGATGTTGTGACCACTCATTCAAAAAATTCTCTTTACGGGAACATGTATCAAAAAGTAATTTTTTTATCAGTAAACAAAAAGTGCATTATTTGCAACTAAAGTTGAAAAAACACCCGCAGAAAAGGGCTGTTTTTAATAACTTGTACTATTGCGCGGTCATCTTCTTCAGTTGATTTTCTCGGACGTTCGGATCATTTTTTTCTATCAAGCATAATATTCTCTCTCCACCGTCTAGCAATCAAATTAACGGAGATTTTTGCCAGAGCTAGACGAGATGCTACCGTAACATCAAAGAGTCCTGCTTCGATTAAGGAAATTATCCTTAATACAAAGGTATTTTCAATAATATAAAATATTATTAAAAATATGGTGTGAAGAACACAAATACAGGTTCACTATTAATATTTTTGTGAACGTGTCCGAACATATCCCTCCCCAGAGACGCAGATACGTATTTTTTGTGAACGTGTCCTAACATTTCCCTCCCCAGAGACGCAGATACGTATTTCGCCTTTCAACAAGCTTATCGGTCCACCCCTGCTGGAGAAAGGATAACTTCAGACACATTCACAAAAAAAATCCAAATATCCAATGTGACCTACGACGCCCTTCCAAAGATGGCACAGCCGTCTCTCTAGAAACTGTATTTTGTTTTTGTCTTTACTCATACTACGGACTAACCGTACTTCTACGCTATGGCGATGTGGTTTTTTTTTGTGAATGTGTCTGAAGATATCCTTTCTCCAGCAGGGGCGTACCGATGAGCCTGTAGAAAGGTGAAATACGTATGTGCGTCTCTGGGGAGGGATATGTTCGGACACGTTCACAAAAAATATTAATAGTGAACCTGTATTTGTGTTCTTCACACCATATTTTTAATAACATTTTATATTATTAAAAATACCTTTGCATTATACAAAACTGGTGGGGTTCTATCCACTCACGTATGTTTCAATTATTCTGATATATTATCCTTACTTTATTCAAATAAGATATTGAAACCATATTAAAAATAATTCAAAAAACAAGATTTTGACAAACTTGAAATTTATATTGACATTTCATTGACAATGGATTTAATCAATCAGAGCAAAAATCTACATTGTACGAAGGCGTACATATTACGTCACTTGTAGCTGCGCGAACAAAATTTGCAAGTGGCGCAGATATTTTGAACGGTTTAAGACATTTTATGGTGTGAAAAAATAAAACAAAGTTTGGGGCATTTTATGTAGTTGAAAAATAAAACAAAGTTTGATGTTATAAAGTGTGAAAGACAAAACTTATTTGGTTTAAAATGCTTTTCTTTATTGTTTACATTTAGTGTGACTAAAAATTTTAAGCGAACTGTGGTACGAAAAAATGACAGTTGTTCATAATTGATATTAATGATTAAAATAAAATTAAAAAACCCTTACCCCAATAGAATTTAATGATTCTAAATACGTATTTCTACAACCACGTTGTCATCTTCTGTAGAAAAAACAGTGTAACACTTGAACGCACAAAAACACTCACAGAAGGATTGTTCTGATCGTCTTCTAGTTTAACACTAAATTCTTCAATCTTAAATGCTACAAAAATTACCTACATTTTGGTAAACCCCACCTATTCATGCAAGAGCATTAACCCATTATTTGTAAATTCTATAGCTCCATATATATATATATATATATATACATGCATGTAGAGCCTGGAATAAAAATAGGAAACTAAAGGCATTATAAATATTTTATCCTGATGTAGTGTTCTTAAATGCTGACTTTGTCAATGTGATCCGCGATGGTGTGCGATTGTATATATTTAATTTAACACTTTTACCCTTTTGAGACAAATCTCTGTTAAAAAACTTTAGCGTTTAAATAAACCATTCGGCGCTTAAAACTCTAAATTAACAAAAAAATATATTTGCCCTTTCTGTTGTTCTGCGGCAATACCGATATTACTGGTTCACCTTGTAATGCAAGGTGTTTTCGTCAAATTGCGCAATGTTACCAGAATTCCACTTAGAACATGGATGCCGGAGAGAGGTACAGTTATACCGCATGCATAATGTTATTCAATTTTGGGAACACAAAGCATAAAATTACGATGTAATGCGCATATAATGTTGGTACACATTACAAATAAAGATAACTCAGTTGGATTAGCCGAAATTACAACCCTAATCCACAAAAACAAGGAAAACTAACTGTTTGGGGTACAGTTGTACCCCCGTCAGGTATCGGAAGGTTAACTACAATACATTCCTGCATTCGTGACAAGGTCGCAACTCTATTTATAGGGTTAAGTACGTGTATTTTTGAAAAAAATACCTTTACATTTCCATAGTTCAAATGCAAATTCAACGTTATTAGTTTTTCAACGCTCCAAACGTGTACACAAACACATTCTTTAAATAATTTATGGAAATACATTTCTGTATTTATATTTCAAGGATTGTACAGTAAAGGTTCGCGCACATTAAGTTTAAGAGCTGTTCGGGAATAACTAACAAAATAAGTGTATATTAGCGATTAGTTCGCAAGTTTAGTTGAAGGTTGTTATATTGGGGCTGACAAAAAAATTAGGGTGTAAAATGCATGAGTCTTGTTTCGCTAATATTGAAAACTGAATGAACTGTTCCTAATTACAAGGTGAATATAACTTCATTATTCAGAACACTTACGGATAACATTGAAAGCTAAATGATAGCGAATCGTTCGCCGGCAATTGTCGAACTATTCGCAAACAGTTTTTTTTTAGCGGGCCTTAAGATGTAATATGTATTAAAGAGGACGAAAAATACGTAATAGTGTTTTTATGTAAGACTAAAAAATTTCGATTTAAGTATTATAGTATTTTTTTTAAGGTTTCAAAATATTTATAAGAAAATTGTGTTAAAATTTAAAATAAATTTGTAAGTAGATATTCTATACTGCATCCGTGAAGAGAGCTTCACGTTGCATTTGATCATGTAAAAATTCTTTTATGTGGGCACCTCTTTGTAGAGCATATCAAAGAACTAGCAGTTTTTGGGTTTGGTAAGACTATACAAATAGAATTGCTTTCAATAACTAGCAAAGGCTTACCCATAAATCAATATAACATCTTACTTTAGTTTCTTCGTGTTCTTCACTGAGGTACTCGTATACAGGGTGTCACAGAATAACTATTCCTAATTTTCTGAAATGACAGAGGGCACTTAAATAAACAATTTTTATTAATAAACTAGTGTCTGGAAATTTCTTGGGGTCAAGATTAACTAGAAATTTTTTAAAATAATCTCAATTACAAGAGGAAAGAGTTAATTTAGGAACATTTTAATAGAAATAATACTGCATCAAACTTTATAAAAATTGGTCGAAGTTACGACCGCCATTTTCGATACACAAATTGTAACGATGTGCAATCGACTGCCGAATTCTTTGAAAAAGCTGCGGACGTTCACGAATATCATCAAACGCTAGAATAATTCGAGTAACTAATTCTTTTTCTGTATTAACAGGTATCTCATAAACCAAAGTTTTAATATGACCTCAAATACAAAAATCAATCTGGTGAACGTGCAGGCCAAGAAATCGATCCATCCATTTGGAAATTGTATATGTAGATAATTTCGGCAATTTAAACCAAAGTATGCTGGTGCACTATCATGCTGAAAAACAATATTTCTTCAAATATTAAGTGGGACATTTTCAAACAATTCTGTAAAGTATGTTCCAGAAAATTCTATCTAACCGTGCAGGCAGTAAATATGGTCCCACTACATATTAGTTAACAATCCTAGACCAGATATTAACAGAAAACTTCCGTTGATGATGTAACCTGTGAATGGCGTGAACATTTTCTTCGCTTCAAATGTGACTATTGTGTGTATTAAAATAGCCATCTCTTGTAAAACATGCCTCGTCTGTCCATAATACACTCCTAGGAAATCTTGGGTCGTCGCTAATTTTATTCAAGTACCATTCGGTAAATTGAACTCTGTTGGGATAATCAGCTGGAATTAACCTTTGCTCTTTTTGAATGTGAAACGGATGCTTCTGGTATTCTTTCAATATCCTCCGTACAGATGTGTAACTTGTATGCACCGCATGGACAATGGCACAAGTGCTTGTTTTCTGGTTATTTTAAAATTGTTGCTGAAGTTGGTTCTAAAAGTCAGCATTTTGCACGGTACGAATAGCTCCTGAATCTATTTCCTTTACTTGGAATTCACCAGTTTCTCGATAACGCTGATGCAATCTTGAAAATTATATATGACTGGGAATATGACGCTGGGGATATTGCTCCACATAAATTGGCCTTCCTCCGTAAGTAAGATGCATGTTTGCTAATTCAATATTTGTAAAATGATGCATTTTTAATCAAACACTAATTTAACTAATAAAAATTAATTTGCGACACGTAAAATGCCTAGTAAACACGCATCTCTAATAAGGAATAATTTCTGACAGACGTAAAATGATAACTACTAAAATGGTTGTTGGTTTTCAAAGGGTACTATGATTCGATTTTTACTTTGTATATCACCGGCAAAGTCCTGAGGTGACAGCCGATTTTTTTCATTTTATCTCGATACTGAAAAATTTCCGGACGCTTGTTTACTAATAAAAAATGTTTATTTAAGTGCCGTCTATCATTTCTGAAAATTAGAAATAGTTATTCTGTGGCACGCTGTATAAGAACCTTAATATTTACGAGCTTAATTTTGTATGTACATGTAAATATAGTCTTCCTTCGATAAGTCTGTATTTATATTTATTTTATTTCCAGAAATTATATTCTTACCTCATTAAGTGTATATAGTGTTGATTCATATTATAAACAAAGAATTGTTGAAATATTTAATATAGTAATACGTCCTTATAAAGTTTCTAATGCATAGCTGTATGTATTTACAAATGTAAATAAACTAGTTTGTAAATGTAGTACCTAAATAATGTAAGAAAATTCATCAGTTTCGTAAATAAAAGTATATTTATGCATTGAGTTTTTTTGTTTAATAGATTAGGAAATGCTAATTTTGTACACAGCTGGCCATAAATTTAGTATACATTTTATATTTTAGAAACGCCAAAAGATAGAATGACGAAACTTACAGAAGAGGAGCATTTACAAGAGCTAAATTGCCCATAAGGATTTGAAAAAGAAATATTTAGAGCTAATGAAGCAACAGGCAATCTCAACAGACGATTATCGGCAATTGAACGTGTTTAAAGCGAAAAGTAATTGTAAATAATACCAAAAATATACCAAAATAATAAAAAAATATAATTCTGCTATATTGCGTTCCACCTCGGCAAGCGAACGGTTTATAAGTTGGGGAAAACTGTCCAGAAGGATTTGAAAAAGAAATCTTTAAATGCTATGAGACAACAAGCAAGTCGAACAGACAACGAACGGCAATCAAAAGTAATTGTGAAAAAGTAATTGTGAAAATATAATACCAACAATATACCAAAATAATACTAAACTATAATACTGTGAGATTGCACTTCGCCTTGGCTACAAGCTTAGTCTTGTCCGTCGATCATGGAGATATGCCGTAGTCGATAAATTTTAATTTCTGTTTGCGTATATAGTGTATGCTTGTTATATCCAATGATGCCAGCTTTCAAACAGTGGAGGGAGAAGCAGAGTGGTGGACGCACATACACATTTAACATGCCCTATTCCCTAACAAACACTTACCGGGTGTACAACACTTATTTCTCTACGTTAATAGTCGATTTCAACATGCATGTTTTTACAACTCAAGAAAAGACACAAATCATAAAAATGGTATTATGCCGGTAGACACCTCAATGTACCTGTACATACCCGATATCCACAAAAATTAAATATATGGGCTGGTATTTGAAATAATTCAATTGTCGGTTCTTTCTATAGGGACATATCAGTAATGTCCGCCAAGAATTTTATTATAGGTTGGCATACTGCCAAGAACAATGTGGTGGATTACTTGAACCTTTAATTTAGAATATTTATTTTTTATTATTATCGGAGAAGAGTTAATTTCTTTTCTTTTCATAAGTGTTTCATTTATTTTTTTTTATATAATTTAGAATTAATATTTCATTTAATTTTATTTATACACGGAAAATATAAGCTTTCTTGTACATCCTCATAAAAGCAATACACCATGAAATAAATATTTTTCTTGTAAATATTCGTGACGAATTTTATACGTATTTCTAAAATGCGTTCTACAACCCTATGTAGCAATAGACTTACTGACTAGGTATAATCTGACTGAACTTTATCCTACCTCACTTAATACATTCATTGGCAACCTCGCTGTATCCCTTTCTCTACTTTTCTCTGTCGCGCTCTTTTCCTCTTCTACTTTCGTACCAGAAATTAAAATTTGTCGATTACGGAATACATATAAGGTGTGTTTTATGAATTGGACGCTTTCGCGCTAGAATACAATTTGCGAATCGCTTTTCGTATCCATATATAGATAGATATGCATAGTGCGACAAGTAAATTAAAAGCTATAAGTGACCCACCCAATTATTATTTCTTATTTTTTTACAAATTAAGGTTTTCTTTGGTTACTGGAGATACCTGTCACTTGGTGAGAATCTAATGGAGACTCATATTGAACCACGTCATATTGTTAGCAGCGAGGTGTGATGGCATGGAGTGATATCTAATATGGAAATTGTACGGGTACAAAAAACTAGGACAGATCACGGCTATGCTATGACCGATATATATAATGGCAAAAACACCCTAAACTCTTATTTTCGGGATGGATCCACATCCTAGCTTTTCATATCTTCTACCTTTTTTATTTCCAGAGTTTCCTATCCTTTGTTTTTTCTGACAGTTATTAACGCCTGCTGCACGTAAATCTTCAACTACCTCCTCTAGCCATGTGAATCTCGGCTACCTCTTCATTTTATCTTTTGCTGTATTATATTTTTTACAATATCTTCTCCTTTGATTTCTTGTTGCAGTTCGTCATGTGTTCTTAGTCTAAACTCATTGTACGTTAGCTTAATTGGTCCCATTATGGTTATTAATATTTTCCGTTCGAGTATTCCTAGATTTTCTCTGTCCTTCTTAGCCTTTCTTAGTCTTCTTACTATTGTGTTATATATTTTTATTTTATTCTTTTGAGAAAGATTCCTGTTCTTTAACAATTTCCTACCGGCATAAAGGGCTCTATTTGCTGCAATGATTTTTTATTTTATTTCAGTGTCTCTATTTCCATTGTTTGATATCATAATTCCCAGATATTTGGATTTGGAGTTTTCTATTTTACTACTTTTGTTTTCTTTGTCTTTTTTTCCAACTGTCATTAACTTCGTTTTTGTTTCATTGATTTACAGACCTAATTTATCCCTTTCTTTAATTATTTGTTGTAGTATTTCAACCATTATCTCTCTCCTTTTCGTTACGACCACTCCGCATACGCAATGGCTTCCTCGTGTTCTTAGGGTACCCTTGTTTATTTTCCTTGTCACATGCTCCAGAGTCAGAATAATGTCGCGGACAACGAGTCGCCCTGCCTGACACCTTCATTGCGAAGACCGATACTAATCCTTTACATTAGCAAAAACGTATAATATCTTATACCACCATAACAGCGCAAATCTGTATGTGGCACCTGTTATTCATCCTTGAATGTTAACGAGAATATCAATGCCTAGCTGGTCTATTTGTTCACTAGATCTTAAATCAGTCAAGTGTGTGCGGAACATAATGGATTCCTCGGATCTCTTCTTCACAGTGAGTATTCTCTGCTAATTACGTACTAACCGGTGTTCAAAAACTTTTTACATCCCAACCACTCATAGATTTGCAGAAGACATTTCTCTACTTAAATCTATTTAATAACGTGAGATTCAAAATGACTGTCTGATAAATACTTCCTTCTTAAGGATTTGATGTCAAAATCGATTTCCAATTTTCTGATTGACAACAAAATGTTATTTAGTAGAATTTCTTAACTTTTTGGCATTTTCAGTTATAATCTGCATTGGCGTATGCCGTAAACTTATTAACATTTTGTTTTTCCTTACCGGTTTGCGTGTATGTTTGCTTATAAATGTAAGATCTTGCTACGGTTCTTGTTATTATTTGCTTTAAGTATTATTCCTTAACAAGGAATAAATATTATTAATTAAATGCTAACATACATTAATAGAATTTAGATTAAACACACCCAACTTGATGCATGCCGCTGAATCGAATTATGCTAATGTATTTTGAAATAGTTCTATTTTTTGACTAAAGCGGCAAAGACAATCATTTTGGCTCTCGCAGTATTATTTTAAATAAAACATTATTCAAAGTCACACAGAAAATTTACTTATGTCAAATAAATTGTAACTTAGACATGTACTCCCTAGCACGGCTGGGACCGCAAGGGCTTTTCGAACATCCCGTTACAATTCCGAAAATTTCCTTGATTTCAGGCGATCCGTTCCTAAGGTATAAAATATATACTAAACTTATGGCCACCACAAATATTTAAATAAAATAAATTATTGTTAGTTAAATTGTTTTTATTTTATTTATTACTTTATTACAAACTACCTTTGACTCTTAATGTAATTTTAGTTATTCTAGAAAGTTTACATTTAAATGTGGTATTATTTAAAATGAATTTAAGAGTTAGATGACGATCAAAATAGCGAAATGTCAAGTGAAGTGGTAAGTAGAAAACAGCTTATTTACTTCTTCAGTGAGCTTGAGCTATTTTCCCTTAAACTGGAAGTTTACCTTTAAATCTACTAAAAAATAAAGATTTGCAACACGAAAATGAGAATAAATTCAATTTTCACTTAAAATATTAAAATCAAAAGAATATTTTGGAGTGAAACCGTAATTTCACAAGAACGACCAATTTTTCGTTGCAAATCATGCTTTCATATTAACTAGTTTTTTTTTTGTTATTAATAACTTACAACGGAAGGTTACCAACACAAAAATTCTAAAAAAACTGCAACTTTGTGGGTGAGTGGATCACCTTAAGACATGGTCAGACCTAAATATTTTTTCGTTACCAAAAGAAAACGCTCGCAAAGTAAGAACGATTTCAAGTTGCTAGCTTGCAAAATATAATTGATTTAAAAGTTTGAATGTTTTATTGCAGATTTCCACTACAGCGTAGTTTCACCGCACTGCGGCTTCGTCAGGAGCTAATAGTACATATTATTATATACTTAATGAATTACAAGTTTAATGACAGTAATGGGGAAGTCCATAGTTCAGTTCGATCGTTTAAAGCTAACCCTAATTTTGTATATCTAGAAATTTCTACCAATTCTAGCAGATCAAGTTTTTTCCTTTCATCTTTAATATGAAGTATTTTAAAGTTAGTATTGAAATTGTATATATGTTCTAACTCATTAAACTTGTAATCCATTAGGTTAAGTATACCGGGTGTCCTTGAAATATAAAGACAGCGCATGAAAAATGGAAAGATGTAATATGAATCAAAAATATTTTCCTAAAATACCCTCTCATAAGCGAGAAAAAAATGACAGATAATAAAAAAAAATTTGCCACGTCCCTGTGCCAATATTATAAGACGATATTTTGAAGTTGACCAAAAATAACAAAAAGAATAGTTTTGTAATTGTCCATCTCGTTCAGCTGTTACGTGTGTAAACATACGCTGTAGGGTTTGTGTGTGTGAGGCCTTTATTATTTATACACAATCCGAATATTTTAAATTCATTGGCATCACGTAATATAATTTTCAAAGTTGTTTTTAAATTCGGGGTTCGCTCATAGTATTTTAGATTTATGTTCTATATGATTATATCTTTTCATTTATCATACATTGTCTCTTTATTTCAAGGACCGCCTGTATAATAACTAGTACTATTGCAAATTTACCATTAATCATCCACCTGATGAAGCCGCAGTGCGGTGAAACAACGTTGTAGTGAATCTAAAATAAAACTTTGAAACTTTTAAATCAGTGTATTTTATTTACATTTCGTTATTTAGTTTCAACAAGTGTGTCCCTCGTCAATTAATTTTTTAGCATGCATCTCGCTAATAAAAATAGATATAGTATTAGCGTTAGATATTTAGTTAGTATTTACTTTTTGATGTTCTATTACGGGACATATGCCAAACTTGCTCCAAATCCTAATTTAAAATTTAAAAATCCAAAGTTTAACCCCACAGCCCCGCACTCAAAAATTATTCTTAAATTTTGATCGCATAACATAAAATAGCATTCAAAATCGTGCAAAATACATAATTGTTCGGTAATTCAATAAATAAGCAAACATATTTAAATAACTTGTCAGCAATGTACTTACCCATTATATAAATACCCACCGTATAATAACAATATAAACATAAAAAAAATAAAATAAAAAACATGTCCGAGAGCAGTTAAACCAACCTCCCGTCAAAATAAACACATGGTCGAAAACAGTCAACTTGCTAAAAAAAGTTTAGTTTTATTTAGAAATGCATAGAAAATACATCGCAATATATTAACACCACAAATATTTAATGTAAGTAGATTTATTATATCATCTCTTACCTTTTTTAACATTAAAATAAATTTTATAGTGCTTGATAAAGATATTGTATCGAAACGTCAAATTAAATATTGTTTTAATTACACGGTCGCTACACCCAAAAAATATTACTTTTATCTCGTTTATATATTTATATATATATATATATATATATATATATATATATATATATATATATATATAAGGTAAACTTAATAAGTCGGCGATTAAAGGTCTGGTTCATTACTTCAAAGTATATAAATTTAAAACAACCCTACATGTTTCGGCAATGATGCCTTTGTCAAGGGAATAAAAAATATAAAATTTTATATTTTTTATTCCTTTGACAAAGGCATCATTGCCGAAACATGTAGGGTTGTTTTAAATATATATACTTTGAAGTAATGAACCAGACCTTTAATCGCCGACTTATTAAGTTTACCTTATCATACCAAGGTCACGAAAATATTATATTTATATATATATATATATACATATATATATATATATAATTAGACCAGGAATCTTTGCCGTTAGAACATGTATGGAAAGGATAATCGTTTTTTTTGGGAGGAATCCAGCAAAATTAAACTCTATTACTTAAGTCAGTTCTTTATTTTTTTATCCCAATATTTCGCATCAAATTCGTATGCTTCCTCAGGGGATCACTTTAAGAGTAGATGGTTTATGTCTATCTACTCTTAAAGTTATCCTCTGAGGGGACACCACAAAGCTTTAATTTTTTGGAGAATTTTATTATTATTATCGTTATTATTAACACTATTATTTTCTCATATTATTAAAATATTTATTTATTTATTACTATTATTATTATTATAATGTAACCAGAATATATTATATTTTCTTTTTTAGATAAAAACACGGCACCAGTCAACGAACCTTATAAGTGTAATTCTTGTTTAAAAGAATATTCTTTGGTGAACAGCTTTTATTATCATGTTAAGTATATGTGTGGTAAAGAACCAAGATTCGAATGTCCCATAGAGGAGTGTAAGTACAGAGGAAAAATCAAACAGCAAATTAAACAACACCTAAGACATTTTCATAAATGTACTCCTGAAAGTATTTGTACGTTTAATATTAATAAAATCAATTGATGTATAAATATATGTAGTGTGATTATTTTCCTTAGAATTCTAGCGTATCGTGATCACTACAACTTTTGATCGCAAATTCTATTATTGCACTACTCCTCCTTTCACCACAAATGACACATATATATGTAACTAGTTTTAATTTGTTTTACTTAAAAATGTATATTTTTAGGTCAATGTAGTTTATGCGAGCCCCGCCAAAATTTTCAACCGAACATGGAATCAGAACCTTTAAATATATATAAATTGGGTGTTCAAAGGTACACATGTAGTAAATGCTTCAGAAAATATAAACATCGAAAAAGTCTAGTGGCTCATCAGAAATATGAGTGCGGTAAAAATCCTGGCATTACTTGTGAATATCCAAATTGCAATTTCAAGACTAAACTCAAAGGAAATTATGTATCACATTTATACAAAATGCATAACCAACGACATATTGAGTAATGATTTAATTAAATAAATTTAATTAATTAAAATATCTATATATGACGTGCTGATGATGTAAACTTTGTTGCAGAAATGCACATTAACAACAATAAATAAAGTTATTAATAGAATTGTTTATTGTTATTGTGTTAATCTTTCATTTCACAGTTACATTAACGGATTGAGTCAAAATATAATCAACAACTGCTGCTGTGAAAGCAAAATTATTTAATTGCGAGTTTGTTAAGTCTGTGCGAAATATTTCATCATCTCTACATAATGACAGTTACTTATTCAGACCCATTTAATAACATACGAAGCAATTCCTTCAAGACTTTAAGTAGGACAGTAATGTCAATCGGATGTTCTATAGTGAAATCCGTAAATGATGACCACTGTATAATATATAATGCTTATTTCGAAATCAAGGGGTTGTGAAGTCTGCTGGTCCTCGTTATGGCTTCATCTCCGAGGCGGACTCATTAGAGGCCGGTTTTATTGGTAAAGTAAATAATATACTCGGAAACAATACAAAACAACATTTAATAAATATTTAACCATAACATTACATGTTATGATGTTCTCTTGTACAATATCGATTAGATCAGATTTAGAAGACTGACTCGTTCTCCTCTGTCTTCAGGATATATGTATATATATATTTAACGTGTGTATAAATTGTCGCAAAAGCTACACGCAGCGACGTTCTTCGTTTGGTTCTGAATAAAAAATCTTAATGTTAAAATGTCGTATCATGCTTCGTTTGTTTTCACGGGGTTCTTGAAGTTCAGACTTTTAGTGCGTAACTAACCTTTGCTCTTCGATATCTGTTAATAGAGATAGATGCAATTTAGTTTAAAGAAAAAAATTTTACTAGTATTATTTCGTAAACGTTATCTTTTTGAATTAAAAGCTTGTTTTAAACATTTATTCATTAACGTACTTCCACGAAAAACACATTTGGCAACGTTGTAGAACAATAAGTTTGTATTTCAAAGTAAGTTCAATCAAAATCATTACTGTCAAATTTTGACATTTACGAATTTACGAAGCATGATACGACATTTTAACATTAAGATTTTTTACTCAACACCGAACGAAGAATGTCGCTACGTGTAGCTCTTGCGACAATTTATACACCCCTTGTATATATATATATATATATATATATATATATATATATATATATATATATATAAATTATGTCTACTTACTTAATAACCTAGTTATTTAACTAAACTAGATTGCAGAATATGCAGCAATTAATGAGGACGTGTTTCATTAAATAAGTGTTACATTGAATATGTAGAAATGTCCTACTTTAGTTATTACATGGTCATAAAACAGGAAATAAAACTTTAATCTTTCTAAAATATTACTAAATATAATCACAGTTAAAATCTCATATCGTTTTCTGTTACTGCCACACAATGAAAGCCATTTCTCATGATACAGCGGTACCCGGTTTTAAATTATAAAACGTTAACTGATTTTAATTATGACGTTTGTACTACATTGACAATTCCTAGTTTTAGTAATTGTCTATGAAAGCTATTCATAATGTAATTCAAGTACTCGTAGTGTTACAGCGAAGTTGGTGATGAATAGACATGATCGTTTTTGTTAGCCGCCAGTAGCACGGCCGCCGAGGGGTAGAAGTACAAGTTGCTCGTTAATTGTGTATTATAGCTTGGAACTTTGGTTTAAATTAGATATTTTATAAATAGCGCATTAGAGTGTACTCTTGTATAAATACCTATTTAAATTGATTAAATGACTAATAAAAATCTGAATCGCGTCTATCGATAGCATCAATTCTTATAATTTACCAAGCACAAAGATTTCAATGAGACCCATTCATACGTTGAATGAATAGTACCTGTGACGTAACACGCCAGTAAATTGCAAAAATTTATACTGTCAATATTGAATCGTGATCTTAATAGAGATAGTCAGTTGTGTATTAGTTCCTCTCGAGTGCGAATCGTGAATGAAAATGTTACCTAAAGAAAATACGAGTTACAAAGGTTACAGGAAGCTAATGCATCGACATCCCGATTTAAAATACCGCAGCAATTCCATAAAATGTGACGCTTGCAATGTAAACTTAATAGTTTACCACGAGCAGGGTTGTAAACGGCACGTGCAATCGGTGAGGTACAGAGAATATGCAAAAAATAAAATACCATACCGGACTTTCTTGACAGAATTTGTACTCATGTTAAATGTATGTAATATTCCACCAACCATTGTGAAGCAGTGCATTTTGGGAAAAAATATGTTCCTCCTTAGAAATTATCAAACAGAAGTCAGAATTTCCCATACGTACAATTACATGTTACAAATACCGTACGGAATATTACAAAAAATGGATAAAAAGTATGGATAAACGTGGACGCAACAGATGCTATCAAAAACAATGTAATAAATGTTTTAGTGTGTAGTTTAAAATCGGATGCCCCGTCGATAACATTTCGTTTGTGCTGCAAACGTCTTCCAAATACGAAAGCAAAAACTATAGCGCAGGTAATAAAAGACACTATTCAAATCTTTGGTGTACAACGAAGCCAGTTGAGAATACTTGTCAGTGATGGAGCCACAACCATTGTTAAAGTTGGGAGATTACTAAAGACAGATTATCGGCATCTCTTCATGTAACATGTTTACTCCAGGCGTTTCATCTTGTGGCAGATACCACTAGACACAGCTATTCAAAAGTAGACCTTCTCATATTTAACACAAAGAAGGTTTTTCTCAAATTCCCTAGACGGATTTGCGAATTCAAGAACTTTTGTCCAGAAATTCCATTTCCACCTGAACCTATTTTAACCAGATGGGGTACCTAGCTTGAAGCAGTATCGTATTACAGTATACATTTTTATAGTATCAAATCTTTCATTTCCACGTTGAAACTTCAGGATTCTAAAGCTATTAAAAGAAGCCAAGAATTGTTCTCGAACCATCAAGCAGATAGCGGAGATTTGCGAAAAGTACTCTGGTGTTGGGGAATCATTTGAACAATTGCAAAATCGTGTATTATCTGTATCGGAATCGCTTAATATAGTCGATAATATGAAATCGTCCCTAGACAATTTGACGGATAATATAGGGCATCACGTAGCCAAGAAATTTACTGCCGTTCTAAATAAAAATCCACATGTCAAGCAAATGTGAATTATAAGTCAATGCATAAATGACACACCCGAATGTGAAAGCTATGAGGAGTAGTATTTTAAATTCGCAAATAGTACTTCATTAGATGTAGAGCGATTATTATCCCAGTACACGCACGTATTTTCACCGTCGTAGAAAGTTAAACGAATCCTCAATAGAGGCAATATTAACACTGCAATTCAATGCCAGTTCTTTACGGTAAGATGCACCTTCGTCAGTAACTAGCTGTCGATAGAAAAAGGTCAGCATATTAAAATAATTTTTGCAGTTGTATTTAATTCAGCGAGTATGTATCAAATCTGCACATTTTACACAAATTTATATATTGTATAATGTATATGTACATATTTCTTGGCTTCATATCCTCCTTATAAATAGAATTTTTATCTATACATTTTATAACACACTCAACAATAAAAAAACAGCACGCGAGCGTTGATTTATAATACCGCTGGTCGAACATGTACTGCTCGGCGGTAGCGCTACTGGTGGCTAGCAAAAACGACAATGTCTAGTGATGAAGGATCCTTGAATATTTTTATTTTGAAAGAATTTATTTGATTTGCTTCGATTGGATTACTTAAGCTGTCCATACGGCTTATTCTACTACAATTATTTTAGATTTATTATGGTCATCATGCCTTGTTATAGTATTTTTTTAATTGGACCCAGCAGCTTCGAGAGAAAAGTCTGTTTGACGCTTTGGTCCTTTTTCTGGAGTTGCCTGGCTGTCTTGTACATGAGTGTGATTGTGAAGTGGGGCCCAATTATGGCCTCTTTAATCTGTATGTAGTCCTGGTTCAGCTGCACCTTAATCTTGGAACTTCCAGATAGCTTAACTGATCTTCCATTGCAACATTAAATCCACTTCATCTTCTGTGTTGATCCTCACAACCTTATGTACTTAACTTTTAGTAATGCATGCCTTCCTGGCTTCATTTGCTAGTGAAAGCTTCCTAGCTTGCAGTTTTTAATTCTTACTTTGTAATTTATAGTTGTATCCGTCACGAGGGACGACGTCCCGGCTGCGTCCCGAAGCTTGATAGCCATCCTCCGTGTCCTATTAAAGTTATCGCTAGATGCTATCGCACCGTTTTCACGACGCATTACTACTCCGACCTCTCCGTTTATTTCACTATTTGTTCCCATGCGTAGCCCGATCAAAGCCAAGCTTGACCTGATAAGGTTATATACATCGAACGTTAAAGACTGCACTTCGCTGTAACCACGCAACTCGCTGCGGTCTAGCTTAAGTTCCTATGGAGGTCTATTCCCAGTACTCGCATGCTAGCTGCGAGCCCCTGAGGAGATTCTTTAATAAGCTCATTTAGTAAATACATCACAGACAGTCACTTGGTGCAAACAAAACGTTTGTACATGTAAATCTGTATATACCAAATTTTTATACTGTCCGTGTCAAAAAAAAAACGGGACATGTCTTATAACGATTTTGGCATCAATTTAGTTTTGTAATTAAGTCAGTTTATCAATAATAGTAGCCTTGATTTACTTGAATATAAAGTCATTTAACTGTCATTTCTTTTCTTTCAAATTCACATTTAATATTTTTGTTAATTAAAAATTTATTATTATACCCTAAAAATTTATAAAATGCATGTAAATGGAGTTACTAAAGACAGAATAAGCACTAAAGTAGAAGGATGGTCTATGAGGCGAATAGCAGATGAATTTAGGATAAGTAAGAGCTCAGTTAGTAGAATATGTAAGAAGTGGCGGGAAGAAAGGAATCTTTCAAGAACGCCTGGTTCAGGACGACCTAGGATTTCTAATTCTCAGGAAGATGGCGGCATAATAACATATATGAATCGAAATCCCTTTGACACAAAAAAATGCAATAAGAAATGCAGGTTTTCTTGGATCTGTAGGAACAGGACTGCGTCGCCTTCACCATGCCGGACTCTATTCTTTTGTAGCTGTAAATAAGATGATTTTAACTCCTGCTTGGGAAGAAGCAATGATGGGATTTGTTTTACTACATTTGGCATATTTATTATATTTAGCGTATGGCTAATATGGATTATACATCTAAAAGTTAAATTAAAAAATCGAGGCCATTGGTCCAGTCTAACGCAGAGTCAGTTGCTTCAAAGAAGTCGCTCATCTCACCTCCATATGCTGTAAGGGGGCACTCAGCTGTAATATGGTGAATAGTCTGGCGAGGTTCTCCGCATTCGGAAGTTGGTGTATCAGTCAGTCCCAATTTATAATAGAATGAGTCACGCCAAATTCCATTACACGTTCTTATTCTATTGAGTGTCTTCCACTCATGGAGAGACAGCTCCATTCCTGGTAAGGGTAAGGCAGGATCAATGATATAGGTTGCTTCAGCTGGTTTCAACGCTGCCCAATACTCTCTCCATCTATCATTTGGGTTGAAATCTTCTGCTCTTAGTCGTTCTGTTAGCAGTAGTTGAAGAGATATCGACTTCAGTCTCGACAGGCCAGCATCAGGCAAATCATGGAAGATGCTGGAAGATGGGGATTCGATATTACTTTATTATATTCTCTTATCAGGCTATCCTGTTTCCGGATGGTGGGAGGTGTAATATGGCTTAGAACCGGGAGCCTGGGTAGAGGTGTACTTTTTAAACAACCGCTAATTATTTTCATGGTCTCGTTGAGTTTGATATCGATCTTCTTTGCGTGACAGCTGGTTAATCAGTCTGGTGCGCAGTATTCAGCTACCGAGTAAACATGGCTAAGAGCTGACGTTCTAAGGGTGGATGCGTTCGCACCCCAAGCAGTACCGCAGAGCTTGTGAATTATGTTATTTCTGGTGTATATTTTAGCTGCGGTGTTTCCTAGATGTTTTTTTATATGAGAGTGTACGATCCATTGCTACTCCCTGATATTTTGAGTAAGGATTATAATGTAGTAAGTTGTTATTGAAATACACTTGCGGCTCTAGACGTGCTTGTTTATTATTGAGGTGAAAATACGACACTTCTGTTTTATTCATATTCAGGATTAGTCTCCAGTCGGCGATGTATTTTCCCAGCACGGATAGGTCCTCTGAAAGTATACTATTAGTTTCCTCCTGCATGCTAGAGCCAGGTCATCGGCATATCCAAACTTTTTTAACTTTGTATGTAGCATGTCAGAAATATACACATTGAACAGGACAGGTACAAGTCCCAATCCTGGAGGCAATCCATTATTAAGGTGTCTCATTTTACTCTTGCTCTCTCCTGTTATTATTTGGAAGGGCTTGTCGCAAAGCATGTTATTTAATCTGCTTCGTGTCGGAAAATGCCAGAAAATACCCAATTCCAATCTCAAGGAAAGTTCTAGACGACTTTCCACATAGCCAACATCGCCCGGTAGTTCTAGAAATTGGCATTAAAATCCCGATAATTCACTCTACACCTAGGCCTAGGAGGAATCTTGGGAAGGCCCAATGGCATAATTCGCTGCGCACTTAGACAAAGTCGTCAGATGGATCCCTCCAAAAAGTCGCAATTATAATAGATTCATCAAAGGCACATTAGCAACAGCAAAAAGGTACGTACCTCGGGGCTTCCGTAGAGAATATATCCCGGAATGGAGCAATGAGATGGAACAACTTTACTCGGAATTTCAGAATAGCAGGACTCTGAGATAGCGGATGAACTCCTCGTAGAACGTCGCAAAAAATGGGAAGAAACGACAGGTAGTAGAGACTTCAAAAAATCTAGTAGAAGAGCTTGGAGCCTCCTGAAGAAACTAGGAAGCTCTAACCCACCCACTCGTGGTCTACTGGAAGTATCAGCTGATCAAATCGCTACTCGAATTGTAGCACTATCTAAGGTCACAAGTACAAGACAACAGAATGCTGACATTAAGAAGCAACTGACACTCCGCCGCCAAACAACAACAGCCCATCCTGAATACTACAAGCCATTCACAGTAGAGGAGGTAGATAAAGCACTGAATGATACTAAATCTGGCAAAACACCTGGATTTGAAGGAATCCATCACGAATTCCTCAAGAACTGTGGGAAAGACGCAAGGATGTGGATGAGTAAATTCTACACAGACATCCTATTGACCTGACATATCCCTACAGAGCTCAAGAAATCCAAAATAATTGCAGTCTTGAAGCCGAACAAACCCAAGAACTGAAAGCTTTCGTCCGTTAGCTTTACTATGCTCATGTTATAAGCTTCTGGAAAGATTGCTATTAAACCGACTTAGCACATTTATATTGAAGCATGTTCCCGTTGAGCAGGCTGATTTCAGATCCAATCGCAGTTGTGCTGACCAGGTGCTCAGCTTAACAACGCAAATTGAGATAGGGTTTCAGAAACGGCTGAAGATAACTGTGGTGTATGTTGACCTGACTGCGGCATATGATACAGTCTTGAGAGAAGGCCTTCTCTACAAATTTCTCAACGTAGTACCATGCAGCCGGGTAGCATCTAGATGTCCGGGTTGGTTTCAGGCATAGAATATTTGAGACAGCGTAATTTTCTCCGACGTAAAAATCTTTCAGTCGTCATATAACGGAAAAATTAAAGTTTTTCGACCTCCAGGCACGCGTTACCAAGATCGGTATGTAAGGTACGTAGAAATCCTCGTTTTTCCGTAAATGTCTGGGGATGGTTGGCACTGAGAGGTCTTGGAATTTTACATAATATTGAAAATCGCCCCATTATCGAGGAATATAAAAATATTCTTGAAAATGTGATGTTGCCATCTGTAAGACGACTTTCTACCAATAACGACTTTAATTTTTTTTGCAAGATAACTGCCCTGTCCATAAATCTCATCGAACGACGCAATGGCTAAATGCAAACAATATTTCGGTCTTAGATTTTCCAAGTTATAGTGGTGATTTAAATGTTATTGAAAATGTTTGGGGTTTACTTGTACGAAATATAGCAAGACATAATATACAGTTTAGCTCACATAAATCTAGTATAAACCATGTTTGAATTTTTGTTTCGTTGTAATTGATTCTTGTAACGTCAAAATGACATTTGTCACTTTTTGATATCCAAATTGGAAAGAAAACTGACTTCGGCAGACAAAGTACAAATTTTGTTAACTTTGGAAAGTCGCACCATTAAACAAGTCGCAGAAGAATTTCATTTGAACAAATCTACACTACAAGTTAAAAAAAGATGTGAAAATGAAGGCAGTATATGTCGCAAACGAGGAACTGGTCTTAAAAGACGATGAATTGATGCAGAAGACCACGATTTCTTTGAATATTTGGGAGAAAATAAAAAGAATGACAAAGCCAATTCATAGATCTCGTAAAGGATTTACTAATAGGGAACAACTATGGGAATCTATTGAAAATACCTGGGAAAACATTGTTGAAAAACCTAATTTTTTAAGAAGTCTCATTGATTCTACACCTAGAAGGTTAAGGGTAGTAAGTGATGTAAATGGCGGATCAATTAAGTATTAGTTTATTTGTGTTTTCTAAATTTTATTAAAAAATTACTTGACATTTGGTTTGTCTTTCAAAAGAAGATCGAAAAACACTAAGCAATATTAGAAAATTTTGACAATTTTGACAAGCTAGGTTATAGATTTATGTGAGCTTAACTGAGGAACAATCAAGCAAACCAGTTAAATCCATTTTACATAAAGAATAAACTAAGTATGTGTTATCAGTAATTAATAACAGTCAGATAAATTCATTAGTGAACTCAGAATCAAGTTAAGCACAATATTTCCTGTTGAAACTAAGGCTCAAAACCTAACCAATCAACCAAAACTTGATAAATCAAAAAAAAAGAACTTAATTTTACATTTCAACCAAAACTGGATAAATCCGTTTCTAAAGATACCTGCAACAGAACTATGATTGTAGTGTTATAAGTCTCAACTGTAGATGGTATTTAGATTATGGCACTCTGAAAAAAGCCAATATCTGTCAGTGTTCTGAGAATGTTTTTTTCACAGTGTGTTTTATTCTGTTAGTCTTAAACTGTTCCAGATATACAGAAATTCTGCAAACTAGACGGTATTCCTGCTTTAGTGAAGAAATGGACAAAATCAGTAGGTATTTCTGTCCATAGTTTTTTTGTCTGTCGACGGAGCCTTTGGGCGAGTAGAAATGACTCTTCGAAAAAATATGACCGTTATCAAAAAGGAAGAGCATATTGAAATCTATTCTGAGTTTGGTAATGTCAAGCAACTTGAAGATGACTGGAAGCTCTACGAAATAAAAGGATTGGTACATAGTCTAAAAAAAGTTGAGGGAAGATCTGACTACAAGCGAATATTCAAAAAAATCAAACGATTCAGGAAGTAATTCTGTGATGGTACAATGTGAATTCATTACTTTGAACGAAACACCACAGAGTTTACTCAAGAAAAGAAAAGCGATTCCAATGGAGTTAGAAGAAATTGACTTAGGTTGTAGTCTTCCAAATAAAAATATGAAAACTATTCGCCAACTAATGGAACAACAATTTGGCGCTAAATGTAAGGAAGACAAAAATTTGGGCTGGTACAAAAGAATATTGTCTGAAGTTGGTGATGATCCCGAAGACAGTGACCATGGCGTACATACTTAAAAATTGAATGAAATTTCATATCTAAAAAATAAGTTTTAGAATAAAATTTTATTTTGTTATATTTTCCCACTGGAATGCTAAGAAACAATATATGAGTTTCATAAATAAACATTTTTCATTCATATCTCGAAACTGTTTATAATGGATTTAACAGTTTTGCCTGATTGGTCCACAACTGTACATGTACAAAGTAGAGAGGAATTACTTCAGGTTGTGCAAGCAGCGTGGGCCGAAATACCGGTAAATTCCATTACTAACATAGTAAATTCTATGCCTAGAAGGTTAAATATTGTAATAGAATTTAAATTTTATTATAATAAAATTGTCCTTTTTATTAGCACTTTTTCATTAAAGTGGATTCGTATAACCAGTCCGTATAATTTGTCATTTTGACAATTAAAATTTTTCATTTACTGTCAATTTCAAGTTAATATGATGCAACAAATTACTGCCACAATAGGTAAAAAAAAGTGTCCCGTTTTTTTTCTCACGGACAGTATGTCATATGTTTCATAATTGAATGTCAATATTGAAAGGGCCGACTCTTCAAGTCATTTTAAGAAAAAAAGTTAATATAAACATGAGTCTTGAAATATTCCCTTTCCGAGATACAGGGTGTTAAACTTCTAAGAAACAATTTGTTTTTTATCCTAACATTCATACCACTTCAGATATTTTTATGAAAGTCGGTATATCCCTTCCTACCATAAAGGGGCATTTTCCGATGTGAAAAATATTTAAATTTTCTACCAGTGGCGTACGAGCAAAATTTGGACTGAATATGTTTGAAAAAATCATGGTACGCCACTGATTTTTCTTTAAATAAAATAGTTATTTATGCACCAAGGGCGTTATGGGTATTATAATGGGGCAATATAATTGCCATAATGCCAGTAGTTCATACAAGATTCTATTCGATTTTAGAACTATAATCTTGTTTATAAGCACCCAAATGCGGGTATAAAATGGTCTTTATGGCATAGATCAATCAAAAATTGGTCTTTATGGCACAGGTCAACCAAAAATTGTTAGGCAACAATTGGATTAATAATTAAAACAAACGTCAGTATGGAACATTTATTAACATGAAATTGTCAATTTTGACATATTTAGAACGTAAAGCAACATATTTGTTGTACAAAGCAATATAAATTCTTTGAATGTCTTGGAAACTAAAATCGAATAGAACGCTGTATGTACCACGGCATAATTGCCGATTATGGCCCTCGGGAAATTAAACTTTCCCTTGCGCCTTAATCTCCTAATTAAACCCTTAATATATAAACAACTATTATTTTTCACGAAAAATTCAAATTACATTGGAAAAGTTCCGAGATTTCTGTTAACTGTCATGTCGCTGACAGTCATTAGTGTCATTACTATTACTCATCTAATATGTTGAGTGCGATGCATCATTCGAGGCCCTAAAAACGCATGGGAAATGGAAAAGTGCGGCTGTAGCAGAAGGATACATTAAAGAAAGCATTTCTACTAATAATACAGTACCCAGCATGATACTAAATTATGTTACAGCATTAGATAAATCCTCGTTGGCTTGTCAGAGCAACTAGTGGAGATCTTTTCCCACCAAGAACTTTCACAAACTTGGAATGCTTCGGATCACATATTTTTTTAGGACATCGTTGGAAATAAACAACTGTTAGGTTTTACGTTACGTATTTTAAATGACAGTTGTTGACACTTTGAAGTTTTCAAGTTGTCAATGTTTAGAGTCTCTTAATGTTATTAAAGAATGCTTAAGTTTCGCTTCTTTCTTTAGACTTTGTTAAAAAATAAAATTATTACTTCTGTAAAATGTATATTCGTTCTTCGCGGCCCTTATTTATACTCACACAACATTAAAAACTGTGAATAAATTACCGGGCGTTATGGGCCGTATTTCCCGGTTATTACGCTCACAGGCGATATGACCGTGTTTATGGTAACCGTATCCTAGGCGAAATGAACAAATAATACTTATGTGAAATAGTATATTACGTAACAAGAGTTGTAAGTAACCCATTACGCACGAAATGAAAAAGTTTACGCACGAAGCCGCGCAGCGGCGAGTGCGTAAATTTCACGAGTGCGTAAATTTCACGAGTGCGTAAATTTCACGAGTGCGTAAATTTCACGAGTGCGTAATGGGCTTACAACTCGTGTAACGTACTATACTTTTTCTACGCCCACTCATGTTCTTCTATTAAATAAAAGACATCGCAATTATTTATACTTTATTATAATAGTTGTTAATAACAATTGAACAATTATTGTAAATCGATTGTGCCTTATTACTTAATGGTGATGAACGGTTATTTATAATTGTAGTACTGCAGTACTGTAGTACGGTACATCAGAAGACGAAGCTTGATAATTGGTAATCGCCTCCGATATTCGTAATGCGTTGTCATTTTTATTTTTAAGAGATTGATTCACATAGCCTTCCGCCACTGTAGAAGATTGCCAGCCACCAAGTCGCTTTAATGATAGCATATCACCTCCTGCATCAACTAACATAGTGGCTGATGATCTCCTAAAACAATGGCCAGTATATTGCTTTGATTCCGGCAGTTCAAGATATTCAGCAATTTTACGTGTTGTACTACCGATTGTGTTTATCCCCACAACCTGTTTCATGCATTTTCCATTTCTGTAATTAAGAAATAAAGTAAGTTCCATTTCAGCAGGACGCAAATTCATGTATTTTTGACATGTGATATAAAACGTTTCTGGTACTACAAATGAACGTCTCGTTTTAGTTTTAGAATCTGGAATATCAATTATCAAGGATTTTCCCGTGTCCTGAATGTGTTCCATTTTTATATTTCTAAGTTCTTGTTTACGGCAAGCCCCGCTTAATCCAATAATGAGGATAACCTGAAAACAAAAAAAACAAAAACTCATTTTTATGTGATGATAACTATACATTTTAATTCTTTACCTTTGACAACAAATGTTTATCGTCTGGGGCATCTTTCAGAAACTTATTAATTTGTTCAGTAGAAAGAATTTTCGATTTTTTACTTCTAAATCCATGCGATTTCCGCTTTAGTAGGGCGATTAGTTTTGGACAATCTGCTGTGTTAATATTATTATTAATGTTTAGTATAGTTCTTAGCATCGAATAAATGTCCCATAGAGAAGATGGCTTCATAGTTTTTGATAATTCTTCAAAATACGCAAGTAAAACATTCTCCGAAAAGGATTTAACGTTATGCTTGTGTCGCCAATCCATAAATTTTTTATAGGTAATTTCGTACCTTTCTTTGGATTTTAGCGGTAACAAATTATGTGTGGCAGCTTGAGCTTTTTCAAAAATCTCCGGTGGAGTGCTCATAATATCATAACTTTCACTACTATCAGACATATTCGTAGATAAAGTTGAGAAAATTTTCGGATACAATAATATTTTGTTAAAGAAATTGACAATATAAATGACATGACATTTATTTCCATAGCATGTTACTTAAGAAAACGTGTCCTATTTTTAAAGAAATTGCATAATGTGCTGCCTACATTTAGGGGCATCACTCTTTTAATCCAAAATATATCTCGCTAATGCTAAAAGTTTTTATGTTTTTCAATTGACTAAATTTGTGTAAATAGACCAAATAAAGTTTTACGTAGATAAAAATTTGATTGCAATTTGATTAAACCAAGAAGTTTAAGTTTTCTTCTCAAAACGCACGTGTATGTTATGAGATCTCATTACGTGCATGTTATTGTTAAATGTCATTTACAAGCAATGTTGACAGTGCGATTTTTGACGTTTACAGACATTGGCGTAGAAAAAATAAATTATTATATTTTTCAATTATGTATTATTTGTTTTATATATGCAATTCAGGTATAAGTAGATTCAGTTTATTAAAAATTCCATTTATAAATAATACCTAATCACGAACATATTTTTAGGCGACCGGAATTCTGATACGCAAACAGAAACATTCACTTGTGATCGATGCCAAAGGATCTACAAATATCTGAGCAGTCTAAAGTCTCATAAGAAATACGAATGTGGCAAGGAACCTCAGTTTGCATGTACTCATGATGGTTGCTCTTACAAAGCTAAAGTAAAAGGAAATTTGAAAGTACATGTCGCCTGCAAGCATGGCCTCAAAAATTAACACAAGGCAAAATTCGAAATACATCTTGAACTCTTCAATGTTTATTAATTTTATTATTATTATAAGTATTACTTTGGACAGATTTTCTTTAAGTTTCAGAACATAATTTTTAGTATCTGTTAAAGTATTAAAATTTATTGGAATGTTTGTTACAATTTACTAAAATGGCAAGTATTACAAATATGAATATTAGTTCCTGGTATTCGTTTTCAATGTTTTTCGTATTCAGTTTCTAATAGAAAATAAAATTGTTTATTTAAAAAGTGTATTATTTGCTCTTAAACATGTCTTTGTTTACAGCTAGAAGAACAAAAATTTTTGGGAAATTTTATTTAATTTTTGTGTACTAGTACTTAGTACTAGCTAAGGAAGGTTCCCAATAAAAAAAATTAAAAAAATTGCAATTTTGTGGTTGAGTGTTCTAAAACATTTAAAACTATTTCAAGCATCGATTCTAAAGTTAGAACGACTTTCGGTTTTTTATATTTATATGAGTAATAAAAATAGATTAAATATTAGCGTTATATACAAAAGTATTTGGTATTTGATACTTCAGGACCTATGTGAAACTTACCCAATATTCTAATTTAAAAATCAAAAGCTTGTCTCGAATAATTTCCATAATTATTATCGAGATAAAATTTGTTTTATTTTATCCTGACAATAGTTATAATGGAATTTCATTAAAAACTTTAAAAAGGTATATAACCCTTTACCACAATTATTAATCGTATCCTAAATACGTATTTCGACAACTAAGTTGTCATCATCAGTAGGTAAAAACCACTAATTAAAAGTCGCACATGGGGCACAGTAAAGCTAGCGAACCGCATACGCAAACAACTACTTTACACCGCGTCCACGTATAGACCAAAATTTTAACATGCGTATTTAAACTACGAAACCGTCGCAAAAATCACTTACCTCTAAGGAAAAAAGGTCTACCCATATGTTTAGACTCCGAGTTGAAATATGTCGAACGCAAGGACGGCCAACATTCCTATCTAAAGGGAAACGGCACTAACCATGTCCTAATAACTTCAATTTTAAAAACGACGATGACACACTTATGGTAATAAAAATGAAAAGAAACAGCTGAAAGGTATCGGTGATCTATCGCTATTCATGGAATGTTTATTTTTCGCGATGTGTATACTTTCATAAGCATCAAGTTCGTGGGGTTTATTAATTCCTTTTACCAACTTCAAACCTGTAATCGATACGTTGTGCAGTGTGCTCAAAGCGTGGTTGGCGACATTTGATTTATCCGGTCTATTGTATTTGATATGTGATATGTGTTCTTTAAAACGGGTTATTATTGGTCGTTTAGTTTGGCCTATATATTTCAAATTACAATCCTCGCAACTAATTTCGTATATACCTGATTTCGAATTGAAATTAACTCTATCTTTAGTATTCCCTAGGAGACTTTTGATAGTGTTTTCGGACCGAAAGGCTACCTGGAGACCTCTTTCTTTCACAACTTTATTAATGTTTTTCGTGACGGGGTGGTATGGTAAACACATGTACTTTTTCTCCTGGTTACTTGGAGATATCAAACTTGTGGATTCGCGGATTGTATTTTTAATTTTTGTTTTTCTAATTAATTTATTGATTATTTCTATGTCAAAGCCATTGTATGTCGCAATATTTTTAATGAAATCCAGTTCTATTTCATATCTCTCTTTTGTTAACGGAAAGTTTAGTAACCGATTGACTAAGAAATTAAAGGAAGCTGTCTTATGTTGATAACTATGATTTGAATCCGCGGTGATGAATCTATTAACATTGATTTCTTTCCGGAAAATATCGATTTCTATTTTATGTTTATTTCTAATCAGTAAAGTATCTAAAAATGGTATCTTGCCATTGTGTTCCTTTTCCACTGTAAATTTAATCGTCGGAAATTTCAAATTTAATTGATTAACGAACATGTCTAATTCGCATTTCCGTGTATCAAAAATCGCGAGAATGTCATCTACACAACCTAATCCAGACTCTCGGGAAATATTTAGCGTTATTTTTAAATTCTACTTCAAATTGACTCATGAATAAATTGGCTATGAAAGGAGATAGGCAGTTACCCATTGTTGTGCCTTGTTTCTGTTCATAAAATTTTAATAAAAACGACCAATGACAACCCGTTTTAAAGAACACATATCACATATCAAATACAATAAGCCGGATAAATCAAATGTCGCCAGCCACGCTTTGAGCACACTGCACAACGTATCGATTACATGTTTGAAGTTGTTAAAAGGAATTAATAAACCCCACGAACTTGATGCTTATGAAAGTATACACATCGCTAAAAATAATTCCATGAATAGCGATAGATCACCGATCCCTTTCAGCTGTCTCATTTCATTTTTATTACAATAAGTGTGTCATCGTCGTATTTAAAATTGAAGTTATTAGGACATGGTTAGTGCCGTTTCCCTTTAGATAGGAATGTTGGCCGTCCTTGCGTTCGACATATTTCAACTCGGAGTCTAAACATATGGGTAGACCTTTTTTCCTTAGAGGTAAGTGATTTTTGTGACCGTTTCGTAGTTTAAATACGCATGTTAAATTTTAGTCTATACGTGGACGCGGTGTAAAGTAGTTGTTTGCGCAAGCGGTTCGCTAGCTTTACTGTGCCCAATGTGCGACTTTTAATTAGTGGTTTTTACCTACTGATGATGACAACTTAGTTGTCGAGATACGTATTTAGGATACGATTAATAATTGTGGTAAGGGGTTATATACCTTTTTAAAGTTTTTACTTAACCACAGTCTCCAAAGATAGAATTTTGAATTTAATTAAGTAAAGGCTGAAACAATCGTAAATTTCCATAATACCATAATTTATTTAACATAGATCAGCTTATTTCAATAAAATAATATACAATGTGCAATATGGGTACTAACGAGGCGGACATAGTTATAGGCATGCAATGAGATTGAGTCGGTTGGAGAGTTACTTTTAAATGAAATACTTATTTTAGGATAAGCGACTTTTCATTTTTTGAGTCACCTGAAAAGTAGTCTTTCGGAAGCTCGCAAAAATAAGCATCTGTTGCAGGTATCACGTCCGTATTTGTCCGAAATCACTTTCCACCAAGCCATAATTTTAAAACAATAATACAAAAATGTTAAAGACATATCTGTATGCAAGTGCCCCGTATCGTTATGGTCAAAGTTTAGGAGTGTAAAGTAGACTTTATTTCAAGTAACAAAAACGCAAAATTTGTATATCCATTTATTTGTTTCAAAGTTACAGATCTATGAATGTGATTGTCAGATCATGAAAAAAAAATGTAATCCTAAAGTCAATAAAAACTGATTTTATTTAAAAAGGTTCAATTAATAATATTTTCGAAATGTCCACCTCCTTGTTGAATGCAGGCTTGTGCCCATAAGCCAACAGCAGAAGTACTTATCCGAATTTCATACTTGTTTTGTCGGATTTGCTCGGCAGCCAGGTGTATACGATCCAACAACTCTTCTCTTGTAAAACTAAACTTGCTCGTAAACTAAATTTTTCATGTATCCCATCAATAAAAGTCAAGGGGATTAAGATCGGGTGATCTGGGTGGCCATGTAACAGGACCACCTCGACCAATCCATCTTGGATAATTGACGTTAACCCAATTTCGGACAGCAATTCCGAAATGTGGTGGTGCCCCATCCATGTGAAGCTACATGCCTCGTTGAAAATTCAGTGGAACATTCTCTAAAAGACGTGGCAGTTCGTCAATAAGAAATTGAAAGTAATTGTTCGCATTTTACCTCCCAGGAAGAACGACAGGATCAATCAACAAGTATATTAGGGCCGCCCTAACGTTAATAGAAGATTCATGTTGAAATTTAGATGGGCGTATAGCTTTGGGATTTTCTGATGACCATCTGTGCAGGTTTCTCAGATTTGTAACACCACTTCTCGTGGACGTAGATTCATCTATCCAGAGGACTGTTCTGCAGAAATTAAAATGAAGCCGTGACTTAATATCTTAATATCCAGGTAGAATAAACTAGACGAACATAGTGGTCTGCAGCAAACCGTGTCCCCTGCGATAGTGATATGAATATGCCGTTCGTGGCACTTCTAGTTGTCTAGTGATTCGACGTACACTGAGAGTTGGATCCCTTGTAACAGTAGCTACTGATTCTTCCTCTAAGTCTGCTGGCAAATTTACTCCTCGGTCGAAAAGATAATCACGCAGTCCGCATTACCGAAATTGTCTGTGTACTTCCAGAAACGTTCTGTAAGGAGGAATGCGCCTATCGGGAAACCGATCTCGGTATTCAATAACTGCTTGACGTGTACTGCCGTTACAGTAGCCATACACAAGATGCAAGTCCGCATACTCTTGAGAAGAAAATCGGTAAAGCATTTTGAATAAAGAAAACGTGTCCACTCACTAATAAGCTGTTGTATGAACTGAAACGTGATGTAATCCTTAATTAAGAAAGGCAACATTAACAGTCATCTGAACATTTGTTTATTGTATGATATTCATGGTTCAGCACTTACAAAATAAGTAAGAACCTTCTTTATCATAAATCAATTTCCAGTACTTCAGAAAAGATAATCACGCAGTCCGCATTCCCGAAATTGTCTGTGTACTTCCAGAAACGTTCTGTAATGAGGAATGCGCCTATCGGGAAACCGATGTCGGTAGTCAATAGCTGCTTGACGTGTACTGCCGTTACAGTAGCCATACACAAAATGCAAGTCCACATACTCTTGAGAAAATCGGTAACGCATTTTGAATAAAGAAAACGTGTCCACTCACTAATAAGCTGTTGTATGAACTGAAACGTAATGTAATCCTTAATTAAGAAATGCAACGTTAACAGTCATCTGAACATTTGTTTATTGTATGATATTCATGGTTCAGCACTTACAAAATAAGTAAGAACCTTCTTTATCATAAAACAATTTCCAGTACTTAAGAAAAGATAATCACGCAGTCCGCATACCCGAAATTGTCTGTGTACTTCCAGAAACGTTCTGTAATGAGGAATACGCCTATCGGGAAACCGATGTCGGTATTCAATAACTGCTTGACGTGTACTGCCGTTACAGTAGCCATACACAAAATGCAAGTCCGCATACTCTTGAGAAGAAAATCGGTAAAGCATTTTGAATAAAGAAAACGTGTCCACTCACTAATAGGCTGTTGTATGAGCTGAAACGTAATGTAATCCTTAATTAAGAAATGCAACGTTAACAGTCATCTGAACATTTGTTTATTGTATGATATTAATGGTTGAGGACTTAGGAAATGAGTAAGAATAAATCAATTTCCAGTACTCTTTTTTGTAGATCTCCAAGAAATTACTGTATGCACTACGACACGTGTTTATTTATTTTAGGATAACATTTTATTATTCGACGTTAACAATCACAGGCATGTTATTGAATCGTATAACTTTTTTTAAATAAAATCAGTTTGTATTTACTTTAGGATTACATTTTTTTTTTCATAATCTGATAATCACATTCATAGATCTGTAACTTTGAAACAAATAAAAATGGATATACAAGTTTTACGTTTTTTGTTACTTGAAATGAAGTCTACTTTACACTCCTAAAATTTGAACATAACGATACGGGACACTTGTATATACACATAAATATACCGGATTATTCAGAATAAGTACCATTAATTTAATTATTAGATTATACCACTAAAATATATGCCAATTGTGATATTTTTAATTTAAACAAAAATGTGAAAAATATTAATTTAAACAGATAAATTTTGAGTACCGCTGGTCTACCTGATTCAGCCAATATGTGTCGTATGTATATTCTGTATCGCTTGCAGATATGCAGACGTATTTGTTTACAATGACGAATTTATTCATAAGTAAGTTAAGAATGAACCTCGACAAAGTAATGGGAAAAGTAGTTTGTGTTTGCCTGCGTAAATAAATTGAAAGGAGTACGCTTTATATCTTGAAATAGGTTAGGCGTTTATCAAAATATTACATTGACAGATTGAGAACAAGGCGATCGCAAACCAGACAGTAAATTTATTATATGATATATTTTTTTTTAGTTTTCGCGAACGAAATAATCATATGACATTAGATTATTACGTAAACACATATTATTCATTCATCAGTTTTGCTTAAATAGTTTATAGTAAATGTTCAATATGATGTCCCTCCGTTGCAATACAAGAATCCGCTCGACGACAAATTCTCGAATTCGTTCGATAATGACACCGTTTTTAACAATTCTTCTCGCAGCATTTTCGGTATGGGCACATAAGTGTTCTCTGTTTACAATGGGCATTGAATACATATGACCCCAAATCGCAAGGAGTCAAATGGAGAGACCTCTAAGGCCACTAGGTATTGAATTTTTTCATCAATTAAATAATAAAATGAGAAAACGAGGTAAAATGGTCTAATGAATAAAATAATCAGCATGCAAATATAAAGGCTGCTGCTTCTTAGAAGACAGACAAGGTTTTACAGTTTATACGTGATAATTAAAACTTTAGTATATAAGTGTGTCAATTTATAAGCAAACATTATTTATTTATAAATAACTAAACTATACATATTATAATTGAAAAAGAAACAAAAACGAACAGAAATTTTGAAAATTATTGTTCTCGCGCCTAACAGAAATAATAAAAATCTATTTAAAGTTTATTTTAAAAACGTCGTCCTTGTGTGCTAGTTTGTGAATAGACGAGGGACAGGTACATTACGATGAATGTATAAACAAAGGTTTATTGATTGAAACAAGAATTATTCATTGACAAATATTGAACGTGCTATATCAACGATGTTAGTAGGGATAATTGAACTCTCGATACAACGGCTGGCAATTTCGTGCGGTACCAAAACGGTTTTATTAAATAATTTAAAATTATAAATAAAATTACAGAGCGGACTTTTTGGATAATTTTTTTAAAATTAAATATTAAATAATATGTTTAATCTAAAATAAATTTTCTGACACTTATTCAGAATAACACTGTATATATATATATATATATATATATATATATATATATATATATATATATATATATATATATATATATATATAGAGTACATTTTTTAAAGTTTGGTAACAGGAAAGAATCACTCGGTGTCAGATGTGGTGAATATGGAGCAATTCGTTTCCTAATTTGACAAAAATATGGCGGTTGCCATAGCGGATGAATGAGAGGGCGCGTTAACAACGGTTTCAGCTATGTTGACATATCGATGATAAGTTATCTTGGATTTCGTTGTAAACTTAGTCATGCAGTGGTTAGAAATTATAACACGAGTTAGCTCAACAGTAAGCAAACGTGTACCCATATTGTAGTAAACTTTTTACATTTAAATGTCGATTCAAAATATCCGGTACACACTCTGCTGAAATATTCACGGGATTAGCTGTTTCACACACTTTTATTCGGTGGTTGCTCTTTACAATGACTTTATTAATCATTTCCGGAATTACTGAAAATGAAGACCCTACACTTGTGAACAGTGAACTACATTTCATAAAGTGTTTCGTCGCAATTCCTACTGCCCAAAATTGTACTTTATTTCTTTCTAACATACATAAATACCCGCTGTAATACGATACATGTTAGTTATTTTAAGAGAATCTTATGCCTTAAATTTGGTCTCTTAACAGTCACATGAAATTTGTTCTTGAATAATCGAAGAAACTTTTTTTAAAAATTTTATTTTTTTAAAATTATAACAATTTTATTATTTGTACAATAATTATAGTTTTCAATGATCTAATTCGTTTCAGTATGTGAGTACAACTACTATGATTTTAAAGTGTTTGTATAAAGTAAACTATTGTCGATAATAAATCGCTTGTGTTTGTTGTTTCTGCGGTCGGGTGGCCCACTTGACGGACGTTGGTTTGTACATCAACGTTCCTTATACAGAGTGTGACATAATTCATGTTAGGAAAGAGTTTAAGAACTGTACTTAGAAATCATAGCATGAAAGCTAGATTTGTCATAATATTTATATAACCTTTCTTCAGTTTCTTTAATCGTTTTTCCACGTAAAAAATATGTTTAATTGACAAACGTAATTTGTTTTCTTTATATTAACAAAAACAACAAATGGTTTACTTTAATGATTTTAGAAACTTATATATCTGACAGATTTGGATGAAATTTTGTAGTAGGTATCTAAAACAAGGTGGAAGTCGCCAATCGTGGCAAAAGAATTGCCAATTTTAGAAAAGTTACTCTCCTGTTAAATCACCCTCGTTCATATATACATCTATAAAATAATAAGAATTTTGAATTTAAAACAAAAAAAAATATTCAAAGGTAAAAATGAAATTTTTGATAAAAACGATGGAAAAAAAATTATGACTGAGGGCAACTAGATTTGAAAACGCTAATGTTGCTAAATGTTCAAACTGGTTTGGTTCGTCATGAATGTATCTACTTTTATACCAACTATGTGCGAAGAAATTGTCAATCGTGGAGTCTTAAGTTGGTTTACAATGTTATTCAAAGCGAGGTCTTGTTAGAATTTCACTCACTTATCGCTTAAGCGTCCGCGGTTCTAAACAAGTCGATTCAGTAGTATAGTCTCTATCATCAACGACTTACAGCTACATATTTCTATGAATAATTTCTTCAGCAGGTAAAATTGTATCCAGGAAGCAGGAGAATGATTTGGCGGGCGAATTCAAGCATCTTTGTTTCTGCCTTCTTTACCTCCCTAAGGAGGTAAGTAACTTGACATTAGATTTTACATTGACAGATGACAAAATAAAAAACGTTTGAAATTTTTATGCATGCTATAATTTCAATATAACTGGTAACAAAGACCTACACGCAATATCAGCTGCTTCTTCGACTAAGCGACTATCGACTATTGTTCATAAAGTATTTCTTTACAGTCCAAGGCCAAATTTAAGGCATAAGAATACCTTAAAGTACAATTCGTGGTTCGCACTTTGAGCAGTACGAACTGCAAAGAAATACTTTATCAACTGTACTTGCATAATTCACACATGATTTATAGCTGTTGACGTCGATGAACATTATTTGTAATATTTAACATGTGATTTGTTTATGAATTTATTTATATCACTTTGCTTCCATATTGATAGTTATACGACGCTGGTTATACATAAGTATATATGTACATAGGATCTTACGCAATCCATTTTTCCTGCAATTTATATTTACTATTACTTGAATTTTGGATATAAACAGTGAACAGTCAAGATGTGTGATATATTTTATAAACCCTGCAATATTCCTTCTGAAGAAGATGTATTTACTCTTACTTGGTAAGTACTTATTTCTCTATACGTATTTTGATTCGCGTGTAAAAAATATTAAATCGGGATTCATGATGTCCTTCGCTCCGTTCCTGGGTACTGACGTCATGTACCCCTGACTGCCGAACTCCAGTTATTAACATCGATATGCTAACCTAAATAGAGAAGTACATATGAAAGTTACCTGAGATATTTTGAACGGTTTAAGGCATTTTATACTATGGAAAAATAAAACTAAATTTGAGACATTTTATGTAGTGAAAATATAAAACAAAGTTTAGTGTTACAAAAGTGTGAGAGATAACATTTATTTGAGGTGAACATTATGATAAACTTATCGCATTTTCGCCAAGTAAAGTAAATATAAATATGCTTTCTACATTTTACGACGCTAATTTATTCGAATTTTTTATAGAAAAAAAATCCGCCTATAAGTAGGATTCGAACCCACGCCTATGCCTTGCCGGACCATCGCTTTAACCGTTAAGCTATTAAAGACCGCGATTTCGAATCTTTGATACAAAATAATACAAATCTGTATAAAAACAAATTTGTATATGTATATACATGGACACACAGTACGTATTTACCAGCATTAGCTTCAACCACCAGTCGCATGCGTTTCTGTCTCACGACTTTGTCAATGGCGGGTTTATGAAGACAAACGACTGTAGGTACACTTCGCGGTCATGTAGCAAATTTTGTCCTATCAGATGACACCAGATAACCTCATGACATCTGACGGACAAAACCGACCACGCCGATGCAAAGTGTTTCTTCTCGAATAGCTACCCTATTACAGGAAAAGAAAAAATACGCATATTACTGTGAGTCCATTAACTCGTCGCCAGGTGGCGTAATATAGCAAAAACAAATTAGCATATCGATGCGACAATTCACATCAAGCTTTTATACAAAATAATACAAATCTGTATAAAAACAAATTTGTATCTGTATATACATGGACACACAGTACGTATTTACCAGCATTTGCTTCAACCACCAGACGCATGCGTTTCTGTCGCACGACTTTGTCAATGGCGGGTTTACGAAGACAAACGATTGTAGGTACACTTCGCGGTCATGTAGCAAATCAGATGACACCAGATAACCTCATGACATCTGACACTTTGCATCGGCGTGGTCGGTTTTGTCCGTCAGATGTCATGAGGTTAGCTGGTGTCACCTGATAGGACAAAATTTGCTACATGACCGCGAAGTGTACCTACAGTCGCTTGTCTTCGTAAACCCGCCATTGACAAAGTCGTGAGACAGAAACGCATGCGTCTGGTGGTTGAAGCAAACGCTGGTAAATACGTACTGTGTGTCCATGTATATACAGACAAATTTGTTTTTATACAGATTTGTATTATTTTGTATCAAAGCTTGATGTGAATTGTCGCATCGATATGCTAATTTGTTTTCTAATCTTTGTTGGAATGCCTTAAGTTACATCAAGGAAACATATGATATATATCTTGCCCGTAGTCGGCAATTGTGCAAATTTATTACATTTTCGCCAAGTAAAGTAAGTGTAAATATGCTTTTTACATTTTACGACACTATTTATTATATTAATTGATGTGACTTAAGGCATCCCAACAAAGATTCCAAATCACCGCCTTTAATAGTTTAGTAGTTAAAGCGATGGTCCGGCAAGCTATGAACGTGGGTTCGAATCCTACTTAAGAGCGAATTTTTTTTTCTATAAGAAATTCGAATAAATTAGCGTCATAAAGTGTAGAAAGCATATTTACATTATGATAAACTATTTATTCAGCCAATAGCGTGTCAGGCTGTAGTTACACAGCAATAATAAATTACGCCTAACTTATTATTGCTGTGTAACTACAGCCTAGCACGCTATTGACGCCTCAACTGATATCAGGCTACCTCTTGCAATACTCTCGCGCAATAATGAGTTCGACAGGCGAAAATAAATGATCTGCCCTTGTGACGAAATGTGTACTTCTCTATTTGGGTTATGTTTACCACAATGTATAAAAACTAAAAAATAATATTCGTAAAAATACTTACAAAATACTTAATAAAGTATGCATAAATTTATATAATTGATGGAATAAAATTTCACTTTGAGTTCAAATTATTATTTAAAAAAGAACCAAAAATCAATTATATATTATTATGGATTTCGACAAATATCTTCTTCGTCAATTAATCGTTATGCATAAAGTTATTGTAAAACGTTCATTCTATATTATTTTAATTTAATTCTTATAATCAAGTAATAATAATTATAATTTCAATAAAGTAATTTTAGTGTAAGTTTTTTAAATTATTCTTTGTTAATATGTACATACACATACAAAATATCATGTACAAATACCTTTAAACTGGTGTGGAGGTTATATTTTTCCTTACCAAATATTGTATAGCAACTAGATCTATAAAAAAAACACTATACTAACAAGAATTCTTGCAGGCAAGGCGTTCGAATGTGTGGATTGCAAAAAGATATATAAGCATAGGACGTCGTTAATTAATCATAGAAAATATGAATGTGGTAAAGCACCGTCTTTTCACTGTGAGATATGTAGCTATTCCACATACAGAAAGGGTAATTACCAAAGACACATGCATTATCGACATGGAGCTGGAATGATCAAAATAGGCTACTATGCAACGTAACTATTTAGAAGAAAGTTTCTATATTTGCATTATTTATATTGTTTGTAACTTTTTAGTATTCACTCCGTATTCGCATGGGTAACTGCATTATTTATTTTGTAATGGAATAAAATATTTTTCAAAATACTTAAACATTGAATTATTTTAGATCTACATATACACTGGCTGTCATTGAAATAAAAGGACAACGTATGAAAAATGAAAACATGTAATTATATAGAACACAACTCCGAAATATTGTGAATCAATTACGATGCGAACCCCAAATTTAAAAAAAAAATTAATTACGTGTCGCCTATGTATTCAAAAGATTCATAATGCAAACTATTGAAGTTACACACCACATACGCCACAACGTATGTTTACATACGTAACAGCTGCCGATGTAATCGGCTGTCTAAGTACTTGAAATGATATACATTCAGAAAGAAAAAAAGCACGTTGAATTTTAAAACGGACACAAATAGTTTATGTGTCATTTATTCAAATTTATTAAACGGATAATAAATGGTCAATTTCAATATTTTTAATGTCGGGTACAAAACACTGTAACCACAGAATGTATTTTAGTTACAATAACATAATGTATATAGACAGATAGATTTTTGTATATAGACCTTTTTGGTAACCATTTTTTACAACCGGATAAGGACTCAACGTAAAAATCAAGAGAGAAGTGTTTTGTCACTTGCATATTAAAGACATGTTGGTGAAAAAGGTCAAGTTAAAATTTTACAGTTGTTTGTTTAAGTTTATAATATCCATGTGTTATTTGTGAGTTGCTAGTGACAATTATGTGTGAATTATTTAATAAGACCGCCAACGCCTAACTCTAGCTGTAAGTTTTCTTTTGCTAAGATGTTAGTGTAGGAGTCAAGTGTATTTTGCAATGTTATAGATACTCCAGATGAAGTCAAAAAATATATTGCAAAATATTGAGGAAGAACATTTGAGTTTTAATTAAAACAGACCGATAACCCAAATAGTTGATAAATTCTTGGAGTTTTGGGCTTTTATATTAAATATTTTAAATATTTTCAAATTAGTATGTTATTTTGCGAGGTAAATGTGAATGCAAACATTGCTGTCTTCAAATTACAACGCAAATCATACGAAATTTATTTAGAAAATTTTGTCTACGTTGGTAAAGTCCCAACGTAGACAAAATTTTCCCACCAAGTCTACGGTTTGCCGAACCGTCGCTCTAACCAATTAAGCTACGATAGACCTTGGTTCAAGTTTATTAGAAACGCTTCATAAGGCGACCATGTTAATAATTCAGAT
Source organism: Melolontha melolontha (assembly GCA_935421215.2). Classification (NCBI taxonomy): domain Eukaryota; kingdom Metazoa; phylum Arthropoda; class Insecta; order Coleoptera; family Scarabaeidae; genus Melolontha; species Melolontha melolontha. The sequence goes on along the minus strand of OW285235.1, from coordinate 46,900,832 downwards.
GTCATTTTTGAAAGTAGATATCAGCTTTGAAAGTTTGAAATTGCTAATTTTTACTCCTCAGCTGTTAATATATGTAGATAATTTCTTAGTCGTTCATTTAATATATCATTTGATAATTTCTTTGAGTTTTTGGCGTTTATATTAAATATTTTAAATATTTTCAAATTAGTATGTTATAAAATATTTAATATAAAAGCCGAAAACTCCAAGAATTTATCAAATGGATATATATATATATATATATATATATATATATATATGGAAAGGATAGTCGTTTTTTTTTTTGGGGGGGGGGAATCCAACAAAATTAAACTCTATTAATTAGGTCAGTTCTATATTTTTTATAGCCTAATATTTCGCATCGAATTCGTATGATTCCTCAAGGGATCACTTTAAGAGTAGATGGACATAAATTTAGTACTTATTAACAAAAGAAAGTCGTTAATACTTACAAATGTGAACTTGTTTTTTTTTTGGAGAAATTACTCATATGTTTGTAATATTTTAAAGTAACACAACTAATGTCAACGGATGTACACTTAGCTATTTCGAAATTACATTTTAACAAAAAACAGGACAACCACATCTAAAAGAAAGCCACATGTGCAATATTAACGAACAAAAGAAATAATTGTACACACACATGTTCTTGTCACACAGTTAATACTTAAAATGTTAGAGGTTTTTTATTCCAGGTGTATACCATCGAATTTGAAAAAGTTACTGTTCATAATCAAGGTCACAAATTTTATACACTGGTGTGCGAAAGTCAATGTGGTTATTCTTCAGAATGTGTCGTATCACAGAATTTTACATTAGAAAAGAAAAAAAAAAACGTGTTATATAATTAATAAATGAGCAAAAACTGAGGAGGACCAATGTGTTAAATGGTAACAGATAAGTTATTTTGTGTGGTTTGTCGTTTAGAGTTTATGTTTATTGTTAGCAAGTAAGCATAATTTGCACTTAGGTTGTTCGTATCAGATCTGAAATTCATCGAATTAGCATTGTTATTGATCTCTACCATTTCCAAAAACTCTCTACACTTTAAATTGTTTACAGTCTGAAGGACTTTAACATTATTAAAATTAGGTGTGTGATCATTGTTAATCATATGTGAAGACAAGGCGCATTTGCTCTTACCAGTCCGAATGTCACTCTTGTGCGTGGCGAGTCTAGTTTTTACCCAAGTGGAAGTATGACCTATGTACACCTGACTGCATTCATTGCAAGGTATGCAATACACAACGTTGGATCGGAAGGGCACAGGCGTCAAGTCTTTGGTTTTACTAAAAAAGTTTCGTACTGGGTTGTAATTGTAAAAACCTAATCTAATTTCCTCTGTGGAAAGCACACGAGAGAGCCGTTCTGATGCACCAACAATGTAGGGAAGTCTGTAATATTTGAATGTTTTTGGTTGTTCAGCAATGGTATTGTTTGGAATTTGATTGTAGGAAGAAGGTGTGGTGAAAATTAGTTTGTTAATCAAACTGCGTGGATAAACGTTATTTGAGAAAATTCTACCCAATATGTTAAGATTTCGTTGTTTGAAGTGGCTTATCCTAGAAACCCTATGTTTCATGCCTAAGATGAGGTTATTTTCTGGCTATTCGAGTGATTAGAGTGGTAATTTAACATTCTATCTGAATTACTGGGTTTTCTATACCAGTCAGTCATTAAGTGGTTGCTGTTTCTGATTACTTTCGTGTCTTGGAAAGGCACACCTCCCTCATTTTCGCGTACGATAGTGAATTGAATGTTGGTGGCAATGAGGGAGGTGTGCCTTTCCTAGACACAAAAGTTCTACATTGTTGGTGTATCAGAACGACTCTCTCGTGTGCTCTCCACAGAGGAAATTAGATTAGATTTTTACAATTACAACCCAGTACGAAACTTTTTTAGTTAAACCAACTGCATTCCTTGCAATGAATGCAGTCAGGTGTACATAGGTCATACCTCCACTTGGCTAAAAACTAGGCTCGCCACGCGCAAGAGTGACATTCGGACTGGTAAGAGCAGATGCGCCTTGTCTTCACATATGATGAACAATGATCACACACCTAATTTTAATAATGTTAAAGTCCTTCAGACTGTAAACAACTTAAAGTATAGAGAGTTTTTGGAAATGGTAGAGATCAATAACAACGCTAATTCGATGAATTTCAGATCTGATACGAACAACCTAAGTGCAAATTATGCTTACTTGTTAACAATAAACATAAACCCTAAACAACAAACCACACAAAATAACTTATCTGTTACCGTTTTACACATTGGTCCTCCTCAGTTTTTGCTCATTCATTAATTATATAACACGTTTTTTTTTCTTTTCTAAAGTAAAATTCTGTGAGACGACACATTCTGAAGAATAGCCACATTGACTTTCGCACACCAGTGTATAAAATTTGTGACCTTGATTATGAATAGTAACTTTTTCAAATTCGATGTTACACACCTGGAATCCAAAAAAAAACTTTACCGGATCTTTTACACTATCATCCTCTAACATTTAAAGTATTAACTGTGTGACAAGAACATGTGTGTGTTCAATTATTTCTTTTGTTCGTCAATATTGCACATGTGGCTTTCTTTTAGATGTGGTTGTCCTGTTTTTAAAATGTAATTTCGAAATAAATAAGTGTACGTCCGTCGACATTAGTAGTGTTTACTTTAAAATATTACAAACATATAAGTAATTTCTCCAAAAAAAACAAGTTCACATTTGTGAGTATTAACGACTTTCTTTTGTTAATAAGTACTAAATTTATGTCCATCTACTCTTAAAGTAATCCCCTGAGAAAGCATACGAATTCGATGCGAAATATTGGGCTATAAAAAATAAAGTACTGACTTAATTAATAGAGTTTAATTTTGCTGGATTCCCCCCAAAAAACGACTATCTTTTCCATACATGTTCTAACGGCAAAGACTCCTGGTCTAATTATACATACATATATATATATATATATATATATATATATATATATATATATATATATATATATATGGTAGAATCAATTAGTTGGCGATTTAAGGTCTGGTTTTACTTAAATATGAATATATTTAAAACAATATTACATGCTTCGTCATGTGATGCCTTTGTCAAAGAAATTTAATATATTCATATATATATATATATATATATATATATATATATATATATAGGTTAATATAATTAAAAACGGGCGGTCTGTCAATTAAAACTTATTTATTTTTTTATCTCTATATTTCACAACGAGTTTGTTGCTTCTTCAGGAGATACTACAAGATTAATGAAGAAGACATCAAATAAATTAGTGTATAAAGCAATAGTAAAATACTCACAGAATGTCGAGTTAAAAAATGAAAGTGACGTATACAGACATATTAAAATTGATTAAATTAAAAACAATGATGTAACCATAGATATAAGGTGTCACATCAACCTTCAAAAAGCATGTATATGTAAAAGTTAAAATATAAAAAAATATATAAAACGAAACATATAGCAAACAACTAAAGTCACAAGAATATCAATAATAATTTTGCCGATTTTAATTTTCAAACACATCACATGCAGTACGTTATACACATTATTTAACGTGCACACAAAATCCACTAATACTGGAATCAACTAAAAGCTTGGTTTATACTAACGAGTTAACAACACCTGTAAGAGGGAGAATTTATCATCGGAGAGATTGAGACAGTGTTGGTGAGGGGATATTACTAGAGTGAGTCAGTATATAAGTCGCAAATGTCAGTTTACTTATACCATTTGTATATTTCGCGCGCATTTTGTGCCAGCAGATATATGCTTGTCGTAGAAGCTGCGTCATATCTCGTAGGCACGCGGTCAGTCAGAGGCATCCCACATGAGGCTTGCATGTCCCGTGTTTTGGGGCATGCGAGGCGTTATACTCCATAAATTCCTGCCTTACGGTGAGACTGCTAATGCCACTTCGTACTGCATCACTCTGTGAGAACTCTGACAGACCATTCGCCGCAAGCGCCCTGAACTCCTGACAAAGGAAGTCCTTCTTCTGGATGACAATGTCCGTCCTCACACAGCAGGAGTAACGCAGGAGATGTTACGAACATTTCATTGGGATGTTTTGGAGCATCCACCGTACAGTCCCAACATATAGCACCCAGTGATTTTCATCTGTTCGGGCACCTAAAAAATCATTTGGGTGGCCATCATTTGAAACTGATGATGCCGTAATCCAAAAGATTACTCGTTGGCTGCGACAGAAACCAAAAGATTTCTTGGCTTTCAAGTACTTGTAAAGAGATTGGATAAATATCTGAATGTACAAGGTGATTATTTAGAAAACTAGAATAAATTTCAAGAAATTACTTTGATTATTATTGCCTCTATCTCGCTTTGCGACTTATATACAGACTCCCTCTCGTATTATTGTTCCTATTATAACAATTAACTTAAGCCAAGATGCTGCCAGATGCGTTCATATGCTTTATGAACTTTATAAATCGTGAAAAGCTTCAAGAAGGGAAGTTCAGTTGAAACGAAACTCTAATATTGCGCCAAAATATCTTGCTTCATCCTTCTCCTACAGAAAGCCTTCTTTGAAAAACTATCGGAACCAAGTGACGAACAAAATCACAGACTGTAAGTCGAATATGGTATATTTCCAAATATGTTTAACGTGTTGCATGAAATGAAAGGATTAGATTAGTCACAAGTTGTCTCAAGCCGATGTAGTAAAACATATTAATTGGCTGCTATCAACCCTTCAAGATATTCACAATACTTACAAAGAGCAATAATTAAAGGCAACAATGACTGAAGTTCTTTTTCTATATAGCCACGAAATTTAACTATCAAAATAAATCCGACGGAACTAGGTCAGAACAGAGCTATAGTCTACAGTCATTGATTATCACCTAGATTTTGTCTGATTATTTTCGTACAGCAATAAGCAAGTTTTTTATAATTAATATTGTGGGTGTTATTCAAAACAGTTTTTAAATTTCAAATGTGTTTTCGTAGACACCGCGCTATTTATGATAGACCCGTCGAAATATATTCAACAAACAAGACTTCTTGGCCACCTTAGAAAACTGTTACCATGTGTTTTTATCAGAAAATTGTGTTTTGGCTGCTTGTTAGCGATGACGAATCCTTATGAAGCCACTATATAAATTTCTGTTTAGTGGGGAGTCTCAGTGATGTACTAAAATCTCATCTCTGGTGATAATAGAAGAAATATTCTGTCCTCCTGCAACGTGGCCAGATTTTCTTCAAAAGTATCCTTTCTTAACAATTATTCCTCAGATCTAAACAATGAGAATCTTCTATACAGAACATTAATTTCGGATACAACTTTATTGGCAGCAGTAGAGACCCATAAATGCCGACCTTACATTACCAAATTTTCAACTTTTCGCACAATCTTGTCAGTTCGAGCGTATATAAGTCTTGATTTTGGATCATTATTAATTTATTTTCTATCCAGAGTGTAGATCAAAATTTAACTCGAAAATAAATCATAATTAATGAATAATTTTTATGACACAAACTTCATTAGTAATCTGGCTTGTCATTGGCAATAACAATTAACTTTAAGCGCCTATCAGAAATTTGCGATTTCTGCGAAATTTCTCGTCAGTTCGAGCGTTTGTGAGTCGTCCCGATTTTGGGTCATGGATAACATTTAAGCCATTGCCTTATTTTGTCAGGAACTTTACGACATTGCTGCGTTTCATTTTAATTTCATTCATTTTATCACCAAAGAAATCTTTCCAAATCTCTATAATTCTGCAAAATAAACTCATCAAAACTGGGCGAGAAAATGAGTTCAAAGGAAACTTAAACAAATTTTGAAAATTACTGAAGAGAATCTACCGAAAAAGAATAATTTGCTAATATATCTTAGATTTGAATACCATTATATTTGCACGGATTATGTATTGTGTGTTGCTAAAGTTGTTTGTGTGTACATATATGTACATAACTCAATTTTTGGCAGCTGAATGTTTTCTTTTGTTATCTATTATCATTGCCATTATCCTATTTCAGGTTTATACACCTGTGCACGATGTCATCGGCCTTACAAAGTAAAATCTTCACTTTACAGACATTTGAAATATGAATGTGGCAAGGAACCGACTTTTTCCTGTAGAAAAATAGGCTGCACTTACATTACCCAACATAAATCGAGCTTGAGAAAACACGAAAAACGTCACGATAATATTATGGAAGAGTCGGTTGAGTATAATTATTAAACAGAAGTTAGCAAATTTAAAACAAGCTGATGACTCCATTCTATAATTCAATAATTCTATAATTTTTTGTTAGTAAATTATATAAAGGACAAATAAAGGCAATTAGTACTTAATGATATTTTTATGTATTGTATATTGTTGCACGCTGTGTCGAAAATGTCGAATAAATGTTGTGTGTAACAGGTGAGAGCAGGCGCGGCTAGTGATGACGTTTTGGGAGGTCGCGACAATGATGCGAGTGCTTCGTGTATTCTCGTGTACTAACTGTAGCGTTTTCTTAGTAAACACCGAAAACACACGAGGCACCCGCATCATTGTACGCGCCCTCCAAAACGTCATCACGAGCCGCGCCTGGGTGAGAGCGAGGAGAGAGAATGTATCCGCGGTAGCTGCCGCTTATATATATGACTGTGCGGGTTGCATTTCTCTACGGAACCCACGGACTAATACTGCCGACAGATTCACAATTACTAAAATTCGCGATTCGCAATCGGGATAGCGGTATCGATAAAAATAAATACATCAATGAGGTTCGTAATGGAAAGCAGATTACAATGACACCTCACAGCAGGTAGTTCGGGGCGTGTATAAAAAGTCAGAGTGGCCAGGTAAATTATAATTATTACTAAGGCCAGGTAGACAGTAGATTTACCTGATAAGATATCTAGATCGACTCTTATGGTAACTTATGTATTATACACTAGAGGTGTCATTTTGTAATCTAGGTTGATAACAACTAATGCGTCAAGCTATTAAAAATGCCAAATAAAAAAAAGAAATAACTTTAGACAAGCTATTAATTATCTCGCTTGGGCTATAACTTAGACGTATGAAATTTTAACAGAAGATCGAGGTTAAATTATCCTAAAGTATCGTATCTCGCTTAGAGCTTAATATTAATTAGAAGGCGAGTAATTTTTTGATTAATAAAAACCAATGCTAAATAATTAGGCTTCTAAAAACGGGCATTTCACGTGTAAAGGCCGACACTGTAACTATTTCCAAAGCACGGTCTTTTTAACTCTATGAATTCACTTTGACTGGCTCTCTGCTTCTTGCGTATGTTTATATAGGGACTGCAGGAGATAATACTTGCGAAATATTGTACAATCTTTCTACAAGAAATAAACATCATTGTATAATATTTTTAATGTTTTGAAATGTTACTGATATTGGGAAATATCGTTCCTTCGAAATCGATATACGGCCTCATACGATAGATGCTACGTGCTTGGTGTAATTGGCATCCCAAATTTAATCCACCTAAAATTTTGTGTGATAATTTTTTCTTGTAAACCAATATAATTGAATGCAAAATTTATTTCGTGTTATAGTAAATTTCAATGGCAATAATATAGCATGAATCTGTGCGTTTCGAAAGTACAAATAACTTTTGATATTTTAGATGTGATATTCTAGCTAAAAATTTTCATTCGTAATTGATAAAATTTTGCCTTTTTTAGGACACCTACAGGGAGGACACTCTACAGAAATGCACGTGTGCCGACAGTGTCGAAAAGTTTATCTAAGAAAGGGCACTTTGAGTAGACATATGAGATGGGAATGCGGAAAAAAGCCATCGTTACAGTGCGGAAAATGCCATAAAATGTTTTTCTACAGAAACGACCTGATGAAACACTTTCAACGCAGGCACGGCCTCTTTGAACATGATCAATAACTAAAATACTGCGCAACTGTAGAATTTGAATTTTTTGTTAATTTTATTTATTTATGTTAAGAATATTGTAATATATTGCGTGTAAGATATACGTTGTACTTTCTGTCTACGACTTTTAGTAAAATCGTTAATAAATGTATCAAGGTTTTATTTAAGAAAACATAATACTAGAAAGATTTAAGTGTGTTTGAATGTGACATCTAAAAGAAATATTATATACAGATGTTAAATAATAGTAATAATATTTATTGCCCAACAGTCAATATCAATTACAGGACAATAATAAATAATTTATAATACAATAATATATACTTAATTAAATATTTAGTGTTAATAAGAATTAAAATTTATTTCTTATTTATTTTATTGGCCGTGTGCATAATATTAAAATAATCAGTTTTTTTTTGGTTTAGCGACCTTTATTGATATTCAATTTATTTATCTAACGACGTTTCGACTTTTTTGTATATAATTAAGTCTTTTTCAAGTGATTTAGAACTAAAAAAAAAATTACAAACGAAAGGTAAGAATTATATTTACATTATATGAATGAATTAAAATTAAGATAATGATTAGAGTAAAGAAAGTTAAAATTTAAATTTAAAATTAAAAAATTTAAAATTTAAAGGATACAAAACTCACCAATTTATTTCGTGTTAAAACACCCTTCACTACAGGATCCGACAGCGTATCTCGGAATCTTAAGTGTAACTAAATGTCTTGTTATAGAAATGAAATTTTTATATTATTTCGTTTTAAAATTTGTTTGGTCAGGCCACGTGTTTGGAAAAATACAGTGTGTTTACAGTACAGTTTACAACTTAATTAAATATATATATATATATATATATATATATATATATATATATATATATATACAAATTAAATGTGATTTTAAAGTAACCCACAAAAAAGTATATTTGATTACATGTACTTACATAACATAGTTTTGCTTAGAATTATGAAAAATATTTGGGTAGTAATTATCAGCTATTTTAGATATATTATACAAAGGTGAGTTTATCAATAAATTTATTCTTGTAGTCGTTAACTTCACTTTCATCTAAATATATTTACACAATATACATTTATTTTGCATCTACAATGACTTATACTAACATAAGCTATTGTTGAGCCTGGTGTCTTTTTTTGAAGTATGATTGTTATGATGTTACAAAAAGGACTGTGTGTCTTGTGCTGTTGCTTGTTATCATGTTAAATGTGACTGAACTTTTACTGTTTTTGAGTTCATACAGTTTTACTCTGTGCTGTTTTACAATATATCACTATCTTTAACTATTACAAATTAACATACGCGGATTGGTTGTACAGTTTATTGTGCATACAAGCGATAATACCCAAGGTTTACGATACTGTCATAAAAGTCCTACTAGTAAAAATAAATAAATAAAATATCATTCATAATTAAGTATTAGTAGATGTCATAAACCTCAGTATATAATTCTGGTTAATTCCTTTGTACAGTAATGAAACCTTATTATACATATTAAGTTAGCAATGGGTGGTCATATTAAATATTGTTTCTTGAATGCATACATTGATAACCCTAGGCAATAAACCAAGAGGTCTGATGTATAAAGCAATAAATAAATTTGGAAAAGTGCCGATGATTAGTAACCCTAAGTAATAAAACGAGTGGTCTAAATTATAAAATCGGTAATAAATAAATAGATTTTCAGATCTAAAGAATTGTTAGAACTTATATTTAACAATAAAAAATGTTTGAAATTAAATTGTTACAAAAGGATATTAAATGTATCCTCATCAGTCTGGAACTGCGTATTATAAATCCTAATCGTTATTATATAAACATATTCGATGTGGTTCCTAAGGCCCGACGTTTCGTCCACAATTACAAAAAATATCTTCGGGACTGCTACTAATGTGGTTGGACTGTAACTGAAATTTTATTGGTTTAAGATGGGGTTATATAGGACCTGCTCCGAGTCACTGAAATGTCACGGTTACGGTTAAGTTTTTGAGATAGAAGAGTTTCTCAGGTTAATCAGATTCTTAAGAATCCTTATGAATTCACGTATTTTACGTTTAAAGCAATAAATGTCGCGGGATAGAATTTAGACAGATTGAAATTGAATTTGGTGTCCAGCGCCCTAGTACAACCGCCAATAAAAATACTGCCACACAAATATGGAATTCTATAAACACCAGGATTTTCTAGATGGTTGCGATCTTATGTACCACTGATACTAGTCAACATGATCGCTTTTCATCAAATACCTTAATTTCGGCTTCATGGGAGAATTTTGCATGTCGAACTCTCTGGCGAACATTCTTCATATTTATACAATTGTTGCCATAAACAGCTTTCAAATGTCTGTTAATTTCGATAACCGCGCAATTTTCCAGTGTTAAAGAATGAATCGTTGCTTGGTACGTATACTAGAAATCCAACTCATGATAAATGACGCTGTTACTCAATGATGGTACACAGGAAAATGAATCTTTGCATGCCAAGACGAGATACTCAAAATTACGGTTTTCATGTTAAAACTTGTTTCTATATGTTTAAGATAAAGGTAGAACACCACAACACGCATATTACAATTTCGTCTAAACTTCAAATGTAGTAAATGAAGAGGTTAGTTGAAGGTTGAATTTCTGTAATGTAGATAATCGAGAAAAAGTAGTAATTTCATCTCCAAATTATAAATTAAAAAATCTCATCCCGATATTACTCGGCTTTAAATTTACCCTGTTGTTTTGAAAAAAAAAAAAACTAATTTTGCCATGTGCTATGAAAAATTAAGCTCATGCTAGGAATATGTAGGGTCATGAAAATATACTTTATATGAATGCAATTCTTTATTAGGCAAGTAATGGACTAACGGCTGGTATTATCAACGTATTTAAAAGGACATTTATATTAAATGGCATTTAAAACTAACGCAAGTGTATTATCAACATGTTTAAAAAAACATTTAACTCTAAACACACATTTAAACCTAAATGCCTGAATTTTATTGTTCGAGTATTAAAAGGAGAATTAACGCATGCGTATTTATCTATATGCATGATTATATGTATAGCAAACGCCAATTAAGTTGGCGCGAGGAGGGGTAAGTTCGCGCAGGATTAAAAGTATTGGGGAGATTTGTATTTGGTTTTACATCGAATGTCAGATAATTCTAACCTCTGAGCGTGTATCACTTTATGATCGCCTAGCAAAGACATTATGTTCCGTCAAACGTCAATGACAAATCCATTGACAATTACTTGGGTAGTGGGGCTGGACGTTTTTAAAAACAGCTTCTGCACACCTCCTCCTCGCGCCAACTTAATTGGCGCTGGCTATACTTCTGTAGCTCCGATATACTTACATAACCTCCAAATTTCTGTGTACATACATCCATTATAGCCTATATATTTTCGCTTCAACATTAATTTCTTCAGGTGTAAATTTCCAAATTTTTATATATTTTCAAAACTTATTGTGATTGTTTAAATTATTTAATTTTATTGTTATATAAATTTTTTACTTCCCGCAAATATTTCTAATATATTAATGCAACTGTTAAATATCGTTTGATTTTTGATTACAGTATACAAAACTATGTAAACTGACGGACAAAAAAACTGACCCATCATATTGGTATTTAATAACATTTCAAGTATATTTACATGGTGTGAATTAGGTTTCTGAATTTGGAAGTTATACCTACTTCATTTAAGTAAACTATCGTAGTAATATTATTACTTATTGCATGACACATTATGACAGCTATAATAATTATTATTTTGACATATTGAAGACCGTTCTATAAAGCAAAAAAAGAGTGGATCAGTTTTTTTGACCGCCAGTTTACAACAATTTATTTTACAACTAAAACTTAGTTGTAAGGAAACATGTAACAACATTGACGATCTGCTCTTAATTTTGAATTAAAAGCAACAGCAAAAAGCAAAGCGAAGTCAGACACATGCTGTTCAAATGTGTTAAATTCGTATATTTTGTTCTAAACGTATTACCAACCTTCCTAAATATCACATTTAGTTAAATGCTGCTTAAATACATTTCATAATACAGAACTCCTACTTTAAGGGACACGTAAATGTCTTTTAACTAAACTACTTTTAATATCAGTTGATAATACCGACAGTAGTATAGTATTATACTTGTACCGAAGGTCTAATTATGGGTAATCCCTTTAGTCCATTTCGTGCCGAAATTTTCATGCACCATTTGGAAAACAAAATACTTAGAAATCCTTTAAGCAAAAAAAATCCTTTTCTGGCATAGATACGTTGTTGATATATTAATAGGTCTTACTGGTAGGTCGAGACAACTAACTCTCAATTCAATTATATTAATTCGCTACACATAAATATTGAATTCAACAGAAGAAATAGAAACAAATAACTCAATTAATTTACTAAATTTGTGCATTATTAAAATCAATAATAGCCTTGACTTTTCTATTTATAAGAAACCTTCCCAGACAGATATAGCCATAAAAAACAATTCAACACACTCTATACAACACAAAGTAGCAGCATATAATAGCATGCTACAAAGACTTATAAATATTCCACATAAAAAGTAAACTTTGAAAAAGAACTTAACACGATAAAACAAATTCCAATGAAGAATAAGTATAAATCAGAAATAATTGATAAAATTCGCCATACAAAATTATTCAAGAAAGCTATTTTACATGTTTATCCCATTATAAAAGATACCCGGAATAAATACAAAACAATCACATATGTAGGTCGCCCTAGTAACAAAGTTTCTAAATTCCTAAACATGAACAACATGAAAGTAGCATTTAGAACAATCAATAAACTATCTAACTTCTTTAAAAATAATAAACATAAAACAACCAAATACCAACAATCAGGAGTATAAGGTTTATATTGGTCAAACTGGACGAACTTTTGAGAAAAAGATGTCAGAACATTTAGATCGTTCAGATTGGGAAAAATGATTCGTATGCAAGCCATTATCTAGAAGAAAGACATAAATTTAGTCACAACTTAGACATCTTACATATAGAAAATAAGGGAACAAAATTAAACTTATTAGAATCTACAAAATAATATAAATCTGTATAAAAACAAATTTCTATCTGTATATACATGGACACACAGCACGTATTTACCAGCGTTTGTCTCACGACTTTGTCAATGGCGGGTTTACGAAGACAAACGATTGTAGGTACACTTCGCGGTCATGTAGAAAATTCTGTCCTATCAGATGACACTAGATAATCTCATGACATCTGACGGACAAAACCGACCACGCCGATGCAAAGTGTTTCTTCTCGAATAGCTACGCTATTACAGGAAAAGAAAAATACGCATATTACTGTGAGTCCATTAACTCGTCGCCAGGTGGCGTAATATACCACCAGACGCATGTGTCTGGTGGTTGAAGCAAACGCTGGTAAATACGAGCTGTGTGTCCATGTATATACAGATACAAATTTGTTCTTATACAGAGTTGTATTATTTTGTATCAAAGCTTGATGTGAATTGTCGCATCGATATACTGGTTTGTTTTTACTTTATTAGAATCTATAAATTAATAAAAATAAAGCCTCTAGTAATTTATTAAACCACCAAGAAACAAATACTTTCCCATTATTAAATATTTTGTCATAAATTTTATTCTTTAGAGTTTTTCATTTATACTTTACACAACAGATGTCTGATAATTAGTAATACCTCCACCTCTACATAATTTTTAGCTTATTGTATAGATGTACCTATGTACCTATAATATTGTATACATTTCCACAGAAGCCATGTGGTGAGCGAAACAATTGTCAAGTTTTATACACATTAAATAGTAAAAATCTAACAGCGTTGTTATTTAGTAGTTAATATTATGGATTTTTATCAGATAAAGACCGAATCAATCCTATATTCGATATGCTATCTTTTACTTGGTATATAGAGGCCATATAGGCTAGGATTACACATTTAAATATACAGTTTGTCTCTCTTGGTCGTAAGATGTCTTGAGATGTTTTTCCATGACATGTGACGTACAAGATTGTGTTCTATATTAGCGGCGATGCAAATTTCGTATGCTTCTCCTCGTACACTAACGAGAACTAGGATGAGTTCGAAACACGTGTCTGTACGTAGAAGCCGCCAATGTGAAATACATAGCCGTTGTGTATATTCATGTGTACATATACAGATATGTGTTTACCATTTTTGTATTCTCAATTTTTTTTTTAATTGATCCACCGGGAATGGCTATTTAAATATTTTATAAGAAAAAACTACATATAATGTAAATATAAAATTCGATCTTGTATTGTTCTATTGGTGTCTTGATAAGTCTTAATATATTTTATTTAATATTTGTAATCACATTTCAGGTCCTCAAGAAAGATATTTCTGCGGAAATTGCAAAAGGAAATCATATAAAAGGAAAGGTCACTTAACCTATCACCTGAAGTTTGAATGTGGGAAAGAGCCACAGTTTCAGTGTCATATTTGTCAAAGAAAATACTACCGAAATTCCACATTGAACGTTCATCTTAAAAAACATGATGGGACGATACAACAGAATTAATATTTAGACTTAATAAAATAAAACTATAAATTTTGAGAAATTTTTGGGCCGAAATGTCGATGTGGAGAAATCTTTTGAACATTGACAAATACGCATACCGTTTTTTATTTAACTGTAATCCTAGTAGATATAAACATACAATTTAAATTATATTTAAAAATACATAATGTTTCTAATTCCTCGATTTCGAGAAAGTACAATAAAGTATAAATAATTAACATGTTACGAGATTGTTTTGGAATAGAATCTTTTTTGTTATTTTTCATTATAAGTCTAACTGTCCTGAGTCCTGCATATACTTATACTCGACAATACAGAGCAGTTCAGTATAGGATAGACAAATGCAATACAGTTTATATGATGCGTATACTGGAAAACAGGACGTGTTTGCGGTCGATGGCAGGTCGATGCACTTACATTAGATTATTTACTATTTATTTTAGGTTTGAAAAATATCTTCTGACTGATACATATTCGGATTTTGAAACTGTAAATTTAACATTACTTTTTGATTTATCTAAACGTTAAGGTTCCACTTGATAATTATGTAATTTTTTATTATTACATATATAAAAAAAAACTTGCTTGACATAGAAAATTGATTCTAACGCAGAGTTATCATATCACAATTTTAATTACTGGAGGCTAAAGAGGCAACAATTTGATGAAGTTCACAACATAATTAAGAAATAAATATAAAACGTAGCTTGCAACTGCGAAAGGCTATTGGAATTAAGGGAAAATTAGCAATATGTTTAAGGTAAGTTAGTAATTTAAACAGATTTACACGAAAATAAAAATACAAAATAATCCGAAAAGATGGTAGTACTACTGCCTGTACAAGATATGTTTAGCATATGCGTTTCTAGTAAGAAACAATTTTAAAGTGTGTCTTAATAATCAAAAAGGATCTCTAGAACGACTACAATAAATGAATTGGAAGGAGGCAGTATAATTTAAGTGAATTAATAAATATTATCCTAAGATTTTATATATACATAAATATCATTTATCACTGTCAAGAAGTTTAGATGTAATATAAAGAGTGTTCTTGAAATAAAATGACAACGTATGATAAATGTAAATAAATGTAATTATATAGAACCTACATCTAAAATATTGTCAATTATGATGCAAACCCCGAAATCAAATACACCCTGAAAATTGTATTACGTGACCCCTATGAATTCAAAATAATAAATACCTCACACACACATACGCTAGAGCATATGTTTACATACGTAATAGCTACATGAGATGGACAATAAAAAACTATTCTTTTTGGTATTGTGGGTCAACTTTAAGATATCGTCTTTTCTAACATAGTCTATCGCACAGTGGCGTGACAAATATCTTTGTAATTTTTTTTCTTGTTTATGAGAGAGAATTTTGAGAAAATATTTTGGATTTATATTCTAGATAATTAGCCTTTCCATTGCATCACATGCGTCGCCTGTGTCACAGCATTCGCCCAATCTGATCGTTGTTCAGAAAAATCAGTAAGTGTACTGAATTTCTCTATAGTACCTAAAACATAAAGAAAGAATATTATATATTAAAACACAAGTTTCATACGGCACTATTTTGCTGCACGTGTTTTTCATACTATTTTTTTTATTTTGCAATTTTTACATTAATAAATTGAAATTATTTATTTTGAAAGTTCAGAGTTTTATATAATATGCCGTTGGTTATATTGATACTTAACACTTTCAAATTTAAGTGTTAGTATCCCCGAAATACTATTAATTAATTTTCGTTAAAATTTATTTTCTACGAATATAATTTCTGTCAAATGTACTCAGTCTTAATATCAAATGACAGTAATAAGATATTTATTTCTGTTTTCGAACAACGCCAACATTGAAAAATGAAGCCCATTTTGGTACTGGATCAGGTTTCATAATGAGTTCATTACGAACGCAAAATAGAAAAATATTATTCAAAATTTGAAGTGGAGAACACAATAGTTAAGTCCATATTTGGGTGAAAATTGCTTTACAGACATTCAAGCATGTGTTTTATCTTGCTATAAACAAATTTCACAAAAAATAACACCCTTATTACATACAATCAATTCACCAAAAGAAAACATAAAAGAACATTCAGTGCCGCTCTTTGCCTAATGTCAACATCGCGAACATCAAAACAACAAACTTCGGTTTATATTCTATATAATTACATCGTTCCATATATATATATATATATATATATATATATATATATATATATATATATATATATATATATGTAAGTATGGGAATTCATAATTATTAAATCTCATTTTAGATGCGATTGTCGCTATAATTTGTGCATTAAATTCTACAATCCGGCAAATCACTTTTGCTCTAGATTGCAAACAACAATCCACGACTGTACAAGTTGTCAAAATAAAGTTGTACAAATAAAAATTAAAAATTTGTGAAAGACATATCCGGCGGGAATATGCAAATATCAACATTTCACCTTTTTTGCGGATCATCAGTGCACATTATCCGGGGACAGACATGTCTTTTACTTCTATACTACGTGTATATATACGAACTATAAAGGACTCCATGTGTATGAAAGTTAATAATTATTAAATCTCATTTTGCATGCGATTGTCGCTCTAGTTTGTTGCATTAAATTCTACAATCCGGCAAATCACTTTTGCCCTAGATTGTAGACGCAACAAGCAGCGACGTCAACTGTACAAGTTGTCAGTACAAATGAAAATTAAAAATTTGTTAAAGACATATCGATGAAATGTCGATATTTGCATATTCCGGGCGGGTGTCTTTCAAAAATTTTTATATGTGTATATATATGGAAGGAAAATTGTTTTTGGGAATCCAGCAAAATTAAACTCTATTACTTAAGTCAGTTCTTTATTTGTTCTCCCAATATTTCGCATCAAGATTGTATTCCTCCTCAGAGGGTCAAAATGTGAACTATTTTTTCTATGGAGAAATTACCCGCCTCACTATTCATAACGTTTACAATATTTTAAAGTAATTTCAAAATAAACTATGTGAAAAAATGAGAAAAAATAAAGAACTGACATAAGTAATAGTGTTTAATTTTGCTGGATTCCCCAAAAACAATTTCCCTTCCATACATGTTGTAACGGCAAAGTCTCCTGGTCTAATTATATATATATATATATATATATATATATATATATATATATATAAATATAATATCTTCGTGACCTTGGTATGATAAGGTAAACTTAATAAGTCGGCGATTAAAGGTCTGGTTTACTTTAGAGTATATATATTTAAAACAACCCTACATGTTTCGGCAATACGCCTTTGTCAAGAGAATACAAAATATAAATGTATTTATATTTCACCCAGAAACACCCAGAAAGAGACGCAAGCTGCCAGCAGCAACCAACACCTATGTTCACACCTTGCTATCTATTTTTTGGAATACTAAGGCATGACTTATTATTATTATTGGAATGTATCTTTGAATAATTTAAACCATAGCAACTCAATTATTTCACATTTATATTCTGTCATTTATATTTTTTATTCCCTTGACAAAGGCATCATTGCCGAAACATGTAGGGTTGTTTTAAAGATATATACTTTGAAGTAATGAACCAGACCTTTAATCGCCGACTTATTAATTTTACCTTATATATATATATATATATATATATATATATATATATATATACATATAATTATAGACAAAAATTTTTGGCCATACTAATATAAATTCACGAATATTTGGGTTATCTGTCTGTTTACATTAAAACTCAAATGTTCTATCTCAAGATTTCGTCAATTTATTAATGGCTTCATCAGGTGAAGCTATAAAATTGCAATATACACTTTACTCCTTCACTAATATATTCAAAAAAGACAACTTACAGCTAGAGTGAGCGTTGGCAGTCTTATTAATTAATTTCCACACAATTGCCACTAGCAACTTACCAATAAAACATGAACATGACATTTTTAAACAGCAACTAAAACTGTAACATAAGGTCAAGTTTAAATTTTACCGTTTTAGTTGTTCATGTTTTATTTGTGAGACGCTAGTGACAATTGTGTGTAAATTAAATAATAAAACTGCCGACGCTTAACTCTAGCTGTAAGTTTTCTTGTTTGAAAATATTTGTATAAGAGTAAAGTGTATATTGCCATTTTATGGCTTCTTCTGATGAAGTCATTAATAAATTAATAAAATATTGACATATAACATTTGAGTTTTAATGTAAACAGACCGATAACCAAAATATTAGTGATATATAGAGGGTTGCCGCCAAATAGCGCCGAAGCTATGCGAATCTGAAGAATACGTATAAATATCTAACTGAAAATCAAGAAATGAATTTCTTTGTAATTCATCAAAAATTTCCAAACTCCGATCCATATCTTTTTTTATACCACATCTACCAAAACACACCTGTAATTCAAATTCATTGATCTGCAAAAAAAATCGATAAAATTCCTAAACATTGTTAGACGATAATGTCTAAAAGAATGTTTCTATTCATAAGTATAGTGAATGTTGTTGTTTTCCTACCGAAACATTTATGGAATATAATCAGCCGCACATATGGTGTTTTTATTGCGATGTATTTTTTGGCTGATATCAATAATAACCTTTACGTCGAATATGTCGACAACCCTATGGCGCATTTTAATTAATGTAATTACAGTTAAATAATTGGACCATTAAATTTCTTTTAAAATAAAATTATTATTATGTTTTTAATAAAACAGAAATCGTTAGTTGTTAGCTTTATGTAGCGTGTCCATACCTGGTATGTATATATTTTTTTTCTTTATATTTGTTGTGGTACTGATAAATATAGATATAGGCGGTAAAGAGAATTACTGATGAATTAGAGGTGGAAGCCCGTATTGCCGCCCGTATATTTAACAGCGACAGGGCGGACTCAAATAAAGAAAAATAATTTTCTCGTTACTACGTGAGCATTGGTCCGCGATTTTTTATACGAAGGCATATGTATCTTTCATCTTTTTTTTCTTTGTCGCTATACGAAACTAAGGTTGCATATATGGACACTATTTACATTATTTAATGTTTTGTTTTATTTATTGTCCGGTTAATATTTAAGGATACCTCCAGATTTTATAAAGAAAAGACTATTTCCTTGTTTCCTTCTTTATTTTTAAGTGTTTCGGTCACGGAAAAGATTTTTTTTTCTTGATTAATTTCTACATTGTCAAGTACTAAACTTTGCTTTCATTTACAGTAACTACCATCACTATATAATACATGTTATTTTAGTATAAAATTAGACTTTTAAAATTACTTTCCCTCTCTTTGTGTACAATACGGTAGTACCATATTTGTATAGTACCTATTTCTTTATTGGCACTTATTATACAGGTGGGCCCAAAATGACCGAAGGGGTTTGAGTTCATTATAACTTCTTATTTAAGACATAATTATTAAATTTTTTTAATTTTAAATACAGTATATTAATGGAGAATATTTTTAATTTAATTATGAAAAATTATATCTCGCAATGACCGAAGGGGTTTGAGTTCATTATAACTTCTTATTTAAGACATACTTATTAATTTTTTATTATTTTAAATACAGTACATATATTAATGGAGAATATTTTTTAAAAAAATATATCTCGCAATGGATCGTTGATTTGAGAAATAATGGTCAACGATTTTGGCACGTTGTTCAATTGTGTACTGTTCCCTTTTAAATTCCCCAAGTCTTCTTTACAAAATACTGAAAACAAAAAAAAAATTATAATAAAAAAGTTATAAGGAATTAAAACCCCTTCGGTCATTTTGGGCCACCCTGTATGATTAAAACTTCTTGAATAAATGACACAAGTTATTTATGTATTGTAGGTAGCTTAAAATTATTAAAAGAAGACGATTATTTTACGTCTATTAGTTGTCATTGTGTTCTTTATTTAGTTGTATATGCGAATGATGTAATTCATGTTTTTTTTTTAATATTTTTATATATTTTTCAGGAAAGTGAATAATAATTGTTGTTACTCATCTTTTTTTACATTTCTTTTAATACTCGCATAATATTTCAGGTTTTCAAAGAAGATATGGCTGTGATCAGTGTGGAACAAAATCATATAAAAGGAAACATCATTTAACCTATCATCTGAAATTTGAATGCGGAAAGTATCCACAATTTCAGTGTCATATTTGTGAAAAAAGATATTACAGAAAATCTACGTTAAATTGTCATATCAAGAAGCAGCATGCTGCAAAAAACAAATGCGATTAATAGAATGCTTTCAAGTGTTAGAAAAGTTAGTACAGCAAAATATGTAAGACACTTTTCTTGCAATTGTATGCGAGAATTGTGCACCGACTTTATATTTCGATTTTGTTAAAAAAAAGTGTAATAAATGCAATAAAACACGATAAAAAATGCTTTGAAATAGATTCTTTGCACCACGTGTTATCTTATTGATAAATATCATTATTTCCTAATTAAATAGTTATTTTTAGGTTGCTATTATTCCGGTTAACAAATTACGAATGATAGTCAAAAGTTCCTAAAATTTGAATCGCGCGCATAAATGGACGCCGTTGCAATCAAATGTCGCTACGTGAAGTTGTCTACAACTTTCGTGGATCAGAAGAGAAGTGGAATCGTTCCTTGTTGATGAACAGCTTTCCGCTGTTGTGTCTGGTTCTCTTTACGATTTCTTTACGGCCCATTTGAAGGAGTAACGTATCTATCAAGTTCTGTTTTAAACTAGGGAAGATGCAGAAACGCAGCATGTTAGAAAAAGCATTCGGGGACGACGCTTTGGGTTAAGCACGAACTTACGACTGGTTTAAACGTTTCAAGACCGTCAACCGATACTAATGGGATTATCCACAAAGAGTTCGGAAGAGTCGGAAGATTAATCCAGAATTCTATGGTAACATCCTACTAAGGCGGCTAAGGAAAGTTTTGATAAAGAAGCGTCCAGAGAACTGACGTAGGAACGACTAGGTTTTACATCATGATAACACAAGGCCATATATTTTCTAAAAGATATTTCATGTTTCTAAAGCAGTTTTTGACGAAAAGCAACATGTTGTTCCTCATATGGCGTACTCTCCTGACTTAGCACCTTGCGATTTTTTCTTCTGGTCAAAGATAAAAAGATAAAGGCAGTTGAAGAGTTGAAGAGTTGAAGATTTTACATCATAAAGGAAACTGAAGATGATTTATAGACGGCGCTGAACACATTAACAAAACAGAACTTCCTTAATACATTCCTTTTTGTGACAGAGGTACTGAGATCAGTGTTCTTTGAATAATTCGCTTCTCGTGCTGTCAGATTTTTCGTAATAACTACAAGCTTCAGCAATTTTGATCTGCTTTAATTTATTTCTAAATGACATATCTACTTGTACATACGCTATATGAACATATATACTGGGTGTTTTCCTAATATTATCTCAAAATAAGCTTTATAAGCTTCACTATTTGGTGCATTTCAAAATAGTTTTATAGTTATTATATTTAATATAAACAATAATATTTCAGGTACTCAAGAAAGATTTTTCTGCGGTCATTGTGGAATTAGATCATATAAAAGGAAAAGTCACTTAACCTATCACTTGAAGTTTGAATGCGGGAAAGCTCCACAGTTTCACTGCAGTTACTGTGAGAAAAAATATCACAGAAACTCGACGCTGAATGCGCATATTAAGAAACATCATTTGTCATGAAAATTAAACAATTAACAGAACATTTCTTATGCTAGTTTCCCAAAAATTTTATAGCTTAATTGTTGTTAATCCGAATTATATTGTTGTTCTAAAAGATGTATGCTCAATTTCGAACATAAGCGTCTGAATTTTCAACACCTTAATACATCAAAAATATAGCGTATCGATGTGTAAACGCATCAAGTATTTATGAATACAAATTAATACAGATATGTTAAAAACATATCTGTATCTGTATACATGTCAGCAATAGTCACTTCAACATACACACATGTGTTTCGATCTAACGATCTCCTCAGTGCAGTTATGAAGCGACATCTTTAGATTTGCTCCCGCAAAATAAGCACAACCTCATACCGTCAGCTGACAAGAGAACGTTGTGATCAAGATTGTGCTTATCATGCGGGACAAATCTAAAGACATTGCTTCATAACTACACTGAGGAGATCGTGAAATTGAAACATATGTATGTCTCTGTATGCTAAAGTGACCATTGGCTGATGTGTTTACACATCGACATGCTATATTTTTGTTATATTAAGCCTTCTGGCCACGAGTTAGTGGACTACACAATTTTACGTATTTCTTTCTCTCCCTGAAGCGGCTTAGCCGTTTGTGAGAAAGCGCTTTTACCAGCGGACCTTTCGTGTCCATCAGATGTCACGAGATATCTATTGTCAGCTGACTGTTTGATATTGTGTTTATCTTCTGGGAGCGAATTAAACGTCACTTCATAACTACACTGAGGAGATCGTTAGATCGAAACACATGTGTCTGTATGTTGAAGTGGCCATTGGTTAAATACGTTGTGTATGTCCATGTATACAGATACAATGTGTTCTTCCCAAATTAATAGAAATATATGTTTAACATATTTGTATTAATTTATATTGTTAGTACATCTCTTTGGAAATGTATAAAAAGGCCTTGGCTGTACTAAATATCCAAATTTATAAAAGCATGTAAGGTATTGTATAAGAATATTTCTAAGCAAATGTTTTGTTTTAAAAAGAATATGTTAATTTCTATAACTGTCATTTAAATTTATACATGTTAGAAAAATATATATGTTATAAAGAGATTTTGGTGTGTTATTTTAATTGAACTTTATTATGTATTATGAGGTAAGAAATTTTTTATTTAAAAATTTATAAGGTAGTCTAAAACTTAAATAATTTAGATGTAACCTTATTTATTCTGTGTTGGTAATATTTTCGGTTAAAAGGCAAAATGATTTTCGGCTGTACTATCAATTTCATATAATTTAGTGTAGTTTTCTAATAGCGGACAATTCTATTATATGGATCCGGTATTAAGCGCACATTTTTGTTGATACCGTTTCTAATTAACACATTTTTAATATAATAGCAACTTTAGTAAACGGACTTTCTATTAAACTGACACATACACAAAATCGAGTAATTGTAGAGAAATGATCTCTGATATATAGACAGCATATTTGGAGAATAACAGTACACATTAGGGGAATTACCTGTTTTCGCACGTACTGCAGATAAATATGTATGCGTATATAATTTAGAGCGTTTTATCTTTAATCATAGATAAATCTCCGAGAAAATAATATAACTTAATGATAAACAATTGAGACAGCGTTTAGTCCCATCTCTAATCCATGGACACGAACTAAAATAGAACTGACCTACCTTAACTTATATTTCGATTTTATAAGCATAAGTTTTTAGTCTTGTTATAGGTATAAAAATGAAATTATGAAAAATCTGATTAGATTAAATATTGCATTTTATTTTTATACCTATAAAAAGAATTAAAATTATTGTTAAATATGTGGAGATTATAAAGTAATAAATAAGGATGCACATTTGGAAGCAAACGCAGGGTCGCAGTGGAAGGGGCTTGGGTTGCACGAGCATATGTTACATCAATTATATGTACATATGCTTCGTATATATTGGTGTAGCCAGTCCCAAGCCGACTACGATATAGTACAGTTATTTCATGTAAAGTGAAAAATACTAAATCAATATTGTTAAAGGCTATAAGGATACCGTTCTAACACGAAGCATATAAATTAATGATTTCCGAATTTAGTTTACGCTGGCACTACAATAAAAAACAAAGTTCGTGAAATATCGCACTCGTGTACAACAAAATATAACTGTCAAAGGCATGTGAACAGTGCAAAGCATATACAGAAAAAAATTATTTGACGTATTTGTGTTCGAGTTATGTGTAACTTATTTACATGATATTTTGTTGTACACGAGAGCGGTATTACTTTGCAATTTATCGTAGTACCAGCATAGACTAAATCCGGAAATTTGATTATTAATTTCTGTGCTTCATGGTAGAACGGTCTTTTTATATAGCTTTCGACAGTCCTGATTTATTATTTTCCACTTTACCCGAAGTAACTGTACTATATCGCAGCTGGCTTGAGACTGACCACATTGCTATCGGAAACATGTATAAGTTAAGCTTCGGAAGCGTTTCAAATTTAAAAAAAAATATTTGTTTGTGGTATTTGACATTACAATACAATACAGATTATAACCAGATTACACTTGAGGATTATTAGCGATCTGTCTTGCGTAACAGTTACACTAATACCTCTACTTTACTAATGCAATGCCCGTCTTATATATTAAATATTATCTTATCTTACTCCACGTGTATTCGGCTAAATGAATGAAACTACAGAATCAGCGTCTGTAAAATAATAAATGAAACTGTTGAGTCAGCGCCTATAATTTACATATAATTGATATAATACATGGGCATGCAACCCAAGTCCCTTTCACTGTGATGCTGCGTTTGCTCCCAAATATGCATCCTTAGTAATAAATAATGAACTTCTTTGACGTTTTATGTATAGGTGGGCGATAAATAACAGCTATATTTTTTACACTGTTTGTTTTTTTTCTATTTAAGGGGAGAATTCGCTTATAAAAAGTTTCTTCTTTGGATATTAGATATGCGGCTTCAAATGTCCAGCCTACGGCGAAAAAATCATACATTAAACTTCTATTTGTTAACAGAGTTAACATTAAGCATTACAAATAATATACAAAATGTGACTTTACTAGGGCCTATACAAAAATAATAAAGAACTACCTAGTGATAAAATATCTTTACCTGTCAATATCTTCTGCTTCTTTTGTAATATCTTTTGCTACCTATTTTGATGTGGATGGAACATTATGAATGTCATCCAATATCGTGTTCGTTGGTTTATAGCAGAGGTTCCCAAACTTAGACCACTTGCCATGTTTTATAGTGCTACTCACTTTGAAACATTTTAATTCGTAATTATAGTATGGAAAACATAAAAAAAACAAATTTTAATTTTTGTACATTTATTAATAGAATTCAATCGACCCCTGAGGGTCGTTACAGACCAATTTGGAAATGTACTGTTTATAGGGAGAAGATACGTCAATGAATTCTAAATTTCACAGAACAGTATTCTAATTGTATTTACTAATATATTAGTTAAATATGCTACAAAGAATTACCTGCCTGGTAAATAAAGTGTTGGTATGGCCTTCGATATTAGTCTACTCGTTCTTGTTAAATATTTTACCTCAAAATGCTTTCTACTAAACATTTTAATAAACATATTCCGGTAGCATTAATCAACTGTTGAAACTTGCATGATGTTACTTTTGGAAATTTATGAAGTATTCTGCTTGTTTGTAATTTGCCACGTAACATCTTGGCATGTTTAATAATTCTAAAAAATAAAATAAAATTTATATAATATATACATGTATGTAACTATTTGATTACTATTTAATAATATTCACATAGGCTGCGTATTAAATAATATTTTTAAAAATAGTAACAATCATTTGGTTACCTTAAAACAGGTTCAAATCTTTAACTTGTATCATGCTCAACCGCGTTTTCAGATTATCTACGAAGTTCACTTTTTTGTTAACTAGGTTAACTGTTTCATGTATAAAGTAAATAAAAAATAAATGGTTTTGTTTAAGGCAAGTAATTTAACGGCAAGAGTTTCTGGATTTAGTGCCATCTTGAATCCTTGGAGAAGCATTAAGACACTATCTCACTACTTCCCATTTAACATTATACCATTATTATAATTATGCCATTTAATTCCGATTTTAGAAGAGAACGGATCTTCTTAAAACAGTTCTTAAAAATTCGTGTAAGACGCATCTATCCCGGAATGTGCAGATGCATTTCGTACTTATTGGAACTTGTCAATACACATATTGAATATACTGTAAACGAGAATCTAACAATTATTAAAATCTCAATTCACGTGTGTCGCCTAATGTGTCGCGCTAATTGTACAATTCGTCTAACTAAGTATGCACAAGTATGCAGAACGCAACACGCCGCGACCCTAACTTTCCTGGTTGTTAGGATAATTACAAATTCGTGTAAGACACATATATCCTGAAATATACAGATGCATTTCGTTCGTATTGGACTTGTCAATGCACAGTATCCTAGAGATTTACAGTATATTCAATATATATTCTTAACTATAGATACAAGTAGTGAAGGAAGTGTAAGTCCTATCTGTCTCCAGGATACTGTGCATTGACAAGCTCGAATAAGAACGAAATGCATCTGCAAGTTCCGGGATAGATGTGTCTTACACGAATTTTTAATTATCCTAACAACCAGGAAAATCGGGTCGCGGCGTGTTGCGTTCTACATACTCGTGCAAACTTAGTTTGAGGAATTGTAGAATTGGCGCCACACACTGTGCGATATTTACATGTGAGTGGAGATTTTAATAATTGTTAGATTCTTATTTACAGTATATTTAAAACAGTTCAATTTATTTAGCAGTGGTACTTTTGTATAAAGAAAGGTAACTTTCTTTATACAAAAGTATCACTGCCAATTTTCACACTCCCGGAGTGACTGTCGGGAAATTTTAACTTTTTATTTAACATTTAGATAAGCCTCTAGACATATACAGGGTCTGCCCAATAGATCCGGCTCATAATTTTGTATTTAGGCTCACGCTCTCAGCCTGTGGACCCAGATAAATACGTAATTTAACAGGGGTTTTATGTAGAGGTTATTTCGTTTTTTTTGTATCCTACGTTGTATTTTTATTACCTTTTGGCTTTGATTTTTTTTTTATTTTTGTTTAACTTTAATATAATAAAGATTACTTTCTTAACTTGTTGCCCGAAATTGTCTTTTCGTTACGTCGTCGCTTTCGGACGCCTTGGTTGCGCCATTTACCCGCCTTTTGGTGCGGGCTGCCATTATTTAGTTATCTTGATTTCCGGATTTGCGGCATCTAGCGGTGCCAATTTCGGTGGCGCCCTTTTCTACCTTCCTTTTTTTGGTACCTCTGGGTATCCCCAGCCCTGAGTAGAAGCTCCGTGGTAGCCGGGTGAGCCGCTAGACGCTGGCAGGAGCGGGTAGGTGGGGCAATCGAAGTCACCGGTGTTTTTTTTTATCTCACTATCTATTCTATTACTTACTCTTACGGGATTCATGAATTACACATTATTAGATAATGCGGAATAATGGATTTACAAGTATTGTCTGAGACATGTGACATGTCGTGAAATTGAGACATTCATGGGTGTTTTAAAGACCTCAACCCAAACAATCCTACATGATGAACTGGGTGTGAGAAAGTTAGTTTTCCATTGAATTCTGTATCTTTTAACCGAAGATCAAAAGTTGGCACGCGGTAATTGGTGCCGAAAAACTTCGAGCCGGTTCAATACATTTTTGTCTTGTTTATATTTTTTTATTTGCAACATAAACGCTTGTAATAAATATTGTTACTTCTTATTTGGATGTTGTTCGTTTTCTTTTGTTCTTTTGATTCAGCGTGGGTACGTTAGCGCATGTACGCCCCCCACGTAATCACTTATATAAGTTGTCTAGAAAACTCGGTGACGCCATTTTTAAACTTAGATCAGTAAAATTAACAACGTTTCATCAAGAATCGCACTCCGTCTTCATTGAGTTGTAGCCGTGGTACTAGTCGGCTATTGAATTTAAGTAAAATTTTAGATCAATTTTTCCGAGTTTTGTTGCTTGCACGAAGGAGGTATCATTGCTTAGTAAAGAAACAGTCAATACGAGACACTACTGGCGAAAAATAAGAGAAACAAATACTAAATAATACCAACACCATTTATCGTAAATTATGTATGTACGTACATTTTTGTAGCGTAATGAAAAACCACAAAAAAAGAGAATGCCTTGAAAGAAAAAGTTAAAATTTTGAATTGGTATGATGCTACAGCCAAGTGTGAGAAGTTTGGCGCGGAAATTCGATATTGGAAAGTCGAATAAATTTCGAAACGTTATGGTGGTTTTAATTTCGTAGTCCGTTGTTACAAAGTAATCATGACTGTCAGCAATATAGATAATAGTAGGTTATTTATAGTAATTAGTAGCTTTCCTCTGCATACGCCACTGATTCTATGTGAATTAAATAATATTCGGAACTTTGCGTGACTGTTTTACAAAGAATTGTAAAGTATTGAAAAGCGAATATTTTAAAGCACTTTCGTGTAGCATTTCCATGGGTAAAATTCTAATTTATATTAATTTTATTAAACCATTATTCTAAATAGTATTTTTTCAGATGAACCGGAAAGATTTTATTGCGACCATTGTGGCACAAGGTCGTACAAGAGAAAATCTCATCTAACATTCCATTTAAGATATGAATGTGGGAAGGACCCACAATTCGAATGTGAAATTTGTGGAAAAAGGTTTCATAGGCCTTCTAACATGAGAGCTCATATAAAAAGAAGACACCAATTTACTATATTAGGACATTAAATATATATCTATATATTAGTGCCTTCGACAACATAATGGAATGAAATGATTGAAAATGTTTTGGATACTCATGCCAAGAGGATAAAGTTAATATTTACTTTGAAACTTAATTGAATATGACATCAATCAACAGACACGATATACCTATATGATGTAATTATGAAACTTCTTCCTTAGTTCTTAAGCATAAACCTAGTTCATGTAAATACTATACCAATGTGACTATACAAAAGTAGGATATATGCTAAATGTTTCTCTCCGGTAATATTTAGAGCGCAGCCTTGGATTTTAGAAGAACTTCTAGCTTTTCGAGGCTTCACTTGATTTTCTTCTGGAGCATATTCCAACGGAATAAACATTAAGCATACTTTATCAGCTACAAATTCAAGTAAATAAACACATATTACAAGAATTATCGGCCGTACTATATTGGTTAATAATAAATTCAAACGGGCAAGCGGTCTGTCAATTAAAAATCATTTACTTTCCTCTCTCTATATTTCACAACGAGTTTAATGCTTCTTCAGGAGAAAAGAATGTAGAGTTAACAAATTAAAGTGTCTGTGTACGTCACTTTAACTTATAAAATTCTACATTCTTTTCTCCTGAAGAAGTTACAAACTTGCAAAATATAGAGAAAGGAAAATAAATGAGATTTAATTGACAGACCACTTGCCCATTTTAAATTTATTATTAACCTATATATACCTATATATATATATATATATATATATATATATATATATATATATATATATATATATATATTTCGTCGAATGTTTTCGCGGTCTAACTAAGTTGAAGTGTTGATCTTCAGAGCGAAATACCCCGAAGAGCAACGCTTCATATATATATATACATATATATATATATATATATAAGTAAAAATACGATATATATATATATATATATCTATATATATCGTTTAATAAATCTTGGAATTTCGGCTATATTAAATATTTAAATTAGAATGTTATTTCGTGAAGTAATGTCAAAATTTAAATATTGCTATCTACAATTACAACGCTTATTATACAAATTGTTTATTAAAAAACTTCGTCCTTAGGTGGCACTCGAACCCACGACTTTTAGTTCTCTAGACTAACGCTCTATCCTCTGCGGTACCAAAGACCTGCGTCCGAGTTTGTCTAGAATGCCTTAAGTTACTTATTAAGAAACATATAATAATATTCTGTCGTCGGTGGCATTTTGCTAAATTTTCATCCATTAGCTATTTAATAATAATCTATTTCTTAGCCGTACAATTAATATATATCATTTGATAAATCTTGAAATTTCGGCTATATTAAATATTTAAATTAGTATGTTATTTCGCGAAGTATTGTGAAAATGTTAATATTGCTATCTATAATTACAACGCTAATTATACGAAATTTTTATTAAAAAACTTCGTCCTTAGGTGGCTCTCGAACCCACGACTATTAGTTCTCTAGACTAACGCTCTATCCTCTGCGGTACCAAAGACTTGCGTCCGAGTTTGTCTAGAATGCCTTAAGTTACTTATTAAGAAACAGATAATAATATTCTGTCGTCGGTGGAATTTTGCTAAATTTTCATCCATTAGCTATTTAATAATGATCTATTTCTTAGCCGTACAATTAATATATATCAATTGATAAATCTTGGAATTTCGGCTATATTAAATATTTAAATTAGTATGTTATTTCGCGAAGTAATGTGAAAATATTAATATTGCTATCTATAATTACAACGCTAATTATACGAAATTTCTATTGAAAAATTTCGTCCTTAGATGAGACTCGAACCCACGACCATTAGTTCTCTAGGACAACGCTCTATCCTAGATTATTATTAAATAGCTAATGGACGAAAATTTAGTAAAGTTTCTATATATATATCCATATAGGGAAAGTAAGTTTTTTCCGAAATTTAGCATGGGGATCTCGGAAACTAGCGAATATAAAGAGACGATTAATGGTGGGGAAAGAATTACACTTTTACGAGTTTAATTTAATGAGTTTTTTGGATAAAATGTATGCCGTAATTCGATCGTTTGGCAATGATGGAAGAAGAAAAGAAATTGTTAAAAATTGTTATGAAAAGGTAGGTGGAAATTGTAAACGCAGTGACCATGCAAACAAGGCTGAGGAGCCATTAAAAAGGGGATTAGAGTACAAAATATAAGTCGGTCGAAAATAATTAAATTATTTCCAAGTCTGCGTGATGAGTTTGCCTAGAGGGACATTAACATTCTTGTTGAATCGTACTTTAGGAAATCTCATTTTTAGATCAACTTTTTCGCTTCAGTTTCTAAACTCACGTTTTGGCTTCTTCTGTTATTTTAAAAACGAACAATAATGTAAGGTATTATAACGATGATTGATGTCATTTTCAATTAATTTAATTTTTTTTTATGGAAAAAAATTTCTTGAAAACATTATTTCTAAGTTAATAAAGGTAGCAGGTAGACAAAACCTTTGAATTAAACTGTATGTTAGTTTGACTCGCAAATATTTCCCTGCTTCATAAGAATTTAATAAAGAAGGTATTATTTCTTTAAGTTTATAAATAAAGTTCTAGAAACTTAACCTATTGACTTTCCAGTTGACTAGAATGATGACTAGAATCTCTGAGACAAAAAGATAATCAAAATATAAATTCAGCTCGGAAGCTAAGTGAGGACTATATGCTACAATTGTAAGAGCCTGTGCTTAAATTAAATCTTATGAAACTTCATATTTTCATTTTCTGTAATCCATAACAAATGATTAGCTGTGCAGATACTATAAATTTATACATTGTTTTTAATTATTATTTTCTTTTATGTTAAGTATTTTATTTTTATGTTTGTGTCCTGTTTTACGTTTTGTAGTAGAGATATATCTTATTACTATTCACTGTATTGTCTGAATACAATGAATATGGCTTATTATGTGAAAGTTAATTTAAAAGATCATTGTGGCGCTTAAATCCCAGATACGTATTTCTACAATAAAACTGTCATCGTCAGCAATAACAAAACGATAACACTTGGAGCCCTACACAAGCAAAGCACAGCCTACGTATTAACACTAATTTATAAAAGCAAGCTATTATATTTATATCTGCTTATAATCGTATGCTTAACTGAGATGATAGTACAGGGTTGGCCATTTAAGGTTGCGGTTTTTGAAGTCATATTAAACATACAAGACATTAATTTAAAAAAATGATTTATTTGTGCAATTAAACAACAAGATCTGCGGTTTAATAAATCAGGTTTTCGAAGTGAGAGCCTCGAGCAACGATAACATTTCGCAGCCTCTTCTCAAATTCTCCACAAACTGCCTGAAGTGTGGCGTACGGTATCGCTTCTATTCGCTGCCGTATTGCCATTTCAAGGTCATCCAGAGTGTCTATACCATCGCGATATACCGTATATTTTAATAATCCCCACAGGTAGAAATCGCAAGGATTGAGATCTGGACTATATGGTGGCCATGTTATCCCTCCGCCTGTAAACTATTGAGCGTCAAGACCAATGATTCTGTTACCGAAATGTTCTTCAAGAATGTTGAAAACTTCTTCCGTCCGATGCGGACGAGCCCCGTCTTGCATAAACCATGCATTCTCCACCATATTTAATCCATGCGCCACGGGAATAAAAGACTTATTAAGCATTTCACAATATTTTTGCGAAGTAACGGTTCCATTGACAATCACGGGACCGATAATTCCTGCCGACGAGATAGCACACCATACAGTCAACCGTCGAGGGTGAAGAGGACGAACAAATGCTAGATGTGAATTTTCTGTCCCCCAATGTCTCCAATTTTGCTTATTCGCATAACCGGATACATCGAAATGTGACTCATCCGACCACCACACTCGTTCCAATGACATGCTGCCATTTTAAATGCGTTCGATGATTTCGTTCGCAAAATTATAGCGTCGCTCCATATCAAACGGTCTCAACGGCTGATCGATCTGGATTTTGTATGCTTTCATCTTTAGATCTTGCTTTAGGATCCGCCTTAGTGTTGTACGGGGTATTTCAAGTTCTTGAGATGCTCTTGAGGTCGATGTTGAAGGTTGAGCTGTAAAGTGCTCACGTACTCGTTCTATGGTTTCCGGTACCCGGATGGTCTTTTGACGTTCTCTAACAGTTGATCTTTCGTCTGCCGCAGATGCTGTTGCTTCAAATTTCACTACAATCCTAAGATATTACTTTTCTAAATTTATCTTTTTTTCCTTACCTTTTTATAGTGTTTTCCGTTGGTGCGTTATTTCTCCCGAATAGAGTACGCAAGTGTCTTGCCGTAGCTGCAAAAGATTCCCCATTTCTATAATAATATTTTATTAATTCCACGCGCACTTCCGTTGGATACGACGCCATCTTGAAAACTGACAAGCCAAATTTTTCATATATTTATTGTAAACCGCGCTTGGCCCTCTAGTGTAAAAAATATATATTATATTAATTTCTATATATACAAGGGAATAGCGCGATTTTTAAAACCGCAACATTAAATGGCCAACCCGTTATTTCTATCGTTGGGCGAAATTACGGCTGAGGAACACTTAGTGACTCTCAGGTAAGCATGCGATTAAAAGTAGATATAAATAGGATTGGTTCACTTTTAAAAATTAGTATTAATAGAATGTGTAATATATGATAGGCTTTGATAGTGTAAATATTGTGCTAGGTCCCGAAATGTAATTGTTTTTCTACTACTGATGGTAACAATTTAGTTGCCGAAATACGTATATCAGTTTTAAAGCTAAATTGTGGTAAGAGTTTTTTATATTAACTTTCACCATATACTACATTAATTTTTCTTATTAGGTTTTTATTTTACATAGATTAGAATTAATTATATTTTTATTTAGTTTCAAGTATGATATTTGTTTTGTCATATACATGTAAAAATAAATTTATGTGTGATGATTCATTCTAGGTCAACTCAACACTCTGCCTTTTTTGAAGTGTCATAAAATGAGACTTCATTAATTTCGTCAATTGTAGATAATCTTAATTATGTATTATTCATCATTAAGTTATTTGAATTATATTTTTGTTACTAAATACAGCTTTTATATTAAAATAAATTCAATAACTGTTTAGCAAAGTTAGTGTTTTTCATTATATTTACTATGTCTTAGAATAGTAAGATGTATACGATTTAAATTAATAATTCAAAAAACAACTTTAGGTAAGTACAATCTAAGCATGTATATTTTCATCGCTTCACTAGTATTAAATACATCATAAAACTATAATATCCAACTTTTATGGTGCGTGCAGTGACAGAAATTGCAACACATTAATACGGGTGAACATCCTGGCAGAAATACTGTACAACATGCCTCCTAATATCGGACACTCACAGGGAATTCTAAAATATCTGGTATATAGACGTGTCCGTTACTTAGTAGCGGGGGAAAATTATGAAAAAGTCTACATTTTATTTAAGGGCAGTCTTTCCTTTCCAAATAACATTCCTAATGGAATTTTTTGATTAAATAAACTTTACACTTTTATTTCCACGTACTAATATAATACCGTTATTCGCTAAATAAAAGCGACTTATTCTTCCAATAAACAATTCGGTATTTGTACCTCCTTTAGTTACGCCGATAACACGCGAAAGATTTGTCGAATGACAACGAATCTAATAATTCTCCCTTGATGTTTTAGGTTAGTTATATTAAATTATTATAAATAAGATTTGCTATAAATATTTTAGTGCATTTTGAATTATTTTTGTGTATGATAATGCAGGTTTTTGAAGAAGTAGAAGATATTTTTGACAGTAAGTTGGTTAATTTAATTGATTTAGCAAATCTTGAACGTAAAACATTTATCTACTGTACGTTTCCGTGATGATAATTTAGACTAATGAACAAATAATAAATTTCTGAAATGGTTCCAGATTTCTATCTTTTGACAACTTACATACAGGGGTTTTCACGTAACCCGTTCGTTAGAAGTTTACTCTGTTAACGCCTTAGGACACTTTTGAAAATTTGTGGCACGTAATTTTGATACTTGATGTGTTGAAATATTTACATTCATGAACCACTTTCGGTTATACCGGAAGTCATAGCCAACTTTGATATTTTAAATAGAATGTTATGTTTTTTATTGATTTTTTTAGATTCCTTGTAAAGTGTTATAATACTTTATATTAAGGTTTCTTTTGTAAAAGTTAACAGTTTTTGAATTATTTTGATTTTTGTGAATTTTTTTGTTTTTTCAATGCACTTTTTAAAACCACATAACAAGTGTTCATTTGAAAAGTCAATCTAGGTTACTTTGAAATTTTGATTGAATGAGATGCAAATATATTAGTATGTGTTACTAATATATTTGCGTCTTATTCTATCAAAATTTCAAAGTAACCTAGATTGACTTTTAAAATGAACACTTGTTATATAATGCGTATTTAAACTGAGTAGAAATATGAGGAAGGTAGCCTCATATTTCTACTTAAAGACAGCGAAATGTATAAAATTCTGAGTAATGTCTAAACACTTAATAAATCTTTTACAGGGTGTTCGTAATTTATTGATTATGGAAGTAATTTTTAATTAAAGAAATATATTTTTTTTAGTGGATCTGCCTGTAGAAGAGCGCGCCATAGTAAGTAGATAAACATTTTGCATCGTACAGGTATAGATTTCCCTATGCCTCATAGTTTTTAATGATTATTTTCTAAATCGAGCATTATTAGGAGGAGTAAGCTTTGGAAAAAAAAATTCTAAGTAGTTTTGGAATTATACCAATTGTATTTAGATTCATCAAACTTTTCGCGAAAAGGTTAGAAAAGAAAATAAATAGCAAAATGAGAATAGATTTTATATCATATGAGATAACAAAAAGAACCGTACATTAACAAGCAAAAAGTGAATAAAATCAACATATTAAATGTCCAGAAATCTGGATACCGTTGTTAGTTAACAAGTTTTTTCGATTAAAATATAAAATTTTATTTAGCCAAGATTTCTTTATAATTTGAAATTTATACACTGTTATTAACGTTTATGGCAGCTTCAAACATAATTTTATGTCTTACTTCTCCTTATCTTATCCAGGAAGTATTGTTCAAAGCACGGCCTGTTGATCTCATCTCACAATTATGTTTCGGTTCATTCTTCTTGGAAAATGTACTTTGAAATACGGATTTATAATTTTTGTCTACAGCTATTTATCTAGTACTGTTTCTATTTGTATTGTTTTTACTTTAAGGTGTAGCCGTTGTGGTCACCAAATGTTCAGGCGCATCAGTTAAGCATTGTAATGTTTAAATCCAAGGGTTGCCCGTTAACCTAGACGGACTTTCTACAAATTTCATTACAGTCATATTTTCGAAGGTCTTTTGTATAATATTATTTCTGCCACACAATTTAGCCTAGGTCGAGCCTGGGTAAAACCGTATATACCTGACCCAGCTATTTATCTATCCCATGCAATGTAGCGATGTCAAGTTTTTGCATAAACTTGACATCGCTATGTACCTATTATGTTTCGACCAATCGTAAGAAATAGGTGAAGTCTTATGACTTCAATTTCTTTACCTGACAAATATTTTAGAATTAAAATTTTAAGTTAGCTAAGATCTATCAACGAGATCGCACGTGACATTCCGAGCAGCTTTAAGCGTTATTACAATTAGGAATGTAACCAAGTTTTATAATTACATGTTCTGCTTACGGCTTATGTAACATTGTTTTCTTGTATTTAATAATTAAAGAGTGTTGTGCCTTCAACAAATGCTATCATTGCGAACCACTGAGCGAGAGATGACTTTCTTCTTCACAACTTGAATCAACAACGATTCACAGAAACAAGTCATCGCGGATTTACGACCCGTGATTCGAAGAAGTTTCAAATCCAATCATATACGCCCTAAGATTAAAGACAAATAATGCGTTAATTTACAAATGTTCAGTATGATCTCCGTTCCGATGTAAACAAAGCATAATTCTTCATATTAACTCTGGTGTAGTTGCTTTTCTTACTTGCTCAGCGTTCAAGTTTCGAAAACCGTCTCTTACTCTAGTCTCTTACTCTCAGTCTCTGTTCGCTGTTTAGAACAGGAAACGTAAAAACATCATTTTTTATTCAACTCCATAAATAAAAATCAGAGAGAGTCAGATCGGGGGATCTCGATGGCCAGAACCAAGGTCCATTGCGGCCAATGCACGTATCCTCAAAAATGTATTTAGCAAGCATTGACAAAAAAACGTAATTCTTCGGGATAGTGTTGGTGTGCTAATGCTAACTTCAAATTTTCGACATTATGAACAACTCTCGTCGTTGAAAAATACTGTGATAGTTCTTTCTGACGATTACAATACACAGAAATATGTTTGCCTGGAGCTAAGAGTTTCCATGCTTGGAGTCTAGATTCTAGTATTTCTGCTTTAGTTTTTGACAAATTTAGATCTCGAATAAGATCATTTGATTCTAACTGATTTATTAGGTGTGGTCCGTCCTGTTTATGTTCGTGCCAGAGTCAGAATGAAGAAAATCTTAAAACGGGCTTTTTAAAATATTTTCTTGATTCGAAGTAGTCTTTACTTGATGGAAATTCATAGTTAATGATATAGAAAAAAAAAGCAATATTACAATTGTTTCGACAAACAGTGCCTTCCTCGGATGAAGTTGTATTGCAAACTGCAATATTTAAAACAGAGTTTGCAATACAACTCCATCCGCGGAAGACACTGTGTGTCGAAACAATTGTAATGGGATTTTACCTCAATAAAGTGGAAATTAAGTAATATTGCTTTTTCATTTTTATTTCATTATTTCAAATAGTTTATTAATTTTTGCCCGACTCCTCTCCTTCTTAGACTGTTCCAAACTAGTTCCCTTGGCACGCTGTCAAAGGCTTTCTTGAGGTCTATAAAGGCCACATATATATTGTCATTGGTACATTTCTCTATTAATTGTTTCAGTGTGAAAATGTGGTCCTGAACTCCTCTCCCCTTTCTGAAATCACTTTGTGAATCTTCTAACTGTCTTTCCACTGTTCTTTCTAGTCTTTTGGTCAGTATCCATTCATAGAGTTTGGCCAGCGTTCAAAGCAAAGTAATACCCCTCTAATTAGCGCAGTCCCGTTTATTCCCTTTCTTGAATATCGGTATCAATATTCCTATCTCCCAGTCATGTGGTATTTGTTCCTCTCTCCATACTTTGTTTAGTAGCTTTACCATTATTTCCACAGCTTTCTGTCCTAGGTTCATTATCATCTCCGTATATATTCCATCGTGCCCTGCCGCCTTGCCCCTTTTTAATCTTCTCACGGCTTCCGACACTTCTTCTATTGTTATCTCTACGTCTTGTTCGTTATTTTCGTTAATATTCTCCTGTTCTTCTTTAGTTCCTATGTCATTGTTCTTTTATA
This sequence comes from Melolontha melolontha, assembly GCA_935421215.2. Taxonomy (NCBI): domain Eukaryota; kingdom Metazoa; phylum Arthropoda; class Insecta; order Coleoptera; family Scarabaeidae; genus Melolontha; species Melolontha melolontha. The sequence goes on along the minus strand of OW285235.1, from coordinate 46,862,519 downwards.
TCGTTAAGAGTTCTTCGAAATACTCCTTCCACCTCTTTATAATGTCCTCATCTTCATCTAGTATTTTCCCTTGTTTATTTTTAATAAGATTCGGCTTATATGTTCTTCCGTATCGCAGGGTTTTTAGAACTCCATAAAACAACTTTAGGTTTCCGGAATGGTCTCTCTCCATCTTGGCTCCAAATTCTTCCCATGATTCTTGTTTCGCTGCTTTTACCATGGTTTTAACTTTATTTCTCTGCTCTTTGTAACTGTCGTATTTTTCATTTGTTTTATCGTTCAAATATTGCATCCATTTCTCTTTCTTGGTTTTTATTTCAGCTTTTATTTCTTCGTTCCACCATCTGGTTTGTTTGCTATTTTCTCTAATTTTTGTCATTCCGCAAACTCTCTTGGCTGCTTTAATTATTAGTTCTTTCATAAGAGTCCACAACTCTTCTACGTTTAATTCATTTATAGTTTCTTTTATTTTGTCAATCTCTATTTCTACCCGTAATTTAAATTCCTTTGCCGTCTCTATATCTTTTAACTTGTACGTTTTAATTCTTTCTGTATCTAAATTTATCTTTTCGTAGGTTCTGGGTGGTAGTTTTTGTTGTCTTTGTATCTTAATTTTAGTCACCACTAGATAATGGTCTGAGTAAATTTCTGGTCCTCTGTTTACCCTTGTATCTTTTACTTCCTTTCTGTGTTTTTTATTTACTAATACGTAGTCAATTATGGACCTTTCATTTCTACTCTTTACTTCTCTTGTAAATTTGTGTATGTCTTTGTGCTCAAAAAAGGTGTTAGTTATCACTAGGTTATTCAGTATGCAAAAATCTATCAGTCTTGATCCATTGTTGTTTTTATAGTTTTCTCCATATTTTCTAATTGCTTCTCCTGATTCGTCCGTCTTTATACCTACTCTTGCATTTAAATCTCCTATCAATATCACCCTTCCCCTTTCACTTTCAATTGTTTCCGACATTAAATCCCAGAAATTCTCTTTCTTTTCAGCCCCCTCGTCCTCATTGGGTCCATATGCCACTATTATTGCTGTTTTGGTGTTTTTGTCCATATTCATTTCAATTTTTATAATTCTTTCTGATATTTTTGTCCATTTATGCAGGAATTTCACTTTCTCTTTCTTTATTATACAGCCTACTCCCTCCTTCGCTCTTTGTTTCCTGTCTACTCCACTGTAGATTAACAAATGCCCTCCTTCCATTTCCAATTCACCATCTCCCTTTCTTTTCGTTTCCGTTATCCCCAGTATATCCAGCCCTGCTTTATCGAATTCCTCTTCTAGTTCCTTTTCTTTTCCTGTCAGACTCCTAATATTCCATTTACCTATTTTCCAGATTTCTCCTTTTTTATCTTCTTCCTTGCTTATTAACAGTATTTTTGTAATAAACACGTATAAATTTTACTTCTTGCATTATACATTCATTTGGTGTAACACTCACTTCAAAACATTAAATATTATGCAATATAATATTTGCTTCTAATGTACAAACTTGATATCCGGCTTGCTCTAAAATGCTATTTGCTGATTACAGTAGAATATTTTATATTATGTAACATTACGTATGTATAAATGACGGTCAATTGAACGAAACTTACACCTTTTTTTGTGAAATAAAAAAGCAATTTTATGTAGTGAAAACGAATAAAATTTCAGGTCCTCAAGAGAGATTCTTCTGTATGCAATGTGGCGTAAGATCGTATAAACGGAAAAGCCATTTAACTTACCACAAGAAATATGAATGTGGAAAGGAACCCCAATTCCCTTGCGATATCTGCGGTAAAAAATTTCACCGTTACTACACAATGAAGGATCATATAAGAAGACATGCCTTTAGCAAATATGATCAAAAATAGAAAATGTAGTATCGGATTTTGGATTTTTTACGCCAACACTACTTATCAATATAATTATGTTATTATTAGAACATAGATGTAGATTAAAATATATATAAAAATTTCCAAAGGGCATATATAATATGAATTTATGTATAATAATATGGACTAAATTATAAATGTGTATATACATAAGTGTATTCCTAAATTTTTCTAATATATTAACTTTGTAAAAATTATCACAATAAATCCTGAATAAAGTTGTTTAAGTAGAATTATTATTTATTATTTTTGAATCGAAATAGCCTTTACTTGATGAAAATTCATAATTAATGAAATAAAAATGAAAAAGGAACATTACTTAATTTCCACTTTATTAAGGTAAAATCCCATTATAATTGTTTCGACACACAGTGTCTTCCTCGGATGGAGTTGTATTGCAAACTAAAGCTAAAGGATGTTGGCAAATCTAAACTTAAATGAAATATAATGAAAAAAAAATTATATTCAGAGGGATGGTTCAATAATAGGCACCTTCTATTCAAGATGTAAACTTTATGACATAAATGGATCAACGTTTACCGAGTACAAACATAAAAACGGGTAAACCAAAATAAATAAAAGAATCAGTTGTAAAATAGACCTAATTAAGAAGAATTGCGGAAATCTATATGAGTATTGAGTAAAAGATCTGTATTTTTATATTTCAAAGTTTCCATAATTTTAAGTAAATTTAATTTTTGCACTCTATTTTCTTGTGTAAAATTTTAAAGTTATTATTAAAAGTATTAGTTTCTTTTCTCAGATGCATTGCATAATGTGAGTCATTCTTGTTATTAATATAACTTCGTTCATGTTCTTTGATTCTGTTAGAAAAGGATCTACCTGTCTGGCCTATATAAAATTTAAGGTATGAACTACATTCAAGTTTGTAAACTCCCGATTTATTGTTTTTATCTAGTTTTTATTGATTATTTTTAATAATTGAGCCTAAAAAGTGTTGGTTTTGAAAGCTATGTTATAATTATTTCTCGTTAAGGATTTAGAAATTTTTTTCATAAGATTACCGATATAATTAAGAGTTTTGTATTTATTATTCATATCACAACTGTCTGTATTAAATTAGTATACCCTACCCTGAAATTTTACACACAGAAAATAAACCGCAAAAATTAAATTTACTTGAAATTATGGAAATTTTGAAATATAAAAATGCAGATTTTTTACTATATAATCATATAGGTTTCGGAAATTCTCGTTTATTAGGCATATTTTACAACTGATTCTTCTATTTATTTTGGTTTTCCAGTTTTTATACTTGTCTTTCATTATTATTTATTGATCAAAAATATAATACAACACCATATATTTGGATAAATATTGTGTTCTCATAAAATTGTATATTCAGAGATGGGCAAATGTGTGGAACCATGCAAGTATCCATTAAATTAAAAAAGATATTGTAATAAACAAATTTGACCTGGAAATTAAGGATGAAGAGCGATTATTTGAAGTATTTTTTAAATACACAGAGTGTTCAAAAAAATGTAACATACTAAAGTTATACTTCTTTAAGTGAACGCCCTTGTATTTTTTACATTTTAGGATTCTCCTCGATAACACAATTTCAACAAACTATAACACTTGGGGTCTAAAGTATTTAGCTTGAGATTTACATGCAAACGAAAATCAGAATTTTTAGAATATTTATCTCTCAGTATTTCCAAAATCATAAGTATTGCTTGATACTTCGGTGTGACCATTTAAATAAAAACCTTTACAAATCGAAATGTAAGTAGTACAATTTCCATTATTTCTTTTTTCTTTTTGTTGTCACGATTAAATTTCTTTTGTCGAACAAAAAATTAATGTGAATATTACAATTTTTTAATTTTATCACAAGGTCTAGTAGCTTGTGGCATTTAAAAGTGTAATTAAATAATTTTTGTTTATCGGTAATAGTTGATAAAAAATAAGTACTAAACTTCTAGTTTCAAAAATTTTATTGTTTCGCCATACAATGGCTTCATCAGGTGGACGAAAAACTTGAATATTTAAAATACAAGTTTGAATATTTATGTACAAATTATTGAGAAAAATAGTGTTCGAAAACAATCTTAAATTTGGTAGAGGGGAATTGCTTAAGTCTAATTGGTCATTTAAAGCTAATCCTAAATTAGTATATCTATTAATTTCTAAGTTTTCTAACAAGTTCAGTTTTTTGCTTTTATCTGGAATTTGTAAAATTTTGAATTTATATTAAAATCTATGATTAATATCTAAACAATGGTTTGCGAAATTTGAATCTGTTTTCTTTTCTTTATGACTTCTCTCGTGGTCTTTCATCATAATTTTGAAAGTTCTCCCCATTTGTCCTATGTATATCTTATTTCAATCTTCACATGTTAACTTATGTACATCAGAGTTTGATTCTTTGTCTATTTTATCTTTGTTGTTTTTAATAATGTTTTGTATCTATTTTAAATTTTCCCGAAATTTTTCCTAAGTAAGTGATTGAATTGTAGGCATTAGTTATTTTGTTTTTATAATTTTGGGTAAACTAAAGAAAGTGTTTTAGATTTTTGTTGACTATTCAGGATGTTATTCATAATATTTATTTTGTTTAATGCTATTGTATATATCCTATTTATTTCGAGGTCGAAATTACTTTTACTCATAGGTACGTTAATTAATCTATACACCACTGATTGGTATGCTGATAATTTTTCTGTTATAGGATGAAATAAATTAGCGTGTATTGTGGTGTCTGTATGTGTTGATTTATGGTATATAGCGAAAGAATATAAATATTAATGATGATCGGTTTTTGTGATAGGACAAGAAGTCATCAGACAGTATGTAACCTTTTTAATGTCATATATTCTAATCGGCAGCCAATTTCGCGTCCTGTTGTTACCAAAACTTTAAGAAGGTACAGCATAAATGGCGGTGTTCGCAATTTGCAAAGAATTTATCGTACAAATTCTGCTATAAATGACATTAAAATCCCTATTTATCTACAAACGAGCAGCGCAAAGGCATGATATTAGTCGCCGTTCAGTTCTTAAAAAAGAAAAATTCCATCTTTATAAAATTCACCTCGTTCAAGAACTCTCTGATGATGATTTCAACAAAAGGCAAAAGTTTTGTGAATCAATTATAAACATTTTTAAACGTGATGACGATTTTGTAAATAATTTTCGAATGAAGCAACCTTTTATTTGAACGATATTATTCATAGACATAACTATCGGTATTAGGAACATATTAATCCTCACTGGATACAAGAAGCGCATTCGCAACGCCATAGAAAGTTTGGGCTGGTATATGTGGAAATAGAATAATAGGGCATTTTTTATAGAAGAAACTCTAAATGGTCAAAGATAGAACTTTTATATAACCAGATAATTCCTGCACTGGAGGAAAATGGCCAACTTCTACAAAACATCTGGATTCTGCTGGATGGAGTACCCTCTACTATTCAGTTATCGTTCGAGATCGATTAGATCGAACTTTTGCCCATAGATGGATTGGAAGGAGGGCGAAATTAAATGTCCCGCACGTTCTCCCGATCTCAATCCACAGAAAGTATATTTTATGGGACCTAGAAATTTCCAGGATTTGTCTGAAAGAATTAATAAAGAGATGCGAAGCATTTCATCACACATCATAACGAGGGTTACAAGAGAATTTACAGACTGATTGCCTTACTGTCAAGAAGTACGTAATCTTATAAATTAAGTTTTACTTTGCTCGTATGTTTATTTTCTTTTCCTTACCAACTAAAAAATAAAAAATTCTTTAGACCACACGTGTTATTGTTTGTTGTAATCATGTTGGCAAGGAGAAACCCAAAATGTGAGAAATGTATTCAATTTAACAAATTTAACTTTAGTACTTACGTTACATTTTTTTGGACATTTTGTATATTTAAAAAAATATCTCAAATGATGGCGTTTCATTCCTAATTTTCGTGTCTAAAATTTTATACAATATCCTTTTTATTTTAACAGATATTTACACGGTTAAACACATTTGTCCATTACTGTGTATTGCCTTTTCTCAAGCTTTCGGCAGTGTCACCACTGACATCTTCAGCAAATCGTTCCATTTCTGGTGGTACACTAAGAAAAATATGTAGTATAGGCTACTACAATTGTAATAACCCATACTACAAACGATAGTTACCATAGTGACAGCTACCGAGTTGAAATAAAAAATATAGTATTATTGTGGTTTCTCAAAAGTGGTTGCTTGTACAATGCAGTTGTGGTAAAATAGTATAAGTTGTGATAAAAAAGACACTATACAGAGCATTAATTCCTAGAATTGATATACACAAATAGTACTATGTATAAAATATTATCTCTGTTCTGTTATCTCTCTTTTAACGACTGCTTGATTACGTTTTCCCATCTGCTTGACTAGGTCAATTGTAATACTTATACCTTGAGTACACAGCCATATTGTTCGCTCTCAATTTATGTCTGTGTATGTTCATGTACATTATTATTACCTATATCGCCCTGAGTTACCCATCGGCATAGAAATTGTAATACTAGTCGAAAATGAATTATTTATTATTACAGTATCGTATTAGGTACGTACATATAACGATTTTAATAATCTCCTTCGACAAGGATTGAATACATATTGTTCTTCATACAACAAATATTGGTTTATACTACTTTTAGAATAGTCAAATTTTATATTTACGAGGATGGTATGAGAAGTATTCACTCGTGTTTTCAGACAGATCAAAATCTACATTACCGACTATGAGCAATATTCCTTAGTTGACGTCTGTCAAAATTTCGGAGAGATTAATCGAGTAGTATTGCTTTGGCAGCTGTTGAAAGGGCAAGTTTATGTATTTGTGGAATCATGGAAAGAGAACAATACCGGTCAGTGATTCGATTTATTTTTTTGGATGGGAAAACGTGTGCAGATACCAAAGAGAAGTTGGATTCAGTTTATAAGGACCGTGTATCTTCGATGACCACCAACAGATACTGGTTTAATGAATTTAAGCGTGGCCCAACATCCATCTTTGATGAGTAACGGTTGTCCTATTGAGGTAACTATGGACGATATGGTCAATAAAATTCATGATATGGTGTTAGCAGACCGCTAGGTGAAGATTAGAGAGATTGACTAATATGATAAACACCTAAATTGAACGTGTGCAAAACATCCTTGAGTATGAGAAAACTATCGGCGAGGTGGGTACCGCATCTGCTGACGATTGATCAAAAATAGAATAGCGTGGTAAGTCCAAAGTAATGTTTGGACATGTTTAAGCGCGATACGAGTGAATTTCTGCGGCGTTATGTGACGGTAGATGAAAAATGGATACATCACTATACAGTAGAAACCAAAAGTCAGTCGGTACAATGGTTTTTTCTCGGAGAATGAGCACCAAAATGTCCATTCCCTAAGTCGGAAAGGTTATGGCGATGATTGGGATTGGGATTATTGGGATATTGGGATTCGCAAGGCATAATCTTAATTTATTATTTGGCGAAGGCAAAGGCAATGACGGATCAGTACTATGCAGATTTTCTGGACCGATTCGACCCTGAACTAAAGGAAATATACCCCATCTGGCGAAGAAAAACTTCTCTACCTCCATGATAGTGCCTCGGCCCACTCATCAGCAATTGCGACAACAAAACTAGTCGATTTGTAAGAATTGGTACGAAATGGTACGAATTAGTACCCCATCTACCACATTCGTTAGATTTGGACCTATGCGACTTCTTTCTTTGTCCAAAATTGTAAAGTGAGCTTGGCGGAAAGCGCTTCATGTCAAATGCAGAGGACATTGCAGAAATAGAGCCCTATTTTGCAAAGATCGACAAATCTTATTATTTGAATGGCTTAAAAATGTTTAGAACGTCTCTGAACTAAGTATATACAGCTACACGGAAATTATGTCGAGAAATAAATTTACTAAATGCAAAACAATTGCACTGTATTCCTTAATACACGTATTTAAGTTAATTCTAGGGATGATGTTTTTTTTTTAAATTGATTGAAGACATAAGTGTTGGTGTTATGACATTAACATATATTACATGGTTTTGGTTTTTGTCACGAAGCTTTTTTTTAAATGAGTATTTATCGTTATTTCATAAGTGATATAATATGTGGACTCACGAAAATACGATCGCGCTAATTTCTTTTTAAGATCAGCATGGATACTTAGTGGATCATGTACACTACAAATATAAAATTAAAGGAAGTACAGCGTTAGCAAAACCATAGATATATCTTAAAAAAATAAATAGTCTGAGAACAACATTTATGAAAGAAGTAAATAAAATAAGAAATCTAAAGTAATAGGAATCAGTTCCGGAGATGTATGTACATCAACCTGGTGGTGCTACGAGCTATTATTATTATTAAATGGGAAAGCTGTACCGAAAGGAGAATCGATTTTGTCCGATTATACTCAGACTGATTCATCAGTTAAGGTAATGTTTTACTCATACTATTTTATATGTGTAATTATTCATATTTCAATTTTAGGCATTTTCTACTTACTACCTCATCGCGTTTGCAATCAGAGGATGGGAATGGAGAAGTAGTTTTTGACGACACGATAGAAGAATTGAATTGAAGTGAGTTCGATATGGAATTACTACAATCTGCTGGTACTAGTAGTACACCTACTCTCCAACCTTTGCAGGCTAGTTGGTCAGTTACTTGCTCTTGTTTGTTAAAGTAGTGTTCTAAACCTGTTTTGTAGATTATTCCAATTAAAAGGCACAAAAATGCTCAGTGCTTTTTGCTGCTTTGAAAGCAATTGCAGGAAGCGCACAGGTAGAAAACCACATTACAGCTTTCTGCCAATTGCTCGACAAAGAGATGCGGCTCATTAAAGATTATCAGAAAATTCGATCATTTACAAGAAATTGGTCTATGATGGGCAGGAAATTATCTTATATTATTTATTATACTGTTTAATAGTACACTATATATTATATTAAAGATATCAGAAAAGAAGCAGTATTAATTTACAAAAAAATATATGCACGGTGAGTTTTTTCTTGTATTTAGCATGGAGATCTCGGAAGCTAGCGGAGATAGAGAGACGATTAAATGGGGAAGGAATTGCAGTTTTACGATCTCAGTTTAATGAGTTTTTGTTTTTAGGAAAAAAATGCATGGCTAACTAGATATATGGCAAAAATTATTTTTTTGCTATTTTGTTCGGCGACTATATCTCTGTTATTATTGACTTTAGGAAAAATGTGTAAAGGAGAAAGTTATAAGTAATTATGTGCTTTATAATACTGTATAACAGAATTTTTCATTTAAGCTATAATTTTTGAGTTATGACACAAACTTGTGTTTTTTCTAATAGAAACCATAATCGGCCATAACTTTATAAAAAAAAGCCTTCCTTCGACGATTCAAATGATGTAACACTTGACATAGTTATTTTTATAAATTAACGAATTATGGACGTTTCTTTCTTTTAATTTTCGAACTGCTCGAGTAGTATGCTATGTAAACAATGAATAGATACACATCGCGTTTAATAATAATGCAAATGACAATTATTGACATTCAATTTCTAATTATTGTCAATTGAGGTTTCGTCAAATATCAATATGAATTTTTCTAATCAGGAAAAGCGTGATATGATTGAGTGTTACATTTTGTGCAATAAAAATGCCGTACAAGCTGCGCAACAGTATTTCGAACAGTATTTTGATCGTCGCCAGCCTTCTCTACCTGCCTTTAAGAGACTCTATGATAATTTTGGAGAGTTCTGGTTCTTTCTGTAAACCAATAAAGATTACAAGAGGTATTAATGAAGAGGCAGAGGTAAACGTATTGGCACGTGTAATGTAAAATCCAAGTATTTCAACCCGAGAAATTGAAACGGATGCAGACACGTCACAACGAGTACTGAAAAAGCATAAGTTTCATCCCTATAAAATATCAGTTGTACAAACACTGCACCCTGATGATTACAATAAACGCATTGATTATTGTACTTAGTTTGCTAACATGTGGGAAGCTGACCTAGTGTTTAGATTCAATGTTTTGTGAACAGAGGAACAGAATTTACAAACTACGGCATGTTTAATAGACACAACGAGCATTTATGTATGCAAGAAAATCCGCATTATGTTGATCAGTGGAGACCCCAAGTTAGGTTTGGATTTACTTATAGGATGAAATTTGCTTTATCTTTTAGGCGATTTCAATGAAATGTATATACAGATACAAATCTATTCATAAAGATTTGTTTCATTTGTATCACATTGCTTCCCTAGCTTGACTGATGACGCCTAGATGGCAGAAACATATTGCAGTGAATTGTGATGTTGATTGCTTATTTAATTTTTATTCACTATGCACAGTAGCTTGCCCTGCTATACTCAGTCTGATACGCCTTCCTGGAGCTTCCTGGAGCTCTTCAATCTTCAGAATTTATCCTCATGGATACGTGGAATAAAATTAAAACAATAGGTATTAGGTAAATAAACAAAAATTTTCCCCGCAAATTCTTTTACTCAAAAAAAAAATAAAAAGAAAAAAAAATCGACTTTATAAAGTATAACGTCGAACTGAAACATATACAATGAAACAGAAGGTGAGAAAAACTTTGATACTAAATGAAAGTAAAAGCGAATAAAACTCACCAAAATGACCGCTAGCAAAATTCAAATTAAATATTTAGAACAACTGTCAGACTTTTAAATTACGTTAACCCAAATATTTCAAACGTCAAAACAGAAAATTATCTGTAATGCGCACGCAGCTACATTGAATTCATGCGTACATTGAACATGAAACAAATACAAGTTTCCCACCAATTTCTAAACCTTCTAGAATATTACTTAAAAAAAAACTTCAAAAGAAAATCTGGCAATTTTCTTAATATTCAGATGATTACAACAATTTTATAAACCTAAAATTACTGAATTTACTGAGCTCTTCAATATAATTAAATTATTTCTAAGGACATAAATATATTAAGAGAAATATACATACATTAATTAATGTAATTATCACTTCACTAAAATGAGAGATTTTTTTCAGATAGGTCTTATAAATTAAAAATTACAAATTTAAAGACTCGTAATAACTCGAGAATTAGTCTAAATACATCAATATCACCACACAAAAAACACAAACCGAATTTATCCAAAATCTTACTGAATAAATGAAGTTTATTCAGTGATAAAAAAAACTTCGACCTATCTGTACAACTGCAAGTAAATCTCTAAATCTTCTTCCCTGCGGAAATGAAAAATATCAGCATACCTAACATACAATAAATCAAAAAAGCTACAATATGCAAATACTATAACTTCCAAAGTGGCGGGAACTGCAAACATCACACAGACCCGAACGATCTACAGATGTGGACAAAAATACACATTATAATAAATTTTTACATAAAATATTAAATCTTTATAATTATTTTTCTGGAAAAAATGTATATAAATATATAGTCTTTTATAGTTTCTTTTAATTTCTTTCTTCGGGGAAAAATCCATTGCAATATGTATTAAGCAGAAGTAAATGCTGAAAATACGAGATGTATTGTCCATGTGTACAGTTACAGATATGTAAATTTTTTACATGTCTGTTTCATATTGTAACAAATGCTTTATACGTGCATAACGTATTGTTATACATAAACACAACCTTTTTATATATTGGATTTAATGTTTGGTGCGGTATCATTGGTTCAACAATTCTGGGGTCCCTACATTTCTTATGGTACATTAACCGGTGATCGATATCTTCAGTTTCTACAGAACGATTTTGATAATATGTTAGAAGAATTACCCTTACAAACACGTGGCATTCTCGAATGGCTTCAACACGATAGGACCCCACCACATAATCAGTTAACGGTAAGAAATCATTTATATCATATATTCCGGAACAGATGAATAGGAAGAAACGCGCCGGTTACATGGCCACCCCGATCCCTCAATCTGTCCGTTTTAGACTTTTATTTATGGGGAATGGTAAAATATAGGGTGTATAAAAAGACGTTCGACGCATTAGATGACCTTAGAGAAGCTGTATTGGAAGTTTTTAATAATGCTGATACACAGTCCGCCAGAAAAGCAATAAATTCAATTTTAAAGACATGTGACTTGTGCAGTGGACCTTTCGAAAATTTTTATTCTTAAATAGTTAACTAACTTTAATTACATTGTTTTGGTACTACTTTATTTATATTACAATTTCCTTGTTACTTAATTTATTCATTAATAATTATGTTTATAATTTCGAAATTAAAAGAATATTTTTAATAACTAAACTGAATTTTATTACTACAGCGATGTCAATCTATTCATTGTGTACATAGCATACTACTAGAGCAGTTCGGAAAATTAAACGAAAGAAACGTCCATAATTTGTTTACTTATAAAAATAACTATGTCAATTGGTATATTATTTGAATAGTTGAAAGGTCTTTTGTATAAAGTCATGGCCGACTATGATTTCCATTAGAAAAACAAAAGTTTGTGTCATAACTCAAAAATTATAACTTAAATAAAAAATTCGGTTATACAGTATTATTAAGCACATAATTACTTATAACTTTCGACTTTACACATTTTTTCTAAAATCAATAATAACAGAGAAATAATGAAATAACAAAAAAATCATTTTTTCTATATATCTATATGCATTTTTTCCAAATATCTATATGCATTTTTTCCAAAAAACAAAAAGCTCATTAAATTGAGCTCGTAAAACTGCAATTCTTTCCCCATTTAATTGTCTCTATATCTCCGCTAGTTTCCGAGATCCCCATGCTAAACATCGGAAAAAACTGACCCTATATATACCACATCCTTTGATGTTGCCAGCTTATAGCTCTATATTCATTAAAATATTCTTTAAACGCTTCTGGAATTTGAGCAGCTCCGTTCAATGGATGATTGCCACTTTTTGCCCAATTTTGCTCACTTCTGGTGTAGATACTAGTTGCTGCATACTTGATTTATACATGTGTGACTCTTCTAAAAGAAAATTGTCTAGTGCACAACATCCCAAAGTTATAGTTCTAACTTTGTCAGGATTTAGATTATTTGACCTTAATAAAATTTGGAATCGATTCGAAAAGCTTTTCAACTACTCTTCTAGCCCGACATAAACAGTAGTTGAAAATTGTCTGATTCTCTGTAATTGCTCTGAAGGGATATAGTTTCATAAGGTAATTCTTTAATTGAAATGCTACATCTCCAATAAATACATGTGGTACTGGATTATGTGGGCCTGGTAGTGGTTTATCTGCAGGTATGTTAAGAGTGTTCCATGTAAAATCTTAAATAAATCACTTTGAGCAAAATTACGTCCATGTGATACTATTCCTTTAACTTCCACGTAGATATAAGTAAATCAACTTCGTGCATCCACTAATGCCAATAGAACAATACTGTTATAGCCCGTATAATTATAATATAAAGAACCAGCATTTGCTGAAGCTGAGAAACCAATATGCTTTCCATCAATTGCTTCCACAATATTATGTGTTTATCATGGATCGGAGAAATCAATAACTATATTTTCCCAATCAATAGCAATTGTTGGAACCTAGCATAGCATAGCGGCTTAGATACCCATACCTCGCTTAGCGGCCTAGATACGTTCCGAAAAAGTTCAATCAATTTTTTTCATACAAATTCAATCAGATCGGTTCCAATTAAAAAAAGTATATTTAAAGGGTTTAGTTCATTAGTTTAGTTCTTTTCATTTTCCATAAAAATACATACTTAAAAATAAAATAACACAACAAATAAGAATATATACATAAAATGAACACAAAAAAGAAAAACAAAAGAGATCATATTCACATTTTTTAATCTGATAAAATGCTGTCGTAGTCAATTTCCGTTGATGTTGAATGACTTAACTTAAAATATTTGTCCAACTTTGCTGCTTCGCCTCTTTTTGCAACGTTTTGCAACTTCTAATGGCTGAGTTTACTTCTCAAGATACTTTATCGCTGCGTTCTTCGTCGGCATCATTTGAAGAAGGATATTCATTCCCTTCTAGAAATAAGAAAGCGGAGTCGTCAAGGTTTTTGCTGTTAGCTGCCTGGATATAGCAGGCTCTGGCTCCCCATCAAGAGTTTGTTCGGTTACTAACTGGATCAGCTTCTTATTTGAAAGAGGTTCTCTGTTAACATCGAGCGAGTCAATAAAATCACCTTCTTCAAAATTTTCAAAACCAAGATCTTTTGCTAAGCTCAATATGCTTTGTCGAACTTCAGGAAGATAATTAACTTCAGACTCATTCGATTTCATGCATTCTGGCGATATTTGTTTCCAAACATGGTTCATTATGGTTTATTTTAAGTCTTTCCATGATTCGCTAATGTAGTACACAGCATCTTTGATGTTGTAGGAATAAATTTCGAATAATCGAATTTTTCATCTTTCGCAGATTCATTATTATCCTCTCTCTTTAAATTTTCGAAAATACTTTTGGCCTGATCTTGGATAGTCATCTGGTTCATTGGCATCCTTCGTTCATTATTGTCTTCAATCCACATAACTAATAATTTTTCCATTTTTTCATAACACTGCTTCTTTGGCGAGTTAATTTTGAAACACTTGAAGGTGTAGCGGACAGCGAATGTATTTCAATTTCTTTTTTTCCATCACGAATAGTTTGAACGGTAGACTTCGCTAGTCCCGTTGCATTACAAATTTGAACAGTTTTCTCACCAGCTTCAATACGACGTAAAACTTTAAATTTGGTATCTAACGTGACATATTTCCGGCTTCTATTTTTATTATTAGCAGCATCAATCTCTAAATTTAATGAACGTTTCGATGGCATTTTTACTAAAAAAGGAACGATTATATTTAAAGGAATTATTGAATTAATTACAAAACGTACCAACTGTGTATTTAGTTCAGCAATTAATAACTAAGCTGGTCACTACCATGCGCCATGTTCCATCAAATGTGTGCGTTCTTGAGTGCTTTTGCTTTTCTTATCAAAACGCTATTTCGGGGTTCCCCGTTTTATAAACGTGAACGAACGTTTAGTCTCCTTCGTCGTGCGCGCTACGTTTTACTCAGTTACGAATAATATGTACATACATACAAAAACAAAGCAAATACAACCAAGCTATTGGCCGTATAATGAAACATTTTAGGCCGTAAATCGAAAAAGTGTCATAATTAAAAAAGGCCGTTATAGCGAAATCCCGTATGAAGAGCGGCCTTATAACGAGGTATGGGTGCAGGTATCATATTGCAGTTGTAATTATAATACCTTAATGCTAGATAAATTGCTCTACAAGCTGTAGGTACAAACTGGCTTATAGTAGATTCCCCCCGTCCCCGTCTTCCCCGTCTTCCCCTCTCTCAACCTCTCCTTCCTCTTTCCTCTCGCCTATGCCTTCTCTCTTTCTGTGTTTTTAGGCGAATATTCTCGCGGAAAAATTATAAGAAATCCTGGTTTTTATTCTTTTTTGGGTTGTAAAGGTTTTAGTTATTCTTGATGTCTTTATGTTCCGCAGAGGTCTGGTTTGATGAGAGTCTAGTTTCTCCAGTTCTTGGCCGCGTGTAAAATGTGTGTGAGAAGGACTGTTGAGTACGGTCTCGTTGACACATCGAGCCAACAGTCTTCTCAGGACACTTTTCACACGCGGCCAAGAATCCGAGAAACCAAACCTTTATGAAATAATGTCTGATGTTTTTCTTGTTAAATGGAGAATAAATAAATAAATAAATGAGCGCATTTCATGAATTTACATCTACAACTTTTTTCCAAAGCTATATAGAAAAAAATATATAATTTTAGCGGGTAAGTATTTCAACATAGGTAAAAAAGCAATAAAGATATATTCAATATTTTTTAGAACATTCAAGAGAATTTTAATATACTGATATTTGAAGAGGAAATGGCTGAAGAAGTAAAGATCTATGTGTCTACTACCAAGGTAAAGTTAGCAAGGGTTTGTTAAAAAGAGAAGGAGATATTATCAGAACGTGGTGAGATTTAAGTGCTTAAGACAAAAAAATATGTTGAACATTAAGAAGAGCTAAGCTATAACTTTTAAGCAGGAATAATCTTTTGGTATTCTAAATGTATATTATTTCACAAAGTGTTTCACAAATCTAGCACGGGCAATAGACTTGTCAATGCGAGTATGTTATGAAGGTTTCACGTTGTTTCGAATTGTTTACACAAATTCGCATAATTTTGATTGAACGTTTTTTATGTCATTAGTTTGTTTGTTAATGACTGAAGAAGACAAATTTACTTAAATTGTTTAATTAAAATTAGATATAAATGCAAATTAGAGTATAAAACATTAATAAAACATAAAGCAACTGTAGCATCTGTCTGGCTACCACTTCAAGCAAATCTGGAACATTTCTAAAGGATGTTGCATAATGATGATTTCAAAATATTAGTTAATGAAATTATATATTTTCAAGAACCATGGAATATAAATGAGTTTAAAAAAGATAGCAAAGAATCTTAATTATTAAGTTGGTACTACTTGGTAGATATGAAACACTGAGTAAAATTGGAAATGGAAAATGATCATGAATTAAAGTAATTCTCATCTGCTCGAAACAATAGAAGGACAAATATACCATAAAAGAGTCTCTGAAATTAATCATCCTTCACCAATGAAACAGATATGTAATACACATATATGTATCTGTATACATGGACATACACCTCGTATTTTACAACTTTCACTTCATCCAAAGACACGTGTTTCTGTCTTAAGGCTCTACGCTATACCCGGCAATCCCACACTGAAATGAGTGTATTTTTCCGGCCTTTTTTTGGCTTCAAATAAAAAGTTGAAAGACCGCTCGATGTATGTATGACCATGTATCAATAAAAACTAGGTAGGTATTTACTTTTTTTTCAAAATTTTTGTACGGTTTGACTTTTATCGGTAAGAAACAGAAAATCTATCCGGACAAATTGAGAGATAACCAGGCCAGCTAATGGAGTTATGAAATGTTTGTGTTGTAGGTATTTATAATATCTAGATAGCTATACAGCCCGTTTTTGTCTAGATGTAATAGTTGTTTAGTTATCAATAAAAATAAAAGTCAAAAACAGGCAACCCGATACTCAACGTCCCTGAAAATATGCAGCCCACATTACAGCACACGGCAACAGAGTAAGTACACTAAGTACCAAGACGTCCTGCTGAGAGGGTCGAAGGATTACGTAAATTGGCTCCACAGGCTTCTACCTATAACAATATTAACTTATCAACCAATAAATCGGCGTAAATATTGAAATAAATGCTGCAACTGATTCAATGGCTAATTAAATTACCTTTTATTCAGTTTTAAGAGAATTTTGATCCATAATAATCACCGAAAATTAAGTGCGGATCGGAGACTGAACATCAAAGATGAATTTTCTAGTCATTTATATGTGAACAAACTAATTTGCAGCTAATAAATTTCTGCATTTACATAAGTAAATAGTTTGTATTTAAAAAAAATTAGAATAAAAAAAAATTAGAGATCTTTTTTCACTTCTTATAGATTGATCTCTATGATACCTCGCGTCAATTATTTCTGGAAGCATTGCATCCATATAAAATTTTTCCAGATGTTCAATCATATGATGATTCCAGAAATCATTATTTCGTTCTGTTACTATATATTTCAAATCGTGTTTAGTATAAACTACGAAATAACATTTCTCTCTTTTGGTGATGTGGAGTTGTCCCTGCACTTGATACATATAATTATCAAAAGGTTTTAGCAAAATTTTGTTACTATCATTTGAATCTAAGGTGCAATAATTAATTAATTTTTCGTTAATGGCTTCATGTATTAATTTATCACGCGCTGAATAAGGACATTTTATTTCGACAATAGAATCGAATTCAATTAATCCGTCTGGAGTGGCGCCTAAAAATTTTTTCTTCTCGTCAATGAACAAACCGCATGCCTCAACTTTCAAATTTGTAATTTCCATTAATTTTGGCTTGGCCCTTTCTTCATTATCTATGCCATACTGTAGAGAATTTGGTAGTTAGTATACAGCATATGTTTTATTGTACTAGCCGTGTCTGTTTTTTCTCTCATTTTACAAATCTTGCCAAAGTTACTTGCCGTTAATCTTATCTGTCTCTCTTTTTCCCATTCATTGTTATGTCTCTGATTCACCGTCCTAATTTGAATATTATTACAATCAGATAATGACAATTCATCAAGAAATTGTTTTCTCCTGCTTTCGTATTCCGGAATAGGCATGTCAGGTACCACAATTTTGCACGATCCGTAATCCGAATCAGCACTTTGAATTCGAATTTTATTTTTTTTGCTTTTCTTTTTTATTGCTTGATTTAGTTTAAGATTTTTGAATTTTTCCAAATATACACCGTTAAAATATTATCCCCATTAGTTTTCTTAACAAATGTATATACAAATGTCTCTTTATTATTATAATTTATGGCTGCCGCAAAACATCTCCCTTGGTACGAGCCTCCCAGCGAAAAATTTATTCTTTTTCCTCCCACGAATTTATTCACAACAGAATTGAAGGATTCTACGGCGTTATTGTCTACGTCATAAAGTAAACTGGAGGATAAATTAGCTACTCTATTCAAAGACTGAAAAAATATATCATATAGAGCACTGCTTTTGAAATGTTTGTAATCAATAGTATTTGAATTGTTACCATTGTTACCATCTTTATTACAAAAATAGCTAGCACAGTTACTATGTCTCCAAATATGTGGTCCATTGAGAATATCATTTTTTAAGTTTTCTATTTTTTATTGAAAAGAAACATTTTCATTTTTGCGATACTTTATGGCACTAACTACAGCGGTTCTAAATTTAAGAATATTCTGCAGTAAAAAATTTCGTATACACATATCTGATCGAGGAGTTTTTGAAATTTCTCGTATTTTCGTACAGAAATTTTGCAACACATGATTTCGACACTCAATTTTTTCAATAAAATATATTGGTCCGGAAGGTTTTGCTGTTTGAATTTTTTTATACACACTACTATCCCCATCACCAATAATAGTTTTATATCGCAAATTATGCATTTCTATTGACATTCTAAACCCCTCTAGAATAATAGCTGCTTCCATAGAAGTTGAAGAACTGTTCCAGTTTTGAAAACATTTATGAGACGGAACATTTTTTTATCGTTATTTTTACAAAATTTGCACATTTTATTTTTTACTCCTACGTACAAAACTTTTTTAGTTCTGGTCCCAATTACGCACCCAACGCCCGAGAGAGCGTTATAATTAGACTTGTAACTTCGTTTTGACCAAGCTCCATCCACTGTTACAGTTATAAAAGGTATTCCGTCGCTATCAATTTCTCCTGCTTGAATTGCCAACTTACGTTCTTCCTTTTCCGCAGCTAGCATTTCTTTTAATGCTAACTCCTCTGTATTTTTTAGCACTTTTTTTTCTATGCGCGAATACGTTGCTGAAGACATTTGAGGAATGTCTAAAGCTGCGGAAAATTCTGTTAATTGTGAATGACCCGCCCCTATTGCAACAGTTCCACACACCGCTGCTTCATTTACTCCACATTTTTTATTTTCATTTTCAGTACTGAATGTATCGGTTATTCCACACATGTTGCATTTATACGTAAAAACACTTTTAAAACCAAAATGTTTTTCCGCTATTATTTCTACATTTTGAAAAGTACGAGTATAGCCAAACATATCATGTCGTATTCCTTTTAGAACAGTAAACATATAATTTATATCAACAATCTTACGTCCAGCAAGAGTCAAATTTGCAATATTGTTTAAATTTTCTGTTTCAATAAAAACCTCATCTGATATATCCGAATCAAAACTGTCGTCGCGTGCCGAATTTGTCTCAGTGAAAACAATTTGATTATCTACAATATTATCACGTTGAGACACTATTCGATTTTTTATCCGAATTTGTTTCATCAACTGTTTTCTACTTTTCCGTTTTGCAGCGGTTGTCAATCTTTTTTGGGAGTGAAGTCCCATTGTTGATTATATTTCAAAATTACAACAGTCACCAACACTAATATACGTATGCAATCTTGCTTGTTTATCATATGGTCATATCTTTATCGAATTATATACATTTTTCCAAGTAACCAGGTGATTAACTTTAAATGACTAAGAAGGATTAGAAAGCCAGGTAATGCCGTAACCACTTTTAGAGGAAAACAAGTTAATACATTTGTTTGTCTTTTACTTTACACAAGCATCTAAGTATTTCAATTAGGTATGTATGGGTAAAATTGTGTAGCTTTACTACACTACTTATTTTATATTAAAACCTATTAAGTTACATTTGTTATAATAATAAATATATTCTTTATCTTCGACTCTCTCAGCAGGGCGTCTTGGTACCTAGTCTGTTGTACTGTGCTGTAATGTGGGTTGCATATTTCTGAAATGGTAATTTTTCGGGGCACTAAAGTAGACCCTTAATAGGCATCATCAATTTGGCTAAGAAGTAAAGTTTAATGGCTCGCCTTAAAGGTAAGTAGTAAAGTTTATCCTATCAGGTGGCACCTGATAATCTAGTGACATCTGACGGACAAAGAAGACTACGCCAAAATAGCCATTTACTCTAGACCAGCTATGCCGGTACAGAAGGGAAAAAAATACGTATATAGGTGTAAGTCCGGATAGGACAAAACTTTTTACTTACCTTTAAGGCGAGTCATCAAACTTTACTTCATTAGCCAAACTATTGACATCTATTAAATCAAAAACACGTATCTTTGGCAGAAGTAATCATTGGAAAATTCGAGACGAATGTCCATGTGTAGAGATACAGATATGTGTAATACATATCTGTTTCATTTGTAACAAATGCGTATTGCGTGCTAACGTATTGATGTACTCAATTTCTCTGATCCATCATTAACCTCTTCTGTAATCATATTTTAACTTTAAAAAGGCGTGCGGATGTTTAAAAAGCAATTTATTTGTTTAAATCATCCACATTTCGAGACTTGTTTGCGATGTGTGGAGTCTTACAGTATTGTGAAATAGAATAAGTCCCTAGCTCTTTAGAGAGAACTGGGCTCTACATTTTCAATTTGCCTTACAATTTTGAATACATTACCTGCTTGCTATTATACTTTCAGTTTATGTAAGAAAAACTAGTTAATTATAGGGTGTCTGTTCTATTAAGCCATTACTGGAATTTGGAATCCGGATGAAACGGATTTTATAGCATGTCTTGAAGTTTAATGTTTATCTAACTTATCTACCTATTCAAATATTTTGTAATAATTGTAGAGTATACTTTTTTCGTTACATGATACTAGTTGGTCTAGAAAAATTTCATAATTGTTTATTGTCAAATGTGTAAAACACGTATTTAACGAACGAAACTTCTCTATCGCACAATGTTTATGACACACTCTCTTAATTTAAAAAGGTATATAACCCCTTACCACAATTATTAGTCGTATCCTAAATACGTATTTCGACAACTAAGTTGTCATCATCAGTAGGTAAAAACTACTATTAAAAGTCACACATGGGGCACAGTAAAGTAAAATAAACGCTTCCGCACAACTACTATACACTGCAACCCTGTACAGACCATCACACTCTCTTATCTACCTTTTTAAATGTGTCTGCTAGATGAGAATTTCATAGTTCTGTAATACAGTTAACATTTAATTTGTCTGCAAATTCTCTCAAGTTCTGATTTGGCCTTACAAGCTCTTCTTAAGTAACAGGTTGCAGTTGTCAAAGTTTCAATTTAATTCGCATTACAATGCATATTTCACAAGTATTCACGTCTTATTATTATATAAAAATCAGCATAAGTAAATATTTGAATGGAAAAAATGTTAATTTCTCATATTACAGGGATCCATCACAAATATCGCATGCTAAATATGTCAAACTTGTACGACTCTGTGTCGTACATATTTGACATTACGCCGCGACCAAGCCCTGGACATGGTGATTTCCTTCCTACGCTGATGCGGGCAAGACATTCCAAAATAAGGGTACGTACATTGATAATCTATATCAACGTACGTACACGTGTTTTGGGATGCCTTGCCCTCATCAGTGTACGTAGAAAATCATAATTGTGTTAGGTCCGCACACACTTCGCAAGTCTCCAATGCGAAGTTGGTGTGCGGACCTAGCACAATTAGTTCTTCTAAATCTACAAAATGAAATTAAAAATTAATTAGTATAATTCAATTAAGTATTAAGCATGTTGTACAATCTTCTTGTTGGTTTTGCAGTGTTGTTGAAATTTCACTCAACGTGTCGCTGTCCGTACTGCCAGTTTCTTCATGATCTGGTATCAGACTGATTCTCTTCTTTCGTTCAATGGTGTGCGACCGTCTTGTTCCGTTGACGGATTATTGCAGCAGGCTATTCCAAGTGTTGCTGAGTCTATAGCTATCCTCGCGGTTGAAGTTACGATGTTTTTCTATTTCGATAGCTTTTCTAATAATTCTTCGATGGTAATTCTTCGTTGTAGGTAATACTTCTGCTTCTTCAAAATTCACTTTGTGCCCGTTCTCGTGTAAATGTTCTCCAACCGCTGATTGTCCAATTATTTTTCTTCGTATGTCGCTTTGATGTTCCTTAACTCATTGTCCACGACAAGGAAGAGAATCAGTCTGATAACAGATCCCGAAGAAGCCGGCAGTATGAACCGTAAGATGTCGACCCAAATTACGACAACACGGCGAAATCCGCAAGAAGATTGTACTACAAGTGACAACGGCCGTGAAAGCCTACAGAATTTGAAGTAAAGTATGTTTAAGCAGTTCTTTAGAAGAAATATTTGCTATTGGAACTAAAATCTTGATAACATATTATTATTGACAAGGTCAATCAGATGACATTGAGAATAGAAATTATTCTTCCTGTACATATATTAAGAATAAATATTTTTATCTTTGCCTATAAAGTGGGATTTTATGAAACAGATTTCTATGTATTTAATACTGATGAATAGTTTCAAACGATTGAAGAGATTTTTTATTGTGTTTGTGAATATAATATTGTGAATTTCTAGATAATAAATTGTAGAAAAACTTTAAACCTAACCCATTTTTTTTTAAATAGTATTCTTATCTAATCCCTAAAACGAATTGCACCCATTTCTGACTTTAAATATTTTGTTTCAGGCCGGTCACGTCCATTTAATGCGACATATTCACGTCCCTTTAAATGTCCTAACTGTGACAAAAGTTACACTATGAAGTCTAATCTTAGCCGACATGTGAGGATCGAATGCGGTAAAGAAAAGAAGATCTATTGTCCAATGTGTGAGGGTAGATTCTTTTATAAGTCTGAACTAAAAGGGCATCTAATGAACAAACACAGAATTAGAATAGGAGATGTGTAAATATTCTTAGGTTTCTAAATGAACAAATATTCCAGAGCAGCCGCTTAATAGTATCTTAAGTTTTCTAGCTTTAATTGTACAATAAAAATTCATTTATTAATACTAAATCTGATCTTTGTATCCACAAATTTACTTATAAAATATGAAACACATGCAATAAAAGCCTATTGTATTATCCTATTTAATATTCAGGAAGGTAGGATTAAAATAAATGAGTGAAATTACTTGAGAAATTAAGAAAACAAACTGCAGCTTGATGCTTAACTTTGAAGACTGATTAACTTGGCTTCGATTTCTTCCCTACCAATGTCGTTTCATCCCCGCCATAATATGGTCGAAAATTGATCACCATTGATGTTGTAGCGCTTCAAAGAATACCATTGCTGCCGCCATCCACCTTGCCTCGTGTTCATCATTGAGCATTTCTGGTACCCACCTTATGCATAATTTATGATGCAATTTTGAGTGCAGTTTCTCTGTTACAATTTCATACAACAAATATCGTAAAGTAAGTGCCCAATTTAGATATTGTAAACTTTCTGATTTCACAAACTTTTCTCATTAACTTGTTGAAACACATTCGCAATGACTAATGATGGCCTTCCACTTTGCTCTTCATCCTGCACGTATGTCTTCCCTTCTTAAAACTATCTGCCACACATTCTTGCCATTCCTTTACTCATTGCATTTTCATCATAAGCTTCACAAATTTGTCGAAAAATGTCTGGACGCCGAACATTTTTTCTATTTAAAAATGTTATCCCTAATCGTGTCTTACAACTGGACGAATTTTGAATAACTTTACTCATTTTCACACAACATAACAAATAAAACGTCAATAACATACAAATAATTTAATGCTCACAGCCTTCCTCTATAGTAATTGAGTTGCTTGGAGCAGATTTGCCTCATTAGCACCATCTCTTAAAACATAACCACGATCGGAACTTTGTTTGGAACTTTAATGCACATGCCTATGCTTCCAGTGAATCAAAGCAGTCACTTTTGGTTGCTGCGAAAATTACGAAAGCCAAAATAAATAGATAATAGTAGCAAAAAATATGAACACTAAGTCTAAGCTGTAAACATATTACCCGAATATAAATGAATTTTTATTGGGTATTAAAGGTTCTGTTCTAAAGTGTAATAGTTTGCATATATTCCTTTGTTCGAATTATAGAAACTATAAATTAAAAAAAAAATCTATGTACTTATATTAATATGTTTTAAATGTATGGTGCATTTATCATCAATATTTACTGATGTGAAAAGATTAGTAATCGGATTAATTATGAGGCGAGTCGTTAATGCTCAACAAAAACGTTTGTGCTCAACAATATTATTCAAATATTAAGTTCGTCTTAAAAGATTCATGAGTAAAATAGAAGCAAAACTAATGGTTAAAATCTTCACTTTTTAATACCTAATCATAAATTGACAATTGTTTCGCCAGCACAGTGGCTTTATCAGGTACCTTCAGCTAAAGAGCACGTTACAAACTAAATCAAAAATATAAAATGGACAAGGTTAGTATTGTCTTTCTTTGGAGACTGTGGTTAAGTAAAAACTCAAAAAAGGTATATAACTCACGACAATTACTAATCGTACCCTAAATACGTATTTCGACAACTAAGTTATAATCATCAGTAGGTAAAAACCACTGATCAAAGCGTCGCACATGGGGCACAGTAAAGCTAAACACATATGAAAACGCACTAACT
The DNA here is from genome assembly GCA_935421215.2 of Melolontha melolontha. Classification (NCBI taxonomy): domain Eukaryota; kingdom Metazoa; phylum Arthropoda; class Insecta; order Coleoptera; family Scarabaeidae; genus Melolontha; species Melolontha melolontha. The sequence continues at coordinate 46,837,604 of OW285235.1, read as the reverse complement.
TTACACAGCTTCCACGTATACACTGACTTTAAAATAAAAATATATCGACCAAAAATTATGACAAAATTACCTCTCTTAAGAAAACGGCAACCACATGTGTTTATTCTCTCTTCGCACGCCTTCGACCTTTCTACCTCTTTTCTAAGAATGACAAGAAACAACTATAAGGATTCGGACCGTTGTCTTCATTAATCGTGTTCTGTTTGTTTTTAACGATATGAATGCTTTCGTATGCATCAAGATCGCGGGGATTATTGATGGCTTTGACATGTTTTAACCCTTTAATCGACATATTGTGTAATGTATTTAAAGAATGGTTGGCCACGTTAGATTTTTCTGGTCTATTGAATTTAATACATGATATGTGTTCTTTTAACCGGGTTATTATTGATCGTTTCGTTTGGCCTATTAATTTAAAATTACTACTTGTCTTGTTGGAAAACTCGTTCTATATGGACCGGTACTTTGTTATAATGAACTAATTACTGTTTCGACACGTCTTCTCGTACAGCAGAAGTGGATCGATCAGTGGATCACAATATGCATATATTCATCCTACAATTAACTCAAGTTTGATACCCTTTCTCGCTTCTATATGACCGCAATCGCTAGACTTAAATTCGGACACGAACAGTTTCCAGCTCATCTCTACAAAATTGAAATTATAGGATCGCTAACCTGCAATTTTAGATTAGAAAATGCAGATTTAAATCATATATTCTTTAGTTGCCTTTTACAAGAAAATCAAATAGAACAATTTAAGATTTGATATACTAATATAACAACATTGTCAGCCTATAACGGCAAACGTATTTGCGATTAAATAATTTTGATGATTAGAAGAATCAAAGTGGAAATTTAAAAGCTGACAGAACATCCTTCCCTTGCTGTTCCTGTGTGGTTTACCTTTTATTCAGTAGACTAATTATGTCTGTCTTTCTTATAGCCATTCGATAGACCACGAAATGTAAATAATTGTGTCCCAGTGTCTCCGAAATGTATTGTTAACTTCACATATTGCACAACTACTGTGGCATATGGGCGTTGACCCCAAAGGCAAAAAACTGCTTCTCTAAGTTTATTATCGTGTAGCTAATTAATAAAACAAAAAGGTTTTTAATAATATAAAATATTATTAAAAATCGGGGGCGGGGAATACAATACAAGTTCACGTGAAGACAGTGATGGTTGTTTCTTGTTTGTAATGTTGACATTATTCAATGAGCAGCGCTGAATGTTCTTCTACGCTCTATCTTAATAACTATTGTAACATGGCAAGGTGTTGTTTCGGTGGTGGAAGTGTTTCTCCAGTGGTACGCACTGATGATTCTATAGTAAGATCATACACGTATCTGCTTATCTGGAGAGATACTTTCAGACAAATATTGTTTTATATCAAATTTGGTATAAAAACAAAACCTACTCAAGTATGTTTCAAATTACTTTGATTAGTAAAAGGTTCTAATAACTAAATATCTCACTTAATTTGACTTTAACTTGTCGTCGTTGCCGCCGATCACATTGTATAAATACAATATGTCGGTAAACATTGATGATTTGTACCTACCTCAACATTTTATAATATTAAGTGATGGTATATTCATTCATATTTTTATGATCTAAAAGCCCGAAGGTAAAATAAAAATTAATCAAAATGACTCGAAACTTAGCAAACGTTTTTAATTTTGTAGTTATCACTGGACAATAATTACATTGTCATTTTAGTTTTAGTTTGTATATACTTTTAAGAGCAAAGACTATCTACATTAAGTTTTACAACTCCAGGACAGCTGGATGTTTATCTAAAAATATTTTGCAATTTTATTTCGCGTAAATTCTTATATTCGATCATATCTATTATAAAAGTATTTAACATTGTAACATGATTCCTATTATTTTAGACGTTAGTTTTTCAGTAGATATATAGGTTAAATAGTAAAGTTGCACATAGATCATAACAGTATATTAAAGAATGAGTATCATAAGACAAATCTTACTGCACGTGCCCAGCACCTAAAAGGCGAGCGCGAAATGTCTTATGACACAAATTCCTTGTGTTATTTTTTTCTAATTTGCCTTTGTTATGAATTCTTTTATATAAATAATAGTAATTTCAAAAGTTTGGAATTCATGTGGTGGTTCGTAATATTTAATAGTCAATTTAAAATTTTAATTTGTCAATTTTCTATTGAATATTTTACTTAAATTTAATAATAATTATTAAAGACGGCAGACTATGTGCCCCAGCAGTGGCGTTGCGTGGAGAGTTTAGCAGAAAAACAGTGCGTTTACTTAAAAATAAATATATCGAATCCCTATACAAAACGTTAAGAAAAAACATAAATAATTTACCCAACATGTTTACATTGTTCCAAAAAAATGCGGGTGTGCGCGATGAAAAAACTGCACATAATATATGTTTCTGTATTAGTCTCGGAAAGGTTCGTACGTAGCGACGTATATATATCTTTATATACAGAGATGCATTGTTCGACGTTGAGAGATGTTATATTTGCATAGTTAAAGCGCTCTTTGTATCTGTACAACGGATCTTCAGTATTGATAAAAAGTTGCCCTAATTTTGTAAAATCCACATTTTTATCTAATACACTGTTAAATTTTTCACGGACACAATCACTTTTTTCATCTTCAAGGATATGCAGCACTAGTTTTACGTGGTCAATAATTGCTAATGAGTCCGATAAGGACAGCGCAGTGTTCTGTAAATTTTTTATTGCGTCCAGTATTGGAACGTAACTGTCGTAAATAATTTTTAAATTTGCTGCAACTTGAGGATTGTTAAATTGTAAAATCACTGATTTAATTTTTTGAAAATATTTATAATAATAAAATGCTGCTTCTAACCAAGTACCCCATCGTATAAGAATTGGTTGCGGCGGCTCGGGTATATCAGGACACAGAGAATTAAATAGCCGAATCCGTTTCGGAGATTTAAGAAAAACCGCTTGCGTTTGTCCTATCAGTTGATCCACATCAGGATAAGTTGTACGTATAGTGTTTGTTACAAGGTGTAAAGCGTGAAGCAAACATGTGACATGCAGCAGGTTTGGTTGAATCGTTTTGAGTAAGTTTGCCGTGGAACACATAACCTTGGCAGCATCGGTAACTAACATTAACACTTGCTTCGGTAAAATCTCAAATTTGTGTAGTGTTTCTATTAATACATCATATATCGCTCTGGCAGTACACCCTTGCATTCGTTTACAGGTTAGTAAATAAGGAGGAGAAGGTCCTTGCGGAGTCAGCGTCCGTACTAGAATGGCTAGGATGGACTGTTTTTTAATATCTGTAGTTTCGTCTATTGTTAACCACAGGAATTTTTTTTTACCGTATTTTTCGTACAATTTACAATTCTCTCACGCATTGACGGTACGTAATTCCGTAGCATACTTCTTGCTTGTAATTTCCACGTAGGATTGTATTTCTTCCAAAACTGACGAAACATTGGGTGTTCCACTTTCTGCATTGGTATATTGGTCGCAATTAACATCATTGTTAAATCACACACAAATTTATTATATGATCTGCGTCCACTATTATTCGATTTATGTTTGTCACTATTTATATGTCTTTGGCACTGACTTGCTTTCCAAGTTAATAAAGTTGTTTCACAAACTAAACATTTCACTACGGTACCGTCATATATTAAATCGGGAAACCGATGTAAAAATCTCTTTACTACGTTATCATGCAACCGTGTCGATGCATTCTTTCTACGCACTCCCGACATTTTCAACACGATTGTGTTAACAATGTATCGCTTACAACGTCTCAACGGCAACTGAATTGATCGTCGTACGCCTCTACTCGATCCCTCCACATCACGCTACTGTTCGGGCACATAGTCTGCCGTCTTTAATAATTATAATAATAGATCTTTATTGTCCAACAGACGAAAGCCATTCACAGAACAATATAATAATTCAAAAAAAACAAAAGCAAGCAGTAGGTACTTTAAAATAAAAGATGTATGGCAATACATAAATAAATAACTAAATAAAAGCAAATATAAAATAACAACAGAAAAGTGAAATCTATACAGTAAGCGTATCCTTAAATAAGAACATAATCTTGAGAAGAAGTTGCCCGAAAGCGGATCTCTCGCTATGCTACGAAGATGGTTCGGAAACTGCGTGGCCTAACAAGGAAAACGCTTCTTTTGACAAAAACATTTTATTTTTCGATATAGTCTCCTGCTCGCTCAACACACTTGTACATCCTAATTATAAACTATATACTTTTTGAACAATTTATTTGTGATTGACATTTCAATTGGGTCTTATATGTGACCACCCTTGAAAACTAGACTGAAACAATCCATTTATATATTGCAAACGTGTTGTTTTCTTCAATTTGATATTATATTTGACCACCCTTGAAAACCTAAATTACACTAGACTGAAGGGCATCGTTTTCGATGTTTTAATAGCGTTTTTATAACACCAAATTAGAAAAAATATACTTTATATTTCCATAATAAATTTTACTTTTGTGAAGTCTGCTTTAACAAAATTATTTTGCATGAACTTAAGAGAGCATATCATGATGTTCAGTAATTCATTTTTTCCCAGATTTTTACAGCCTCAACTTTGTGTGAATTATTGTCCTAATTTCGGTGGTGCTAGTTAAAGGTACTTCTGTAATTTAAGTTAATTTAAAAAATAAATCCTTACCGCAGTATGGTTTTAATACTAGATACATATTTCGATAATTAAGTTGTTATCATCAGCAGTTTAATTTTACTTAAATGACACATAAATAAGTCATGACTCAAACAAGGATATTTAGAGAGCATGTATTAGCGACGAGCGAAGTTTAACAACAATAATAACATAAAATATATTTTGTTAATTACTATTTATACATACTGAATTGCGGTATTTATTGTACACCTTTCGTATGTCTCACGATTTATGCATTTTTGATATCGCAACGCCTGATATACGTCGGTGACGGAGTAGGCTGGCGGAGACATCCGTACTGGCTTTTCTCCTCACCCATACAACCTGTCTAAATATACCTGCTGTAATTATGAACAAGTATCTTACAATGATATACTATAATTGTTTTCCGTCAGAAACATTTCAGAGAAGGTACTCAAAAATAAATTAACTGCATTAAAATTAAACCCTCACCGTAATATAGTTTTTAATCGTGGACACGATTTCAATAACTAGGTTGTCATTATCAGCAGTAAAAGAAAGTATTATATTCAGAGTGCAATCTGTATACACACTTTACACAAGCAAAGCATATTACTGCCCCACTATCGTATTAATTCTAGCTCCTTTGTTTTACTACTCATGACGAGAACTTAGTTGCCGAAATACGTATTGCAATTAATGTGGTTTGATGAATCTGTAGTCGTTATTATTGCCGTTTATTAGTAACGTTATCTTTCACCGATTATCACTAAAGAAGCTGTAAATGAATATTGAAAGCTCTAGTGTATTAGCAAGGAATTTTTTTTGAAAGAAAAGGAAATTACTGTTCATTCCGATATAACCTTTTAAGTTTGTAGCTAACCAGCGCAGCAGTGCTTATCTAAAAACAAAATTATTTTTTATGTAGTATTTAATTAATTACGATCTCAACAAATCGCTGCTGTGTTAGTGTAATAATTACAAAAATTTTTTATATACTGGTTCAAATTTGGATACTGCTAATAAATTAATAAACAAAAATAATGTTTTATGTTCTAAATTTGCAAACAAAATATATTGTAAGTTCTTTTAAAATATAAATAAAAAAGACTGATATTTTTATTTATAAACATTTATAATAATGTATTATTTCAGATTTGTTTTTCAGGTATTTTTTTCTCAAAAATACCGACCAAAAGTTGCAACACATTTTGCTCTAAATATTAGGTATGTTCGATTTAAAATTATACCGAAGGGAACGAAAAGTAGTTGAGAATAACGGTCGCCTGTACTTAACAAATGCCATGCCATCTGCTAAAATCATGCTGCCCAGCTAGAAAAATAGTATTCGTTCGTAAATATGGTCATATACTGAACAATTGTCACTACGATAACTAACACATTAACTTATTTGGTCCACTACCTTGCTCCCTACAAAATATGAGCGGGATTTTGCTAAAATATAAGTACGTTGTGTCTGCATACTTTGGTAAGTTGTTGCATTAATATTGTTTTAATTACAGTTTAATTAACAGTTCTGGTTAAAGTTTAATAAACTATAATTGATCCTAAATACAGCATTTATATTTTTCTTATATTAATTTTATTTATATAGATTAGATATGATTAGATAACTATATAATGTACTTCAAGTGAGCTTGGCAAAAATGAAACAGTTCGAACATATACACATGTTGGTATGTTAGATTTTTTAGCGTTTTTCTTTTTAATATTTTATTAGATATTTTTGTTTTGTTCTTACTAGAGGTGCTAAGAAACAAGAAATATAAATATAAAACATAATTTTTTTTTTGAAATGTGAAACTAGGCCAAATATATTGAAGATTTTTTTCTTTTTATAATTCCAGTAAAGCAATTTGTTTATCGCTTGTTCATCGTATATGGTCAATGTTTACTCAAAAAAAATGTATTCCACTCCATATATTCTCAAATGATACTAGTAAAAGTAAAAATGTGTATATTATTGGTTATGGAGTTTAAACTGTTTCAGTTTCTTCCTCCGAATCTCTTCAATCGTATTTCTTTTCTTCACTGTAACTCTAGCTTTAATAACACTAAAAATTAAAAAAATACAAAATTGAGATCAGATTTTCTAAATGAATCTTTAAAATCTTTAAAAAATCTTAATATAACACTAAAATCTGTTAGATTTACTAAACAAGAACGAAAAATTTCCTATGATTTGCTTTGTAATTTGTAGACAGCAATGTTTACATCCCCACTTACTCTGCAATTACATACATTCTAATTTGATATTTGTAAATATTTCATATAAAAGCCGAAAAACTACAATAATTAATCAATTGTTATATATATATATATATATATATATATATATATATATATATATATATGGAAAGGATAGACGTTTTTTTGGGGGGAATCCAGCAAAATTAAACTCTATTACTTAAGTCAATTCTTTATTTTTTAGCCCAATATTTCGCATCGAATTCGTATGCTTCCTCAGGAGATCAAAATGTGAACTTGTTTTTTTTTTTTTGGAGAAATTACTCATACGTTTGTAATATTCTACACTATACAATAATTCTAATACAACTAATGTTAACGGACGTACACTTAGTTATTTCGAAATTACATTTTAAAAACAGGACAACCACATCTAAAAGAAAGCCACATGTGCAATATTGACGAACAACAGAAATAATCGTACACACACATGTTCTTGTCACAAAGTTAATACTTAAAAAAAATTAATTAAATTATAAAATTTTTTTTCTTTAAGTATTAACATTGGGACAAGAACATGTGTGTGTACGATTATTTCTTTTGTTCGTCAATATTGCACATGTGGCTTTCTTTTAGATGTGGTTGTCCTGTTTCTAAAATATAATTTCTAAATAACTAAGTGTACGTCCGTTGACATTAGTTGTATTAATTTAGAATATTACAAACATATGAGTAATTTCTCCACAAAAAAAAAAAACAAGTTCACATTTTGATCCCTTGAGGAAGCATACGAATTCGACGCGAAATATTGGGCTAAAAATAAAGAACTGACTTAAGTAATAGAGTTTAATTTTGCTGGATTCTCCCCAAAAAACGACTATCCTTTCCATACATGTTCTAACGGCAAAGACTGCAGGTCTAATTATATATATATATATATATATATATATATATATATATATATATAATAAATATATATATGTATGTAGTTTATTTTCATTATTACATTAAACAGCACTGTCACAGTAGTCCGAGGAATTTGAATCTTGGTTAACCAAATTATCAATGATGATTTGGAGAAAAATATTAATTTAGCCCCAGGAATAAATCCATTTTCATTTTCAGCATGTACTATTATATAACTAAAAACAAGAAGGTTTACTTCCACATGTAAAAGCAAGAGCAATATAAGTACTAACTTTCTGCCATCTACTTTAGAACTCTTTAGTGAACGTAGATCATTATTTTGCCACGATCTACCAAGAATCCATGCAATACGTCTCATCCAAAAATACAAACGTATAGATATTTTTTCGCTTATATTTAAGATACATTCTTAAAAATGTTAGTCTTTGTAGAACTACAGGTGGAAGTTCCATTAAGCCATGACGTGGATCATCTGTTTTCCAATTAAAACCCAAGTTTTTTAAAAACTTATGCAAGAATTTTTGCCACCCAGAAAATAGATCTTGCTCAGTTAATTTTCCACATAGGGAATGTAGTATATCGTTTTAAAGACTCCCATGTAGAGGTGACAGTTGCAATCGTAATATTAACTATAGCAGCAACATACCAAAAGTGAAAAATATTTTATAAAAATTATGTAATTGATTGTCCTAGTATTTATATTACGTCTCTACAAAAGTAATGGGTTCTTTCGTTTGTCGACAAAACGGTTTTGGCATGTTCGTTTGGCTTTTCGTAAACAAAAATAAACCACTAAGTAATGTTTGTTCTGAATAGAACAGTTTTTAAACGAGATTGATAACTGGAGTGCGGATTATATATGCAAAATATGCTTTTTTTAATTGCCTTAATTCATTCAAAAAACATTAAATAAACCCAGAAAACTAATTATTTTGTTGTTTAAAGATAGTTTTCTGGGTTTATATTAAGGCAATTAAAAAAAGTATATTTTGCATATAATTCCGGACTCCATTTGGTAACATATTGATATGTAACCATTTCTGTTCCTTGGGTTCCTAGGCATTTTATCATTTCTGCTATTATCCTCTCATGGCCATCAGATTTGCCTTTTTTGACGCTTTCTATTGCTTCTATAACTTCTATCAATTGCATGTCGTCCTCCTTGTTCGTAGTCTAGATCGCATGTGCTCTCTCACACAGTGAACTACATTATAGGGATATAACAAAGTAATACTTGTATAATTAAGTTCTTGAATTTTGTTTGGGATCTGGATGGGAGAACCTTTCCGAAGTACGGGTATTTTCTATGTATGCAATGTGATTTAAAAATACATATGAAAAGATATATAAGTATATCATCTTTAATGGTCAAGAGCATATTTTAGAAGAACTTTCTAAATTTATCGTTATTGGTGCATATTTTTTTAAAGATTTCAAACCTAAATTGGAAATATTTCAGTTCTCACTAATTGCATATTATTTCACAATAATTTTTAAGACAATATTTAGTATATATCCAGTTTTTGTAATTATTATGATTTAAGTAAAGCAACAGTGATATTCTGTTGCCAGTATTACTTGGCGAACTATGTGATTAAATGTATGTATATATTTAGTAATTGACTGCCTTTAATTTAGTGATTCATCAGTTGTAAATTACCCTAACACATACATATGTATACTATAAATAAATAGGTTACCTAGCAATAAATTCTTTATCAATTCTTTATTTTACAGCAATCCGTATGTATATTCTCCGATAAAATATCGTATTTATGTTGATAATCTATCTAATATTTTTGTTATATAAAAATTATGTAAATTAAAAGTTCGAATTTCACTCATTAATGTAGTAGATTGGAAATCGAATTTTACGTTTCATAGACTTAGACTGTTAAATTTATAGTATTTGTGCTGTAGTAATAATATTTTTGTATATATGTATTTGATTATACCTTTTGTAATAAATTTATATTTTAATTTAAATTCTGATACAATTTATAAAATAAATATAGTTTATTTAGCAAGACTAAATTTATTCTTAAAACTGCACCGTTGTTAAAATGATTTCCTATTATTTAAAATATCTATCTTGAGCCAGTAACTTATAGTGGATAAAATAGCATTAAATTTACAATATTCTTGACAATTATTTAAATAATATTCAATACTATACTTTAGCAAACTTTAAGTAATGTAATTATAATTTATTCGGGCATATAATCACTTTTAATATTAAGTTTGTACCAGGCAACTGCCAAGCAGTCGATAAATATATTTCCAATAGACTATATTATAAAAGGTATCAGAGACGATATATTCAAGTTACAATAACAAAATGAATAGTTTTGTTATTGTCGATCTCGGTTTAAATATCCTCTTCGATTCAGTCTGTCGTCAATCGTTACATACGTTCGATATGATTTACATTTACGTCTTCGATTAAAGATAGATTGTTACCAAATAGGACGTTAAACGCTCGTAAAGCACACATCTTCTATGTTTTTTTAATACATCGCATGCTAGTATAAATTTTTAACAACTGACAAGCCAACCCAACCTTTCAGGGTTTTTATAAACATAAACATTGCATCGTTTGTTTGCAATAGCTGCCTTTTTAGATCCATATTAATATTTTATATTGAATACTTCTCGTAACAAACAAAAAACATCCACGTATTACACGTAATACACATTTTTATAATTCTTGGTAATTCATTTGAATGTATAGACAGCTGATTTTGATTGAGTTTATTGACCTTAGCATACAACTATGTTATAGTTTTTATAACATCGATAACTGTTACGTATGTAAACATACGCTGCAGCCTATCTGGGTGTAGCTTCAATAGTTCAATAATTCATAGGCGTCGTGTAATGAAATTTTCAGTGGATTTTAATTTTGTGGTTCGTGGCATAATTGACTCACAATATATTGGATTTATATTCTATATAATTACATCTTTCCATTCACCGTATATTGTCTCCTTATTTCTGTATATACAGGCTGTTCCCTAGGGTAACTAAAAAGCTTATACACTATGTTCTAGAGGTGATTCCATTGGTTTTCTTCTTTTGTTGAAATCTAAAGAACAAAAAAGAAATTAAGCTAAAATGTATATGAACTTTTTTGTTCAGAATCACGTATAAAACACATTATGTAAGTTTGTCGCTTGCCTCAGAGAACAGCCTGTATATATATATATATATATATATGTTATATATATATATATATATGTTATATATATATATATATATATATATATAACATACTTGTCGACTGCTAAGCAATTGCCTGGTAAAGACTTGGTGTTAAAGATGATAAGATGCCTGAAGAAATTATAATAACATTACTTAAGGATACAATTTGCCAAAATTATGGTAGGTATTGAAAATGAATTAAAATAATTCTCTAGAATATCGTAAATTCATGATTAAATCAACTTTTATAATATAGCATAAATTATAAATAAACAAAATAAATGCCCTTTGTATGATAATACGACCAAAAAATAAAAGAAAAGAAATGTGAGAAAAGAAATATTTTTCATCTTTTTGGAAAGGAAGAAAAATATTTTCTTGACTGTTTTATAATGTAAAAGTAAAAAGGATTTCCTAGTAATAGCGGTCTGGTGGTTAAAATAAAGCAGACCCCATAATTAACATTTCAGCAATATTATACACTTTGTGATTGATCTTACAAGCAGACGCGATGTTCTAAAAAGATTGTCATAAGTTCTGCTTGATTTCAAGAGAATTTTAAGCATATTTTCAGTTTCTGAAAAACCATTCGGGGTTGACAGAAAATCGAAAACTATTTTCCTGTCAGGTAAAGTACCCATCAATGTTATTGTTACGTTCCGTAAATGAAGTTTGTTGTAAATACTATGTGCTTTATTCAATGTGTACAAATAAAATTTTTAATAAATAAAATTCATTTTCTTTAATCTTTTAAAATGACGGTTTAATGCAATACCTTCCTGAAATTTTGTATAGGACCATAATTTCTCATTCTGAACAACTTTTCTTAGTAAAATTTTTTTGCGGATCATCACCAAAAAGGTACTTTACCGGAAAAAGAAATGTTTTCGCTTCTCTATCAAGGCTGAATTGTTTTCAATATTTTTCAATGAAAATATTCTTAAAATTCTCTTCAAATCAAAAAAGTCTTAATACCACAATCTTTAAATAAAATTCAAATATTTTTAGACAATCGCACCTATTGTAACATCAATTCTGAGGCACATTCTATATTGTCTCTTTCAAAAGTCAATGCTAATTCTATGTTTATAAGGTGCAAATTATGCGTTAAATATTAAAAAAAAATCGTAAGTATTGTAATTTTTTTCTAAACATGCAACGTATCATTTGAATCTTATAAAAGAAAAAATAGATTATTATATATATATATATATAATAACTTCGTGACCTTGGTATGATATGGTAAACCTAATCAGTAGGCGATTAAAGGTCTGTATATTACTTTAAAATATATGTATTTAAAAAACTCTACATGTTTCGGCTGTGTACGCCCTTATCAAGAGAATACAAAATATGAATGACAGGATATAAATGTCAAGTAATTAAGTTGCTATGGTTTAAATTATTCAAAGATACATTCTAGTAATAATAATAAATCATGCCTTAGTATTCCAAAAAATAGATAACAAGGTGTGAACATATGTGTTGTTCGCTGCTAGCAATTTGTGTCTCCTTCTGGGTATGAACTTGTGTGTTGGTTGCTGCTGGCAGCTTGCGTCTCTCTATGGGTGTGTGGTTTTGTGTGACAGCGTAAGTGTAGGGTTTTGTATGTCGGTGCGTTCGTGCGTGTGTTTAGTGATCGGTCGCATGAATATAGAGAGGTCGGATAACCAGCCGTTGCGTAGGGCCGCCAACCCTTTCCCGACAACTTCTTTACAATTCCGTGCAGTACTTCGACGGCCTGACCCCCGCCCCAACGAGGCAAGGCGCAGACAGGCGAAGCGCACCCTGTACGGGGTTGCTCATCGCTAACTAAGGGAACACTCTTAGTGGCTACCTCGGTCGACGATGGTCACACTTGTGCCATCTTAACGTTTTCCGCCGAAGCGGGGGCATAGCACACACGTCGAACGTGTGTGTGCTGTTAACGGCAGCCTAGCCAGGTTGCCGCCCAGGACCGGTCAGTGGTGTGTGCATTGCGCGGCGACGAGATAGCGCCGCGTAGCATGGTTCCTCACTCTTGCTGGAAAGGCGGAATGGCACCTGACTGCCCAACGGGCAGACCCCCCTAGAGTTTTGTAGCGCATATGCTAGGCTACAACCCAGTAGAGGACCACATCAGCAAAAAACAGGGATAGGCAGGGAAAAGCAAGACATGAGTTATTATTACGTATGCGCCCGTGGAGCGACTTAAGATGCAAAGTTGTCGGCATTCGCTCAAAACGAGAAAGAAAACCAGGAAAACCTGCTCGGACAACTAGACGGGAATCAAAACACGGAACAGTCAGCATGATAAGCAAAAGTATATGATATTTAAATGATATTTAAATAACATAAGGTATATAACAAAAAAAAAAAAAAAATATATATATATATATAATATGATGGTAAATTGTAGATCGTTACAAAATTAAATTATAGTATATACTGCTTAAATTTTTTATATCATTTCTGTTGTTAATTGAATTTTTTTCCTGTTTAATACTGATCATTTCTTTAATTTGTCTTTTCACTGTGTGTTGTTCTTTATCAATTATCTGTGTGTTTTCAAAATCGAAATGGTGATCGCGTTGTAATTTGTGTGTAGACAATGCAGTTTTGTCTGTTCTAGAGTATTTGTGGGCTTGTATTCTTTTGTATAAATATTGTTTCGTTTGGCCTATGTAGTAATTATCGCAATCGCGACATGGTATTTTATATACGACATGTGTGTCTCGATTTTTTTCTATTTTAGGTTTAAGTTTTGAAAATAAATGTTTATTAGTATTACTAAGTTTATATGTTGTAGCTATATCATATTTTTTTAAAGTGTATTTAATTTTTTCCGATAGTTGTGGAACATATGGAATTGTGATATATGTTGTGTCATTGTTCAGATTTTTATTGGTGTCTGCAGTGTTGTATATTTGGTGTACTCTTTTTTTAATAGTTTGGTCTATAAAAAAAAAAAAAAAAAAATCAAAAAAAAAATTAAAACAATCTTAACTGATAATAATTATCCACCACAACTTATACGAAACAATATTTATACAAAAGAATACAAGCCCACAAATACTCTAGAACAGACAAAACTGCATTGTCTACATACAAACTACAACGCGATCACCATTTCGATTTTGAAAACACACAGATAATTGATAAAGAACAACACACAGTGAAAAGACAAATTAAAGAAATGATCAGTATTAAACAGGAAAAAAATTCAATTAACAACAGAAATGATATAAAAAATTTAAGCAGTATATACTATAATTTAATTTTGTAACGATCTACAATTTACCATCATATTATATATATATATTTTTTTTTTTTTTTGTTATACCTTATATTATTTAAATATCATTTAAATATCATATACTTTTGCTTATCATGCTGACTGTTCCGTGTTTTGATTCCCGTCTAGTTGTCCGAGCAGGTTTTCCTGGTTTTCTTTCTCGTTTTGAGCGAATGCCGACAACTTTGCATCTTAAGTCGCTCCACGGGCGCATACGTAATAATAACTCATGTCTTGCTTTTCCCTGCCTATCCCTGTTTTCTGTTTTTTGCTGATGTGGTCCTCTACTGGGTTGTAGCCTAGCATATGCGCTACAAAACTCTAGCGGGGTCTGCCCGTTGGGCAGTCAGGTGCCATTCCGCCTTTCCAGCAAGAGTGAGGAACCATGCTACGCGGCGCTATCTCGTCGCCGCGCAATGCACACACCACTAGGACCGGTCCTGGGCGGCAACCTGGCTAGGCTGCTGTTAACAGTACACACACGTTCGACGTGTGTGCTATGCCCCCGCTTCGGCGGAAAACGTTAAGATGGCACAAGTGTGACCATCGTCGACCGAGGTAGCCACTAAGAGTGTTCCCTTAGTTAGCGATGAGCAACCCCGTACAGGGTGCGCTTCGCCTGTCTGCGCCTTGCCTCGTTGGGGCGGGGGTCAGGCCGTCGAAGTACTGCACGGAATTGTAAAGAAGTTGTCGGGAAAGGGTTGGCGGCCCTACGCAACGGCTGGTTATCCGACCTCTCTATATTCATGCGACCGATCACTAAACACACGCACGAACGCACCGACATACAAAACCCTACACTTACGCTCTCACACAAAACCACACACCCATAGAGAGACGCAAGCTGCCAGCAGCAACCAACACACAAGTTCATACCCAGAAAGAGACATAAATTGCTAGCAGCGAACAACACATATGTTCACACCTTGCTATCTATTTTTTGGAATACTAAGGCATGATTTATTATTATTACTAGAATGTATCTTTGAATAATTTAAACCATAGCAACTTAATTACTTGACATTTATATCCTGTCATTCATATTTTGTATTCTCTTGATAAAGGCGTACACAGCCGAAACATGTAGAGTTTTTGAAATACATATATTTTGAAGTAATATACAGACCTTTAATCGCCTACTGATTAGGTTTACCATATCATACCAAGGTCACGAAGTTATTATATATATATATATATATATATATATATATATATAATATCTTCGTGACCTTGGTATGATAAGGTAAACTTAATAAGTCGGCGATTAAAGGTCTGGTTCATTACTTCAAAGTATATATATTTAAAACAACCCTACATGGCTACATGTAGGGTTGTTTTAAATATATATACTTTGAAGTAATGAACCAGATCTTTAATCGCCGACTTATTAAGTTTACCTTATATATATATATATATATATATATATATATATATATATATATATATATATATATATATAGGTGTATATGTATATGTAAACAATTTTTTTTTATAATACTATTAATGTAGTTTTACTTTAGTAAATTGATATGTTTTCGGATATCTTTGTGTTATTTTATATGAATCGTTTACTATTCATTCTATTTATTTCTTAGAGACATCTACTTATTGATTTGAAATGAGTAATGAAGACAAGTTTTCATTAAACCTAAAAGAAGATATTATTAATAGATAAGTTTTTTCTTAATTTAGAAGGAGATAGAACAACAAAAATATAATGAATGTGTCAATTTTTTCATCTCATTAAAAATTTTTTTTATCATCGTTTGCAGTTTGAAAGCGGAGATGTTGGTATTTATGATACTGTATTCAGCATTAGAGCCATTACTAATACTTCTTCTGTTTTAGATCCAGATTCTTCTGATAATGAAAAGGGAACCGCTACATTACCTACTAATGTTGGAACTCGAAAGACATGGACTGAAATGGATATGCAAAAAGCTATTGAACATGTTCGCGATAAGATAATGAGTTTCAGAAAAGCTGCTAGTTATTTTAGCGTACCACGTACTACACTGCGAAGACTCTATGCTAAAGAAGGTCCTCCCAGCGAGGTGGTTCGAACCAAATTTGGCCGGCCCTATGGTTCTAGGTTTAGGAAAAGAAACGCGTAATTTGAATTTAAATCTATTTTTAATGCACAATATTTAACATTGCTGATAACATAATGTACTGGATTAAACGAGGAAAAGAATATCGTGAAATGATTTTCTCTGACTGAATTAAACAAATGCAGTTAAGAGTAATTGCCGAAGGCTTACCCTTTTGTATTTAAATCATTAACGCTTCAAGAGACTCGCATATTCAGTTAGCTGATGAGTTAACTTGAATAATCGTAACATTTAGATTATTCGATATCTAAAGTCGATGGATAATAAGTAATAAATGCAGTAATACAAAAATGTTAACATTTCTGTACTTTTTCTTTATAGATTATATTTTATTTAAAGAACATATCTGTATATCTCACTTATATACGACGCGTACCTTACGCATTGGTTACTTCTACGTATAAACATGAGTTTCGAACTCGTCTTTGTTTTCGTCAGTGCATGTGGAGAAGCTAGCCAATGACTTCGTTGCCTTTTAGCGGCTATGCGTTGTGTATGTTCATGTATACATGTATACAGATACGTTTTTTATTACTGTATTTACACTTGGTGTTAACACCGATATGCTATCTTTCGCATAGTATATTGGAGGCACCTAGACTGCTACTAGTTAACTACACAATTAAACGTATGGTTTCCTTAGTAGTAGCTTGTATACTCGAGAGAAGGGTTGCTGGCGTGCCTCACTAGGCTGTCAGATGTTTCGGAACCGCTTCTCATGACATGTGATGTACAATCTTCTGTTATACTTAGCGGCAACTAAGTAATTGGTATGCTTCTCCATGTATGTGCACTGACGAGAACTAACATGAGTTCGAAGCACGTGTCTTTAGGCAGAAATAACCATTGCGTAATATGTACTTTGTGTATATCCCGTGCATACATATACATGTATGCCTTTTAACATTTTTGTGTTGTTGTATTTACACTTGATGCGAGTTAAACATGGATACGCTATCTTTTACAAAGAGGTAAGTACTTGTAAGTACTCCAAATATATTTGCCTACACAATTGGTTTCAAGCGCAAATGGCAAATCTTAGTATTTATTTATTTAACTATTAAATAAATATTAAGTTGCTTCTTGTTTAATTTATTGGAATCTCGTTTTGCATGATTCACGTCTCAGCATATATGGTAGTCTACCTGACTTTTTCCTGGTTGAAAAGGTCCTGCCACTTTGGAGAGACAATCACTTATTAGGGTTTCTCTTTTTATTGAACGTTTGCAGCAAATATTTTTAGTCCAGTCATTTTGTACATTTGAATTAGAACGAGATCCCATCAAGCCAAGTTTTTTATATGTTATTTGGGAAGGTCAGGAGTGCCTAATTTGAAGTTATCACCCTTGTGACTATTTTCCGCTATTTAGAAAATAAGGGTGGATTTTTGTTTCCGTTGTAACTCGGCTCCTCGTCCTTCTACGAGGAAGTTGTATTATTACTTTTTGTTCCTGTTTTTATTCTTTACAATTTGTGTCATATGACTTTTTCACCTAAGATCGTCCGTTTTCAAGATATCGGCGAAAATAGGACAACATTTGTGGTACGAACTAGGTTCTCATTTTTTTCTTCTTTCTCGTCACGCGCAACGAAAAAATGTTTATCATTAAACTTGTGGAGCATATTGGTCCCTACAATACTGTATTTTTGTTTTCTCTCCATCTTTAAAATTAGGCGTTCTAGCGCGCCGCAAATTCGGCAAGTCCGTGCGAAGTTTCGATTCTATAGCTCGCGCGATTGTGTAGATATGTTGTAACGGATTCACCGTTCTGAATATAGACATATATATAGACAATATAGGTAAATAAGACAGTGAAATTATAAATCACACGTATAAAATTTATTATGCAAATTTGTTTTCTTCCGGTCAAAAAGATATTCATGTCTTCCTTCTTTTCGATGGTCCTGCGCGCTAGAACTCGCAATTTTACAAATGGAGGGAAAACAAAAATATCGAATAGTAGGTACGAGCGTGCTCTACAAGTTTGTCGATAAACATTTTTTCGCTCTGCGTGACGATAAAGAAGAAAAAGTGAAAACCGAGTTCGTACCCCAAATTTTGTCATATTTTCGCCGATATCTCGAGAACGAACGATGTTAGGTGAAAAAGTTATATGACGCAAATTGTAGAGAATAAAAAAAAAGAACAAAAAGTTACAATATAACTTCTCCTTATAACAACGAGGAGCCGAGTTACAACGGAAACAAAAATCCACCGTTTTTATTTTCTAAATAGCGGTAAATAGTCACAAGGGTTTCGTTCGAGAAGTCGAGAAATTAGGCACTCCTGCCCCGCCCCCCCCACAACATATAAAAAATTTGGCTTGATGGGATCTCGTTCTAATTCACGGCCTATTTTCAGACAGAAGGACTGGACTATTTTCTGAATTCTTAAAAAGCTGTTACTAATCCATGATATTTCGATTTTTTTTTTTAATTTACATGCAATTTATGAAATTTTTGGGGCAAAAATGAATTTTCTAACATTTTTGTCCCAAAACGTCTGCGAGTGAGGTTTGAATTCAAGAACTTGCGATATCGCAACGAACTTGTTTATCATTTTACAATCAAGAATTACACGTGAAAGCCTATAGGCTTAAACTAAACTTTGAATACAAAATATAATATACTTGAGTATTAATATACTAATCTAATAGAAGATCTTGAGTTCTAATCTTATTCGAGAACAAACCTTTAGAATAAAAATCTTATTAATGTTTTGGATTAAGGTTAAAATTCATTAATTTTTTGAATTTATTCTTTAGACGTAACACCTGGTTGTAAAATCGAATTACTTCCTAATAAATAAAGGTTATGCATGGTTTCTTCTCGGATTCCCGGCTGGCACGGTGTCCTTAGCATTGCTTTACCTTTCGCAGATGTTTTATCGAATCTTATAAATGACATACACAGGATTTCTACTTCTGTTGAAGTTACAACTGAAAGTTTGTTAGTTCGGGATAGGTATGGGAGTTGTTCCTGAACAGGTCTTCAGTTTTAGCACAGTCACATTGATATCAGTAACAGCTCTGAACATATCTCTTACAAGAGCGAATGAAATGTTCAAAAAGAAATAAGCAGTAATTAATTAACTGAAATGGCCCTTACATGACGCAAAATTACATTGTGTTATTTTCACAAATATTTTATTATACTCGTACGAGGGAAAGTCATTAAATAAATCACAAACTGCTGTAGAAAAGCTGAAAATAGGAGTGAGTCGTTTCCCTATTTGTCAATAGGTGTCACCACAATCCAGCTTTATAATTCTCAAGTGACAGTTGGTGTGCGCGAACACAGGCAGTGTTAACATGGCGACCGTGCTCGAAGATTGTACTGTGGAAGAGCAACGTGCTATTGTGCGTTTTTTCTGGGCAAAAGGACTTTCTGCAAAAGATATTCATAAGGAAATGTCTCCTGTTTACGGTGAAAAGTGTTTGTCGCGTAAAGCCGTATATAACTGGGACGAGAAATTCTCTCAAGGACGCTCAAAAGTTGTTGACGATCAGCGAAGTGGCCGCCCCGTTCAGATTTCGACAGATGCAACACTTCGACGGGTGGAAGAGATGATTCGAACTGGCAGGCGGGTAACAATAGACAGTATAGCAACTGCAATAGGGTGTTCGCATGGTTTAGCCTACGAACTGATGCACGATCGTTTGAATTTCCGAAAAGTTTGGGCACTGTGGGTTCCTAGACAACTGACCGAGGAACACAGAAGAATTCGAATGGGCTTGTCCTTGCAACACCTCTCTCGATACACAGTGGAAGGGGAGAACATGCTTAACAGGATTGTTACTGGTGATGAGTCATGGGTGCACCACTACCAACCCGAAACAAAGCATGCTTCAATGCAATGGAAACATCCTTCTTCGCCGTCAACAAAGAAATTTAAGGTTGTGCCCTCAGCTGGTAAGGTTATGCTTACCGTGTTCTGGGATTCTCAGGGAGTGCTCCTAGCCCATTTCCAGAACAAAAAAGAGAACGTGACTGCTGAATCATACTGTAGAGTTTTGTTGTTGCTTAGGGATGCAATTCGACGAAAACGTCCAGGCCTACTGACGAGAGGAATATTGCTGCATCACGATAATGCCAGGTCCCATTCGGCCCACTTGACCCAGACGAGAATTGCGCAATTAGGGTGGGAACTTCTTGAACATCCGGCTTACAGTCCCGACCTGGCCCCAAGCGACTATCATCTGTTCGGTCCACTCAAAAAGCATCTTGGCGGCAAACATTTCGAGGGTGACAACGATATTCAACAAGAGGTACGCACGTGGTTCAGACGCCAGCCCAAACACTTTTATGCAGCAGGCATTTGGGCATTGATAAAGCGATGGGATAAGTGTATTAATGTAGATGGAGACTTTGTTGAAAAATAAAACTTGTTTTTGGCTAACTATTTCTTTTTATAATACCTTTTTGTGACCTAATTACTGATTTTCCCTCGTAGTAACAATTGTTTCACGTTCTTCAGACTAATAGGTAAATCTAATTACAGAACAGAATATATTCTACTCAGCTAAACTAATTTAAGTGGGATGATTTTATACAATTACGTGGGAATAAATTTAGTAATGCGGGATTATTCGAATCTACTTGATCATTTAATAAATTATTCCATTTTTTTATGTGAGTTTATTTCTATTGTTTCAAGTATTTTGATTTTATACCTTTGTTTTATAAATGTGAAATTTGAATCAAAAGAATGATTGCTAGTACTTATATGTACAGCATAGTTGGAATCACTTTTGTTATCTCTTTGTGTCTTGATATTCTTGTTTCCATGGATCTCCCAATTTGTCCGTTATATATCTTAGAGCAATCACTGCACGACATTTTCTGGGCTCCAGATTTGTTTAACTTATTTGCTTTGTCTTTGTTGCTTCTAATTAATTTTCCTAAATTCGTTTTAAAAGTAATATGTAAATCATCATGTTTATGAAGTAATTTATTTATTTGCTTGATTTTTGAATTGTTGAATATATCATTGCTGCCATTTTTTTTGTGTTGTAATGTCACCTGGTCTCGGGGAAGTAACATTATTGCCGAGGCAGTTCCATTTATACGGTAGGTTTAATAGAGACACAAATAACAAGCATCGGAACGATTAAATAACAATATTTAATGCAATAACGAAAACAAAAACAATAAATTATACCTAGTAAATAAGATTCACTAGGCTTGTGCTCACTCTGGCCTTTTGCAGTGACTCTGCTGTTAGAGACCTCTCAGTGTCTCGTTACATACCATTAGAGTGTGTCCCCTTAGCCTAGTGACCTGGTTATAAAATGTTAACAATGTAGTGTAAGATTGTAACTTAACAAGGTCCTGTTGATGAAATGGATATTGTGAATACATGACCTGGTTTAGTTATCATATCTTCTCCCTGGCGAAAGAGAAAAACAAAGGGCTTCTCTACCGTTTGGCTTTTCTTATCCGTATTAAATATATATACATAATTAGATTTCCTTACATACTATATGTAGGTGCTTAATATATTATACATTAGTGAGATATATTATTTTCTTATTGTATAACTACTCTATATCTTCTATACACTATTTTCTATACACTACTCCCCATACGAGTTCTATATAACGTTGTGTGTGTAGATAAGTTACACTAAAGTATTATTATTACACACGAATTGAAATTTATTATACGTACGTGCAAGTAATTTACATGTAAAAGTGTTTTAATCGGTTTTTATGTATTTTCACGCACTTGTCGTCCATTTGAATGGTTACGTGACTTATCGATTTTTATGATGGTAAAAGGGCCGTTATACAATACCTCAAGTTTGTTCCCTGATTCGTTTTTTATTCAAACTTGATCTGGAAACACAGAAGTGTGTGGGTTTGCGATTACTATTTAACTTACTTTGTCTTTTATTTTTAGACATGATTAAATTGCACTTTGCCTCATCTAGGGCTGTTTGTAACATATATTTCATTTCCGCGGTATAGTTATCGAAATTATAAAGTGGTTCTATGGCGGTGGTTATTGATGAAGGAAGAGGGTTCTGTTTCCCGAAAATCAATTCGTATGTGGTATATTTTGTTTCTGTATGCACTGTGTTGTTGTATGCAAAGCACCAATAGAGTATCCACGTTGACCAATTGCCTTTGTGGTTCAATAGCTGAATATGTAGATACCCTCCTAAATTTTTGTGTGTTTTCTAATGAACCTAACGTTTCGTGGTCGTATGCAGTTGATTTAAGTCGCTGTATGCCTAAAAGAGAGCAAGTTTCCTTAAAAACTGTAGCCATGAATTCGATTCTCTGGTCAGAAGCTATTTGTTCGAGGATTGCATATCTAAGTATACAATTTTCGTCCAGAGCGTTAGATACTCTGGAAGTTTCTTTGTTTTGGATGGGATAGGCTTCGACGAATTTCGTTAGTTCGCACTGGAGCGTTAGAACGTATTTGTCCTCATCCTCCTGGTCTTGGTTTAAAGGAACTACTAAGTCCACAAAAATTTTTCGAAGGACGTATGACGCTGTGGTTGTGACCTTGATTGGTTCTTTGTTAGGTATGGAGTGCTTGTATTTCTGGCAATCACTACATCGTCTCACGTATGATTCGATGTCTTGTTTTATTTTTGGCAGAAAGTAAAACTTCTTGATGTTGTTGAACATTCTACTTACCCCGCTATGTCCCATCTGTAGGTAACATGTGGTAGTCGTTGAGAATTAGTTGCCTTGTTTCGTAGTCTTCAATTCTTTATACTCCTCTAATCACTGTAAATCTAATGTTTGCCGACGAATCTATCAATTAGGAATTAAATCACTCCTATAACCATTATTAACGACAATTTGTTTTGTAATGTTTATTCCTTTTTTGGAAATAAACATTACATTTACAGGATAAAATTACACAATATAATTACAGGAACTAGTTTATTTTTAACTAAAAATTCTTCATAATATTAATAACTGAATAATAAATGAATTGCTATTACTATTGCTATTTAATCTAAGGGTTTTTATTTTTTGGGATAGTTGTAGGGAAATTTTTACCTGTAGTATGAAAAATTATATCCAGCTACCCAAAACCAAAGAAATATAAATTGTTATACAAGTGTCTCGTATCGTTATGTTCAAATTTTAGGAATGTAAAGTAGACTTCATTTCAAGTAACAAAAACGCAAAACTTGTGTATCCATTTTTAGTTGTTTCAAAGTTACAAATCTATGAATGTGATTGTCAGATCATGAAAAAAAATGTAATCCTAAAGTCAATAAAAACTGATTTTATTTAAAAAATTTCAATTAATAATATTTTCGAAATGTCCACCTCCATGTTGAATGCAGGCCTGTGTCCGTAAGCCAAGAGAAGAAGTTCTTATCCGAATTTCATACTTGTTATGTTGGCTTTGCTCGGCAGCCAGGTGAATACGATTCTACAAGTCTTCTCTTGTGTTCGAAACTTGCGCGTAGACTAAATTTTTCATGTACCCCCATAAATAAAAGTGAAGGGGATTAAGATCGGGTGATCTGGGTGGCCATGTAACAGGACCACCTCGACCAATCCATCTTGGATAATTGACGTTAACCCAATTTCGGACAGCAATTCCGAAATGTGGTGGTGGCCCATCCATGTAAAACAACATGTCTCGTCGAAAATTCAGTGGGACATCCTCTAAAAGACCTGGCAGTTCGTCAATAAGAAATTGAAGGCAATTGTCCGCATTTAACCTCCCAGGAAGAATGACAGGACCAATCAACAAGTCATCGATTAGGGCCGCGCTAACGTTAATAGAAAATTCATGACCACCTGTGCAGGTTCCTCAGATTTGTAACACCACTTCTCGTGAACGTATATTCATCTGTCCAGAGGACTGTTCTGCAGAAATTAAAATGAAGCCGTGACTGTCTTAATATCCAGGTAGAATAAACTAGACGAGCATAGTGGTCTGCCTCAAGAAAACCGTGTCCCATGTGATAGTGATATATATATATATATATATATATATATATATATATATATATATATATATATAAGCCCTCACGTTTTAAAATTCACCTAACTGTCGTTCGTGGCACTTCTAGTTGTCTAGCGATTCGACGTACACTGAGAGTTGGATCCCTTGTAATAATAGCTACTGCTTACTTCCTTTAAGTCTGCTGGCAAATTTACTCCTCGGTCGGAAAGATAATCACGCGGTCCGCATTCCCAAAATTGTCTGTGTTCTCCCAGAAACGTTCTGTAATGAGGAATGCGCCTATCGGGAAACCGATGTCGGTATTCAATAACTACTTGACGTGCACTGCCGTTACAGTAGCCATACACAAAATGCATGTCTGTCCGTATACTCTTGAGAAGAAAATCGGTAGGGCATTTTGAATAAAGAAAACGTGTCCACTCACTAATAAGTTGTTGCATGAATTGAAACGTAATTTCGTTCTTCGTAAAACGTTCCTTTATTAAAAAATGCAACGTTAATAGTTATCTGAACATTTGTTTATTGTATAATATTCATGGTTCAGCACTTACGAAATAAGTAAGAACCTTCTTTATCATAAATCAATTTCCAGTACTCTTTTTTGTAGATCTCCAAGATTGAATCGTATAACTTTTTTTAAATAAAAGCAGTTTGTATTGACTTTTGGATTAGATTTTTTTCATGATCTGACAATCACATTCATAGATCTGTAACTTTGAAACAAATAAAAATGGATATACAAGTTTTGCGTTTTTGTTACTTGAAATGAAGTCTACTTTACACTCGTAAAATATGAACATAACGATACGGGACACTTGTATAGGCCCAAAATGCAAACAAATAAGTAAGTTACTTAAGAAACATGATTTGGATATTGCTTTTCAAACAAACAATGCACTAGAGAAATTAATTAAAAACAACAAAAGACACAGTAAATAAGTCCAACTAATTTGGAGTCTATAAGCTTGCCTCTGGTGATTGCTCTAAGATATATACGGGACAAACTAGAAGATCTATTGAAACAAGAATATCAAACACAAGAGATGTTTTAATTAAAACAAAAATTATTCCAGCTATGCTGTACATTTAAACAGTTGTAATCATTCTTTTAATTCAGATTTCACTATTTTACATTTAGAAAATAAAGATATTAAATTAATATTACTTGAAAAAAAAAGAAATAAACAGATATAAATAATTGCAATAATTTATTAAATGTCCAAGTAGATTTGAATAGTTCTCGATTGGAAGGCTTAATCTTATGTAATTGTTGTAATTGTACGAGTATAACACCTCTAGCCTTAAATTAATTTAGCTGACTAGATAAATTCTGCAATGAGATTTACCTACTAGTCTGAAGAAGCAGTGTGAAACAAATATTACCGCCAGTATAGTCAAATATTTGTGAAAATCACAATTGTGTTTCGTATGAAGTAGGTACAGCTAAGGACTCGGTGCCAGATTGAAAACCGACAGAAAACTGTGGACAACGACCGCAAAAAGCTACACACCAATAATGCAGAGTATAATATAATTCGTATAATTTATTTTCGTCAGAATTTTGACAGTATAGTATAAAGCTTAAAACAATTGTTTTCTAGAGAAGCGACATTATTTATTGTTTAGTATAATATAGAATAATTTATTATAATTTTGAGTCATTAAAGCGTTCTATTTAACGCACTATTTAATTTATTGATAATTACGTACAATTAAATACAAGTATTATTACTTCATACGAGGGTCACCTTTTATATTTTTACAAAATCTGCGAAGAAAACAAAATTTTTGGGAACAAACTATTTTATTGTTTATCAAAATATTCGCCTTTATGGTCTATACACTTTTGCATGCGTACGAACCAGTTCTCAAAACATTTTTTCCACTCTGAAGGTTGTACCTTAGAAACATGGTTTTCAAAGGCTTCGGCTGCTTCTTGTTGAAAATCCCTGTCCACGCATTTTTTGTTTCACAGTTGGAAAGAAAAAGAAATCATTCGGCGACAAGTCAGGTGAATATGGACAACGAGACATTATTTCAACACTTTTCTCCTTCAAATAGTCAACTGTTCGACGTGCTGTATGGGAACTCGCATTGTTGTGATGAAGAATAATTCGACGTTTTCAGTTGGTCTTCCTGATTTCGTCTATAACTTTTGGCAAGTAAATTACTGTATACCATTCAGCGTTAACAGTTTTTCGATCCTCTAAAGGAATTGTTGGGATGTGTCCTGTACAGCCGAAGAAACAAGCGACCATTTTCTTGGAAGTGCTCCTTGCACGAACAACTTTTGTGGGGTTCGGTTCGTCTTGGAACACCCATATAGTAGATTGTCACTTGGCTTCCGATTCATACGCATATATTCATGTTTCGTCACCTGTGACGATGTTATATTCGGATTTTGCGGTTCCTACGTCAAATTTTTTGCGCAACTCTTTACACCAATTGACTCGAGCTGCTTTCTGTGCTTCGGTCAAGTTATGTGGAATCCATCTGGAACATACTTTTTTTACAAATAAATGTTCATATAAAATCGAACGAATTGCAGTCTGCGATGTGCCAAGAGATGTCTCTACCTCACTGTTAGTCACATGTCGATCGTTGTCTATCATTTTCTGCCCAGCGTCGTTATTTTTTGGAATCACAACAGTTTTTGGTCGATCTTTACGTGATTCATCACTCACTAAGGCACGACCATGACGAAATTCTGCAAACCAATTGTAAACTGTCTTCTCTGATGGTGCTTCATTACCAAAAGTTGACCGAAGCGATATAATGCATTCTTGTGGAGCCTTTTTTATAATCGTAAAAAATCATCCAACGAAAATCTTCACGAGTAATCTCCATTATTTTACAAACTCACTGTCTTAAAACTGTCACTGTCAACAAACTACTGACTCAATTTCTAAGCTATCGCGGATTTCTCATTGACAAATGTCAAACTTTAAGAGTATAGTGATTACATATGTCAAAAGCACCATCTAGTGGTCGATTGTAAAAATATAAAAGGTGTCCCTTGGTTACACTAACCAATTCTTTATTCTACTTTGGTTAACAATATACTAATAAATAGATATTGTTTTGCTAAAGTAGAGATACGAATAGTGTTTACTAACGCTTCTGCATGCATGAACAAATTGTTGTAAAATTGTGTACTATCATTCACTACTTGGGACGTACCCAAAAAATTTTATGTTTTTGATCTTGAAATCTATTCTCTTAGATTTGAAATGATGAATCGTGAATTGATTTAATTTATTTTCTAAAATTATTTTATAATTTTATTGATATTTAACTCCTAATAATATCATTAAAAATATTAAAAGGACTGCGAATAATTATTCAAGTGTTTAATTTAATAAATTTTTAAATCATTTAAAAAAGGGAATATAATAAATGTATATTATATAAAGAATAACCTTCTCTTTGATATCAAGATCAAGATTACTACTTATAGCATGCCCTATATGTATACTATAAAACTTACTGGATATTGAATTCTATTTTCCATAGAATTCAATTATTTTTGTGTAATTGTGTGACGTATTTTTAAATATTTGTAAAATAAATATTGTCATATTTCTTCAATTATATTCATTCATGAAAATACTAATTTTATTTTGTTGATTTTTCAAAATATTAATAATATGGTTAATTTAAGATGATTGGCTAATTGGTTTTTGTGTTAATTTTGAATAAAATAATTTTCAGCAAACTCTACTTTTGTTAAATATTTCTTTGGCTTTGGAGCACTTTGTATGTTTTGTTTTTGTTTGCGGAGAATTTCACCAAGTGTAGGTGTTGGTGTCGCAGTGATGTATTTCATCCCTGAATTCAGTCCAGGCTTAGGTACGGTGTGTGATTTTTTGGGTGCGATTGGTGGAAGCAGTAACACTTTTTCGAATACAAACATTTTATTTCAGAGCTATTTTTAACTCATAAAACTAAATTATACATGTTCAGACATTTGTGAAACATACGATATACTTACTTTACCGAAGTACTTTTATTTATAAGTGTGGTGTTTTGTTGAAGATAAATTATAAAGATTTTTTTCGAAACATATTGCTGTATATTCGGGTAGGTGGACCAAATGTAAAATTAATTATTTATTGAAAATTACACAGGAATATACCGGATGCGGCAATAGTGTGTCGGCGGAGCTTAGCATGAAAACTAATAAAGTTGTAGCAATGAAATTTTACGTATACATGTAGTATGCTACAGTGAATTTTCGATTTTTATTTATATATTTACAGGGTGTTCCAAATTTCCGCAACCACTTTCAATTTTTTTTTTTTAATAGATTGCGATACTTTCTTGTTATTATGATGATAGCCACCCAAATTATCTTGGCAATGATTTATAACATTGTGCACTTACAACTGTTAGTTTTAGTTTTATTGCAAATTTTGTTAAAATCTTGTCAGTCTTGTCAATCTTGTCAATCTTGTCAGCGTCTAACATTTTAGCCTGAAAATGGGTGCAGTGCCTCACGTAACTCTTTTGTTACCAATTTATGGACTAACACGTTATATGTTTTGGGGGTGAACAACGTGACATGTTAAATATGTCGCACCAAAGTTATCGAAGTTTAAAGGCTATTTTCTCCTTTTTTTTTTAAATTGGACGTATAATTTTTTATTAGTCAGCTAATTCCTTGTAAAATTACCGTTAAAATGGTACCAATAACATAGTACTTATTTCTAGTATTTTCGAAGTTATAACCCTTTAATGGGATATACCTATGTTTATAATATAAGGTATTCAATATGCGGTGCTGCATCTAATAGTTAGTTGGTTGGCAATGAAATGATATTAAGCAAAAATTGCTGTGTAACCAAACGTCAAATATCTACTTAAAATTTCCGTGTAAAGTATTTTTCTGTAGTTCCTCTTTGCTGTAATCGCGTTTAATTGTTATAATTTAAGTTCGGCTAGTTAATTATCTATTTCCATTTGTTCGTTATTAGCTGTTATCTTGTTGTCAGTTATATCATTTTGTTGTCATTATTTTTTATTTACATGCCCGTTGTGTTTCTTTAGAATGAATTTTTCAAAAGAGGAGCTAATAGACATGGTATTTGTTCTTGGCGCTAGCAATAGAAATCCACTTTTAGCATCAAGAACATATGCTATGGAGTATCCTCACCGAAGAGCACCAGATAATAAGACGTTTGAAAATTTGTTGACAAGGTTTCTTCGGACGGGTTCACTGAATTACATCAAACATGAAAGAACTAACACTATGGTTACAGAAGATAATGAAGTGACAGTCGTCCAGTCCGTTGTGGAAAATCCGCGCATATCTACAAGGATAATTTCGAAAGAATACGGGATAGAAGTCACTGCTGTAAGAAAGATTTAAAAAAAAACATAAGTTTCATCCTTACAAAATTCAAAATCACCAATGCTTATTACAAACGGATTTTGAAAGGAGACTTGTTTACTGTGAATGGCTACTTTTACAATTACGACAAGATCTAATTCTGGACCATGTACTTTTCACAGATGAAGCAATGTTTGCTAATTGTGGAATAACGAACAGAAAAAATTCTCACTATTATGACACTAGAAACCCTCATTTTGTGCAATCCATTTTATACCAACAAAAATGGAGTGTTAACACCTGGGGAGGCATTATAGGAAACACTACTATAGGTCCATTCTTTTTTAATACTACTTTAAATTGTGAAATCTACACAAATTTCCTACAAAATAATTTACCATTGCTGTTAGAAGGCCTACCAGATAACGTCATAGAAACTAGTGGTACCAACATGATGGTGCACTTGCACATTACGATGCTGCCGCAAGAGAACATTTAGATAGGGTATTCACCAATAGGTGGATTGGGAGAAGAAGCTTTATAAATTGGCCACCGCGATCACCAAATTTAACCCCTTGTGATTTCTTTCTGTGGCCTACTCTAAAAAATATAGTTTACGAAACACCTCCTACAACGGCAGAGAACATGCAGCAACGAAACAGAAACGCTTTTATTCAATTAAGTGATAACAACGTTGCTCAAAATGTAAGTCTGTCGATGCAGAGGCGATTAAGAGCATGTGTAGAGCAGAATGGACATATATTTGAACACATTTTAAATAAATTTTGTTTTATTATAACTAATAATAAGGAATTAAAAAACAGGTGTTTGTAAAAGTTACTTTGTTTGATATCATTTCATGGCCAACCAACTATTAGATACACTGCATATTGAATATTATAAACATAGGTATATCCCATTAAAGGGTTATAACTTCGGATAAGTACTATGTTACTGGTATCATTTTAACGGCAATTTCACAAGGAATTTGCTGACTAATAAAAAAATTATACGTTCAATCTAAAAAAAGAGAAAATAGCCTTTAAACTTCGATAACTTTGGCACGACATATTTAACACCCTGTATATGTTGTCACGTTGTTCACCCTCAAAACATATAACATGTTAGTCCATAAATTGGCAACAAAAGAGTTACGTGAGGCACTGCACCCATTTTCAGGCTAAGACTTAAAATGTTAGGCGCTGCAACTGACAAGATTTTAACAACACGCAAAACACCAAAACTAACAGTTGTAAGTGCACATTGTTATATATCATTGCCAAGATAATTTGGGTGGCTATAATCGTAATAACAAGAAAGTATAGCAATCTATTAAAAAAAAAATTGAAAGTGGTTGCGGAAATTTAGAACACCCTGTAAATATATAAATAAAAATAGAAAATGCAGTGTAGCATACTACATGTGTACGTAAAATTTCATTGCTACAACTTTATTAGTTTTCATGTTAAGCTCCTCCGCCGACACACTATTGCCGCACCCGGTATATCTTTTCTAGACTCTGTATGTATAAAATTATCTCAACTCATGAAATAGCGTATATGGTCAGAAATAATACGACAGTTTGTATATGATATAAAAATTTATTGTATAAGCATTTTGTGAAAGATTTCGTGTAAATTACAAGACCAAATAAATAATTGTGTGTAATGTTTAAGTAATAATATCATATAAATAGCAATAATAATAATTGTTTGTGCCGCCTGGTTTGAAGGACATATATATAGGTATATATTTTGTATTTGACCCACCGATCAGTGGGCGTAACTTCCGTAGAAGCTGGTAATTTCTTTTGGTTGGTTGTGTTATATTGAAAATCGTTGTGCTTTCTGAATGTTTTATTTATTCTACAAGAAAAAACTTAAACCTAATTCTATAAGATAAATCTAGCACTTAATGTTAACTTAAACTTAATTCTTTACTGTTTTATTGTTGTATGATTGTTGTAGAATGTATGTTATGTTCTACTCTGTATGAATGATTTTATTCTATGTTCAGATTGATGATGTTCTATTTATGACTGTTGTGTTACAAGTATATATAAAATATATCACTACCCCTACCTTAACATCACTAAAACATGTGTATGTGTTTTATGTAATTTTTGTGGAATTTACCTACATTATTACTTCTTATACCCAATAATACCCAATGTTTCCGATAGTCTTAAAGATCTTACTGATAAATAAATATAATAATAAATTAGAATTCCTAATTACGTATTAAATAGGGTGCCATAAATATTCTTAGTGTATTTCTATCTGATCGGTTCATCTATAATAGATTGATAGATGGATATCTTGAGCCTATTATGTATATTAATATAATTAATAATAGCAGGTATTGAAAGGTCTATTAAAATTGTTCACTAATTACAATAGGCAATAGAGAAACGGTTTTAATGTCTAAAGGAAATAATAAAGATTAGTAAATGTAAATTCTTTGAATCTAAGGAAAATATTACAATTTTGAATATGTTAATGAAAATACGTTGTATATAGTGGTTTACCCTTGAAAATGGACATTGAATATTTATAAAGTTTGAAATGTTGTTCTTTAATTCTGTTAGACTAAATTTACTAATATCTAAAATATATGAATATATACAATATAAAATATTTCGTTATATGACCAAACAATAATAATAATATATTAATTATCTGTATATTCTATACAGTGGGATGTATATCATTCCTAAATAGAATTGAGTGTGATTTTAAAGATTTTTACATATTTAATTATGATTGTTTTTGTCGTTTACCTATTGTTGACAGAAGTTTTGCAAGTAATTCATATATCGAATTATAACAATACATCAGGACATAAATCGTTCACTGGGATATTATTTCACCCTCCTAATACGCTTTGTGTGATTCCATGTAATTCACTGACCTTGAATTGAATTGAAGATTTTGAATAAAATTGTTTATAGACGTTTTCAGAATTTAATGATTTTTCTAAATATGTGAGGGTATATTCAGGTCGCAGATCATTTTCTGGGATCACGCATCACCCTCGGAAAACGCTGACTGTTATTTCCATATGTAAAAATAATTCCAAAGAATTTTTAGAAATTTAATTTTTAAATTAACTAATGAATGCAAAATTACGTTATAGGCTGGTTACTCAATGGAATATCGTATCACACAACGTCGTAAAATATTAGCCGAATTGCGCATAAATATTATCAAGCGCTAGTTCAATTAGACATCCTTAGTTAGCAGTTAATGTAAATTTGAGTTTTATAACAAAATTTTATTGATTGAAATTTATTGAACTTTATAATAAACGTTTTGGCTTTAGTAAAACTAACATATGACTCATACCGTCAGTAACGCGCCAAGTATCTTCGGCGCCGTCGTGCGAAATACTGATAAGCGCCTTTACCCTATATGTATTGAGCCAAAATTACCAGCCAGTCTCCCACAGTTCAACATTGAAATTTATGACGAACTCTTTAGACTTGTTAGTACTGGTAGGTATTTTTTATTTGAGGCAAACAATAGGTTCACATACAAAAAAATATTATTAAAATTTTTATTGCACACTGAAACAACAGTAACAAAATAAAAAACAGTATTCCAAATTATTAAAAAACAAAAGGTCAAATAAATAATATTAATTAAGTTAAATTTATACAAAAAACAGTGTAGATGCAAATATCAAGTACACTCTTTGAAGTAACAATAAAATTATTGCTGTCAATGCTAAAATAATTGTAATAATTGTTTTATGTAAATTTGTTGATTTGTTGTAAACTTTCAAAAAATGTTTTTAATATTTTTCAAATTTAACTTATCACAAGTGGCCGTAGGCGCCTTTAAGGCCTTGGCGCCGTTGTGCGCTGCACGACCTTGCCCATATGGACGGCGCGTCACTGCATACCGTGATAATTCTTTGGAAAAAGCAATTTCTGTTAGTGGTTTGTATTGTTATAAATATTTAGTTTGTTTTTGTTTCATTGCATTGCAAGCAATGTGCTCTAGGAGGCTTAAAGTGCATAGGATGTAATAAAAATTAACTTGAAAATTAAAAGGGAAGGCCTTAGTAAAACAAACATATAACTCATACCGTTCGAATGCTTTAGAAATAGCAATTTCTGTTAGTATTTTGAGCTGTTATAAATATTTAGTTTGTTTTTATTTCATTGCATTTCAAGCAATGTGCTCTAGGAGGCTTAAGGTGCATAGGATGTAATAAAAGTTAACTTGAAAATTAAACGGGAAGGTTGAAAAATTTTAAAATATGTTAACTCATTTTATAAATTGTTCTAAAAATCACTGTAAATGTTTTTAAAACTACTATTTATTAAATTTTAGTTTATTATCAAACTTTTGTATAGCACCCTGTATATCGTCCTATATTCGTGCGCATATGTGTCTTCGTCTGTGTACGTGCACATGTAATTTGGAGTCCTTAGTCTACAAAAATAAATAAATAAGAATTCGCATGTATGCTAATTGTTCAAATACTTTTTTTTTAGTTATATCTACAACTTGCAGAAGAGGTCTTCGAAGAATCTGGAATGAAAGTGATATGAAGCAAGCCATGGCCAGTGTTAGAAATAAAGAAATGGGTTATAGAGAAGCTGCACGATATTTCTGTGTGCCGTTTTCTACGTTGTATGGTCGAATAAATTCACATGGGAAATAATAACAATCTTCTACATCTGATGTTACTAATATTCCATTCACGTTCATATGAATTCCATGAAAACTAGTTGTTACGCCTAGCTTCTAACCAAGTAAATTGTACAACGACATGAAATATTAAGCTTTCCTTTTTTGTTTAATTTTAGGAAACTTGCTAAGTTATAAACCAAATAATATAAATATAGGAAATATAAAATAGTAATAATAATTAATACAAAAATATGGATGATTGTATTGAAGCTTTCAAGCCATGTTTTCTAAAATATTACTCGAAGTAATATTTTGGTTCACCAAAAAATGCACAATATATGTACATATATACAAACCATTCCTATTTGCTAATTTAGGATATATGATGCAAAAATGATCTCAAACATAGGACTTTTTTCAAAGTTGTCCTAACATTACTTTCCAGTTTTGTAGCATTGGCGGCATCTCCTGGATCATTCGGTAAATGACCTGTTAATCATGTATTTACCCAATAATTATTTATATTGTGAAATACGAATTTTGATCATTCCCCAGACGTAATCAATTTTATCTACGTATATATGCCAGACGACTGAGCTAGTGTCCTCGAGTGACAGCATTGTTTTAAATACATACAATCGTTGATTGCGTATAACAAAACCTAGTGTAATCTGTCGATCGTTGTAGCAGACGATTTTTGATGAAACTCAGCATTTGCTGACTTAACGTATATTATAAAACACTTGATTTGTTTCATTAAATTTTATTAGGTTTCTCTAAGATCGTTTCCGTATATTATCAATCCGATAATATACGGAAACGATCTTAGAGAAACCTAATAAAATTTAATGAAACAAATCAAGTGTTTTATAATATACGTTAAGTCAACAAATGCTGAGTTTCATCAAAAACCGTCTGCTTCAACGATCGACAGATTACACTAGGTTTTGTTATACGCAATCAACGATTGTATGTATTTAAAATAATGCGGTCACTCGAGGACACTAGCTCAGTCGTCTAGCATATATACGTAGATAAAATTGATTACGTCTGGGGAATGATCAAAATTCGTATTTTACATTATAAATAATTATTGGGTAAATATCAAAAATATCAATATCAAAAAGTTAACTCATCTGGATGTAACTTTCTACATATATCTATACGTTTGCGTGTATGAGTAGTGGTTACTCTGACCATTTTATAATGTTGTGTATTATAGGTTGTATTTAGGTATTTTATTTCTGTGTTTGTCAGATTTTGTTTCTTAGAAATTGATTTTTATTTTTCCTTATTTATGTATGGGAAGCAAGTAATACCTGAATAGCTGAAGATATTCAACAGTTCAACTTCATTCACTATTTAATAATCGCTAAAATTTTTTTATAGTGATTCATTTTAAAAATATAAAAATTATTTTTCTAAACAATATCTTAAAACAATTTAAAACTCACTGTCGCGTTACAAATGATCTAAAATTAAAATCTGAACTATGAGTTGTTTACGAACATGACAATTTTTGTGTTCTGGAGCTGATAGAAAAACGAAGCTCTACTAAGAAGGATCTTGGTGTTATATTCGATAGTAAGTTAACCTTCAATGATCTGCTATTAAGTCTAGGCTGTTATTATTAAAATTTCACCAACGTTGGTACCACTAAATTTCTCTATTTCGCATATGTCGTTAGTAGTTCAAATATGCGTCTAGCATTTGGTACCCAATCTATAACCTACACATGAATCGAACGCGTACAGCGTAAATTTGAAAGCACTTGAGTTACAGGCTAGACGGTGTCTATTCAGAAATAAATATAGACTACGGGGATTTAATTGTGAGGCATAGATTGGAAATGCTAGCGATGTGAAGACAAACGAAGGGCGCATTAGTGGTGGCAAATCTCATAAATAACGTTAGCGCGAGTAAATTTACTGGTACCCATGCATTGCTTCTGGATTCTTCCTACTTTTGCATTTTCAACACCAAGAACTAATATATTGTGCATTAGTCAAGAAACGCAAATAATTTATTTCACCATGTCTTTATATTTCTATGGAATTAATGATTTATTTATTTATGTATTGTTGTATTTTCAGGAAGAGTCGAAATTTTTGTTCTATTTGAATTAGTCTATTGGATAGAATAAATTATTACTATTATTATTATTATTATTATAAACTTGATCAGGAGCCGCCATTGCTTTCGTGTTATGAAAAAATATAAGCCGTTTTAAAATAATTAATTTAAAATTTTGAAAATAAGTATTTTTTTATGAATAAATTCTATTGTCCCTGAACAGGTACTACTAGATAAATAAGCATCGATCTCTCATCACAAGCAAAACAACCTTTAGGTTGATAGCATTGTGTTTATATAATTCTAAACGTTTGGTATGCTGAATTGAATAGAAAATATATTCAATGTTTAAAAGATTTAATACAAAATGATTTCGTTTCTCTTATAATTAATATAGGATCAACTTGGTAAGAGTATTAAGTTTATGTGTTAACAATGTAAAAATGATTAAATAAATATAGCTATTTATCATATTTTAACAGAATTATTTTATAATAAACAATTAAAATACACTTAAAAACATATAAAACCTCTTGCCACATTAATATTCATATCCCATATACGTATTTCGGCAACTAAGTTGTCGTCTTCAGTAAGACGTGATAACAATGATTACCCTGATGCAAAGTAAAGTGAATCACGGTCCTTGTGCGTTACCTTTACTGTGTCCAATGTTCAACACTGTTATTTCGTCCCACTGAAGATGTCAATTTTGTTGTCGAAATATGTAATTAAGATACGAATATTAATATGGTAAGGGGTTTTATACCTTTTTTTAAGGATTTATAAAGTCAGTAGTAAATTTTATTGACTAATAAAATTAAACCTACTTGAAACTTAAAAACTAAGATTAAAAAAATTAATTAATTAATTAGTGTCGGCTATTTCGTAAATAGTTTATCCTAGACTTGATCATAGGATAAGATATCAAATCTAAATAGTAGATGTACAAAAAATAATTACATTATGCAACATAAAGTATGTAAAAGGGTTAACTGTATTATATTGTGTATACATGTACATCTAGTAAAGTGTTTCATGATTTTTGTCCGTCTGTTTTATCGTGCCCCATGTTTAAGACCGCTATCACTTTTTAAAACAGATGACAACCTAGTTGTCAATATATATATATATTAGGATACGAATATTGATGCGATAAATGGTTTTTATACCTGTTGGATTGTGGGTTCGTAGAGGAACAATGTTATGGTTGTCCGGTATCCGGTTTCTGGCGATAATACTTCAACGTCAGCTACTACAATCACGACTCTTAGTTGCTGCGTCACCGGGCACAGTTTTTAAGGCTGTATACACTTTACGTTTTAGATTTTCGGTTACTGTTTGTTAAATGAATAATTGTACTTTCATCCAAATATATTTATTTACACTATATACATTTATTTTGGATCTGCAACGACTTATACTATAAAAACATAAAACTGCTGTTGAGACTGGTGTCTCTTGTTAAAATATGACCTTTTGATATGAATCTTATGAAGAAAATGTTGTGTTAAAACTATGTCTTGTATTGATGTTGAGTCGATACTGTTCATACTTTTGAGTCTCTTGTTGCTGGTATGAGATTCTGATTGATACTGTTTTATTCTGTTCTATTTTATAAGTAGGTAAAACTTTATTACATATTAAAATTATATTGATTGAATAGTATATTGTTTGACGTCATAACGGGGAATTCTTCTTGTGTTATTTAATTCACAATGGGGGTCATATTAAATATCGCCCTTGAATACGTTCGCTGATAACCTTAGGCAATAAAACAAGAGGTCTTATTTATAAGGCAATAAATAAATTTAGAAATATATGCCGAATGCTAATATCCATAGGTAATAAAACGAGTGGTCTTAATTATAAAGTAGGTAATAAGTAAATTTGTAAATGTAAAAGATATCGCTTCCTTAGAATTTAAAGAAAGCTTTACTATTTGAATGTGCTAATAAAAGTATGTTATACAATTGTTTAAACTTAAATTGGAAATATTTATGTTTCAATTCTATATCCTAGATTTACTTATATTTAACAATAAAAAATATTTGAAATTAACATATTACAAAAAAATAGTAAATGTATCTTCAACAATACCTACCTTTTTTTTTTGTTTTTTACTTAGCCACAGTCAGTGTCCAACGAAAGACTTTTTCAATTAAAATATAGAATAATCTTATAAAGGTTTTAATAAAATGAAGGACGAATTCTGGACTTTTTTCTATCGAAAGACATTTGTCAACAACTCTATGACCTTCTACAAAAGAAGATTAAATACCAAATACCTAGTATTTAGTACGAAAGTAAATGTTGTTTTGACTATATTACTTCCAATATTATTAGTAAGTGATTTTTTTTTTAGGTGCAAGAAAAAGATTCCTGTGTCACCAATGCAAGAAGAGATATAGTTACAAAAGTGGTTTAATGCAGCACCTAAAATTCGAATGTGGCAAGGAACCCAGATTTATTTGTTTGGAACCCGGCTGTACTTACCGAAGTAAATTAAAAAGCAATTTAAATGCACACATGGTAGCAATTCACAGTTCAAAAATTAATATGGTTAACAAGCGACTCCTATATTAAAATTTCCTCATAGCTTTCTTACCAGCTCGACTACGAATGTGAAACCATTATAGATATTAGAAAAAAATGCATGTAGTAGATTCTATGACCTAGTTATCTGTCTCATAATTTTATTATAAATAAATCTGGACAAACGAAAGGATATACAACACGACAGTATTGTATCTAACTTGTGTACATGTAGCACTGTGGATAAATATATTTTTTCTCACAAATATAATTTCTGTAATATTCTGCACTATTGTGTTCTCATATATTAACTCGTAATCTAGGAATAAGTAGAATTATCCGATTCAGATTATGTGTCCGAATATTGATATATCACAACACAATAAAAGCATTCAAATTAAAAGCGGTATTTTACAGAAATTTTATTTGTGGAGAAATATATATATATATATATATATATATATATATATATATATATATATTTGTTTGCATTATTACATTTACATGTATATCCAGGTTTAATTATAAATCTCTAAATATTTAAATTTAAATTATAAATATCGCTTGCTTTTTGCGATCGAAACATATGGGAGATCTAAAGCCGCGCATATTCAGATAGATGTTTATGTATTTTTGAACACTAGTATTGATTAGATCATTCCATATCCATTATTATTCGATCATGTCTTGTAAATACGCCTTCCTTTTTGAATGTGGTAATAGAATTACTCCATTATTTTTAATCGCAAGAACAAGTTTTTTACGTCATAGACTTCTACAATAAGTTTCTTATTGTTTATATCTCAAATAAAGTGATACGTATCAACCTTTTTGCTTACACATTTAATAAATAAAAAAATATACTGTGAAAGATGTATACTTAAACTCTTCTCCTATAAAACCTCATATATATGTTAGTTAACATCATCTTTTTCGTGAAGAAATCGCTTCTGCTGAGGAATTTAGATGGAAAGTACACGTAAGTAGCTACAAAATAGAAACTGATTATTGTAGTAAACCTCATTGGTGTATAACACTAATAGTTACTCGTGCCAGACCTTGAGGGCCACATACTTTGTAAACTAGTATGTTGATTACAACTTGAACTTAGAGTTGTGCACTGATTACCTATAGCTACCCCGCGTTAAATTTAAGTTTTCATTTTCATCAACTTGAATATAGTACTAAAGTTCGAAACGTCTTTACCAAATTCATAGTCAAATGACTTACGTACTAGACCAACACGGCCCTAGTTAATATATAAAAAAGTTTTGTATGTAAGACCTAATTGAACATGTGACATTATCAAAGAAACAATTGAACATTCCATATTTAATTTTAGCAATTGAATACTACATAGAATTTTTCATTCGAAGACTTGAAAAAGTAATCTGAAATGCGGTTTTAAATACATCTAAGATACACCTAAATATTTTAATTTAAAATTTAAATAGTCTCAATAGTTGTATTACTCTCTTCAGAGTAATACCTAAACGGGATCGAAAATATTGTAGATAGGTGCCCGTTCAAATATGTATACACTGTTGCAATATCATTCCGTTGTAACAGTGATATAAATAAAAGCGAGAATTATGTGCAGACAAGACTCAGTAATAACCCTATTGCTAACTGGAAGGGTGGGTCTTGATTGTACCTTATTGACTTATATAGAACATTTTTTTCGATTCGTTTAGAATTTTATTCCATTTTATCTTAAACTATTTCTTTCTTAACTATTAATACAGTTTCATTTTGATTATTTCTAATATGTTGTTGTACACTAAGGAAGTAAAAAAGTACAAATCGTTAAATGATACTAAGCTAGTACTATTGCAAAGGAGCAAGTAGGAGGAAAGTAGGGTTGTTCCTTCAGCAACAACAGTACGAAATATTGTACATAAATTGAAAACTACAAGATGTATAACAAACTGTAGCAAATGTAAGACAACCTGTTGTAAATCGTGAGAATGATGATGGGGGGGCGTACATAAAGACTACGAAATATTTTGAAAAGAAATGACTACATTAAGCTTGATTGGTAAAGCAACGGTACGGCAAACCGTAGACACGGGTTCAAGTCCCAATGTAGACAAAATTTTTCAATTAAAAGTTTCGTAAGATTTACGTTGTAATTTGTAGATAGCAATGTTTACGTTCACATTTACTTCGCAATTACGATACATACTAATTAGATCATATTTGTAAATATTTCATATAAAAGCCGAAAACTCCAATAATTTATCAATTGATATATTAAATGAATTAATAAATTATCTAAACATATATATATATATATATATATATATATATATATAAATATAATAACTTCGTGACCTTGGTATGATATGGTAATCAGTTACCTACCTAATCAGTAGGCGATTAAAGGTCTGTATATTACTTCACAATATATGTATTTAAAAAACTCTACATGTTTCGGCTGTACCTTGAAAAAGGCGTATACAGCCGAAACATGTAGAGTTTTTTAAATACATATATTGTGAAGTAATATACAGACCTTTAATCGCCTACTGATTAGGTTTACCATATATATATATATATATATATATATATATATATATATATATAATTATTTCTTGGCCTTTGTACAATATAGTTGATTTAGATATTCGGCGATTGAAGGT
Organism: Melolontha melolontha; assembly: GCA_935421215.2. NCBI lineage: Eukaryota > Metazoa > Arthropoda > Insecta > Coleoptera > Scarabaeidae > Melolontha > Melolontha melolontha. The sequence continues at coordinate 46,796,053 of OW285235.1, read as the reverse complement.
CTGTTTTACATTAATATGTATATATTTTTTAAAATAAGCTCTTACATGTTTCGATAAGTATTACCTTTATCAAAGAATTATAAATGACAGATATTAATGTCAAAGTTATATAAGTGATGTAGTCATGTTGAGACCTACAAATTCATAAATACCTTCAATTCAATTAATAATAATTCATGACATAACAAAAGTTTTATCTCAATTATAAAGAGAATGGTAAGTTATGAGTTATTATTACACTTGCAGCCGTGGAGCGACTTTAGATATAAAGCTGTCGGCATTCGCCTAGGATGAAAAGGAAAACCACAAAAACCTACTCGGACAAGCAGTCAGGGATCTAAACACGGAACTGTCAGCATGATAAGCAAATGTACAGATATTTAAATAACATATGATATATAATTATATATTATAACAGCAACATATATTATGATGGTAAATTGCAGATCGTTGCATTATTAGGTTATAACAGACACTGCTTAGATTTTTATATCACTTTTAAAGTCGAAATGGTGGCGTTGCAATTTGTATGTAAATAAAACAGTTTTGTCTGTTTTGGAGTATTTGTGAGCTTGTATTCTTTTGTATAAATATTGCTTGGTTTGACCTATGTAGTAACTGTCGCAGTCGCGACATGGTATTTTATAGACAACATGTATTTCTCGATTTTTGTCTATTTTAGGTTTTAATTTTAAAAATAGATGTTTACTTGTATTGCTAAGTTTATATGTTGTAGCTATATCATATTTTTTTAAAGTATATTTTATTTTCTCTGATAATTGTGGCATATGGAATCATGATATATGTTTCATTGTTTAAATTGTTATTTGTGTCTACATCACTTATATAACTTTGACATTAATATCTGTCATTTATAATTCTTTGATAAAATTAATACTTAGGAGCTTATTTTAAATATATACATATTCATGTAAAACAGACCTTTAATCGCCGAATATCTATATCAATTATATATACATATTGAGGACTTGTATTAAATCCAAGATTTATTAATACACACATTTATATTATGTACATGTTTATACTTCCTTTTTTTGAGAGGGCATGTGTCTGTTTGGTTCTAATAAGAAATAGACATCTTCTTCATAGAATGTTATATTCTATGCTTCAAAACTCCACGAAGAAGTTTCAAGGAAGATTAACGTGATTTATCGAAACGTCAAGAATATCACCGTTCATGTAAAACCATCTACATGCGCAGGAAAAGTATACCACATTTCTGTCAAAATGTAATAAATTATATTTACGTGTATTTTGTCAATCGCTGTTGTCGAAATACATACATGACTGTGAAAATTTTATAAATACATAATATGTATTTGCTTTTAATTTTAGCCTAAAAGAATTGTGTTCTATCTACTACTTATGTATGACTGTAATATCTTGCTAAGGTAATTAAGAAAAAGACATTCATTAAAGAAACTCTTTCATGTGACTAAGTAGAAAACGTTAAAAAAAGGAATAAGACTCCTTACCAAATTAATTTTCGTATTCTAAATACTTATTTCGACAATTAGATTGTCTTCTTTAGTAGAAATAATTAATTTTGTTCAACAGTAAAACTAACACACAAAAATTGGGAAACACGTAACTAAACATCCACTATACACTTAGTATATGTATATACCGTGTCTTATATTCAACACTGTTATTCTTCCTACTGAATATGATAACTTAATTGTCAAAATGTGTAATTGGAATACGAATATTAATGTGGTACCTTTTTTAAAATAAAAGTGGTTAAGATTTACTTTTTCATATTTAGTCTTGCAAATTTAATAATATTTTATTTAAAATTCTTTACTATACTAATCACATTTCTTTTTCAGTTATATATAAAATTCCTCCAAGACGCCAACGAAAAATTTGGAATGAGAATAATATGGAGCAAGCCATAGAACAAGTAAGATCCCACAGAATGAGATACCTTCAGGCAGCAAATTATTTCAACGTACCATTTTCCACTTTATACGTTCTGTGCCAGAAGAATGGAACAGCACGAGAACTTGCCAGAGCTAAATTAGGCAGGCCTAAAAAATCAAGTAATACTGTTTATTTAAAAGATTTTTTAATATTGTGAAAATATTTTTTTAATTATGACAAAAATTAACGATTGCAATTATTTACATATGGTTAAAAGTTGCACTATATGTGTCCGGATACGTTTAAGTTTTTCTGAACGATTATCAAAATTCCTGAGGTTATCGGAACCTGATTTGATTAGTTTCTTTGAACATACTTAACATAGTATTCATTTAAGTATTTCATATTCTGCACCTTCTGTCACAAAAGCTTTCGAACGTTTACTAAAAAAGTTAGTAGAACTCCTAGCGCCATCTATTTAACATTTTAGTAGATAGGTATATACAAGGTGTGTATAAATTGGCGGACCCACTACAAGTGGCGACATTCTTGGTCAAATTTTGAGTTAAAAGTCCTAATACTAAAACGATGTATCAGGCTTCCTTTGTCTTCAGAATGAATTTGAAAGAAACATACATTTGGCAACATTGTTGCCTACTTATTGTTTTACAACGTTGTCAGACGTGTTTTTCGTCAAAATAAGTTAATAAAAAAATATTAAAAACATGCTTTAAAATCAAAAATAAAACTTTAACGAAAGGATAATAACAACAATTTTTCTTTCTTCTAAATTGTAGCTCTTTCAGTCAACAAATATCGAGTAATAATGCTTATTTCAAGACTGAAAGTCCGAACTTTAGGAACCTCGTGCAAAGATATGGAGCATGGTACAACATTTTCGTATTAGGATTTTGGACTCCGAATTTAACGAAGAACATCGCCGCGTGTAGTGGGTCCGCCAATTTATACACTCCTTGTATACACTCGTTCATCTGTAAATACTGTCAGTACTTTAACGATGTTTAAAGAAGAATAACTCATCGTACAAAACTATAACAGATACATGTCTGAGTTGGTTCTCTCACCGCAATCCACTGCAGTAACTGCTATTTGGTCTCGCGTATGGTGGTGTATCCAGGTTTCATCGACAGTAATCAATCGCCGCAAAAATTTTGCCGAATATTTTTGATACCGGCATTGGCTTGGCCCGACATTTCCGTCCGTATGCACTTTTGGTAGGTCCTCAACACACGTGGAACACATCGCGCGGATAATTATTTCATATTAAAATCTTGATGTAAAATCTTATACACCCACTCAGATGATATCCCACAAAACTTAGCAATATTTATAACAGTCAATTGATCTTCCATCATAGCTTGATGCACTAAATCGACTATTTCGTCGTTGTAGCAGTTTTCGGACGCCCCGAACTCGCACGACCACGTTTGTACTCGTCGGCCCAATGTTTTATCGTTGTAAATGAAAGGGACGCTATACCGTATACGGAGTCTAACTCATCTTTTATTTCCTCAGTCCTTTTCCCTTTCAAATAATAGAATTTTATCACTGCGCGATACTTAAGTTTCTCTATAGTTGGACGACAATGTGACCTAACAACTTTAGAAGCGTACCATAGGCAAACTAATGCTCGTATGACTTGCAATTTTGACAGTTTACATATGTCGAGGCCATCTATTGGACGGCGAAAGATTTTGTTTTCTACAATTACTTTATGTCGGTTAGGCCGGAAGCATTTCAATATCCCTCGTATATAATTTATTCGAAGTGCGTCCACAGAATTGCAAACGGCTCTGCCTTTGTCTATCGATTTATGCATTATTTTCTGGTGATATATTTGTTGTCGCTCTAAGAAGACTGTTACATAGACTTAAAATTTGAATAACGTTTTGTACAAACCATACCGTAGAGACCATTCCCCCATTAAGATACTCGAAAGAGCTACAAGACAGCCAATCCGCCTAAATAAACTCAGGAACATTTCTTTCCAGCAGTGTCTGGATTGTTTTTACTTTGTAAGCAGGTGCCCATTCTGTTATTTTCCTCCTAAATTAAAAGTGGTTCCAACACACTCGGCTCGATTTTTTCACCACAGTCCTAAACCATCGTAGGGGATGCCTGACCAAATCATTACTGAAACACGATCATGGTCACGCTGAACCGGTGTCACGATCTTCCACGCTTTTAAGGAATTTTGTGCTTGCATCCTATAATTCTATGTGTTAAATTTTTTTTTTATTGACATCATTGTGTCATCTATTCTAAAAAATTGATATGTAAAGTACCAATTCTTTTACAGCACTGTTTAAACTGTACGAAGGTCTAATAAAAATAGAAAAAAAAGTGAAGGTCGTCATTTAAAAAAATTACTTCACTTCATTGGTTAGTTCTAACTCTTGTCCAAACAGCCTTACGCTGCCCAGATCATTTAGTTTTCTCATGTTGGTAAAGGCTACCAACTTGTTTTTTTGAGGATTGACAGTTAATCCCTCCTCTAGGCACCATCTTTCTACAATTCGCAGAGCATTTCGCCTCTTTGACAGACTTCGTACCCACTGGCGAAGATTGTTCATATCCATACAATTGTTATCATAAACAGCTTCCAAAAGTATACCACATTTCTGTCAAAGTGTAATAAATTATATTTACTTTTGTTTTGTCAATCGCTGTTGTCGAAATACATACATGACTATGAAAATTTTATAAATACATAACATGTATTTGATTTTTTTAATTTTTTTTTTTAATTTTGATTGGCACCCAACCTTCTAATGTAAAAAATTCTTCGATTGTTTCTTGGCACACATCTCAGAAATCGAACGAAATAAATGACGTTGTTACTCAACGCCAGTACACAGAAAAATGAAACTTTGCATGTTAACACAATGGCGTTGTCGGAGACCTTATATCAATCCGCCTTGGGGTTAGACTTCTGGCTTAGTTTAACTCATTAAAACTCATTTTACTTTTAAATTTATTGAATATTTTTGTATACCTTTAAATACCAAATTTGTTTTCTTTAGCCACTGTAGACAGCGAAAATGTTGGACGCAAGCGTAAAGCATGGAACGAAAAAAATATGAAGCAAGCTGTAGAACACGTGAAACATAAGCAAATGGGTTACAGACAAGCGTCTCGTTTGTTTAAAGTACCACGCACGACATTAACGAAATTCTGCAGGAACCAAGAAGAATCTGAAGGTAATGTTCCTGAACTATTAAGCATAAAACAAGAAGTTGATGCTGAATATCCGAACTTACAAGGAAATATTTTCTAAAAACATAGAAGATTAAGATTTAGTTATTGCTCTGTATTCTTTTTAATATTAATGTGGACTATAAATGTTGATCATATAATTTTGTTCCTGAACAGTTTCCAACAAATAAAGTCAACATTTGTAATTCTTACCATTACCTACTTTGTAACGTGTTATTTGCTTGATTTTTTTTAAATAATGGAGCGATTATGTATTTATTCCTATTATTGTGGAGGTATTCGTTTTGTTTCTATTTTGTAGTCATTTAGAATGACTTCGAATTCATATAATAAAATTTGCTTTCTAAAGAGTTTTTATGAAATAAAACCTTAATGCTTACTATTATTTATATGGTAATGTATACATAATTAAAGTCTCAATGGAAACTACATAAGTAAAAACTTTAAAAACGTATAAAACTCCTGACTACATTAATATTCGTATTTGAAATACCTATTTGGACAACGAAGTTGTCATCCTCAGTAGAAAGTAAAAGAGTTGAACCTGGAGCACAATAAAGGTAACAAAAAGATTGCAAAACACTTTACTCGACGTACACATATACAGCGAATTTTAAGAAACTTAAATTTAGATCACTTAGTTAATATGTTGTAACTGGATTCCGGGTTTTCTTCCGCGTTTCCACTGTTTGGTCTTTGTAAAGACCGGTGCTAGTTTCTGGACGACGTTTCGGCAAAATCACATTTGCCATCTTCCGGTCTACGATAACTGTCTGCTTCTGCTTCTGGTTACTCGTAAACAGTTTACGAGTAACCAGAAGTAGAAGCACTACACTCTCACCGCTCTACACTGCAGCTTCCTGAAAATCGCTTTCCTGGTCTCCGGCACACTTTCCTTCTTCGGTCGCGACTTTAGAAGCATATCCTAGTCTCATCTGAGAATATAACAGACCCCCACTGTTCCAATGCCTAATTCAGATGGTCGCGTGCAAAACGCAGGCGACCTTGATGATGAGCTGCGGTAAGTTTTGGACGAAGTGCAGGTGTTTTACAAGTCAGGTTACGTTCCTTTAGCCTTCGTCTTAGTATCCACTGAATAATTGCCACTTCTAGTATTTCACGGAACTGTTGCTGCACTTGAACCGCATTGAGGCGAGTTGTTGTCACAATAAACCGGTCATCACGATCAGTTGTATACTGTTTTCTGCCGGTTCTAGATCACCTATGAAAGGATTCAGTCTCCTCCTAACGTTGGTATATTCTTCAAATAGCTGCGAGTGTCATTTTTGGTTAAAGCAATTGGGCGGCTTTTTGCTGTGTAGTATGCATTAAACTAACATACTTGAAAACTTATGAACTTATGAGTAGAGCTGAGGATGTTTGCGGTACGGCAGGACCGTATGTAGTGCATTCCCACATTTAACTATTTATCTAAATATTCTCTGAAATGATTTGCCGGATCTCATAAATTAATAGAGTGATATTTTAGTATGCACTGGATATTGTTATTATACAAAATCATAATAGCCATTTGTATTTATGGATCATAAACAATAATACGCATGTATTTGTATTTGGTTGTGAATTCAATTTAAACTTAAAACGAATCGTAATATTTTAACGACAAGCCGTCCTTACAATACATGCATTCCAGACAAAGTGTGCAACTAATAACTTCCATAATTGATCGAAAATGGACATTTTGGAGCTGAAGTAGAGCCCCTATTCTTAGAAAATGTTATTACTGTCGTTAAGAACTATTATTATAAACAACAAAGGCCTTTTATTAGTGTTGAAGTTTTAGATTCATTGAATTTTCATGTTGTAAGTAGTATATGTGCTGCCAGGCTTTGAAAGGCTGTGTGACAAGATTTTAATAAATCGAGGTTTCTTTTGTTTTCGTAGCTTTTATTGCATTTGGTTATAAAAATAATATAATAAATAGTAATAAACACAGCTTCTAATCTAGTAATATATTATCAGAATGTGTTTTTCTGAATTTTAGTTAAATTTACACCTTGTTTTAGAATATTGTGAATGAACACTTTACAATTGACTACTTACAACATGGAAATTCAATGAAACTAAAACTTCAACACTAATAAAAGGCCTTTGTTGTTTATAATAATAGTTCTTAACGACAGTAATAAAATTTTCTAAGAATAGGGGCTTTACTTCAGCTCCAAAATGTCCATTTTCGATCAATTATGGAAGTTATTCGTAGAGTTGCACACTTTGTCTCGAATGCATGTATTGTAAGGACAGCTTGTCGTTAAAATATTACGATTCGTTTTAAGTTTAAATTAAATTCACAACCAAATACAAATACATGCGTATTATTATTTATGATCCATAAATACAAATGGCTATTATGATTTTGTATAATAACAATATCCAGTGCATACTAAAATATCACTCTAATAATTTATGAGATCCGGCAAATCATTTCAGAGAATATTTAGATAAATAGTTAAATGTGGGGATGCACTACATACGGTCCTGCCGTACCGCAAACATCCTCAGCTCTACTTATGAGAAACAAATATGTGCAAATTTCAATTTCTAAAGCAAAAATTCAATTTGTCACATGTTTGTTATTCACGTTATAACCACAAAATAAATTCGTTTCATTTGTTTACCGGTTACTACGCATATAAACGGTAAGTACACGTTATCAATCAATACTCATATCAAAGCATATTAAATCGTCATTGAAACAGCAAATATTTTTTTAATGATCTGATAAATAGATTCGAAACAAAACATAGTTAAAAATTGAAAGTTTACAGTGGGCCGATTTCTATACACGCAACGGTATTTTTAATTTGTTTTAAACAATCTGCATTATATTATGATTTATTTCTAACGCCCGACGGACAACACTTGATTTATCCGGTCTATTGAATTTAATATGCGATATACAATATATAAGGAAAATGACTGTCATCCTTTGGAACTAGACAGACTGTATAAAAACAATTAAAAAAGATTAATAAAATGTATGGAAAACATCAGTAGTTTCCACGTAGAAAAAAAATACAGAATTTTGTTTTTTAAGGTGCTTCGTCTTTAATAACAATGCATATTTTTGATTGAGTTTAGACAGTGAATGCAGAAACATAATACAAAAAAAACTCCAATGACAATTTGCTGCATAATTACCCATTTTCGTGAAGAAAAAAAATTATAAAAAAGTTTCCATATCGTCGCCCGGCGATTTAACATCACCAATCCCTTAAATATTTATTGTAGGCTTGTTTATTTTCTTTTACTCCATTAACCTCACAATAATATTCGTATAAATAGAACTGCTCAGTGTATTTGTTTTTTGTGTTTAAGTTGTTACTTGGCTTCTTAATTATTCTCAGTTTTTGAAGTTGGACAGGTACAGTGTACGTGTATACCATAATATTGTTGATTTGCGGCGGACATTACCAACATTCGTTCTAAAAACAGTAAGTAACCAGTTAATACATGTTTATTATTAGCTTATTATTATTAGGTTGGATTATGTCCCCTGATATTCAATAAACATTAATAAATCGAAGTGAATATCTATTCCGACATACATACAATACATACGCGAGAAAGTGCGGCGTTGCCATCTCTTCCTTACTTCATGTACAAAATAATCGATGTCGGTTAGTTGTAGACGAAGGATTTATTTAGAAATTTCGTTTTATATAATTTAATGTATATTTAAAAAAATAGCAACCGTACTCACTTATATCCTATATCTTCTTTATAATGAGATGCTATCAAGCGTTTTGTTTGACCACCATATTTCAATTTACAATCTTGGTAATTAATTTCATAGATATCAGATTTCTGATTCTCCTCAAATTTAACTTTCACGTTTCCTAGACGAGATTTGATATCGTTATTTTATAGCCACACTTCGTATGATTTGAATCTGCAGTGATAAACCCATTGACATTGGTTACATTGCGGAAAGTATTTATTTCGACCAAGATATCAAAAATTATCTTAGTCAACGGTGGCCATAGATTGCAAAAAATTTCTTAATTTATATCGTCCTTTTGAGATAATTCTGATAAAATTTTCAAATTAGGTGCCATGCTGATGTTTAAATGTATTTTCTAAAAAGCATGACATAAATTAAGATAGACGTTTTTCACTCCATGGCCACCATTAACCAAGATAATTTTTAATATCTCGGTATTTTGTGGTTGTTTCTAATTACTAATGCATATAGGAATGGTGTACTATCATTGTTTTCCCTTTTCACAGTGAATTTAGTTGTTGGAAATTTCTTATTTAACTGTTTGACGAACACCTCGAATTCACAATTTCGCGTTTCAAAAATCGCTAAAATATCATGTAAGTACCTTAATAATAATAAATTATTTTAAAATTCAACTTCGAAATGACTGACAAATTAAATTGGCTATAAATGGAAGTAAGTAGTTATGCAGTGTTTCTGTTCGTAAAATTTCCCTCTAGCATGGCAACAATTTTTTTAAGTTTCTTAAGATGCAGTGTATTCGTGGACGTCTAGTAAAGTGTTTCATGGTTTTTGTATGTTAGCTTTACTATGCCCCATGTTTGTTGCAATTAGTACTCCCTACTAAGGATGACAACCTAGTTGTTAAAATACGTATATAGAATACGAATATTAATATATATTTCGCTTCAAGTTATACTGCGAAAACATAAAATAACCATTAAGGATCTATTGTGCTAATCCATCCGTTAACCGGGGATGGTAAACACAAATTTTAAATACCTGGAATCTATCTGGGTCGACATAAGGGTATTTAGAAAATAAAGTAATTAATATAAATCAATAATTTTAATACTGTATACTTACTGTCTGTCCATAGATATACCGTTGACTTGATAAGCGGCGAATAGTTTAAACCAACCCAAATACCGGAAATTTTGGCTGTAGTTTTAAGTAATTTTGGTAAGTAGTCGACATACAGATAACCACACACAGAACCGGATTCACAAATTGTGAATGTATCAACACAAATAGGGATATTGAATATATAATTTGATATTCACTAATAGTTTCAAAATATTAGAATTTTTATTATGTGCAGGTACACTCTGCATTAGAATTTTATTAATCGAAGCTATTACTTAATAACAAATTTAAATTAAAACTGGCCCTGGCGCACTAATGTAATTGTTTGTGTTAGGGTTAGACCTCATGCTCCGCTAATTATGGTACAATGAATAGGATTTAAATTTTACTGAAAAGTCAACGGTATATCTATGGACAGACTATACTTATTTGTTATAGTTAAATAAAGTTTTCAATTCAGTTTTCATCTCCCTTCCTTTATATGTTTGCTTAATTTGTAAATTAGTTGTTATACAATTTGCAATTACAATTAATGTATTCTTGTGGTTCACATAGCGTAGGTGACATTTCATATCAATATACATTCACATTATAATACACGTGTGCTTTTTATCATTTATAATCAAATATTGATAATACGCGCCTCTATCGTGTTTCTCCTATCGATTACTTTTATTGCATACCACCTGTCGTGTTTAAGCAACTGTGGAAGCTTGCGTTCGCACTATAACTTGAAACAGTCTATACATGATTAGTTAATAACTGTTTGTATGTGTGCTGAAGAAACTTATAAGTAGGTATTTAAGTTAGATTATGTAATTAATGATTATTGCACTTCAATAAAGGTAGTCAAAAACGTCGACGACAAGATCCCGTGAGGATTTACCAGCGCAAAACTAATAAATACTGAAGATGTTTTACTTTTTCCTCAAAGAGCCGAAATCAAAATTATTTTTACTGAGAATTATGTAATTTCTCGTCAATTTGATGGCTTTTTGGTATCTATTTTTTTTCTAAAATATCACCATAGCATCGTCGCATTTGATTAGCTCTCTTAGATAAATGTTTTGTTATTGTCATGCCCATAACAATAAAATGTAATGATAATAAAATGTATGAGTTCACTACACCTAATTTTTTATTTTATCATATAGTTTTTTATAATTATAATGTGAGAAAAATCAATGAAAATATAAAACCCTTTATATTCACAATATTTATATCCTCTGATATATACAGCGAATTCAGAATTCGTTCCGTAGATTTTTTGTAATATACAAAAAACATAATGTAAAATATTTGTCATTCTGGGTTCTTTTAAATAAAACTAACGTTAATTTAAACACACACTATATTAATAATAAAGCGCACTAAATACTCTTAATAACTAATAATATTTATTTGATATTTATATACAATATTAATCCGTCGGCTATTACTCGTTGAATGTCCATTATCTCTTCCGAGCGGTTCTTATATAGTGTATAGCTAATTCGAGGGCCTTCCAAAAGTTCTTTTAGAGGAGATCAGGGAGACTAGGTGACGTATTCGGCGCGTGATACTACTCGCCTGACGTATCATCGGATGACTCACATCAAAATAATAATATTTACTAATATCGAAATACTATTCAAAATCGCGTGTGGAAAACACAATACTATTATGCATTCCAATTAAGAAAGGTCCAGATGGCGCGGCAATCTGAGTATAACATGGAATTTCAAAAAAGTATATAACTTGCATGTGAGGTTATATACCTACTAACCTATATAAAAGATTATTTTTTGACGTATGTTTATTAACACATTTATTATTAGGAAAGCTTAGACTTAATAATTTTATTCAAGCAAGAAGCGGCTAATATATACCAATGCAAGGTATTAGACTTATGAAAAGTCTTTCTTTGGAGACTGTGGTTAAGTAAAAACTTAAAAAAGGTATATAACCCCTTACCACAATCATTAGTAGTATCCTAAATACGTATTTCGACAACTAAGTTGTCATCATCAGCAGGTTTTTACCTACTGATGATGACAACTTAGTTGTCGAAATACGTATTTAGGATACGATTAATAATTGTGGTAAGGGGTTATATACCTTTTTTAAGTTATTAGACTTATATAAAATATTTCAATCAAGATTTCATAATCTGTTAGTTATTGTTTGAAAGTGTTTCATCTACAATAAATTTGTGCGTAAATATAGTGAGAATGTGTTAAAATTACTACAGGAGAAATATTTACATCTTTCTTTGATTTTATTAGAGAACAAAACTTTTGTGTAAATGTGAAACTAATAAATTTAAGGGATTGATGGTGACAGTATATTATAATTATCATGATATTTGTGTATCGTTTAGCTAAAAAATATAGCATTTTACAAAATACAGTTATTTTAATAGTATCTATAATGAGGGAGCAATAAGGAAATTCATTTACCTGCACATCATTTCACATAATTTGGATAAAAATTTTTATACATCTAAAAAAGGTATTTAAAAATATTTTCATTTTACAAAAATAAGTACATATTAAAAACGGTAAAACAGCAGTTTAGCGCCAAAAGATAGGTAAAACGTAAGCATTTTTCCAGTTTCACTATTTGGTTAAACATGTGTTCGTTCCTTTATTCCAAGTTATGGCTGATTAATACTTACTTTTTTGCTTATGTATGGGATAAATTTCTACTATCGAACGATTTTTTTTTGTTGGTTTTAGCAGAAATATGGTTTGATTAAGGTTTCAGATTTCAATGTAGCTATTTGAAAAAAAAATAAGGATAAATAGAAAGAGAAATTGCTTTGATGGGAAACTCCATGTGTTCAGTAAAAACAATTTTTTTCGTAAATGCCTGAACACAATGAGTGTAAAACCCTCTTTTATTAGCATAATGTACATTAAATCTTTTACCTACACTTACATAATTACATTAAAAAAATTATATAATCATTTCCTACTTAGAAATTTCATTAATATTCTGCGATTATCACAATATCTGGTAGTTACTTGACACCCAGGACGTCAAACAACTTCTGAGGACCTGAAACAACTTATAATCTCATGAATTTATATGGTAAACATTATTATATAATTATATTTAATTTACATTTTATTCACAATATTCCAAACTATACAATTTATAAGTATAATAAAATTATATCTAACACATCACACACACACTAATCTAAATCAAGAACATCACACACACATAATTAAACTTAACACACCCCACTTATTACACAATTATGTTGCATATTGTTCACGAATATATATATTGAAAACTACTCATCTTCAAAGATCAGAACCTGAATCTAATGAAAATTCTGAGGATCATGAGGATGACCTAGCATTTACAGTAAAATTCAATTTTTCTAATACATTTTCAACAATATTATCTAAATCATACATTTTGTTTTCTTCTGTTATAACGTGATGAATGCTATCTTTCCATGCGTCAGCACGAACCATGTCTAATCCTTCTAATAATAAATTTCTTACTTCGTCCAATTTAAATGTCTTATTATTGGCCGCAACATGATGGTTGACTTGAGCCCATACAAGTTCAATGGGGTTAAGATTACAGTGATATGGAGTTAAACGTAAAACTATACGGCCACTTTCTCTAGCTATTTCATCGACCGCATATGAAACTGGATGACAGGATGTGTAATTTTTTACAAGCTCAAACAATTCAATCTTTAGCATAGAATTATCAGCTAAAATTTTCTTAAAAGCCATTCAATGAGTGCCTCCTTTTTCCATAATGAAGTAGGTGGCTTTTCTCTTTTAGTAGAATGATAGGGCGCATTATCCATTACTATAACACAATTGAGCTCAAGAGAAGGTGGTATGTTTTTCTTCCATGCGATGAACACCCCACTATTCAAATCTTCATGGTAATCTGCAGTTTTCTTGGATTCAAATAATAACAAACCCCCATTCATAGAACCAGTTTCGCTGCCAATCTGAAGCACAATTAGTCGCTTTCCTTTGCAAGACGGATCTTTTAAACCAGTAAACCTTCAACAAATGCTTGCCTTGGATTAAGTACCGTTGTATCTTTCCATATTTTTGCTTTTGTGTAAGCTGCATTCACCCATGCTTCATCTAAATAATAGATTTTTCTCCCTTCTGCAATACTTGTCAAAGAACGACGTCTCCATAAGATAATATTATTTCATTCAATTAATATGTTATTTCGTGCGCGTTTTTCCCGCTTGAATTCTAGTTTCTTTCGGATTCTCGAAAGCTATGGTCGTTTTAAAGAAGGTAAACCGGCTCTTATAGCTTCACATATTTTTGTGCAAGTTGGTAACTCATTTTTAAAGAAAAATGAATGCACGTGCCTTCTTATCGTCCTTTTTGATACTTCATCTAATTTATTGTAGGCATCTCGGCAACTTCGTTTTCTTAAAGGAGAATGTGTAACTCCAAACATTTCAATTTCCTTAATAATGTCAAACATAGTATTCCTGTCAATCCCTCCTTCTCTTGAAGTTTGACGAACAGCAGCTGCGTTGGACATATTAACTTAGTTCTTAAAATACACATTATAAGCCGTCTGCCTCTGTCCACTTTTTATATATTTTCCTTTACGATTTTTTGATGGACCTGGTAAAGCTGCGTCATCCATCCTCTAAAACGATTGCGATTAAATAAATGAAATAAATTAATGAGGTTTTCACTTTGTAATCTCTATAAAGAACTATCTTTAACGAATATTAATAATAAATAGCACAATAAACAACTAGTAAAACACGCAATTGACTAGCACTGTCAGAAATACCGGTCAGTACTGACAGAAAAACGCTAATTTGACAAAACTAAATAAACATAATTTTGCCTGCATAAAAGCGGCCTCTACTTTAGCTAATCACAAGCTCTTATATTAAACGCTATCTTTCCCAACGGTTTATTCTTATTTGGGATGCCATATCGGCGTGTGTTTGTAACATTACATTTCTTAAAAATATTGGCTTGGTAAAATCTATTTCTCATTCTTGTCCTCACTGATACAGACAGCATTGTATAGCAATGATTGTACGATATTACTAGTCGCAAAATATGCACTTTACTGTCTCGTTATTATCGTCGGTATATCGAGCAAACCGCTATTTTTCTTAGTGACAATTTGTTTGTTTGCATTAATTTAGCAGATGATATTTTATTTTGAGAACTAATTTTGTTTATTTTATAACATAATTTTAAAATATGTTTTCTTCAGTTTTCTTTAGTTAAAAATTTATTTTAATTCAGTAAACAAAATTTGAATGCAGATATTTTAAAAACAAGGAGCACTCCAAAATAAATGCTAATATTTAATTTGAAAATAGAAAGGTTTATCTTTATCAAACGAAAGTAAAACATTTTAAGATTTTTACAAATATCTTTTATTTCAACTTTAACGAATTAAAAGAAATTATAGGACTGGTGGAATAGTGAATGATCAATATGTAAATCTAAGAAGTGGCACAAACAGAAGAATGCCTTCGATTAAAGCACGTTCAGCTACATCTGCTGCGAAGGTAATGATTGTGGTTTTGGAATGGCGGAATAACTTTGTTGGTCTACCTATCTAACCACGATCATTATAAAAACATTCTATTGAGACCGTTGCAGCATAGGTTCATAAAAAAGCTGCCTGAAAAGTTTAGTATGTCCTATGGGAGTATCAAATAAATTGCGCAGGAAGTTTCCCATTCATTCGCTTTATTCGCCGTACACAGAGACAAGCGTCTTTCCAGAACTGAAAAAGATCTCCACATGACGATTGTGCGTAACTTGTGCATAAAAGAGATATACGAAAAGTGAGTTTCGCGCTAAAGAAAAAAATATATACCGCATTTTTCTTTTATCATTACACATAGGTACAATGCATTGACTTTTTTCCATTTACCCTTGCACATAGGCATAAATGAATGGCGGTGGCATAGTAGACAACTAATTATACACCTGTAACATTTTTCAAATTGTCAAATATTTCTGTTTTTCATTCATACTGTAAAGTTTGACTTTTTGGGTTCTTAAATAAAACTAACGGTAACTTTAGACACGCACTATATTAATAATAAAAAAACGAATAACAATATAAACCTAATTACTAACAATAAGCACATTTATATATATATATATATATATATATATATATATATATATATATATATATATATATATATGTAAGTTTACTCGATGATAATTCGGTATTGAATCATTCAATCCCTTCCTCGACGGCTTATATATCGCGTTGAATCTCATCTCGAGCGTTCTGCATGCATCGAGAAAACGCCAGAAGTATGACGCGCGACGCATCGTTGGATGAGTCATCACAATACTTAAATCTTAAAATAAATACATTTTATTGAAAAATAAATAATTTATTTAAAACAGTTAATTATCCCAGCAGGCGTATACCTTGTCCGAAACCAATTTTATATATTTTTAACAAATTCAAAGAAGATGGTTGTTTTCTAAATTTCCACAAAAAAAATAAATTAAAACCAATCACGTGTTAACAGAACACATGTAGCTGAATATCCTATGTTATGTAGAAGAACGGTCTGTGGGATTGCTTTTAGATGTAGCCAGGTCATTTTGGAGTATCGTACGGTCCGGTGTTCAAAACGCTGAAAGAATTAAAATATAAGCCATACAAGATATCAAGCCATCAAGAGCTCTTCGAGGAAGGTAAAATAAAACGAACTGATTTTTGTGATATAATGTTTAGTTTCTTAAATGAAAACGAAATTTTAAATAAAATAATTTTTACTGATAAAGCAAACAGTTCCATAATAGATTTGACTTTCATCTACATTCTGTATGGCAATCTAAATAATTTCCTTTTGGATGTTTAAACATGGATATCTTTAATAGTAAGATGAAACCCATGGAGTTATTTCTTTAGCTAATAGGAAAAGGTTGGATGTAATTTTAACAAAAAAAAATACTCAGGTTACTTATTAATATTTTTAGAATTTTTATTTAGGCACATTATCATATTAACATTTTTTTGTTTTAGTCTTGCACTCTTTTGTTTAATTTTTTTAACGAGCTGTACTATACACTCGCACTTTCTGCTGAACTCTGCTGGAATTCGGAAGTATTCCCTAGCACATTGTTCTAAAGATTTCAGCTCCATTCCTGCTGCCTAAAAGAAAATCCAATTAAAAAATACAATTACCCTTTTATTTTTAAACTTACCTTCCAAAATAAATGAGGATCTACGTCCTGATTTGAATTTGGCCTTTCAAGGTATTGCCTTTTAGTATTACAAGCGGGGGCTTTACAGGTTAGCGGTTTCGGCTGGCGTGTGCTAATAATAATGAAATTATTCTAAAATAAAATAATTGCGGTGCTGGTGAAGTATCATCAAAGGTCCAGGACGTGTGCGATAATGTTTAATTTAAATAAATATGTTACAACTTACTTACTAAAAAAAACACAGGACCGTTGTCCTTAAAGTTTGTATTTATATTTACATAAGAAAGAAATTGAAGTTGGTATATTTAAAAGTAATTAAACAAAAGTAATATATACACGAGGAGCGGTAAATAAGTAATTAAAAATTAACACAAAATATACTAAAACGAACGTTAAATTGAGCAGTAAATTAAATGCTAACTAATTACGATTAATATAAAATAATCTCTTTATCGAACAATACAGAGTTACCTTTGAATTGCGAATTGAATTGCGAATTGGTCGGCCACGTGGTCTGCGAAGATATACTTGGACAAGTATATGTAGAGCGATGTTTGGCCGGAGGAACAAGAAATCAATTAATTAAATCAATGTGAATTAATATGGATTCGCTTAAAAGAATAATATATATTGAACAATACAAGATTACCTTCTAATTTCAGAGATGTAAGGGCACGTACATGATGGCCAATACTTGAACAGCACGGCGGGTAGGATGTGTATCTTACGAGGATTCTAACGAGAAGAAGTCTGATAGTTTGTGTCGATAGAACACTGGTCTAGAAAAAGGTCTGTTTTATGACCTAAGTCGAAGAGAGGGTCGATATCTTGAATAATAATTAATAAGAAGCGCGACCTGATGAGGTGTTCTATCGATGGCATAAATATTATAAAAATATCCCCTGTGAAACAAGCTTTCAAATGACATGAAACACCATAGGAGATGTACGTAATTAAATTAAAACAATTTAATGAAATGTATATAGAAATTTCACAGTGAACATTAGGGTTGTTGACGGGTTAGGTAGAAGACCAAGGGTCTCTCGGTTAGGGATATAACAAAAGAAATGCTATCTCTTTGCAAACGAATATGTACAGAAAAAATGTCTTAAATTAATATTTTGATCTTTCTAAAAAATGCGAGATATTTTAAAGACCAAATTAAAATATTCTTATATGCGAAGCGTAACATTAGTTATTATTACATCGGCTGTAATTGATTGTACTTTCTCTTATTCTTTATTGCAAAAATTCAAATAATGAAAGTAACTTTTAATGGGGACTAATGTCTGTTTCGATTACAGGCATTTGTTCTTTATTTTCATGATCTATTTTCTCCATAATATTAAACATTTCTTGTTCTAGAAAAGAAATAGCTCCAGTAGCATTTTCAGTACTACGAAAACCTTCTCTTTTAAACCGAGAGTGTAAAACAGTTGCTAGTCTAGTAACTGATCCTTCTTCATATGAAAATAACCTAGCTTTAATAGATTTCAAAAGTTTGTTGCATAATGTCTTTCCTTCCTCTATCTTTAATTCCAGTAGTGATGCTGTCAGATAATTGTACAGTCCAAAAGTTATTGGAATTATTAACGTAATAATAACATATTTATTACCTACAAGAATTTCCCACTACTGCTTTTTTAGATAAATTTCTCCAGTTTATAAAATAACTTATGCGAAAGATACCACGAGGTGTTATTTGTTTTTATCGTGTTACCGAAATGCCCCCAATGTGTGAGTTACATTTGGTAATTCATTAGAAGTAATGTGAGGAAGTTCTACAATTTCATTATGTGGTAAAATCTATTTGTACTTTTTTGTTATATTTTCTACCTTTTCTGATACACTAATTTTACTATCTAAGATATATTTCAACCTTAGGAAATACTATTCATCTTTTTTGAATTTGTTAAAAATATTTCATTAATAACTGTTTTAAATAAATTATATATTTTTCAATAAAATGTATTTAATTTAAAAGCCAAGTATGAATGAAAAACAGAAATATTTGTCAATTTAAAAAATGTTACTGGTGTATAACTGGTTGCCTACAATACCACCACCATATGTGTAAGGGTAAATGAAAAAAGACAATGCAGCATACCTATTTATATACCCGGTATATAAATAATTCCATACAAATAATTAAAAACCAGGTATCTATTCCATCAGACACGCCTTGGTCACGCTACCTAAAGCTTTTTGTTTTATGACAATTTTTGTTTTGTTAAAAACATAATAATAATTTTATTTTAATAGAAGTTAAACGTTCAAACTAGTTAACTATAATTTCATTGTCTATAAATTTCATCGATTTTTTTACAGGTCAATGAACTTGAATTCAGCTGCATCTCGGTAAATATAGAATAAGCAAAGATATGGACTAACTTCAACTACATTTACATAAAAATTCGGAAATTTTTGATGTATTAGAATGAAATTTCTTTAGATTCTTTTCTTTAGATTCGCATAGGCGCAATTCAGCGGTAACTCTGTCCAATATATTATCAGAATAATTGAAACATACATGAGTGGGTAAAACCCCACCAGTTTTGTATAATACAAAGGTATTTTTAATAATATAAAATATTATTCAAAATCTGGTGTGAAAAACACAAATACAGGGAGGGATATGTTCGGACACGTTCACCATAAATATTAATAGTGTACCAGTATTTGTGTTCTTAACACCAGATTTTTAATAATATTTTATATTATTAAAAATATCTTTGTATTATACAAAACTGGTGGGGTTTTGCCCACTCGTGTATGTTTCAATTATTCTGATACATTACACATGCGGTTAGTCCATAGTATGAGTGAAGACGGAAACAAAATACAGTTTCTAGAGAGACGGCTGTGCCATCTTTGGAAGGGCGTCGTTGGTTCGCATTGGTTATGTGGACACGGCGAGGTACTTCGGCTGTCTGACAACAGGCAGCGCTGAATTTACTTCTACGCTCGGTCTGGATAATTTCTGTGATATGGCGATGTGGTTCTTTTGTGTGAATGTGTCTGAAGATATCATTTCTCCAGCAGGGGCGTACCGATGAGCCTGTAGAAAGGCGAAATACGTATCTGCGTCTCTGGGGAGGGATATGTTCGGACACGTTCACAAAAAATATTAATAGTGAACCTGTATTTGTGTTCTTCGCACCAGATTTTTAATAATATTTTATATTATTAAAAATACCTTTGTATTATACAATATATTATATTGAGTATTAGTGATTTTGACTTGCAGTACAGATGCTGTTCGATAACCTATTTACTATTAAATACTTAAATGTGCCACTGACAAGTCTTGGCTTTTAATAGAATTGACAGCTTACAAAAAATAATTTCTGGTTTCTTTCTTTTTTTGGATCATATATCGAATAATTTTAACTCACTTTTGAGTACTTATTATATGATAAACATTGTACGACGACCATTGTATTATGTAATGTCTTAATTGTATTTTTATATTTTGTAACTTGATTCAATTCATTTCACTAAGCATTATTACTATTAAAATGGATTTGTAAGCATTGTGTTTGCTTTATGGGTATTGTAAATGTTTATGATTTATAAAAATTATTGTTGTTCTGCAGTTATCTAATCCTAACAAAATAAAACTATTCTTTTTTAGTTGTGGCTTCAAATAGTAAAAGCACTCGCAGAACTTGGGACGAAGGCAAAATGGAGCAAGCCATCGAAGCCATGAAATCGAATTTAATGACTTATAGAGAGGCAGCACGGCATTTTAATGTCCCGCGTTCGACATTACATCTATTTTGTAAAAAACATGATGCGACCCATGAAATGAAAACCCAGTTTGGAAGGTCTGTTGGGTCAAACACGTGTAAACGCAGAAGAAGTACTTTCATGTTTAACGATTACTTATAAATATTTTTCAATTATGTCTTGCAATTTGTTTCATTTTAATAAATAAAAGTATAACCAAAAAAGGTGTTAGCTGATGTATTAGATCTAGTCAAGAACGAGATGTTAATATTGTTTAATTCACATAAATTAAGTGTCCTCTATCATCTTCTAAGATTTACTGCGAAAATTTCTATTGTAATATTAATTTTGTTTAAAAATATGTTACTGTTCCTTGCCTAAATAAAAAATTTAAAGAATATAATAGACTATTTATCCAAGAAAGGCTAGCCTCGCGGTTAGTACGTGAAGAATGTAATCGAACACATAAAATGTATTTTTGTAAGTATTGTGCACAATTATAATATTGCAAAAGTGACTCTTTAATAGTAGCTATTAGTATATACAAATATTCACAATTTTTGTTTTTAGGTTTTACCACAAAAAGAGCTTTACGCAATTCATGGAACGCAGACAATATGGCTAGAGCAATTGATTGTGTCCGATCCAGAGGAATGGGATACAAAAGAGCAGCGGCACACTACGGAGTACCTCGTACCACACTATATCGATTATGTCAAAAAGTTGGGCCAGCTGATCTAATAGTAAAAACTAAATTGGGTAGACCACCTCATTATCCATACATGACAAATGATTAGAAGAATTGTTTATTTTTCCATTAATACAACTGATTAATTTTCTTACTTTTAGTCAATATTTAGTATCTCAATAGCTTTTTCGGTACACACACTTCTAACTTACTTTTAAATTTCAGCGAATTTTTACTGGCTCTAGAGTTTCTTTTCGGTTTCTGAACTGCAAGCGCGCCGTGGCAGTTGTTGTTGCATTGCTGACGTTTGTTCCACTCTTGCAAGGGATCTCCTTAAAAATGTTGTTGTTAACGTTGCTGCACTGAAACTGAATCAGTTCCAGGGCACTGTTGCCATCCCACTACAAACCATTTCCCCTGTATGTTCTGACTAATGTTTCAAAACTCCCTAAATTACATCACTAAACCCTTAAAAACCAGTAATTGAATTGGTATAAAAAAAGTAACACGTTATTGTGACAGTAATTTGTATAGCCAAACGCATGCTTCCAATAAGTAAAAAAAGTTGCCCGTTTTTGTTTTAACACGACAGTATATACAGAATGCGTTTACTTTATACAGTGAAAAAATTCAAAATATTGAAAAATTATACCTGAACTTGAAATTAATTATATCACCTATAATTATAGTGAATGCTTAGTCACACCACAGTAAACATTTTTTATTCACATTAATTATTACAATATATTCTAAACTTTGTTCTGTAAAGTGCGTTCTTTTATTAGACAGTATGTCTTCAAATATAGAAAAACTTCGCTCAACATCAGAGCTAGTGAGTAGCGCATTTAATATATTTGCCAATTTCCGTATTTTGAACATTACTACAAAAGCCTTTCAGAACATTAAAATCAGAACTACGAGCGAATATTGCATCAATCTTATTATTTAAGCGAAATCGGCTCTATCTCTGCGCCTGCATGACTCATTGAGGATAGCGTCTGTTCCGCAGTCTAGACATTATTTATTTGTCATTTTATGGTGATGTCTCCTTTTCTTTCTTTTTAATACAGGCAGTTCTGGGTTTTAATAAATTTTCTTGCAAAAGATATCAATTAAATGGTACTACTAGTACAATACAAGTCCATAAATGCAATTCATCAATAATAACCCATATTTTATAAACGAATTTTAATCAATTCTGAAATAAAGAAATTTTTCATATTCGGAACTACGGGAAAAAATTCATAAAGCGATAAAAATAAAATGATGGTACCATATATTCAATACTCACTAAGTTAATCCTAGTGCCCTTTTGCCCATTCAACTGTGAAGCTCCATACTTAAATAATTGTTATAAATAAGGTAATCTAAATAAATTTTACAAAACACAATGCAATTCCCAAGTCTTAAATTATTCCTTCCTATTTATAATATTTAGTCATAACTTTGCTAAAAGTTAATTGAAAATAACACTTGCCATAATGTAGCTTTCATCTTGGATAAGAATTTTAAAAATAATATTATAAATTTTTCAAATAGTGAAATTATCTACCGATTTCCGTACTTTGAACATTACTACGAAAGCCTTTCAGGAGTTTAAAATCAGGGTTACGAGCGAATATTGCACAATCTTATTATTTAAGCGAAAACGACTCTGTCTCTGCGCCTGCATGACTCATTAGAAGATAGCGGCTTGATCCGCAGTCTACTCATGAGTAGAGCTGGGGATGTTTGCGGTGTGCCAGGATAGTATTCAGTTAAACGCACGAATATAATGACCTTGTTTCGATCGGTGATGCATGCGTGATTTTATTGCTTTACATGCATTCGCTATTTATATCACTTAGGTATGTCAGTTATGTGTACTGTATATAAATAACACACTTACCTTATTTATGATTATTATAGCATAGCGCCAAGTGGATAAGACTTGCAGTAAGTTTGTAGCATTAGATACGTTTCCATATTTGTAGCGGTGAGCGATGTACGCCGTGATGAATAATTTTTTTTATATTTTGAGAAAGACCGCTCGACATCTACGGATGTAACACACGCACAATTAAAATAATCTTTATAGATAGAAACCGAATCTACACTTGCACCATTACTAATTTGTTTTAATCTGGTAAAATCAAAATCATTGTTTATCACACTCTCGAACTTTTCTATTACATTAACATTTTTGTTGTCATTTACTGCGCATAGCTGGGCGTGTACATCGTCCAGTATTTGCAGTAACTCCGCTAACGATAATGCAGTATTTTGAAATTTCTCGATTGCGTTAAACAATCCTATATGATTGTTATTAAATAGTTTGTAAATCTGCATCAAGGGAAGGGTTTTGAAAGAGTCTCTGGCTTTCCTTAATGGCTACAGCTTCGGCAGGATTGAATTGTAGAACCACAGATTTTATTTGTTGGAAATACTTGGCATAATAAAATGCCGCCTTTAACCAACTTTCCCAACGTGTAAGGATTGGCTCTGGTGGTTCGGGAATACCAGGGCACCGACTGTGAAACTCTCGAATTCGTTTGGGAGATTTTAGAAACACTTTTTTTGTGGTTGCTATTAATGCATCCACCTCTGGATAACATTGCCGAATAGTTTGTGCCACAAGGTGTAAAGCATGAACTTTACATGTCACATGCAAAAGTCTCTCACAATCTGCTTTAAGAGAACGGCCTACAGAACGCATTGTCGCAGCACCATCGCTCATAAACATCAGGAGTTGAATAGTTGAAACTTGAAATTTTTGTAGCGTATCGAGCACTACCTTCGTAATTACTTCGCTAGTGCACTTTTCCAATCTTTTGCTGGCTAATAAAATGGGAAATGTTGATTTGACAGGATCTAGTACACGCACTATAATATTCACAATAGAATGTTTTTTTCGATCTGTCGTTTCGTCGACACATACCCATAACTGTTTATCATTTACTACTGCTTTCATTCTGTTTTCAATGTCCTCACGCACAATTGGTAAATAGGTGAGTAACGTTCTCCGTGACGGTAGCTTTTTGTTGGAATTGTATTTATTCCAAAAGTCGTGAAAGGCTTTTTTATCTAGCAGGTGAACTGGCACATCGCAGACGAGTAGCATTGTCAATAAATCGAAAATGAATTGCGTTTTAGACAGCACATTATTTTTTTTGTCTTTGTGGTGTACACTTTCAACATGTCTTTTACAGTCGTATTTGTCCCAGCAAAGTAACTGTTTATCGCATAATTTACAAACCACTTTTGCTCCATTATAATACAAATCGGGAAAGTCTCGGATAAATTTCTTCACGTCGTTATACAATGGGCGCTTTCTTGGCTTGGGCACGTCCGTCATACTTATTAAATAGAGCTCAAGACAACACACGATGACGTTGCCAGTTCACGACTAACTAAAGTGTTTCGCTGCATCGCGTTTATACGCTGGTGGGGATGCACTACATACGGTCCTGCCACCGCAAACATCCTCAGCTCTACTCATGAGTCATCACAATTATAACATAATAAAAATAAACTTACATGTATATTTATTATTACTTAAATATTTGTTAAAATACTGGTGATTCCATAGTTACTTGTGAAATTAGAAAAAAAAGAACGATTAGATGGCTTGCGATTGTGATACGGTGATACGAACATACGACTGCGGTTAAAGGCAATTGTGAGTTAACCATTTTTTTGTACTTATAGCTGATGAATTTTTATTTTTGTTGAAAAATCGAATAAATTACAATTTATACACCTATCATTATTTTTTTTTTGTAGTAATGCACTATTCAAGTATAGCGGCTTTCAATGTCCACTAAAATTTCCCCTAAAAAATAAAACTCCGCAGAATTCCTCTTTTGCTCAAAAAATCCTCTAAATCTAGGGGGAAAACCCTCAAGTTGGCAACACTGTTCCAGGGCAACCCGAAAACCGAGAAGAAATTATAGACAACGGCTACGAATTTCTTTCTATACACTCTTGACTCCTGCACGAGACTAAATATACTATATCCATGTCAATTTGTCTATAACCTTTGAAATTCATAAATTCACTTTGAATAAACTGACACACACTTTACCACAAAATATATGTGAAATCACTATACACGGTGTAGAGAAATGGTGTTCTGTAAATTTGAAAGCTGATCCCTCAAACAAAAGTAATATAAGCAAGTTTATTACATATATTAGTTTGTAGATTTATTTATTTCGTACAGGTAACGCCAATTATATGCAATATTAAATGAATATAGTAGATTAGCAATAAGCTAGAGGTTTCGATCCCGAAATCTCATGTACTTTCTTATGGAGGTTTATTTTGCAATACAAGATCATTTGAGTTATGACGTCACAGCTGAGTAACGCAAAATAGGTATTCGAAATTCGCCTAAGTAAAGCGAATGAACTCTACCTGGTTTGAAGAGGTAACGAGCCGATATAAAAAGCTTCGAATAGGTAATGAAGAGTTTTAAAACAGGTCTGAACAGATAATAAACAGGTTAACCTGTTCATGTTATTCAGCTGTGACATCACATCTCAATTGACCTTGAAATTCCATTGCTGCCATCTACTGAATATAAACACAACCATCCAATCTGAATTGGTGGAGACTCCCGGTCGAAATCTGAAATAGAAAGAAACAAGAAAAATTTTCAATCACAATATAAATTACATATAAATCAATAAACTTTAAATACATATTTCGGTAATTGAGTTGCCATCTTCAGTAGAACTATCTGAAAAAGGAAAAATTGTGTTAAACGTAACGTCTTTAGCTAAGGTACAACATTTGAAACATTTGAAAACCAAATTACTAGTGAGATAACATTAAATTGTTAGCATTAAAAGACACTCTAAGATACGACTTAATTCTAGAGTAAAAATTAAGGAACCGTGGTGTTTGAAAAAGCATGAAGCCTAAAAATAAATGATACAGTCAGAATAAAGCATGCAAACTAGTCTGAGGAATTCGTCCATTGTCAGAGTTCATTAAATTACTCTTATTTCTGTGTATATAAATACTTACGCAGCTATTTAATTCTTTAACAGTGTTATTACTAGAGTGGGCTAGCGTGTCAGAATATAATTACTGAATTCAGTATGTATCAACGCGTGCAACGCACACAGCGGAGCAGTTATATTTTGTGTTAGTTCATCTTGGCTCTCGACTGGAGATAATTGAACATTTCACCGTTACTTTTTATGCGTTCTAAATGTAAAGCATAGTATGTCGGGCGTACAGAAGCGCAAAAAGCTACCATCGCTTGATAATATAAAAAATATATCGGTAGATTTCCGGGTTTATATTATGATGGTGCAAAATTAGTGTGTAAAGTTTGTGATAATCCGTTATATAAACAAGCTCATCAAAATTGTACTACGTAAATAAGGCAAGTGGGTTATACAGGGTTTGAAATAGTCATATATTATATACGGAAGCAGGTAAAGAATGAGTAAACATTTCTTTAAATACGACCAAGTATGCCATTTAATTACCATAGATTACAAGATTATTTTTTGAAAACTTCATCTGGTAGATGGCCTCCATTTGCATCAATGCATTGCTGTAAACGTTTCTTGAAGTTGTCGTATATGCTTTCTCCGTAGGTCCTCGTCAATGACTGCAACTTCGTCAATAATGGCATGATGGAGTTCTCAAATACTCATGATACGTCTGGTACACTAAGGGCAGGCGACCGAGCTGGCCAAGCGATTTCCCCGAAATAAGAGACAACAGTTAACATTCAACGAACTACAGCCATACTATTTCGCGTGGTGTGAGCTGTTGCTCCATCCTGCTGGAAATTTAGGTTCGTAGGATCAATGGCAAGCTGTCGTAACATGGGTTCAACAAAGGGGCTCAGTATCGCATATTTTGTTTGTTTACGCCGTCAGAAACATGAAAATGGCTTCGTCGGTCAAATTGTTCAGAATGTCTGGGTCCACTCATGGTGGTGCAGAAAGTAAGTCTCGCTTCCTTATCTCTTTCGTTAATTTGTTGCACAATTTGTAGTTTGTATAGGTGAAATTTGATCGATTTTACCATTCGAAATAAACTTCTACTGATACCTAAAATGCAAGATTGCTGACGAACAGCGAGGACTGAGTTCAAAAGCTTCCCTCACTGTCTGCAGGTTCACTGTTTGTGGAGCTAGATGCTTCACGCCTACCACGTTACCAGTTTCTTCAAATTTCTTCACCCAAGCCAATATGTTATTGCGAGAGGCTACTTGACCATGTCGATCAATATTGATCTGTCGTCGATAGACACGGTGGACAGTAACAGAATTTGTTTTGTAATAACTGCGAACGCAGCTAACACGGTGTTACACGTTCCAACACTCCATTTCGACTGACAATATAAAAATTATGAAATGGCGTCCTCCCCTCTACCATTACCTTTTCCGCCAGTCATGACGAGCTATCACGGCGGCGCACTATTCACATTTGAAATGTGTAAGTTGGCTCCGCGTCACTCTCTATATGATATTTATAATTAAATAAACTAACATTACCCTTGCCCGATATATGTTTGTGTTAAACCCTAATGAGTAATACAATATGTATATGAGGGTAAGGTGAAAAAATCTCGGCCTAACAATGGAAAACTGTGATTTTCAGTTAACAAATGATTTTATTTTTCTACATAATCTCCCTTGACTTCAACACACTTTGTTCAGCGTTTCTCCAACATCAGAATTCCTTCCTGGATGTGAGAGTCTGGAAGGCTGTGAAAATATCCATCTACGGCCCTCTCAACTTCTTCAATAGACGCGAAGCGCTTCCCAGAAACAAATTTCTTCAAGTTTGGGAACAGATGAAAGTCTAAAGGTGCCAAATCAGGAGAATAGGTAGGATGGCCGAGCAAATAATTTCCCATTGCCAATGCACTTTTGTGAGCAGGTACGTTGTCTTGGTGAAACATGATTTTTTTCTTCTTCAAACCAGGCCTCTTCTCGCGAATTTTGGCATTCAGCTGGTCATGAAGGTTGAAGTAATATTCGCCTGTAATTATTCTGCCCTTTTCAAGGTAATTAGCAAGAATCACTTTCGAATCCCAAAACACACTGCCCATGACCTTTCCGCCAGATACGATCCACTTCGCTTTCTTTGGCGCTGAGCCACCGGCTTCCACCCACTGCTTCAACTGCTGTTTTGTTTCTGGCGTGCATGTCTCATCTATGGTAATAAAACGCCGCACAAAATCAGTCGGTTCCTATTGAATCGGTCCAAACATTGCTGCGAAAGTTGTTTGCCCATTTGCTTTTGATCGGCATTCTGCAAATACGGCACCCTTGCGCAGAGCTTTCGCATCCCTGATTCTTCGTGCAAGATGTTTCGCCCCCTTTCTTCTGATATTCCCACGGCCTTAGTTATGTCACTCACCTTCACACGCCTATCGTCCAACACGATATCGTGCACCTTTTCGATAGTTTCAGATGTGGTTGCTATTTTTGTCCGTCCTTCACGTGGGTCATCTTCGAGGGACGCGCGATCGCATTTAAAATCAGCTGCCCACTTTTTAACGGTTGACGTTGAAGAAGCCGAGTTCCCGTAAACTTTTGTAAAATTCGGATGAATTTTCTTAGGGGTTAATCCATCCAAAACGAAGAATTTTATGACCGCACGATATCCATTTCAACGAAAAACACGCAAGACGTCTACTGCGAAAATTAGTGTAAACAAACTACTTGACAGAACAAGTTGAAACTTGTCATATGAACTAATGACAGGTGCACCCAGGCAAAAATCATAAATCTTCGCTGATTGGAACGCCATCTCTGTGTCAGGCCGAGAACTTTTCACTTTACCCTAGTACATATATAAAACTTAGTACTATCCTGGCGTGCAGACAAAAGTGGCTCACTCTAGTTATCACATAACAGTGTTATCCCACTAACAATTTGATGAAGAGCATTTTTTCAAAGGTTGTAACTTCAAATACGCCACGTTTAACACAATTTTAATTTTTCATAGTATCCTAATTAAGATGACAACTTAGTTGCTGAAAACGTATTTAGAGTTTGTAATTTATATTGTGTTTAGGGATTTTTTAGGTTTCAGGTTTCAAGCCACAATCTCCATCAATTCGGGTTAGCATTTTTTATTTCGTGTGCTACATTGTATAATACTAATATTTAAAATTTTAAAGAAACTTATCTGAACAGCCTATATATATTATTATATTTTGAAAAAATATACAAAGATTTTCGAAATGCTTTGAAGATTTTACAAAAACAATTGTAACCGACATTAAGTACAATCAAGTATTTACGCCTTTAATATTATATTATTTCATTTTAATATAAATAAAGAAAATTGCACATCACTTTTCAATCTATTTACGCTAAAGGTACTTCACTCTTTTGTCATGAATATTTAATTTCCAATTACGTGAAATATTTCTATCGGTTTTACTTCCGTTTCCTATCCACTTCTATCATGTACTTTAATGTTAACTGGGCAACGGTAAAATAAGTGCAGAATTTTTGTAAATGTCTTATATGTTGTCTGTTATAGACATTTACACAAACAGTAGAGTGAAACGTAATGGTCTTCTGGACTGGTATTTAAAGATTTTAGATCAGAATAAACATGCGTAGAAACTAGATAAACATTTTGAATTATGTACACTGTATTTCACTTTTTATTAGAACACCTAAATAACTCCTTTATTTCTAAACCAATAATATAAAAGTTTTATCAGTTGTGTAGGCCACTACAATGCATCTTTTTGTATAAATTGAGTTTCCATTAAGTCAAAATCTAGCCAACTATGATTAAAATAAAAAGTAGCGTCTCAAGTAAAGTACCACTGGATGTGAGGCAAAATTTGCACTTCCACCTTAATGGATCTAAGTTCATAATACAGAAATAGTGCGACCATAGTTATACGAGAACTTTCCGTTTAACACGAACTGATTCATGTGGTATAATGTTTAATTTGTTAAATGAAAACGACGAAATTTTAAATAAAATAATTTTTAGTGATGAAGCTAGATTTACCGTAAATGGTGAAGTCAACTCTCAGAACTTCCGGTTTATATCCTACATTTACTCATTGAAACCAATAATATATAATTTTTATCAGTTGTGTAGGCCACTACAACGCATCTTATTGTATAAATTGAGTTTTCTATTAAGTCAAAATCTAGCCAACTATGATTAAAATAAAAAGTAGCGTCTCAAGTAAAGTACCACTGGATGTGAGGCAAAATTTGCACTTCCACCTTAATGGATCTAAGTTCACAATACAGAAATAGTGCGACCATAGTTATACGAGAACTTTCCATTTAACACGAACTGATTCATGTGATATAATGTTTAATTTGTTAAATGAAAACGACGAAATTTTAAATAAAATAATTTTTAGTGATGAAGCTAGATTTACCATAAATGGTGAAGTCAACTCTCAGAACTTACGGTTTATATCCTACATTTACTCATTGAAAAATAGTAAATTTCTTTTCCATTAATCCATTAGGTATTGGTCCCGTACAAATCCTCATGCCCAAAACCTAAACCGAACGCAGTACCCTCAAGCAGTCAATGTCTGGATTAGAATAATAAGCGATAGACTTATTGCCCATTTTTTATTGACGGTAACCTGAAAAACCGTATACGTATTGCATGTGTTGAAATAAATCCAGAATTTATTCGGAATACCTGCGTTGCTTTCAAGGTCGCCTTGCTTATTGCCTTGAAAGAAAAGGAGGACACTTCGAAAACTTTCTATGAAATTAGACCTCACTTTGATTGTGTTGTTTTGTTTGTCCTAATTAATCGTTAGAATAAAATAATTTCTTCATTAAAAACTGAAATTTTGCACTTTCTTTTCTAAAAACATAACCTAATTTTTCGTGGCTTTATTTCGCTCTATATTACCCACTGTTGCCAGTACAAGTATTATTGCCGAACCAGATTCTATTATACTTTCGCGATAAATTTTAACAGTTTCGTAATATATTTCAAGAGTTTCATGCATGCTAGAAAGTTTAATTTTTTAATACAAAAAAAATACTAGATCCCTTGAACTAAGAGTAGCTGATTTACAAAATACTTATTTTATTTGCATTAAAATAGATCCGGTTTGGGTAGAGGCACATAGTTCTCACTCGCCGAAACATAAATATATGACTGGTTGCTTACTATGCCACTAATGCATTACAATTTCTTTTTAAGTTACAAATAAGGAAAATTTTATGACAATTTTAACATTGATTTTTAAATTTTCAAATCTATCACCATACATCATTATTAATTTATACATGTATTACTGCTTGTAAAGATTACATGTTCTTTATTAAGTTTAATCTGATTACTAAAGTCCGGATTATATGCAAAAGAAAACTGAAAATATGCTCATAAATATGCAGATGTTTTAGCCTAAATATGCACTTCCTTATGAAAAATATGCAGGTAAAAAAATACGAGGAACCTTACTGTAGAAAAAATATTCTCTATTATGTTTACTACAAGTTTATATGGAACATTTTACAACATAATTAACTATGAAAACAATTTACAATCACATATTTCTCAAAGTTTCAACAGAAAAATTGTGACGTTTGTCTGAAAACATGTATCTATATATTGAAAAGGTTCGTTCTGTTATAGGAGCATATTTCAAATTAGAAATATCATCTATTGTCAACTCAATATTTTCTACTAAATCACCACCCAAGATTTTGGCAATGTCCTTTAGCTTTTTAAAACCCTCATTTTTTCCAATTACACTTAAAAATTTTTGATACACGGACTGTCCCACTCCTCCTTTAACATCAAAACATGACTCGTTCTTGTTCCGATTTTTTGGAAGTTGATGGCAAACATTGTGGTAATGTTCGCTGACTCTTCTTCGCCAATTTCATATTTGTAAGTTTTGCAGTATGAGATGGAGTTTTCATATGTTGGTCGACTTGGAACTTTCTCTCACTTGTAATCTGAAAAAAGATATCACATCATCGGTTGTTTTCTTATAAAATAAATGTTAGTAAAAGATAAAGGAATAATTTAAAACTTAATTAATTAATTAATTAATTAATTAATAAGAGGAAATAAACTTAAAATTTTACTCACAATCTTGCAGCATGCTACGCAAAACACTTTTTCTCTATCCATACGCAATTCTGAATAAGGTGCAATCCATCCAGGCACAGTCGCTATTTTCGGCATTTTTGCTATTATATATCACAACTCACAAGTTTACACTTCGAAAAGTCAACGTAAAATGACGTTTAAAATAAAATTACTTTAGAATATGGGAATAAATTTCTCCGACTAGCAAAGAAACACATATACTCCTAATTTTCTGGTAAAATATATTTATTTAGAAGATTTAAGGCATTAGCTTTTCCTGGAATTTTGTCTCGGCCTGGATGTATGGGAAGAACATTAATAAATTCTTGGAGACGCTTATCGGAAAAGTAATGGGAAGAGGCTTAATAAAGTGCTATTTTTAATTTAAAGAGGGCTGCTTAATTTTTGTTTGTTGGTTACATCCACAACATATTTTTAGTAATACCTATAATAAATTTAATTTAGTAAATAAATTAAACTCGGATACTTAAAATATGCAAAAATAATACATTATTTATTAAATTAAATGTTCGAATTGAGCACCGTTAACAATCAGACAACAGCCAAGACGATTAAGAAATTATTTTTGAACGTTGTCGATGACATCTGCGGAAATGTTTCTACTTTCTAGGCGTATTCGTGCTCCTAAATTTTTTAAAGATGGAGCGCCGACACACTACGCTTTACCTATTCGCGCTTATTTGGATGAAGTTTTTACAAATCATTGAATAGGAGTGGGACACTAGAGTGGCCATCCACATCGCCAGATCTAGATTATTTCTGGTGAGGATATTTCAAAAGTAAAGTATACATGACTTGACGAGCGAATTTACAAGATTTAAAAGCACGAATACACCATAAAATTAGAAATATTACCGCAGATGTCATCGGCAACGTTCGAAAATAATTTTTAATCGCCTTGGCTATTGTCTGATTGTTAACGTACTCAGTCGAACATTTAATTCAGATGATTATGTTTTCATTTTTAATGAAGGACAGGTCGTAATAGTCCTTTAATAGAGTGGGCTTCGAGATAATTTGACATTACGGCACTCGACAATTTTTGGGGGGAAAACCTGTTAAAAATATTGTATATGCATTTAGACCTGCAAACATATAGGAACTGTGTCAGATAATTTGACGACCCTGCCGAGAAATTTCTCCAGAAATACTACAAAACACGATTGGACAAATGTATCCGTCTTAAAGTTAATTTAATTGGTTCGTTATTCTTTAATGTTGGATTAAATTTAGTAATTGTTTTTTTTTTTGTCCTGTGGACTCTTATTATTACAATAACAAATTATTATCTACTGAGGGTAGAAAAATGTGCAATTTTTCAAGGAAATTTGGGAGTTTCGAATGATTTCTAACCACTTTTCTTAATATTTTTTGCTGAATCGCTACAATAACTTTACTTGAAGCACTGCTTTTTATTTTAATCATAGTTGATTAGATATTGACTTTATACCGGGTGTCCTTGAAAGATAAAGACAACGTATGGAGACGTATGGTCTAAAAATATAAGGATGTAAATATATAGAATATATTTATAATATTTATCCAAAATGTTTTCCCCAAATTCCCTCACAGACGCGAGAAAAAAAATTACGAAGATATTTATAAAATATTTGTCCCATTACTACATTTCAAAAAGTACAACCGACTATAAAGAGTAGGGGTAGCGTCAAATAGCGAAACAATTGATCCCCAGTTCAGTCAGTTTCGATCGTTACATGTGTACATGTGTACGTTCGATACTATTTACATTTATATCTTCTTATTAAATTGTTCCGATTAAGCGAAACAGATAGATTGTTAGCAAATTATGAAGATTTCGGATGTTAAATGCCCCGTATAGCATACATCTTAATTTTGAGTAATTCATTTGCATACAAAATAAAACTATAAATTTTGAACAGCTGATTTTATGCGTAAATATATTGAGGTTATTGAACCTTTAGCATGCAAAGATGTTATCTGAGTGTTGTAGTTTTTATAACATCGATAGCCGTTGCGTATGTAACGCTGTAGCGTATGTATGTATCTGTAAGTTCAGTAAAGGTATTATTTATAGATATTCTGAATTCATAGGCGGCAAATAATGCAATTTAATTTTGGGGTTCGCGTCGTAATTGATTCACAATTTTTTGGATTCATATTATATAGAATTGCATCTTTCCATTTTTCCATTCGTCTTTTTCCTTCGAAGGACAAGCTGTATAAACTCTGTTCATACAAAAAGATGCATTGTCGTAGCCTACATAACTGAAAAAAAATTATATTGATTGCTTTCAAAATAAAAAAGTTTTAGGTGCCTCATGAAAAGCGAAACATTATTTTTAAAAGCAAAGTATAGCAAACGCCAATTAAGTTGGCGCGAGGAGGGGTAAGTTCGCGCAGGATTAGAAGTAGTGGGGAGATTTGTATTTGGTTTTACATCAAATGTCAGATAATTCTAACCTCTGAGCGTGTATCACTTTATGATCCCCTAGGAAAGACATTATGTTCCGTCAAACGTCAATGACAAATGTATTCTGACAATTACTTGAGTAGTGGGGTGGACGTTTTTAGAAACGGCTTCTGCGCCCCCCCTCCGCGCGCCAACTTAATTGGCGCTTGCTATATGTATTTTATAATTAAATGTATGCAATTAATGCTGGCATTTAAATGTGATTGTAAATTTAAGTTCATGTATAACAAACGTAAATCGTTTCTAAATAGTCAGGGTCTTCGGTAAATATTTTATTTATTTTACTTATATTGGTCTGCGATTTTCATCGTTATTTTTTTTTTAATAGATCCGTTTATAATTTCTTCGAATGGACATATATGGTGTGGAAACTGTCACCATAATTATTATCTGTGCATGTCCTTCTAATCTCGAAATTTTATATTTGTGAAGATGTAATTAAAAAATATGTATACATATAATAGACTATAACTTTAAAATATTTATCAAATGTGAATAAAATCATAGGATATGCATATGTGTATAATAATAGTTTTTAATTGTGTTTCAAATATATATCCTGTTTGTTTTCAAATACTTAAAATGTACAAAGATATTCTAGAATAATTTATCTATAAAATAATATTTAAATTATTTAAGTTAAATGTATTTTTTATATTGAAATACAAATATTAGGAATAATGGGTTTCGTTTGATTTCTAGTAAATATACAGTTTTTACCGTAGAATATGATAACGAAGAAAATAAATATAAAAAGAAAGTTGTTTGTTGATACTAATATACAGGGTGTCCGGGAAAATGTGGGAAATCTCGCGGAAGCAGATAAAGCATGAAAAAATAAGATGACAAGTTCCTATAGACATTTTTCCTACAGGCCCTTCCTACGGAAATATGCGTCCCTGAAGGGCGCCTCCGAAATCGTTTTTTCTTCAATTTTTTTTAAAGTACTTAATATAATTTAATAAAAATTTAATGTGATGGTCACTAATAAGGACCTCCTAAAATAGTGTCCAATCAATTAATATTTGGACAGGAATCATTGACAATTTTTTGATTGGACCATTCTATTGCCAGAACGATTGAATGGGCAACTTTATTTGAAGTTCCTTCAGCACGCTTTTCGACTTGAAACCCGTCAAAACATGTAGGTCATACACAATGGCGCACCACCTCATTTCAGCGTTCGTGTGCGGGAGCACCTGAATAACGTCTATCCAAACCGTTGGATAGGTAGAGGAGGACCCATTACCTGGCTTCCTCGATCCCCCGAATTAACGCCGTTGGATTTTTACCTGTGGGGACACCTCATAAAATTGGTGTATTCCACTCCGGTCGACACTAGGGAGGAACTTCTACAGTGAATCACGTTTCATTGTGATGTGATAAGGAACACGGCTGGGTTATTGTTGCGGGGAGAACAGAGTGTATCAGACTTCACGGAGCCCATGTTGAACCTTCTTATGACATTTCCTGGGACACCACTGCGTTTATATTAAGTACTTTTTAAACAAATTCAAGAAAAAACATTTCCAGTGGCGTCCTACAGGGACGCATATCTCCGTAGGAAGGGCCTGTAGGAAAAAAAATTATAGGAACTTGTCATCTTATTTATTCATGTTCTATCTGCATCCAAGAGATTTCCCACATTTTCCCGGACACCCTGTATATTTAGTAATACAGTTTTGCCCTAAATAACGATATTTATTCCAGATGCAAATTGAAAGTAATTATAAAAGTGGAAACAAAACTATTAGTTAAACCTTCACTCTATTAATATATAATCAACAATTGTTTCGCTAATACAGTACAGTGAGGAAAGTACTAGAGTAAATTAGAAACTAGCATCGGTAAATATAAATTCAAAAAAGGTTATTATTATTTTATGGTATGCACAAATAATCGACTAAAAATGTGCGATCCATCCTTACTACAGTTATACTATTGGCAAACATGTTTACAAACAAAAATTAATAGATGAATGTGAATTTTTATTATCCTCTAAATGGTCACTTTAAGTAAATAAATTCAACAAAGTTTAGTCATTTCAATCTAACTGACCATTAATTAAAAATTTGTGATTATTTTAATTTATTAATTTCTAAGCTTTCCAGAACATATAGTTTGATGCCTTTACTCTTTAAATGTAAAATTTGAAAATCATTATTGAATGTATGGTTTACTGTTGAATGTTGTTTTTTTTTTTATTTTAAATGGAAGAACAATGTTTAACAATTTGTTTTTCAAATGATCTTTCTGTTTGACCAACATGTATCTTAGCGTATCCAAACGTTATCTTATAGACTCCAATTTGGATATCTTTTTGGGTTAGAATATTTTATATAAATATGGATGATATATTAACTGATATCAGAAGTGAAATTTATACAAAATGATAGTTCAAACAAATTTTGCGAAACTATATTACAAATAAGACAATTTTATACAAAGAAAATGTTCAAAATGTTGCCCTCCTACTTGTAAACAACGCTGGACTCGTTGCAAATTGCACATTTGCAAAATTGTCTCTTTAAATGTAACGTAATATTCCGAATTCCATAAACAATTTACAAGACCAATCAGGCGATCTAAGTACCCTTAAATC
This sequence comes from Melolontha melolontha, assembly GCA_935421215.2. Classification (NCBI taxonomy): domain Eukaryota; kingdom Metazoa; phylum Arthropoda; class Insecta; order Coleoptera; family Scarabaeidae; genus Melolontha; species Melolontha melolontha. Next base: position 46,758,350 of record OW285235.1, on the reverse strand, counting down.
TACACTTATTGTTTCATCATAAAACGAAATTTATTCATTTGTATATATGTATTTCAATATTCAATGTTCGTTTTCAAATTAAAACCACTGTATAAACAGAATAATTAAGTTGTAAAACTTTATCTATATTTCAAGAAGGGGCATATTTTATATTTGCAAGTTTATTATTTTATGAAGTAGATTGCTTGTATTTTTACCTATCTTTACTAGTTTAATCTGGCCATCTATTTTTAAATTCACATTTCGTAAATTGGTATCAATAAATTCTATTACTAAATGATGGAATTTATTCTGAATTGTAACACTTAGATTTATAACTAAGGATGCACATTTAGAAGCAAAGGCAGTGTCTCATTGGAAGGGGATTCGTTTGCACACGCATCTGTTATATGTACATATTGCTATGAACTATGGTTTTGATATTTGTTGTACCACCATTCACGACAAATCTATCCAGCTAGGATATTCAGTCGGTTTATTTCCAAAAAATGGGACTGCTTTCTCCTCAGGGTTCCAATTGGAAACGTGGTTGTCTCTTCTACAAATTTATAAGGCGCCAGTAAAAGAGTGTTGACAAATGTTATAATTATATCTTTAAGTTACTTATAAAACTCGTGATGAAAGGTCAATTCAATAATAATCACAATATACAATTTAAATGAAAATTTAATACAAAAATAAAAAAAAAGAAAAAAAATCTTTATAGAGTATAAAGATTAATATTGCATCATTAAACAATATTTTAAAAGGTAAAAATAACACACGGAAATGACCGCAACGTGCATTCAAAAAACCTTAGTGAATACCGAACAAATTAAATTACAAAGAATATTTTTAATTTCTCCCCAGAGAAACAATATAAATAAACAAACTTGACAGCTCGAACAAAACTCTAAAAGCATGCGCACTTACATGTCCAAGCAAAATGCCCTTGAAATCCCAACGTATAAAATTTTACATTTACAGTTTTTTACTTAGAAATGTTAAAAATCCTCTTTGTTATCTATATCAAATAACTAAGACTAAATCTCAATACAACAATATTAATACAATTGAAAACACAATATTCAATTCTTTCAAATTAAATTAAAATGTCTATTTTAAAAATATATTTTACTTACGTAAAAAAATATAATGAGACACCTTGACGAGAAACGTTATAAAACAATCAAAATTACGAGACTAAAACTCGTAAAATAGTTCGGGAAATTGTAATACAAATACATCAACTATAATAAATCAAATACAACCCGAGTTTAACTTTCAAAGATAATTATCTATTTTCTAAATAAAATAAACGTACTCGTCTGACTGTTAACTTGTGTCTACCCCTCAATACTTCGCTATCGCTTTAGCATAAAGACGACCTCGAATAAAACCAATTTTTATCAAAGCACATGAAATACATGCGGATATACACATATATCCAAAATAATAGTACAATATACAATTAAATTTAAAATATGGTTTATTGGGGAAAAAAACCATAGCAATATGTTTCCAATAGCGAAATATCATGTAGTTCAGTTCAAATACGCCTGAGATATGTGGTTTTAAAAAGTACATTGAGAAAACAAAAAAATTCACAAAAATCAAAATAATTCAAAAACGGTTAATTTTTTGCAAAAGAAACCTTAATATAAAGTGTTATAGTACTTTAGAAGGAATCTAAAAAAGCAATAAAAAGTATAACATTCCATTTAAAATATCAAAGTTGTCTATGACTTCTGGTATAACCGAAAGTGATTCATGAGTACATATAAGTATTTTATTTTAACACATCAAGTATGAAGATTATGTGCCACAAATTTTCAAAAGTATCCTAAGGCGTTAACATAGAAAACTTCTAACGAACGGGTTACGTGAAAAACCCTGTAAAGTTAGTATAATTAACTTATTGTAAATGAGAACTAATAAGTATTAAATCACACTTTACATGCAAATGTCGGCTAATGTGTTGCGTTAATTTCTACATTTCGACAAACTTCAATAATAGCGAAATGCATCCACACATTCCGTGATAGATGATGCTATTTTTCACAAATTTTTCATTATCCTAACAGCCAGGAAGGTGACATTGTGACGTGTAGCGTTTCTGCATACAAACTTAGTTTGTCAAAATGTAGACATTAACGCAGCACATTAGGCGACATTTGCATGTAAAGTGATAAAATGAGAACTAATGAGTATAAAAACTCATTAGTTCTCATTTACAGTAAGTTAATTATACTAACTATATATACGCGAAGTATAAAGATGGAAAGTCATGTCTGTCGAGGCTACTATGTGTTGACAAGCTCCAATAAGAGTTAAATGCATCCACACATTCAAAGTCACGTAGATGTGACTTTTAACGAATTTTTCACCATTTTCAAAGTAAAAACTACAATTTTTTTTACTTATTTGCTTGTTTGACTTTTACTTTTGCAACATAAAGTTGCAGAATTGTGAGTTTAATTAACAAAAATATTTTTTTATAAATGTATAATGAACTATTATCGAAAAGTACTAAAACAAAAAAAATACATAAAAATACATAAAAGGAAATAGATTTAGGAGGCGTTTTTGAATAAAAGGAGTATCTGACTTAGAAATATTTAAGGATTTAGTACCTTTGAATCAAAATATGAGAGTGGTAGAAAACGAAATTGAGAAAAAAAAGGATAAAAGATATGAGATTGGAATTAAGTATTATCTAATTAGGTTAATTATTGTTTAAATTTAAAAGCATTTACATAAAAACAGTTAAAAATTAATATAAAAAAATATAATAGTATAAAAAATGCACTGATTTTAAGTTTCAAATAATTTAATCTAACTTTCCACTACAATATCGTTTCATCACACTGTGACTTCATCAGGTGGATGAATAAATGGTGAATTTACAAATGTACAAGGTATATATACAAAGCCTGATAATTATAAATTTAACGAAAGTAGGGGGGAATTACAAATTTCTGTTTGGTCGTTTAATACTAACCCTAATTTCTTATATCTAGAAATTTCTAATGATTCTAGCAAATCTAGTTTTTTACTTTTATCTTGAATATGAAGAATTTTTAAGTTCGTATTAAAGTTGTGGTTATTCTCTATACAATGATTAGCAAAAGTTGAATCTGCTTTATTATTTCTATAACTATTTTGATGTTCGGATATCCTTTTAGTGAATGTTCGTCCTGCTTGACCAATATATGACATATTACACTCACAAGTTAACTTATAGACGCCTGAAACAAGTTTTTTATCCGTTTTGTCCTTATTGTTTTTTAAAAATCTACCAACTGTATTATTGGTTTTGTACGCTACGGTAGTATTAGTGGCTTCCTTGATAAGATTACTAATTATGTCTGAAGTTTTGTCGATATACGTTAAGGAAGAATAATATACTACATCTTTTAATTGTTTAGGGTATATTAAAGAGCGGGTAAGTATTTTTTGTTTGTGTTGGAGGATTCTATTAATAATATTGTATGAATATCCATTATTTTTAGCAATAGTGTGTATTTTGTTTAATTCTATGTTGAAATTGTTTTTATTAAGGGGTATATGTAAAAGTCTATATATCATAGATTCATACGCGGCTAATTTGTGTTTTAAAGGATGAAAGGAGGACGCATGTATTGTTGTATCTGTATGTGTAGGTTTATGGTAAATGGAAAATTCATGTTTACCAGCATTATTTGATATAGTAAGATCTAGGAAATTAATTAAGCCATTCTTTTCTATTTCTAGTGTAAATTTAATATTAGGGTGAACATTATTTAAATAATCAAAAAACATTTTTAATTGTCTGTCCGTACCATTAAAGCAGACTAGCACATCATCAACGAATCTAAACCAGTAAATACATTTTTTAAAAAGGGGGTGAGTGCTATGCTAATAGTTTTTTCGAAATGATTCATGAAGAGTTCCGCTAATAAGGGGCTTAAAGGGTTTCCCATTGCTAATCCTGTCGTTTGTGTGTAATATTCATGGTTGAATTGAAAGTAATTTTGTTCCATGCAAATATTAAGTAGATCTAAGATTTCTCCGCATATAACGGGATTAGTATGGTGTTGATGTAGTTTAAATTTAATGTTGTCTTTCGATGTAACAAATCTATTTACGAATATTCCAACAAAAGAAGTAACAGACATCATTAAATTTAAACTACATCAACAACATACTAATCCCGTTATATGCGGAGAAATCTTAGATCTACTTAATATTTGCATGGAACAAAATTACTTTCAATTCAACCATGAATATTACACACAAACGACAGGATTAGCAATGGGAAACCCTTTAAGCCCCTTATTAGCGGAACTCTTCATGAATCATTTCGAAGAAACTATTAGCACTCACCCCTTTTTTAAAAAATGTATTTACTGGTTTAGATACGTTGATGATGTGCTAGTCTGCGTTAATGGTACGGATAGACAATTAAAAATGTTTTTTGATTATTTAAATAATGTTCACCCTAATATTAAATTTACACTAGAAATAGAAAAGAATGGCTTAATTAATTTCCTAGATCTTACTATATCAAATAATGCTGGTAAACATGAATTTTCCATTTACCATAAACCTACACATACAGATACAACAATACATGCATCCTCCTTTCATCCTTTACAACACAAATTAGCCGCGTATGAATCTATGATACATAGACTTTTACATATACCCCTTAATAAAAACAATTTCAACATAGAATTAAACAGAATACACACTATTGCTAAAAATAATGGATATTCATACAATATTATCAATAGAATCCTCCAACACAAACAAAAAATACTTACCCGCTCTTTAATATACCCTAAACAATTAAAAGATGTAGTATATTATTCTTCCTTAACGTATATCGGGAAAACTTCGACATAATTAGTAATCTTATCAAGAAAGCCACTAATACTACCGTAGCGTACAAAACCAATAATACAGTTGGTAGTTTTTTAAAAAACAATAAGGACAAAACGGATAAAAAACTTGTTTCAGGCGTCTATAAGTTAACTTGTGAGTGTAATATGTCATATATTGGTCAAACAGGACGAACATTCACTCAAAGGATATCCGAACATCAAAATAGTTATAGAAATAATAAATCAGATTCAACTTTTGCTAATCATTGTATAGAGAATAACCACAACTTTAATACGAACTTCAAAATTCTTCATATTCAAGATAAAAGTAAATAACTAGATTTGCTAGAATCATTAGAAATTTCTAGATATAAGAAATTAGGGTTAGTATTAAACGACCAAACAGAAATTTGTAATTCCCCCCTACTTTCATTAAATTTATAATTATCAGGCTTTGTATATATACCTCGTACATTTATAATTCACCATTTATTCATCCACCTGATGAAGTCACAGTGTGATGAAACGATATTGTAATGGAAAGTTAGATTAAATTATTTGAAACTTAAAATCAGTGCATTTTTTATACTATTATAGTTATGGAGTTTCAACAAGTGTCTACCTTATCAATTAATTAAATATAAAAAAAACCTAATAAATATAAAACAAAAACATTTTAATAATCATTAAAAATGTTTCCTTTTATACAGGCGGTGAGACTTTACCCACTCAAATATGTTTCAAATTGTTTTTGTTATGTACGCTGCCGGCGGTAGTTAACTTATAGGCAAGACACGTAAATATAGTCTCCGTCTGTTACGGCTGTGATTGTGCGACGAAAAAAAAATTCTAAGTCTTACACTTGTCATGAGGACGGCGCTGGTTGGTTTCGTGTTTGTGATATTGACATTAGTCAATGAGTGGTGCTTAGTCTTTTATGATATGAATGTATGTAGTAGGAGTGAATTTTGTCTATCCCAGCATTATACACTGAAGAATCTATAGCAAGACGAAACACTTGCGTACAATTTTGGATAGCGATTTTCACGCTAATATTGTATTTGTATTGTGTTCTACACATCCGATTTTTGTTTTATAAAGATTAATATATAATGATAGTAAAATTAAATTATTATTGCATTATTTCTTTTTCTTTAACACATCTCATAGCATTTGATCATAATAATGAAATTATAACAACTGAAAAAATCGAAAGATTTACTTTTTAATTTCTTCCTATTACAAAAATACTTTTATCTACGACTAAACAATAAAGTAGGTATTATATTAGTGATTATTAGTTCATAATGGGACTCATAACTCCCGCAGGGAATAATAAAATGCGACCGTTCTTATAGGCGCAATGCAGGGAATAATGATAAAGTTATGTCTCACTATTCCCTGCGTTCCGCCAATAAAACATAGTCTTACCAGCGTTACCATAGTAACGATAAACAAGCCCGTATATTCCAATTGTCAAACGTGTCGTCGATACGATAAAAAAAATAGTAATTTTCAGTTAATTGTAGATAAAATAGTGTACGCTATCTCACAATAATGACTATTATTCCCTAGAACTGAGTTACTTTCTCGCCGCCTCGCGGCTCGGTTCGTAAATTCAGCTCTCGCGAACAATAACCGTTATTATTGACTCGTTGTATAAACTACTATTATATATTCTTAAATTTATTTGGCTACAGAAAACGGCAGTATTAAAAATCTGCCTGAAAGCGCCATACATTCTGGATGGTACAAGAAATTTTGTTTACTAGCAATCTGTAACTAATGTGTATAACGCTAAGAAATAAGTAATTAAACTTTTAGTTTCAAAAAATTCTATTTAATATAAATATCACTACAATATTGTTTCGCCATACAATGGCTTCATCAGGTGGATGAATATTTCTTAGCGTTATAATGCAGTTTCAACAAGTATCTCCTTCGTCAATTAACTACTAATGTGTATGATTGTTAGTAAATACGAATTTGAATGCTGGTACTTGTAGTTTTTATTTGTAGATGCTTTTTATAATTAATAAATTAAATTTTACATTTTATATTTAAGAAAGCTAATTAAAGATCTGACTGGCAATGAAATACGGGAGACCGCCAGAGTTAGTAATAACTAATAACACTTTTCCGGATTTTGTCTTCTTTTTTTGGTGTCCAGCTGTTGCAGAACACATATAAAGGACTTAGACTTAGAGTGAGTGGAAGTTTTGTCTAGTAAAAAAGGTTATCATCATTGGGATAGAAAAATATAAAAACTTTAACCGAGAAGACCAGTACTAAATTGGTAATACTTGAAAGAGTTGAGTAGTAGATCCCGTCATGATTAATGAAGAAAATTTAATAGTAAATCCTGAAGAAGTTGGCGAAATAAACAGCAAATTATGGATTATTACAACGTCCGAACGAAACTGAGAAAATGACAATTAAAATATATAAACCATCTAAATATTGTATTTAAATTTCCTAGTAACTAATTGTCAATTTTAATATTAATTATAAATTCATTACATAATTTGTATTTACATTAATTTGCTTCTAATATTACTTCTTTTATAAAATAGAGCAATAACAAATGCGAATGTTATTTATTCCTTTTGACCGCTTCAGTGAATTCGAGATTTTCAGTTTCGAGGTAAAGAAAACGTCCCCCATCACACTGTGAATATTGTCTTTTTAAATAAATTCTCCCTTACGTATTATTTCATTTTTACTATTTATGTAATTATTATTAATAATATTTCCGTAGGTTTGTCAAGGGAAGTATACTATTGCGACAACTGTGGAAAATCTTATAAGTGCAAATCTTCGTTGTGTAGACACAAGAGCAGAGAGTGCTCAGTCTTCCCTAAGTACTCGTGCCCAATTTGTAACAAAAGATTTAAACACATTCATCACGTGACAAGGCATCAAGCCAGATGTCAAGAGCGCCAAAAATCTTTTCTTATGCAATAAAGAAAAGAGTAAAAAATGTGTAAAACGTGTAATTAAAAGAATAAACTAAAATTTAGCAAACCGAGTTTTAATATTACTATTATTATTATTATTCCTATTTTCTTTCATTTAAGTATTTTTATTTTTAGTTCTTCTTTCACTTATGTAGAATATATTTTTATATTTATCTGTTTTAGGTTTCTACGAAACAATTAAGAAAGTATATACATGCCCTAATTGTTTCAAAGGATACAAGCATTATTCTTCCTTATGGAAACACAAACATTACGAATGTGGAAAGATAGCTAGTTTTTCTTGTGACGTGAACGGCTGTGCCTATGTCGCAAAACGTAAAGATCATCTAAGAACCCATATGAAATCCCACAGACATATGAATGTATAACATGTTGAAATTTATTCAATATATGATATAGTGAAATTAATTAGTATATCTTTTACGTAGTAAAATCTAGTTTATACGAGATCAGTGTTGCTTTTTATTAATGAAAGAATATTCACTCAAATGAGCAGATGTTTGAGACACATAACTCATTCTTGTAATTATATATAGATTTATAAGTATATTCGACCATACTATATTAATAAATAATAATAATTGAACTGGTAAGCGGTCTGTCAAATAAAAGAAAACTCATTTGTTTGAGTCTGTATATTTCATAACCATTCGTTACTTCTTCAGGAGTTCCTACACGTTTAACAAAGCCCACAATAAAATACTTACAATTACAGAGTTAAAATTTAGCAAAGACGCTATTTAACATGTTAAAATTTATTGTCTACATTAAAACATTCAATCAACCACATATTGGTTTCACGTCAACCTTTTAAAAACAAATATACATAAATGTTGAAATAAAAATGTAAAACACATAGCAAGAAAATTGATGTATAAAAATATCGAAACCAAAAACAAACTATATATTAAACAATACGAGGACTAGTTAACAAAACTTGGCAGGTCAACTAACCGCCCAACACCGAGTATATTGCAACAGATTATACTTAGCCCATTCTTCTCCGACTTATAATTTACGCTATTAGTGCCACACTTTAAACAATTTAATGTCATTAAAATAGCCAAATATAACACATTTACTTTGAAAAAAGTATGTAGTAAGACCAAGGATGAAACACTTTTGTTTTTAAATAGTCATGTTGTGGAATGCGAAGGAATGAATTATTATTATTAAACTTGAATATATTTTTGAATAATTTAATTTTATCCATGATAACTACAGATATATAAATATGACATTAATATACTCTCATTTATAATTTAAATTTCTTTGAAAAAGGCGTTATATGCCGAAACATGTAAGAATATTTTAAATATGTACACATTAAAGTAAAACAGATCTTAAATCGGCTACTAATTGAATCTACTATAACATACATAGGTTAAGAAATTGAAATGTGATTGTCGGAATCAGAATACCCCATTGCATTCAAAGGCGGCAATGTGTATAAGCACAAGCAATAAGTTTTGTTGTGGCAAGGGTTCAATAACCTGAGTCAGGTGTTTATTTATATAACTTTATACTTGGAAATCTTTAAGCTGATATATTAAAAGAACATGCAAGATGTATGCTTTCCGTGCATTTAAGTTACAATCTATTACATTTAATCGAAAAATTGTATCAATCGACAACAGAAGGAACTTCAAGCGAGATATACAATAACAAGACTATTCATTTTGTTATTTTGGGTCATTTAAGTTTCGCGTACGATAGTATTTATGATATATTCAGTAGCGTTATACAATTTTTTGAATATGTCTTTGTCATTTTTTTGCTTGCTTATGAGAGAGAATTTTGGGTATATATTCTATATAATTTTTCGTGTGTTGTCTTTTTATTTCGAAGACACCTGGCACACATATATATATATATATATATATATATAAGTGTTTAGATAATTTCTTAGCCGCTATATATACATATATATATATATATATATATATATACGGTAAATTCAATTTGTTGGTGCTTTAAGGTCTGGTTTTACTTCAAAATGTATATATTTAAAACAATCCTACATGTTTCGGCAAATGATGCCTTTTTCAAGGAATATCAAATATAATATTTTATATTCCTTGAAAAATGCATCATTTGCCGAAATATGTAGGACTGTTGAATTTCTTGCCGAGATTATTCCCAATTAACCATTGCTCAAAATCATCGTACCTGTCTATATACTCTTTGTATTGATATAAATATATCTTCAATTGTAAATTAATTTACATTGCATTAGAGAAGATGTTTATTAAAAAATATAACCTTAAATAAATGTAATTATTGTTACATTATGTATTTCATTTAATGGTACTAAAATAATACAGGATTATTTTAAAAGAAAAAAGACTTGTCTATTCACAATTTGGTCACTAAGTAACTTTTAAGCTTATAGTTATTTTGTAATAATTAAATAAAAACTAGTATTACAAATCTTAACCACCATTTGCTTTTAAATTTATGTACCGAACATTTATTTATAACACATATAATACAATAATAGTAATAATTACATGTGCATATGGAAACTCACCCTGAGATAAAAAAATACAACTTACAGTTCTCCTTGAGTCTAATTATATACAAGGTGTTCCATATTGATATGCGAATATTTAAGGGTGTGAATCTACATGAAAAATAAATAATGGTTTGCTTTATAAACTATCATCCAAAAATGTTCCCTTACAAAAATACAGGGTGTTGGAAAATGGTAGGTCTATGTTTTTTTCCAAAATATAAATTATTTTAGATTTGAATGACAGAATCTTACTAACAAATATCATATGTAAAAAGCATATTCCAGGGCAACTAGATTTATTGCGAAATTGTATTCGTCAATACTTACATTAATTTTGTCGGACAATTCAAAAAATTTTATTTTTTAACTCAAAAACGGCACATTACAGGAAAACAACTCAAGAGAGCTCTTGTATTTCAAACTGAACGGAGCATTCAAAAATAATTTCTTTTTCTTCAAAAATATATAAGCAAGTACCCGTACGCACGCCACTGTTAAAGGTAAAAATGATTTATTTTTTTTGAAAAATATGCACCTTTATTAACAGTAGCTACGTATAAAGTGTAACTGAAATATCTCAAGTGGTTTCGAAAATATTAATTAATTTCAATTTTTTTCCTAAAACTTCAACGGAATTTTCGTAACGGAACATTTTTGGATGATAGTTTATAAAGCAAACTCTCATTTATTTTTCATGTAGATTCACACCCTTAAATATTCGCGTATCAATAAGGTACAAACGGTATAATACAGGTCATTACTAATCAAATTGAATTACACAGTGTTCTTGAAATGAAAAGACACCGGACGAAAAATGGAAAGATGTAAAGAAAGATGAAAGAACCCCCGTGAAAATTATTCAGTATGTAGATACGTATCTCTATTGAAGTTACACTCACACCGTATGTTTACATACGTAACTGCTGTCGATGTTATAAAAGGTATAATATCCTGCATGCTAAGATCAATACCTCGTAAAAAAATTGCTTTTTATACATTAACGTTAATAATTAAAAATTAAGATGTGTGCTAGATTCATTTACAAACCCATTTTAAAAATCATACTAAAATTTCATTTGTATTACGAGAATGTTTCTTTGTTAGAAATATGAAATATGAATATCGAATTCATAATGCCCCATTGTATTCAAAGGCGGCAATGTTTATATTTATAAAACCAATCAGTTTTGTTATGGTAAAGGTTTGATAACCTGAGTTAGCTGTTACAAGTTGGAATTGTAAATTTTTAAAGCTGATATATTAAAAAAATCATGCAAGATTCGTGCTTTGCGGGTATTTAAGTTACAATCTATTATCTTTAATCGAAGAATTATACCGAACGTACATAACGATTGACGACAGAACAAAACTTAAAGCGAGATATACAATAACAAAGCTATTCTTTTTGTTATTGCGAGGTCAGCTTTAAGATATCATCTTCGATAGTATTTATGATATATTCAGCCGCACAGTAGCGTAACAAAATTTCTTTAAATATCTTTGTCATTTTTTCTCGCTTATGAAAGAGAATTTTGTGTATAATTTATAATTATTATTAATTTAACACATTCATACGAGGGTCTTATAAATATTTTTATCATTTAACATCATTATAATATTTTCAGTTTATTAACATGGGATTAAATTAATATCTATCATCTATCCCATCATATAATATTAATCACTAACAACTATACAACAACTATATAAATGCATAGGAGTGTTACTTTTTTTTTGTATTTTGATCGAGTTTTAGAAACCAATTTTATTTTCTTTGTGTATGGGTTTAGCACTCGGTTTACACACAACTAATAAATATCTTGCTTATTTAGTAGTACAAAACAAATAGAAAAACATCCTTCAAATATTTTATTGATTTTATTAATTGTAAGCACCTGTACTATAACCTAAAATTATTTCTATTTTTAGGTGAAATGGCTCCGTCAGAAATATATCAATGTAGCTTATGCCAGCTAAAATATAAAAGGAAAAATAGCTACTATTTGCACGTTAAGTATTTCTGCGGAAAAGACCCGAAATTTCTTTGTCCCATCTCTGACTGTCCTTATAAGGGAAAATTAAAGCAACAAGTCAAACGACATTTATTAGGACTGCACAAGGTTTCAGAAAATGAGATGAATAAAATGCAAATTAGGAAATTAGATTAAAGAGTGTATTTATAGAAACTAGTTTTTATAAGCATGTTAACCTACAAGGACAGTTATAAAAGGAGTTTAAAAAATTTGAAAGAAAACATAAGTATTCAGATGATATTCGATTTCATCAGTGTTTAATGCTAGCGCAGAAAAATTGTTGAATGATATTCGATTTCATCAGTGTTTAATGCTAGCGCAGAAAAATTGTTGAATGAAAATATGTTTCTAACATTTGTACGTTGCTAATAAGATTTAGCATATTGAAGCAAAGTAACGGCGAGGTTTGTTCGAATCCATGAGTTCTGAGTAGTTCGGAACAGTTCTACTATATGAAATTCGCATTGTGCTGTACATGGTCACAAGTTAAAATTCTGCTTTTGTTTATGTGGTTCGAAGGTGTAAATTATTGTAAATTTCAAATTCAAAAATTCTTATTTTATTGATCACTAAAGCTAGGAATTATATGCACACGGAAACTGTATTATATGCGCATATCTGTTTCCAAAATTTGAAGAAAATATGCAGAACTTTTATTAAAATATGCAAAAATATGTAAAGTTTAAGTGACTACTAAATTAACTAAATTATTGTCAAAATATTAAATAATTTCAATATGAATTTAGAGATACCACAAATATGTACTATATCAATATTTTATTCGAAATTTTACACAATACATGTATAATAATAATAAGAATAAGTAATCTAAACAATATATCTCTTTGTATTTATATTTGCCTTTGAATAATATTATAAACATTTACATTAAATGCTTTTCTAAATTCTCAACTAAAAATAATTTTCTGGCATCAGTTAATAATAGCTTGTATACTGAAAAGCAGGGACTGAAACCATGAAAAAAATGGATTCAGGTTCGGGTTCGGGTTAATCAAAATAAAAAGTTCAGGTTCGGGTTCGGTTCAGGGTTCGGGTTCAAAGTTTTAAAAAACTACATGTGTTTTATTAGTAGAAAATTAATTTTTCAAAGAAATTTTCGATTAATTTTTCAATTAATATATTTTTCAAGTTTTCTTCTTTTAAATTTGTTCTTTGTGGGGATAAACTGAATTTCAAGGCTGAAAAGGCCCTCTCGACGCTTACTTGCGTAGCAGGTACTGCGAATATAATCTGAGCCGCTTGATACAATAATGGCGTTTCCGTTTTATGTTGCTCCCAAAATAGTAAAATGTTTTTTTCTTTTCCCAGTCTTGGATATTTTTCATATATATCAAATTCATTTTTAACTAAATTATCAATCGAAGCGGTGACACTTACATTTGAAGAATTTGATTTATAAAACCTTTCCTTCTTTTTTAGAACTTGTTAGAGCATATCTTCATCATCATCTGAAGAAAAAGATATTGATTCTCTCACAAAATTCTCCTTTTCTCTTTCCATTTGTAAATTTTTCAAAATTTTATTGTTTTCAAAATATGTTTCTTAGCATTTTCAACATCTTCGGGACTTTGACCTTAAATCTGCTATCTAGATATACTGCTGCAATCAAAAGTGGATTGTTAATAAAGTTGTTTTCTCTTTTTATAATATTTAAATATAATTCTTTTGAAAATGATTTTGTTTTGTCATCTTTTGTTAGCTCCAATTTAAAAGTAAGCCAGATTCTATAAAAATCGCCTACATTCATCTGTTCTTCTTGTAGTTTCAGCGTTATTTTTTTAACAGGTGCAAAAGCTTCTACGAATTCTTCACAAATATTCCAAGTACTATCAGTCATAGTTAATTCAGCATCCAGCAATTCCGAACAAAAACTTCTGTATTCCAATAAGGCTTGAACCATGTCATAACTGGAATTCCATCTAGTTTGACAGTCTAGTACGGCTTTTTTCAAGTTTAGCTTCTTAGCTAAAGAAGAAATATTTGGTGTTCGCAATTTTTTGCAAATGGCTCTGCATTGATCAAGAATTTTCAACACATCTGAAATGAATAATATTTGGGTGTGAATGTGCTAATGTTTCTGCTCCTTCCAGTTCAATATAAGAAAGCGCATTTGCTTCAGCTGCATCAAATTCATCTTCCATGTCAAAGTTTTCATACTCGTCTTTTAATAATTCAGCAGCTTTGATCATCTTTTTCCGTTATCTGATGTAATTGAATATACTTGCTGCAGTTTTATGTCATAACAATCAAGAACGCTTATGATAAGATTTTTTATGTAGGTTCCTGTCTGACGATTTTGAGTCTCATGCATGTCCAAAGTTCGTAGATTTATTTTTCCGTCAAAAATATATTGAATATTTATCCCTACAATACATCTACCAAGACGAGAAGCAGAATCAATTTTAATTGAAATAATTTTATTTGATAGTTTCAATTTAATTTTGTTTTTTATTTCCGTTGCTTTGTTGTTAACAAGATCACTTATATTATGACTATTTACTGATACTTTTAGTGCATTCATAATCGGATCGATTATTTCTTTCATGCCAGAATCTTCGAAGATTGTGAAAGGACGGCCATTAACGGTTACTAATTTTACGCATGAATCAATGAAACTTTGTTTGCAGGTTTTTATCTTGATAATATTTAAATACTGTTCAAGGGTATTTTCCTCCGCTCTTGCTCTTTTATTGGTGATCTGACTCAAGTTAGATGTTGACGATTTATTTTGAGTTTTCTTGAATAGTTCAGGATGCTTCCGTTGTATATGCCGCCCAAGATTTGCCATATATTTACCTTTCATTTCATATTTGCATTCTGGGCATATAGATACATATTTTCCTGCATCATAAACAAATAAATTTTTCGTAAATTTCGTAGACATTTCTGGGTTAGAAAAATCAAAAAATTTATATATATTTTTAAATTTGAATGTGAGCACTCACTTTACAAAAAACAATTAAAGAGTTGATTTTAACAACCCACGTTTACTTTAAGAAAGTTAAAATATACTAATACACGGTTTGCGTCGCTACTATTTGCATTGGTTACAAGAAAATGTTTGCCTACTGATTTGTTTAACACAAATATTATGTTTGTACATAGCTCAAACAGAAAAAGGGGATTTCCAATTTTAGTCTAGTTTGTGAAGGTTACTGGTTACTTGTTCGCTACAAAAGTCGTTATTTTATTTTTATTTTGTTTTTAATTTTTTTTTTGCATGCAAGAAATGTAATATTTTTTATTATTCTTCTATTAAATATTTCTCTACTTTTTTATATTTTTGAACCCGAACCTTGCTGAATTTTTGGGTTCAACGGGTGCGGGTTCAAAGTCTTCATAAACAGCGAACCTGAACCCGTTTGTTTTCAGGTTCGGGTTCGGTTTCAGTTCCTGCTGAAAAGCTTCGCTCAACGTCAACTGATGTAATTGGCGCATACTTATATTTGCAAATAATGATGGACTCATCTCAATAGTTCATTGTAGTTTCCTTGCAACGCCCTGGATATTCTACTAAGCTGATTAAAGCTCTCGTTTTTCTCTAGAACTTTATTCTTGAAACTTAGAATCAATTCCGTCGATTCACTTAATTCAACATCTAGAGCTTCAAGTTTTCGTAGTGTTTCACTAATAAAACCATAATTTACTTTGATAAAAGCTATCTTTTAACGCATTTGCGGTTTATTTAGAATGTTTACAGTCTGCAATTGCTATCGAGTCGTTTGAAAAAGAGAAAATTAATTCTCTTATCTGCTCACAGGTATCTGCATAAAATACAGTGGCATCAAACCACGCGCCCCATCTTGTTATTATGAGTTCCAGACCAGGTAACTTATCTTTGCATGCTTGAACCCTCAACGGTGCTTTAGTAAATACTTTTTTTGTCAAATTGATCAATGAATTAATATCTGGAAATGCGTAACGTACTTCTGCTACTCTGTTGACAGCATGGGCCAAACATGTTACGTACATCATTTGGGTTAAAAAAATTTCAAATTCTGTGCTAACTTCACCATATCTGTCGCAGCATCCGATAATATCAATAAGTTTACAATATAGCGCCCACAACTTTCTGTTGTCTCATCGACTACGAAATAAAAATAAACTATTGTTTTCTTAAACAGTTTCGTATGCTTCCCTACAAAAAGGTAAAATTACGTGTACATATACTTTCGAGAACTAACTAAACACAACTGGCGATATAACTGACCTATAGGTCAACCGTATTGTTCGTAGATTCACTGGAACTTCCCTGATTTGATAAACACAAATCTGGGAATTCCCGCTGTACGGAAATGTTCATGGCGGACTGTATGAATAAATGGTTTTACGGTGCACTTTAGAAATAAATTGTAAAATATCTTGCAGTATATAAATACTGCAAGATATGCAAAAGAAAAGTAGTCACAAATGCTTTCTTTTTACGTGATCCGTATAGATCTGCAAGAATTCTGTTAAACATATCATAAATAAAAAATATACATTTTCATATAATCCCAGCTTTATTGATCGCAATGTATAACCAAACGAAGAATAAAATAAAATAAACAACAGAAACTCTCGTCAAATATTAAAAATGGAAAGAAATTAACAAAAACAATTTGGAACATAAAAATTGGGTGTCGCAAACACACTAGTTAATATTTGTGTGAAAATTACTTTCCAGACATGCAGACACGTTTTTCGTCTAGCTGTATATTTTTCAGTGCATGATGTTGGGAAAGACAAATTTCACAACAAAAACACCTTGCTACAGAATGACACAGAATCACGAATGACAGAATAGATGAACATTTAGACATTAACAATGAGCAGCGTTGAGTTTTCTTCGATGCTGTCTTCTATTATATTTCTTTGAATGTAGCAAGTGCGTTTTTGTTGTGAAATTTATCTTTCCCAGCGTCATACACTGAAGAGTCTAATCTAAAGAGTGAAACACGTGTCTGTATGTCAAAAAAGCAATTTTCGCACAAACGTTGACGTGTATTATGTTCTCCACACGATTTTTAATACTATTTCAATATTATTACAAATGTTTTTGTTTTATAGAAAGAAATTACACAGATGTCCTTGAAAGAAAGAGACAACGCGTGAAAAATGGATATAGAATACGAATCCAAAAAATTGTGAGTTAAGTACGATGCCAATCCTAAAATTAAAATCCCCTGAAAATTGTATTATGTGCTGCCTATGGATTCATAATGACTATAAAAATACCTGTATTTAATTTACACGCAAACAACGCTGCAATGTTTATGTTTATACAAACTCTAGAAGATAACATTGTTTAGACAGCTGTTGGTGTTACAAAAACTCTAAAATAGAGCAACTTTTTACGCTTAAGGTTCAATAATCTCAATAGGATACGTGCAAATATATCAGCTGTGAATAATTTATAAACTCTTTTTTAGGTTTAAATGTAGAAACTGTAAATCATATCGAACAGTTCATCCGTTGTGTAAGGCATATTCGAAATGTACACATGCAACGATCGAAATTGACTGAGTCACAGACAGAATAGTTTCGCTAGTTATAATCAAATGTCTTTGCCATTCTTTTCCCGAGTTCGTGAAGGCAAAATATTTTGGATTCCGATTCTTTATAATTACATCTTTCCATTTTTCATACGTTGTACTTTTCTTGCAATGACACCCGGTACACAAACGAAACAAAAGAGCTATATACAAGAAAGGATCAGATTAATTAACACATTAAATAAGAATTAATCAAAACGAAGCAATAGACGAGTTATCATCACACTTCCTCATCTAAACAAAGAGCAGGAATAACAAACGTAGCCAAAAGTGCGGTGATTCACGCATACTCAGGACCATTTAACAATTCAAATACCTGCTCTCTTGCTAGAACTGCGAAGATGGTTCGGAACGGAATTATATAAGCTATGCAGTTCAAACGTAATAATACAGTTCGTGCAATTTGCATTCCATAATTGCTTGGCTGAATCTGCAGTTCCCATGCTCATTAATTTTAAAATTTCTTAGAATTGCAAGTTTGAGCAAACCTATTATCTATTTAGCTATAAGAATATTGTTGTCCAAATCTAGGTTAATGTCTTTACAGGTTATTGATAAAACTATTATTTGTTTGTGTTTTATAAAAGAAGGGAAAAGATTTTGAAATAATAGCGCGGGATTGAAAGTGATTGTCTATGCAGCTTTCATTAACAAAATCTTACTTATATCAGATATCGCCACGTGGAGATTACCATTAACAACATCGATTGCATTTGTCATCATTTTATTATGAAATTAGTGATATGCTAATTCTTGTCTTACATTAGCCGACCCGGCAAATGTTGTACTGACTTGGGAAAAGCATGGGTTTTCTAAATTCAAACCGCATATTTGCATAGACTGGACTTATGCTTTATTGATGATATTGGCAAATGCTAAACGATTCGGGAACTGTTATCGTTTAAGTTGAATTGGTGTATCTATTGGTGTCATTGAAATTAGTGGTAACAAAGCTGAACGACAGTATAAATCTATCAACAGTTTAACTAATGAAAATGATTGAAATAAAATGGTAACTCAATTTGCAATTTTGCAAAGGAAATTGCAAATCGCCTTAGCCGGAACAAATTCACCATCATGCGCTGTTATCAGTCATGGACTAGGGTAGGCCAGAAATGATGCAGAAGAGGAGTCGATGACAGGAGAAGAACTAATAATGTGCAGGACCGAGAGTCCGAAGACTAAGAGAACATCAACCAGCTACTAGCATCAATGTCACAAAGAGTGAGGAAGTATGAAGCTAATAGGGGCGCCCCAACTCATTATTAATAAAAAATAAATAAATTGTGTTAATCTTTTATTATTTTTCTTTGAAATTATAATAAATTATTTATTATAGTTATACGTTTCTGCTAAGTTTGGTCAAAAAATTCACACCCTTTCTTGGTGTTGCAATTTCCATGTCGTGTATATATTTGTGAATATATTTGTAAATTCTAAAACTTTTGCCATTTGGTCTTAATTACTTTGTAGCTACTAATAACTAAGGTTAATAATTTATTTGCCCCAAAGAAAATTTCATATTTTAACTGGTTTTAGAAAAATTTATATTGTGCTTATTTTAAAGTCAAACCCAAAATAAATATAAAAATTACAATTACGAGAATATGACAATATTGTATATTATTGGTAACGATTGACGGGTATGTTTTAGATGTAAATATCAGCAGTATTATTCAGACAATCACTTTCATTCGTTCGTATAAAAAATATTGTACTTTAATTAAGGTTTTTTTTTCCAGATTAAATACTTTAAAATGGGAAATAAAGATATTAAGCAAAAGTGTTTGTGTAATTCTGTATAAATAAAGTCAATAAATTCGAATACTTGTTTGTATGAACTTTTTCTCATTGATATACTCGTTTATACACCAAATAAAAAGCTCATTTAAGAACCAAATTAATTATTAAAATAGGATTATATAATTACTACTATTCAAAGTGTTTGTAAATATGCTTTCTACACTTTACGACGCTATTTTATTCGAATTTTTCATAGAAAGAAAAAATTCGCCCTTAAGTAGGATTCGAATCCACGACCTCTAGCTTGCCGGACCATTGCTCTACCACTAAACTATTAAAGGCGTGAATTCGAAACTACGGACAAGATATATATCATATGTTTCTTTGATGTAACTCAAGGCATCCCCAGGTAAGTATCGTGAAGCGAATCCTGGCTAAGTACGACAACCCAAGTTCGGGAAGTAAAAGTTTCTCAAACTACGGTGCATCAAATTTTTTAAACTAATTTACTTAAACCAGTTTTGTGACGCTATCTCTAAAGTGCGGTAACTCCCTTAAGAAGCATTTCCGGACCCAAATTGATTCAAACTTTTTTTCATACTTTTGTATGTACAATTATCCCTTTCATTCTTTAGGGCTGTTCTTGGACACGCTGTATTAGACATGGTAAAGGTAGTATTCTTAGAGCCTGAAACTACGGTGTACAGGTTTCATGTAACTTCATCTGTAATTATCATGGTCCCTAAATATGGTACTCGATCGGATGACGTTTTCTTCGCTACCAGTCAGAAGAAACGTTTGAAACACCAGAACGCCCCTCAATCACATGGCAAGAAACGCGAATAAACTATTTACTGATCCTTTTTAGTTACCCTCAACATCTAATCAATTTCTCCATTGATCATTTACCCTCCTTTGCTTCAACTATGTAACTTATGTAGAACGTAGGGTACAGTTAGCTTGGGATTTCATATACATAAACACAATTTTATACTTAACACTTTTATTTATAACTAACAAAGGTAATTTCAAACATTGTTTGTGTGAAATAATAACAACGTGGGATACTCAGAGAGGGCACTAGGCAGTCCGGCGGCGCAGCCTAGGCAGAGTTCGAGATACTAATTGGAAGGTCCAGGTAGGGCGCTTTCCAAGTAGAATCTTCAAGCTAGACTAACTATTTAGGCCTGGGAGTTCTCCTTTATACCAGCCAAATGGGCGTGGGCAATAAACCCTTTCAGTCGGGGTAGTTCGGCTGTTGGGCTTGAGTGGGAAGGCGGTTATCGATAGCGCAGTGGCGATATCGCTAAGGGTGCGACAGATCGCTAGTGAACTATACGGTCGCCCTACACTTGTTAATTTCTCCTTTTCTATTTTTCTTTTATTATTGTATGTTATGTATATTTACGCTTAATTATATTTACATGTACTGTACAAGTATTATTGTATTGTCCTGTTATTGGAGAAATTTGTTCGGCAATAAAAATTACTATTATTTTTTATATTATTATTATCTCTTCCACTCACAAGAACCATTCGTTCTTGGTTGCCAATATCTTACCCCATCGGTTCATTCGAACAAGATGGGTGGCATAGTTATCTATGATTCACTTAATTTTATTTGAATATTGATTATAGTAGATACTTACCAGTACTTTCAAGGTGTGAACATATGTGTTGTCCGCTGCTAGGAGCTTGTGTCTCTTTCTGGGTATGAACTTGTGTGTTGGTTGCTGCTGGCAGCTTGCGTCTCTCTCTGGGTGTGTGGTTTGTGTTTGTGCGAGCGCGCAAGTGTAGGGTGTTGTATGTTGGCGCGCTCGTGCGTGTGTTTAGTGACCGGTCGCGTTAATTTTGAGAGATCGGAGAACCAGCCGTTTCGCAGGGCCGCCAACCCTTTCCCGACAACTGGTTTGCTATTCCGTGCAGTACTTCGACGGCCCGACCCCCGCCCCATCGAGGCAAGGCGCAGACCAGCGAAGCGCACCCTGCACGGGGTTGCTCATCGCCAACCAATGGAACACACTTTGTGCCATCTTAACGTTTTCCGCCATTGCGGGGGCACTGCACACACGTCGAGCGTGTGTGTGCTGTTCACGGCAGCCTAGCCAGGTTGCCGCCCAGGACCGGTCCTGGTGGTGTGTGCATTACGCGGCGCCGTGTTTTGAGCCGCGTAGCTTGGTTCCTCTCTCCCCTGCTGGAAAGGCGAAATGGCACCTGTCCGCCCATCGGGCAGACCCCCCTAGAGTTTGGTAGCGCATATGTAGCCCAACATCAGTTTAGCACACGACGTATTATTGCAGCCGTGTCTAACAAGACACTTTTTTGCATTTTTAAATAAAGTTTCTGGTAGAGATCCAAAACATTTATTCACTTGTGTAATTTATGTGGGATTTCTCCCGTTGCGCCAATAACAATTGGGACTATTAGAACCTTGTCCATCTTCCACATACTCTTGATTTCGTCGCTGAGAGGTAAATATTTATTTACCTTCTCACTATAGTTCCTTGCAGTGCTTTTTGCCAACGGAACAGCAATGTCAATGATGTACGTTATCTTGTCCTTCTTCAGTGTCAGTACTAACTCTTATTATTATTATTATTGATCTGAAAGCTCCTTTCGGGAGAATTATTATTATTATTATTATTGATGTGTGCGCTCCTTTCGGGAGAAAGGGAAAAAGTTGATACACGGCCGCGAGGCCAGCATATCAACATCAATCCTGCTTGATATGGATGGTATTTGCAAGTAAGCTCGGTAGAGGTATTCATTCATTTCATTTGTCCATCTCAACCGCTTACTCTTACTGGTCCCTTCGGTGGGCTGACCGGTATGGCCAGTAACACTTTCAGGGATTGGAACTTCGACAATGCGCTGGGTTGGTCTTAGGAAGCAGGATAGATGGTGTTAGTGATCGACCAGAGGTCGGAAAGGGGCGGTCGGAAATAGTCCCCTTTTCAGCCTAATGGGCAGCCTCTGCCGTGGCTATTGCAAGGATCTATGTCCTTGGGCGCTGGGAACGCCACCTTCCCTACGGCCACTTTATTATTATTATTATTACAGTTGTAGACTATGATTTGAACATGTAACATATTATTTTGAAGTAACATCTATTTAATTATATATTTTTCCGATTTAGAAAGTTCATTTATTTGCCTTGAAATGATAAATTGCATTTACTTTTAGAAATGTATATATTTATTTATTTATTCGTGTTTTATGGTATGATACCAGTGCATTTTTCAAATTAAACTGATTATAAATATCTTTTATTTATGAAAACCTAGTATTACATTTAATTAAATTATACGTATAGTATACGTGTAATCATACTGATGTTAAGCACTCCACTTCTTAACTAGGCTTTACACTTACGAGTAAATCGTAAACGAACATTGGGAATCGTAAATGTACACGTGAAATCGGAACTCATACACGGTTATCAAATTGAATAGAGCGTAATCCGATTAGACGTACGAGCTTAGTACATTGAAAATGGCGGAAAGTAAATTTTCAGCGACGGAGGCGGAGGAATTTATTAACCTTTATGAATCTTTGGAGTGTAAAAATCATGAAGTACCGTGACATTAATACCCACAATAAAGGGTACGAATACTTGCCGATATAATGAATATTTCAGTGGATATGGTAAAGAAGATAAATCATTTGCGACCTATATATAATCAGGAGAAAAAGGTTTATTGCCCAATAATTTTTTTTGTGTGTTTACCATATCATATAATTAGAGACCGGACACGAGAGGCCGAAATTACGATCGACCTTATAAATAGTCTATAACATCGCTAAATACAACACGCAGTTATTGAATAGCACTATTCATTCGGTTAACCGCACATCTGTTTTTTGTCATTGAATTGTGACGCAATTACTTCAATACTATACTTAAATTCCTTTCTTCATGGGCCTAGATAGAAACAGGAGGAGCTTTGATAATTTGTTTTTTTATTAGTTTATATTTTGTAAGATAAATAAAGTACGGTGAGTTAGTTTCTTTTATTCATAACTTTACCTGTTAATTACATATATACGTAAGTGTCCAGTGAATTTCGTAAAGTTTCAATAACTTACGCATACATTTTTAATTTTTATGTATTTAGATCCAGCACATTATTTAAGTTACTTTTTTAGATATGATATGGAACAACGTCGAGAATAGATCCTGTTTAATATAGCTTCATCGAATCTACTTCTCCCAATTATTTCGACGCAAGTGTCCGGTGAATTTCGTTGTGTTTCAATAACATTGTTTAAGTTACTTTTTCAGATGCGATGTGGAACAACGTCGAGAATGGCATCGTGAAACAATGGCGAGTTGGATTAAGGGTCAAACTGATTATATGTCAATTGCCAGTAATTTCGAAATTTATTACAAAGTCTGTAAAATGTCGTTAAAAAATTCCAAAAAATCGCACGTAAAACGTCACTTAGCATCGCAAATACATTCACAGAAATTAGACCCGTTGGAATCTGACAATTTCAACGAAGAACTCTGTGAAACTTTAATGGCGGTAAATATGACATTCAATAAACTTAACAATCCCACCTTCAAAACATTTCTCCAAAAATATACTGGTCAAAATCTTCCTGATGAATCCACCTTACTCAGATATTATGTTTCTAAGTGCTACACGAAAGCAGTAGAACGCATTAGAAAGCCATCTTCAAATCAGTACTTATGGATAAGTGCCGACGAAACTGTCGTTATATTAGGACGCTGTGTGGTAAATGTTGTAGCTGGTGTACTACATCCAACTATGCCATATAACACATATATAATTGCTACAAAAGTTATAAATACAGTTGATGCGGAAACAGTAGCTAAAACCATTTACGAGAATATGCACCAAATGCTTCATTCGGACGACAGGTACAAAGAAAAAATATTTTTATTTGTCAGTGACAGTGCTGCATATATGTTAAAAACAGTCAGACTATTAAAGGAAACATATCCTAATATGCTGCATATTATTTGTGTAACGCTTGCTCTCCACCGAATCTGTGAATATATCGGAGACACCTTTCCGGAAGTTGATAAACTTGTATTCGCTTTCAAAAAAAGTTTTCAAAAAAGCACCATTGAGAGTAGCTCTTTACAGGGAAAAACTTCCATATTTGTCACTGCCTCCCTCTCCAGTAATAACTAGATAAGGAACATGGTTGGAACCTACTAGTTTTTATGCAGAGAATTTGGATAGTTTACAAAATTTCGTTACATGTTTAAATGACGATGCTCGAAGTATTTCTGAGTGCAAGGAACTAATACAAATTCAAAATTTAAAAAACCAGTGATTCTTTCTTCAGGAACACTTTAAAAATTTGCCAAAACTAATCACTTATTTTGAAAATCAAAATCTCAAATTAAATGATGGATTAACCACATTACATGTGGCTATTAATAATTTGAAAAATATTCCAAGTGACTTCGAATGTGGCTTTCTGCAAGAGTTAAACGCAGTTTTTAATAGAATAATGGAATAACATTGCGGCAGTTGTGTATATGGGGACAATGCCTCAAAATCTAGCTGCTAAATCCGCTGAAATAAAAGAATATTTCCAGGATGCACCTATAACCAGTTGCGATGTAGAAATGACGTTTTCTATCTATGAGGATGTATTTCATTCTAAGAGATCAAATTTTACAGAAGAGAACCTTGAGAAAGTATTGCTAATTAATTTTAATACTCCATTACTAACTTGAATTACAAAATGAACAAATAAAAATGTATTTCGTATTTTATAGATCACCACCCGTTTGTTTTCCAATTATATAAATAAAATAAAAAATTTAAAAGTACAAATTTTCAATAGCACGCCCGTGGGCGATGAGTCATGGGAATTTTCTGTCCAATCCCTACATATAATGTACAAAATGTATCTCGTGGAATTTTTGTATCCACCTCTATTTTCAGATAACATGTCTTTCAGCAAACCTTCAATTTCAAAAGTTTGTCTCTTTTGTAGTGTTTCTTTTACTCAAATTTTTCTGGTCTTCCTCATTAGTCTTCTACGACAAATAGCATTGCGATTTTTCATTATTATTAATAAAACCATAGCTAAGCTCGCCCGTTTTTCTTTATTGGGGCCATTTTTTAAAATACAATATCGTTTAGGATTCTGCTATAAATGTAAATGTCAGTCCTCGTAAGGTTAAGGTTGTCTAAGGAAGCTGGGTGTTAGCCGATAGATAGGTTGTCATAGGTAGTCATGACGTATTATATCCGGCAACGTTGTCTCTTTATTGTATAAAATAAATAAATATCTATAAATTCTTACGAGGCCGGTATATGTGAATATAGTATGTTTGTTACATGTTCCACTGCGTTCTTAAATAGAGACAAGAGGCGTAACTATGTAAAGGAAAAATTAAGAAATCACGAAACAAATGTTTGATAGCTATTTATTCACTGCGAATTACAATTGTTAAGGTACAATATACCATCATTAGAGTCAACAGGTTACTTAGATTAGTATACATATTATTGAATCTATGCACGGAATAATTATCAAGTTAAATAAATTTTGTTGTGAAAACTAAATTTTATTTTATTTCCTTTAATATTCAACAAATTTAGTAATTTTGCGATTTATTTTTTCTTGTTTATAATAGCAGTAGAAGTTGCAGGAACCTAAAAAAATTTAGAAATCAGTTAGCAATTGTTTAGGTGATTATCCTGTTAATCAGTGTAGTTCGTAATTAAATCAACATTAAAAATAATTAAATTAATATTATTAAGTTTAACCAAAACAAGAAAATATGTACACATATACTAACAAAGGCTTCTTAAATTTTTTTAATTTTTATGCAATAAAGTCCTAGGCAACTATTATTTTTGTTTCATTAAATTTTCAGCGGAACTAAATGGAAGTACTAATAAGCATGCAAGCATGAAGCAAGCAAATAACACACACCCAATTTCCTAGAAGCCCATATTGTTTGTACAGTTGTTTTTAAAGTAATGCCCCCAAGAAATTTGTAACTGGAGAAATGAACAAAGGTAACTCGTATATTTCTAAAATTAAATACCAACAAATTTTTTATCAGTTTCAGACTTACGTAAGTTAAGACAATACGTCCTTTAACACGTTCGAAGTTTTTGTAATTATTTTGTACATATCTTTTGACTTTAATCTATAACTTTCTGACGTCAATATATACTAACGTGAATGGGGCTTTTGAACGTATCAAAAATGAACACGAAAAGAAAACATTGCTAATATCATATTTCATTCTTTTTTGTATTCTAGGTAATAGATTGGTCTGTCCAATTTGTAAAAAAGTTTACAAAAACGAAAACACTCTACAAGTTCACATGGCTATAGATTGCGTGAATGCAAGGAAATACGCTTGCTCTATCTGTGGTTACCAAACTAAAAGAAAATTCAACTTGAAGGTGCACATCAAACGACATTTCGAAAGTAAGAAGAAAACACATATACTCATATAGCACCCAATTTGATTGTTCGAATTATTCATATATATATTTTGTTCATCATACTATATATTATTCATACATATTAACAAATTTATTTATACCGTTTGTTTGAAGTATTAACCAAGGAACTAATATATAATATATTGTTTGTCACTCATTTAAGATTATGTTTAGAACACATTTTTCTCTCTTTTATATTATATGAGAATGTTTATGCATAGCTATTATTAATTATAATTTGTGTTTATTAAATATATATTTCGTATATTTAATTGTTTTATTTTTTTTTTTCATATTTTATATTTGCGAGAACACTAAATTTAGGCTTCCAAGTTTTACAGTTTCATGTGTTCTAGGTCGATTTACCTGCTCATGCGGCAGAAGCTATGGAAAATCTTACACACTCAGTAGGCACAGAAGATATGAGTGTGGTGGAAAAGCTCCAGAATTTAGGTGTCAGCTGTGTGATGTGAAATTCAAACATAACTTTGAAGTTTATAGACATTTACGTCTTGTACATAAAATTGTAGTATAATTTATTATTGTTAGTTCGTATTTATTAAAACAATATTCTGGAAATTATTTATTAAATATACACTGCCAAACAAATGGAAATATAACAGACTAAGAAGCCCTATCCATATAATATCAAAGGATTTTCTTATATTCATTCTATTTTTTGTTTAGAATACAAACTGAAGGTTATCATATATTATTTATAGAAACCTGCATAATTAAAATACCTTTCTATTCGACCTCATTTCATATTTTAGATTTCTGCCGTCGGCTTTGTAATTTTTTCATTTACAATTCTTGGGTTTCATTGTAATTTGGATTTCAAGTATTTCATAGAACTGTATTGACTGCTATCAGATCTACAAAACAACTTTGCATTTCATCTCAAAATTTATTCCTCCGTGCTATTGAGTATGATAGAAATATACCATGTTCCTGAAATATATTGGCTTTGTCTTTGTGTAAGTGTGGAAGTAATTCCATAATTTTTTTCTTGACTTCTATATTTCCTCTTTCCTCTTTCCTCTTTCCTCTTTCCTCTTTCCTCTTTCCTCTTTCCTCTTTCCTCTTTCCTCTTTCCTCTTTCCTCTTTCCTCTTTCCTCTTTCCTCTTTCCTCTTTCCTCTTTCCTCTTTCCTCTTTCCTCTTTCCTCTTTCCTCTTTCCTCTTTCCTCTTTCCTCTTTCCTCTTTCCTCTTTCCTCTTTCCTCTTTCCTCTTTCCTCTTTCCTCTTTCCTCTTTCCTCTTTCCTCTTTCCTCTTTCCTCTTTCCTCTTTCCTCTTTCCTCTTTCCTCTTTCCTCTTTCCTCTTTCCTCTTTCCTCTTTCCTCTTTCCTCTTTCCTCTTTCCTCTTTCCTCTTTCCTCTTTCCTCTTTCCTCTTTCCTCTTTCCTCTTTCCTCTTTCCTCTTTCCTCTTTCCTCTTTCCTCTTTCCTCTTTCCTCTTTCCTCTTTCCTCTTTCCTCTTTCCTCTTTCCTCTTTCCTCTTTCCTCTTTCCTCTTTCCTCTTTCCTCTTTCCTCTTTCCTCTTTCCTCTTTCCTCTTTCCTCTTTCCTCTTTCCTCTTTCCTCTTTCCTCTTTCCTCTTTCCTCTTTCCTCTTTCCTCTTTCCTCTTTCCTCTTTCCTCTTTCCTCTTTCCTCTTTCCTCTTTCCTCTTTCCTCTTTCCTCTTTCCTCTTTCCTCTTTCCTCTTTCCTCTTTCCTCTTTCCTCTTTCCTCTTTCCTCTTTCCTCTTAATCCAAATGTCAGATATAGGAGTACAATATCTAGTTACTAGTATTGCATATACTCAACACTACAAACAAGCACCACCAGGAGATGGTAAATGATATTTCGCCGAAATGTTAGGGAAGTGTTTAGATTCATTTACACTGTTACTTTATAATGCATTTCTAAATAGCTTGAACGAAGGTCTATTGTGGCTGAGTGGTAAAAGCGGCAGTTCGGCAAACTGTAGACTTGGGTTCAGGTCCCAACATAGACAATATTTTTCAATTAAACATTTCGTATGATTTGCTTTGTAATTCGTAGACAGCAATGTTTACATCCCCACTTACTAATTTGATATTTGTAAATATTTCATATAAAAGCCGAAAAACTCCAATAATTTATCAATTGTTGTATATATATATATATATATATATATATATATATATATATATATACGGTCAAAACTCATCAATAAGGATGTTAATTTAAGAGCAAACGCAGTGTCTCAGTGGATAGGCATTAGGTTGTAGGCGTACGTATTATATTTTAATATGTACATATATTTTCGACGTGTTCAATCTCAAGGCGGCTGCGATATATTATTGTAAAAAATAATAAATCAATAATGACGCTGGCACTACAATATAATACGAAGTTTGTGAAATCTCACTCTCGTCTACAACAAAATATAACTGCCAGAGGCATGTGAATAGTGCATGCAAAGCATATACAGAAAAATAAGTACGTACATATTTGTGTTCGACTTCCGTATAGACGTTTAAAACCGTCAGTATTCCAGCACGTTTTATAAATTTATAATTTTATTTATTATTTACAATTATTCATTTATATGTTATAAATGAATTAATACTTATTAATTTCTGTGCTTCGTGGCAGAACAGTCTCTTTATAGCTTTCGATATTATTGATTTATTATGTTTTACTTTACACGAAATAACTATACTATATCACAGCCGCCTTGATACTGGACACATCGGAAACATATATACATTTATATATATAAAAATAAAAAACATTTCATTTGTTCTCTATAAACTCACAAACTATGTAATCGATTTTGATAAAATTGATTAGTTGTTTAGCTAGAGAATAAACAAAATTTTTGTTTCGGTTAATGACAGTTAACACAAAAAAAGTTTTAATTTTTCCGTAGAATATGGCCAAGCAACGCTGGACTGCGGCCAGCTAGTATAGAATATAATACGTGCGCATGCAACCGAATTCCAATCCACTGCGACACTGCGTTTGCTCTCAAATGGGCATCCTTACTGATACATACATTCATATAGGCGCAAAGTTCAAATAAATAGGTAAGTTACTTAAGAAATATGATGTAGAAATTTCTTTTAAATATATATATATATATATATATATATATATATATATATATATATATATATATATATATATATATATATACAAGGTGTGTATAAATTGTCGCTCGTTCGGTTCTGAATAAAAAATCTTAATGTTAAAATGTCGTATCCTGCTTCGTAAATTCGTAAATGTCAAAATTTGACAGTAATGATTTTGATTGAACTCACTTTGAAATACAAACTTATTGTTCTACAACGTTGCCAAATGTGTTTTTTGTGGAAGTAAGTTAATGAATAAATGTTTAAAACAAGCTTTTAAATCAAAAAGAAAACGTTTACGAAATAATACTAGTAAAAATTTTTTCTTTAAACTAAATTGCATCTCTCTATTAACAGATATCGAAGAGCAAAGGTTAGTTACGCACTAAAAGTCTGAACTTCAAGAACCCCGTGAAAACAAACGAAGCATGATACGACATTTTAACATTAAGATTTTTTATTCAGAACCAAACGAAGAACGTCGCTGCGTGTAGCCTTTGCGACAATTTATACACACGTTAAATATATATATATATATATATAATATCTTCGTGACCTTGGTATGATAAGGTAAACTAAATAAGTCGGCGATTAAAGGTCTGGTTCATTACTTCAAAGTATATATATTTAAAATAACTCTACATGTTTCGGCAATGATGCCCTTGTCAAGAGAATACAAAATATAAATATATTTATATTTTGTATTCTCTTGACAAAGGCATCATTGCCGAAACATGTAGAGTTATTTTAAATATATATACTTTGAAGTAATGAACCAGACCTTTAATCGCCGACTTATTTAGTTTACCTTATATATATATATATATATATATATATATATTTAGTGTTTAAAGAATTTTGTTTTTCTTTTTTTATTTTATTGGCCGTGTTTTAATATTAAAAATAATAGATTTTGATTGGTTTTAGCGACCTTTTATTGAATTTAGATGTTTGTTTGCGACGTTTCGACTTTTATCAATTCAGTCTTTTTCAAGCATCTAGAAACAAGAATCATTACAATGAACATGAGAAATGTGTTTGTTTTGTGTGATATAACAATTGAATTAACCATTTTAAATTTAACATTATATTAAGAAATGAATTACGGATTAGGTTAGTGTTTTACGTTGAAAATTAAATAACATTAAATTAAATTAGCTTAGAATGGTAGGGGGACATTTATGTGATTAATATCTGTATGAATTAATTGGAGACTTAACAAATATTAACAAATTTTAAGTTTAAAATTAGATTAAAGATGATTACAAATTGAGTTAACATTTAACGTTGAAACTTACATAAAATAAAAATAAGAATGGCTAAAATGAACAGGAAAGTTGAATTACAATACAATACGTAAAGGGAACAAAGAAAGTCAAATCAAACTCACATTGTTGTTTTTTCTACACGGATACGCATTCATGCGCCACATGTGCTTGGACACCCAGGACCAATTTTCTTAAAAACGAACATGCTTGTGCGGATTTTGTTAGTGAACTAATGCTTTAGTTTGCGGGGGTTTAATTTCTGTTTTTTGGAATGAGCATGGTAGTCAGGACCGTATGTAGGGGTATAAGTTAACATTGTTATTTCTAATGGGAGATATATATATATATATATTTTTTTTTTTTTTTTCCCGTTTTTGTCTTGTGCGTGCAGGGGGGGGGGGGGGGTTGATTTTACTATTGTTTTATGAGAGGGTAATAAAGTTTTGAAAGCCCATCGATTTCGTTCCTGTCGTTGACTGTTTTGCTATTTTTGAAAATGTGTATCATTTCTAAGACCTCTCTAGCTTTTGTGTTCTTTTTTTGTGTTATTACTCTGGTGTTTTCAAAATCAAAATTATGTTTTAGTGTCAATTGGTGTTTTTTTAAAGCAGTTTGATTTTTTGCGTATTTGTGACCTTTCAATCTTTCTTGTAGTAACTGTTTTGTTTGGCCTATGTATATTTTGTCACAGTCTTTGCAGGGTATGTTGTATATTGTGTGTGATTGTTTTAGTGTAGGTGTTGAGTCTTTAAGTTTGGTGTGTAGGAATTTTAGGTTTTTACCGCTTTGGTGTGCTATTTTAAAATTAAATGGTTTGAATACGTTGTCTAATTTTTCGGATAATCCTCAGACTCAACACCTACACTAAAACAATCACACACAATATACAACATACCCTGCAAAGACTGTGACAAAATATACATAGGCCAAACAAAACAGTTACTACAAGAAAGATTGAAAGGTCACAAATACGCAAAAAATCAAACTGCTTTAAAAAAACACCAATTGACACTAAAACATAATTTTGATTTTGAAAACACCAGAGTAATAACACAAAAAAAGAACACAAAAGCTAGAGAGGTCTTAGAAATGATACACATTTTCAAAAATAGCAAAACAGTCAACGACAGGAACGAAATCGATGGGCTTTCAAAACTTTATTACCCTCTCATAAAACAATAGTAAAATCAACCCCCCCCCCCCCTGCACGCACAAGACAAAAACGGGAAAAAAAAAAAAAAAATATATATATATATATATATCTCCCATTAGAAATAACAATGTTAACTTATACCCCTAAATACGGTCCTGACTACCATGCTCATTCCAAAAAACAGAAATTAAACCCCCGCAAACTAAAGCATTAGTTCACTAACAAAATCCGCACAAGCATGTTCGTTTTTAAGAAAATTGGTCCTGGGTGTCCAAGCACATGTGGCGCATGAATGCGTATCCGTGTAGAAAAAACAACAATGTGAGTTTGATTTGACTTTCTTTGTTCCCTTTACGTATTGTATTGTAATTCAACTTTCCTGTTCATTTTAGCCATTCTTATTTTTATTTTATGTAAGTTTCAACGTTAAATGTTAACTCAATTTGTAATCATCTTTAATCTAATTTTAAACTTAAAATTTGTTAATATTTGTTAAGTCTCCAATTAATTCATACAGATATTAATCACATAAATGTCCCCCTACCATTCTAAGCTAATTTAATTTAATGTTATTTAATTTTCAACGTAAAACACTAACCTAATCCGTAATTCATTTCTTAATATAATGTTAAATTTAAAATGGTTAATTCAATTGTTATATCACACAAAACAAACACATTTCTCATGTTCATTGTAATGATTCTTGTTTCTAGATGCTTGAAAAAGACTGAATTGATAAAAGTCGAAACGTCGCAAACAAACATCTAAATTCAATAAAAGGTCGCTAAAACCAATAAAAATCTATTATTTTTAATATATATATATATATATATATATATATATATATATATATATATATATATATATATATATATAGATAATTATTTCGTGACCTTAGTATGTTATGGTAAATTCAAATTGTAGGCGATTTAAGGTCTGGTTTTACTTCAAAAACTATATATTTAAAACAATCCTACATGTACATGTTTCGGCTAATGATGCCTTTCTCAAGGAATTTTATATTTTGTATTCCTTGAGAAAGGCATCATTAGCCGAAACATGTACATGTAGGATTGTTTTAAATATATAGTTTTTGAAGTAAAACTAGACCTTAAATCGCCTACAATTTGAATTTACTATATATATATATATATATATATATATATATATATAGTAAACTTAATAAGTCGGCGATATATATATATATATATATCTTAGATCAATCACCGC
The DNA here is from genome assembly GCA_935421215.2 of Melolontha melolontha. NCBI lineage: Eukaryota > Metazoa > Arthropoda > Insecta > Coleoptera > Scarabaeidae > Melolontha > Melolontha melolontha. The sequence continues at coordinate 46,724,485 of OW285235.1, read as the reverse complement.
GACAAAGCCTATAGACTTCAGATTTGTTGGACTTATGTACTTTGTCTTTGTTTTTTTAATTAACTTTCCTATTGTTCATTTCAAAAGAAATTTATACATCATGTTTCTTAAGTAGCTTACCTATTTATTTGAATTTTGGGCCTATATAACTTAACAAATTATATTTGCTTGGTTTTTAGATAGTTGGATATATCGTTTGTAGGCCTTTTTTGTGTCGTTCTTTACTGAGTAAGGTATCAGTTAAATAACTCTTATAACCACTGTTACACCGCATATATTAAGAATATTTCTAATTTTATTTTTAAAGTATATTGTTTACAAATACATGGAATTTAAAATATTAAAAATTAGTAAGGCCATTTTTTGCCATATATATTCGTATTTACAAGATTATTTTGTATCGAACTGGTCATATATAGGCCCAAAATTCAAATAAATAGGCAAGTTACTTAAGAAACATGATTTAGAAATTTCTTTTAAAACGCACAATAGGGAAGTTAACTAAAAACAACAAAGACAAAGTATATAAGTCCAACAAATTTGAAGTCTAAGCTTTCGTGCCCATTTGGGAGCAAACGTAGTATCGCAGTGGATGGGCATTCGGCTGCATGAGCACGTATTATATTTTATATGTACATATGTTTCCGGTGTGTCCAGTCTCAAGGTGGCTGTGGTATAGTATAGTTATTTCGTGAAAAGAAACAAACAAATCAATAATATCGAAAGCTATAAAGAGACTGTTCTACCACGAAGCACAGTGTAAGTAGTAATAAGTAGTAATTCATTTATAACTTATAAATGAATAATATTAATAATAAATAAAGTTATAAATTTATAAAAAGTGCTGGAATACTTAGCGTTTTAAACGTCTATACATAACTTGAACACAAATACGTCAGCCTTTTTTTCCAGTATATACTTTGCACTATTCACATGCCTTTGGCAGTTATATTTTGTTGTACACGAGAGCGATATTTCACAAACTTTATATTTTATTATAGTACACTGCGCGACATATAAAACCCGCACAACTCTTATGAGCATAAAATCAGAGTTTCTTAGTTGTGTAAATGGGACAAATATATTCATATTGTCACTTATAGACTTCATATGTTATACATACATTGCTAATACCTATAACTTAAGTCAAATTTGACAAGTCAAATAAGAGATGCCAAATTTGATAAGCCTGACATACATTGATAATATGTTAGTGTACGAGTTTTATATGTCGGGCAGCGTACCAGCGGAAACTAAATTCGGAAATCTACTTATTAAGCTTCGTGCTTCGTGGTAGAACGGTTTGTTTCTAGCTTGCGACATTATTGATTTATTATTTTTTACTTTCCGCAAAATAATATAATATATTGCAGCCACCTTGAGACTGGACACATCGAAAACATACGAGGAATGTATAGTATTTACTGTCCCTGGTATAGTAGGCGTTGAAATAATCATTACACAACAACACCATTCATTTGTTGTTTATCTGTCAAACAAAGTGCCAAAGTTGAGTCGTGTAGCTGTATTTGTTAAAAAATTGTCTTGAGTTAAAATAGAAGCTGTTCAAAGATTTTGAAAAATGGAGAAAATCTTCACGCTGTCATTAAATATCTGCAAAAGAAAGGTTTAGCGCCACAACAAATTAATGAAGATTGGTCTCTAGAATTTCGATGTGGAAGAACAACTTGCGAACATGCAAAAGGTGCTGGTCGGCCCAAAACTGTGTGCATTCAGGAAAATGTTGATCGTGTCTGGGACTTGATTAAACAAGATCGTCGGCTAATAAGTAAACGTTTAGCAGAGATAACAGTCTTTTCAAGCGGTACAATTGGAACAATAATCAATGACTATTTGGTACTTCATAAAGTGTCTGCAAGATGGGTACCCCGAATGTTGACACCCGAACAAAAACGGGAGAGAATCACGACTTCAGATGCGAATTTAAAATTGTTTAACAGTGATCCAAAAAAATTTCTGGATCGCTTTGTTACCGTTGATGAAACCTGGGTACACCACTTCGATCCCGAGTCGAAAGTTAAAAGCAAGGAGTGGCGACATCGAGGATCTCCAACACCACGCAAATTTAGGATCCAACCCTTGCTGGGTAAGATTATGGCTACCATTTTCTGGGATGCCAAGGGAATTTTATTAATTGATTAGCTGGAACGAGGACATACAACAACGGACCAGTATTATGCTACACTAATTAATCAACTTCGTGATTGCATCAAAGAAAAAAAAAAGAGGAAAGTTGGCTCGTGGAATTTTGTTTCATCCGGATAATGCTCCAGTGTATACGAGCTTTGTATCGTTAAGTGCAATTAACAATGCAAGTTTCGAGCTGATGGACCATCCACCATACTCACCCGATCTAGCTCCTAGCGATTTTTATTTATTTCCAAAACTAAAGGAAAGGCTTCGTGGGACCAAATTTAATAGCGATGACGAAGTTATGATAGCACTTGAAGAATTCTTCTGTGATCAAGACCCTGAGTTCTTTCAAAAAGATGTAAATATATTAGAAATTAAGTGGAATAAGTGTCTTCTAGTTAAAATAATATTGTTTTATATGTTAGGGACAATAAATTCTGTTCATCCCTCGTACGTACATATAAAAATATAATACGTGCGTGTGCAACTGAATCTCCATCCTCTGCGACACTGCGTTTGCTCTCAAATGAAAATCCTTACTCATCAAGATAATCAATCAATTGTAAAAAATAGTTTGACTTTACTAGGAGTCAATTATTTTTTGTTTTTTAGCATTTCAGGTAGAGTTTCTCTTGCATCAAACAAAATATACTTGAATGTTAAATTAAATTTGAAAAAAATATTTTAGCTGTCTTTCGTAACAATTAGTTTGTGGTATATAAGTCATACTGGCTATACTTAAGACGTTGATTTTACTAAATCTTGGTGGATTTCCCATAACAAAGAGGGAATAAACAAAAACTTCGTAATAATTAAAAAATAGTTTTATTTTCACCCCCACCCCCTCTAAACCCGCAAGAGGCCATTAAAGCAAATATTATATTTGATCCGCATATGTAGCAGTATATGAAGTACATGCTATAGTAATTCAAACCATTTCGCTAAATCATTTTATAGAACAATACTTTTTCTGTTAAAATAGTATTAAAACATATCATATTGCAAGATATTTAATTTTGCTACTGGTATTACAACCCTTACATAATTATAATTAGATACTACAAAAATATTATTTTCCTTCATATATTTCTGGTTTATTTCAAATGTTAGTAATTATAATTTAGAAATAATTTACTGTTATCATAATATATTAAAGCATAATTTAAAACAAGTAAATTTGTGTGAACCTGTACTAATATTTTCTTTTTAGGATATTCCTACCGCCTGCATGAACTTGTAAATATATATACAGTACAGAATAGAACGGAAGGTCGTTTTGAGTGTCCCAAATGCCAAAGAGTTTACAGAAGCTTGTATACTTTGAGAAGGCATCTTAAATTGGAGTGTGGCAAATATCCTACTAATGAATGTCCATTTTGCGCGCAAATGTTTTTCCACAAACACAGACTTAGAAGTCATATCAATTCTATACATTCAAGCCAGACGTTTTCGTTTTAAATAATATGGTATTGTCAACAAATGTAGCATCAAACCAAAAATTAAACTAAATGGGATTGAAAATATAAAAATACTTTTAAAATATTCTGTTAACCATTGTAACTTGACATGCTTTAGATCGCAAACAAGTTTTACTTGTGACCTTATTCTTAATTACTGAAATTCAATTTCAATTCTTTAATAATTTAACTAAGAGCGGAATTCGAAAATAAATTGCGCTAAATATTATTTATGTGTTATTGATGTGATATTGTGTCATATTAAGAATTGTATAAAGTTAAAATTATGTTCAATAAATGTAAAATATTAAAAATTATATATAATTATCTCACTGATTCAGTTTTATTTTTAATCTTTTTAGCCACAAACGTATTTTTAAAAGAAAAAGTCATTATTATATTATTCTTTTCTATCCGGAATGTGAGGTTATAAACATGTTATGAATTTAACTTTAATAAAAGAACACATTCACTTATTAGACAATTAACAAATGACTTGAAGAATACCTCAGATATAGATAATTCATGTCGAATCGTCAATTTTCTATTGACAGGCTCACAGGGGTATACTGTCCATAAATAAAATAATACTACCCTAATGGTGTATATAAATAGTAGTTATTATAGTTAGGTAGAATATGGTAAATACGAATAGGATGAAAGGGAAAGCCGTGTCGAATATTAAAGCGGGAGCGTTGACTTAAATGAAAAATAATCGAAGAACCGGAATTTGCAATCAACAGCGAGTCCCAGTAAAATATCACGGTAAATATAGCGAATTTATCCGATAAATGAATTTGGGAATATGTAGTATCGGACGCTATTTAGCATTACTATCTAGACCACCGTTTTTCAAACTGGGGTCGCTGGGATTTTAAAGGGAGTCCGCAAAATAGCCTAGACAATAATGAAAAATTATTTTATCAGAAAAAATCGTTTATTATAAACATTTAATTACGATAAGTACACATGTAAAGAAAAGAAATTAATGTAATGGTTGCATTTGTTTTTCATTTAAAAGTGTCTCCGTACTTGGATCTACGTTAGAAATACATAAAACCAAATTGTTTTCGAGTGATAAGAGATGATTTCTGTATTTAGTTTTTAGCACAACCATAGACAGACGATAAACCCTTTTCACAGAGATAAGATAAGAGAAGGATTAATATTTTCAATACTTTTCTTCAATGTGACTAAATTTCCATATTTTTTTTAAATTAAATCTTGAGATGTTAATTGCAGTTGTAGCGTTTTGTCGCAGACATTTCCATGAACTGGTCGTGAATCTCGACTCGTAACTTAGTAGCGGCAATAACATTGTCACTAAATGCATTAAATAACCATCTCTTCGAGAAATAATGTTTATCTTCCAGAAAATAGTCCGTCAGCTGAGTTTTTAGCTCACGTAAATGCATCTGCATGCAAACTGTAGTGAATAATACTGTCTTGTTCATTCAAATTTTCCTCAATATAATCCGAAGCGATATTCAAATTTTTGCTTTGAAGGCGAATAATCCAGATATCAGGTTTCTTAATAAAAGCAATTAACTTTGTCTGTCATTAATAAAATGTTTTTATCACGTCCTTGGAAATTCGTACTCAAGTCGCTTAAATGCGAAAATACATCAGCTAAGTAAGTCAACAATGATATACCGTCATTATATTCTGTAAAAATAATGAGAAAGACGTTTGTTTATTCCGGAAAAATATTATTAATTTATCTCGCAATTGCAATACCCGGGATAACACTTTCCCTGGCGATCACCATCTAACTTCTATATGGAAAAGAAGAATTTCTTTATTTTCGCCCATTTCATCGCTTAGTTTAACTAACAATATGTTCTGTAATGATCAGGTTTTAATAAAATTAACTATTTTTACAGCTTCACAAAGAATTTGATTGAGATTTTTCGACATGTTTTTTTTTGCGATGAGAGCATGTCTGTGCAGGAAACAGTGCGTCCATTCCACCCTTGGTATAAGACGACCTTTTAATATTTTCATTAATCCACTGTTCTTTACTGTTACCACTTTTGCATCATCACTACATACTGCAAAACATTTTATCCAATCTATGTTAGTATAGTTCCTAGAAGCTTATAAAACACATCATAAAGACACTATGACCGTACGAATGTCATAGAGACACATCAATCAAAGAAAATATGTTGTTTTGCAAAAGCATACCGGGTCATGCAAGAGGACGCATGACCCGGTATGCTTTTGCAAAGCAACATATTTTCTTTGATTGATGTGTCTCTATGACATTCATACCTCACAAAACATAAGAACTGAGACATGATTACTACATCTGTTGATTCATCAAATTGAATACTAAAGTATTCACTTGAACTCTTGCAGAATTATCTGATCGCGAACATCGGCAGCCATGTCATCGATTTGCCTTGTGTGTCGTTGGAAAGTCAAGTTTTTTACATTTTTTTTTAGTTTCTTCCACGCTGTTAAAACACTGACCATATCAATTGTAGCAGCTAATATGAGATTTTCGGCGATTGTATGGGGTTTGGACATTTCAGCTACTCTTAAGGGGTTACGTGGGTTTCGTACCCAAGGAGAAAACACATATTTTCTCGATTTTTAAAAAATATAATATATGAATTATTTCATTCGAAGTGTTGAGCACATGAAAGAACAACTTTTCAGCAATATTCAAGAAAAATTTCATTCAAAAATTCGGGAAATGCAATTCAACCGGTTGGGCCTGGTTTCCGGAGACCCCTAAAAAAAAGTGGCCTCATGATAGGCAGGGTAACACATGATAGCTTCATCTGAAATAAAAAAAACAGATTTTTTCTGTTTGTAGATAATTATATGTCATACTTGAACGAAGGATTTTAAAAAAATTTTAATTAGAATTTTTGGCAGAGTTGTATGCAAAATAGTTCAATTTTTGGTACAATTTACACTACACATAGCCTTGTAAAATTATTTGTAGTCGATAAAAAGCCTTCGTTCAGATACTGGTCAATGTTATTTTGAAGAAGTGGGCCAAATTTCAATCAGATCGGTGCATTAGTTTTTGAGAAATCGTGTCTACCGGCTTCAAAAATGGTGTTTCGAGAGAAATACGATTGAAGTTTCAAGTAGAAATAAAACGGAAATTTTTTTTTATAACTCACAGAATCGTCGCTTCCAGCATCATATAACAAAGATCCTACTGCAGCTACAATGTCCAGGGCATCCTTTTGTTCCTGTCTGAGACGAATTCTTGCCTCTCGGCTCCCAGTCTCAGCTTTTTTCTCAGCTATGAGTATACGATGTTCACCTCCTCTTTTCGCGCGTACTCCTGGCTATTTCGGCCAAATTTCAAGTCCTTCCAGTGCATAAGAAGTAATAGAGATCCCTTCGTTGAAAATACAAGCGGCAACAGATGCAGCGATTTCAACTATTTTGGAACCAGCAGGAAGTATTTTTGGAGTAATTTTCCAAATTAACTGTTTCAAAATTATTTTGCGTAAAGCCACCAACACACCACACCGCTCTAGAAGCACATCTTTGCTAAGCTCTTCATAAATAGGTTTGATTGCTCACAAACCATCACTTGGCAATGGAGCATAATCGTATTTGAATGATGATAAAACATTCATAGCTGAAGCACGCTGCCAAACGCAGCATGAGTCGGGGCCGCTTGGGCATTTGTCGTGTGTGGGTTTTCGTCCGTGAAGCTATAGTGGAAGTACGTTGCCCATATAGCGTCCTTCATTTGTTCAACTAAATCACAGTTTCTCCTTATAGCCAGTCCGTAATAAACTGTTAATTTATCAATCAATTTACTCGTAAGTTTGCCTTTGCCAGATAGGGTCTTTTTGCGGAGAAATGAGTGAAATCACAACCTCGAGCGAACCTCGTAGTTCAACAAGCCATATGAAACTATAATATTTATAATAAGTGACCCTCAGAAAGTAAGAGAAACGAGAGCGAGAGAAGCGAGAGTGACAGCCAAATAATAGCGAAGCGTTGCTGACAATAAGCAGCTGCCTGGATATACCTGCGTGGCTCCCGGCCGGTCTTTCCCAACGAGTCGTGAATTCCCAAAGGCTCTCTCTCCTAGACTTTTACTCCGATTGACTTGAAACATTAGAAGAATATTCTAGACATATTGTACTATTAGATAATTAAATACAAAAAATATTTTTTCCAAATTTTCGGACCCATGTAACCCATTAACGCTAGGAGATAAGATGCTTCAAGTACACTTTTGTCAGTATGGCTTGACTTACAAATAGAAGTTTGTGGATTTCTCTAAGTATGTAATTTTCTTTCGAAAAATTTCAAGGTTTTATATGCCGGATATTTAGTTTTCAAGTGTCGAACTAATTTTGATGGCTTTATTCTTTTATTGGAGAGAACTTGAAAGCAAACAATGCACTGTGGCTTTCCATACAATGAGGTAAAATCATAATTTAAATAACTATCATTGTGCAACCTTGTCTTTAGACCAATCGATTCACTGGATGTATATGGCTCACTTCGTTTCTTTACAAATTTATCCATTTCGTATAAGAAATTAAAAAAAAAAACTATTCAGTTTCACGGTTGACCGCACACTAAAATAAAAGCACCAGGTGCACGCTTCGCATTCGGAACTCAACTGAAGTTGTGCAATCGCAAGTGCCTCTTTGATACTGGTGACAGTATGACTTGTTCAAACGCATCCATATGCATGTTCAAACATGCTCTCACAGCGTGAGAGGAGACCAAATTATACATACACATCAAGTTGCAACTTGTAAATTACTCATGTTTGCACACGTCCTACATACATGTTTATACCCGTCGCAGCGACATAAAATAATAGGAATAGTCGCATTACATTTTTTATACTCTCGGTATTTTCTAAGTGCAACGTATAGGTTAGTGCAATAGTAAGATTTACTCTTATTATTTCTTTGAGTGTGGTGGAGGGGAGGGGGGTCACGAAATATTAATTTTATTTACATTTACTATTTGGGGGGTCGCGGAGCTAAGAAGATTGAGAATCGTTGTTCTAAAGTATAGACGCATTGCGTCATATGTTGCGCGTATGCTGTTTCAGTAGTTATTGCACTTAGCATGAATAATATAATTTGCCGCTATCTTTAAAAGTTCTCTCTTACAAAAGCCTTAAAACGGAGACGCTTTATATATTGTTTCTTCCGTAATTTACACCAATTTATAAGATTATCGAAATAGTGAAAAGTTTTTATTATTATTTAATTCTTTAAGCACAGCCTAGAAAGGTAACTTTAAGCACTATCAACTGGTATCACATCATACGGAAACACACAGTGTTTAGTTTTTATGTTTATAGTTTCTTTTTTGTTTTATCATTATTCTGTCAGAACAAATAAAACGTAAGCCATTCTTTACTATAATATTTATGTATCTTTTAGATTTTGAATACCTGTACTTTCTATGTATCGGAAAAATACTTACTCGACCTTCTTTTTCAGGCAAGAGAAGATTTCAATGCCAGAAGTGTTCTAGATCGTATGCGCATAAAAGCAATTTGATCAGACACGTGCGGCAAGAATGTAACGTTGAACCTAGATTCAGTTGTAACACTTGTGGAAAGCGCTTTAGACACAAACACATTATACAAAGACACATGATTTCTTGTAGTGGAATGCGTTTTCTGATGTAAAATAAATAATTCATGTATATGTACTTATATATATATGGAATTTCAATCTATGTATGATGAACATATTGTGTTTAAATTATTCTATTATGTATCATTAAAGATATACACTGGAAATAGTCTTAATGCTTTTAGGAATCCTTAAATCTTTAAATATTTATTTAATATCTCTTCATATTGTCTGTATGATATATATATATATATATATATATATATATATATATATATATATATATAGTGTTAATAAGAATTAAAATTTATTTCTTATTTATTTTATTGGCCGTGTCATAATATTAAAATAATAGACTTTTTCTTGGTTTAGCGACCTTTAATGAATTTCAGTTTTTTACTACGATGTTTCGACTTTTTTTATTTTATTAAGTCTTTTTCAAGTGATTAGAACTATAAAATTAATACAAAGAAAGGTAAGAAATATATTTACATTTGTATGAATGAATTAAAATTGAAATTGAAAATAATAATTAAAGTAAGGAAAATTAAAGGATACAAAACTCACCAATTTATTTCGTGTCAAAACACATATTTTGTGTAAAATGTATGGCCAGACATGTCGAACCTTTTTATAGGGTCGAACTGCCTTTCTCGAAATATTTAGTGTAACTAAATGTCTTTGTGCAGAAATGAAATTGTTTATTCCGTTTTAAAATTAGTTTGGTTAGGCCATGTGTTTGGGAAAATACAGTATATTTACAATGGGAAAAATTTTTTTTTGTGTTGTTGGGGTTGTCTTCTATTGTTTAATGAGCGGATAATAAAGCTTAGAATGTCCATCAATCTCGTAATCTAAATTAATCTTATCTGATTTTACGAATAATCTTAACAGTATTTTTAATAGTATTGGGTTGATATAAAAGATTGTAGCATTTTCATTGAATTCAAAATTTATTAATTTCTTAACAAACAAACTAAATTAACAAATCAAGAATATACTCTCTTCCATTATTTACGATTGCATCCAGACGATCTGGTAATTTTTCGACTCCACACTTGAAAGTAATTCGGTTGTTTTGAAGTGAAAAGGTCGTCAAGCAAATTGTGAAGCTAGAGTCGTTATTAAAGAAGATAGAGAGAGAAAATGATGGAAATATGACGGAGTGAGATGTGGGAGCAGGGAAATAAGGTAGATGTGGAATGACCTCCCAACCATGTTAGATCAATAAGCTTTTGTGATGTCAGCAATATGAAGCCTAGTTCTCTCGTGCTGCAAAATGATTTGATGATGCCTTCCCAGCATTTTTATTGCAGGTTTCGTCTCCAGAAATAATGTGAGTGAAAAATGGTCAATGTTGCTGACGATCTAAACGGTGACGATCTAGCAAAAGTCCCAAATATTGACACGATGAATCTTGTTGTTTTGCTGAAAACATAGGACAACCAAGCACACAGTTCTTGAACTTTGCAAATGGAACGCAAATGTATTATGGTTGATTGAATACATTCCATTGTAATGGCCAATTTCCGAGTTAATACGCGTGAATCATAATGAATTAAAGCGTGCAAACTATCTTCATCAAAGTCCAATGGTCTTCCTCAACGTTGAGAATCGTTTATGTTAAAACAACCCTAATCGAATCAAGAAAATAATTGCCGTGCTGTACACGTTTTCTCAGTAAACGCGGCACAAATGATTCTGGCCGCTTGCAATGCATTTATCTGCTGAGTTGAAGTCGAACAAAAGGATTGTCGGAAATACTCGTTCCTTTCTGCTTGATGTCCCATTTTCAAAACCAAAGAAAACAGTCGAGAGCGGTTAAATTTGGTGACCGCGATGATCAGTTGAAGTCACTATTGCTGGAAATAATGCGTCACTAAAGAGGTCTCGCAACAAAGCCATAGTGTACCTTACAGTATACACTGTAGCTTCATCTTGTTGAAATTACAGTTGTGGATGGTTACAGTTGGCCTCAACAATTTTTCCAGGATTTCCCAATATTGAGTAGCATTGATGGTAACTGCATCGCCGGCCTCATTCTAAAAAACTGAGCCAATGATCCTTTCGGACGATATACCGCACCAGACAGTACATTTGAGTGGGTGAAATTGTCGCTGATGAACTGCTCTTGGCTTCTCCGTAGTCCATATCCTGCAGTTTTGCTTCTTAACAAAACCATTTAATTGTAAATGGCTTCATCGCTCATTATTAACTTATGGATAAAATACGAAATGACATAATCCATCTATTGAAGCCTCCCTGGTTTGAAAAGCTTTTCGCTATTCACAGATTTCCAAATAAAATACTCGTTCGTGAACTAAAATATTTTATGCTACTATGTACCTACACAACTATTAATTATTTGATAAAATATACTTCTTATTTATTTGAAGTTTATTTTGAAAATCTGAGCGAATGCCGAGTTTTTGTCTAGCTCGATGCTTTATGAGTTCTTGCTAAATATTTTCTCGGTGAATTCTTCGTTAATACCAGTCTGGACTATCTTTTGTGCCAGGTAAATTATGGGGTTACATCCACAATTATTCTGACAAGGTAATAAAATTAAAACTAAAACTGATTGTAAGAAATCTGGAATATTAATCAATAGACACACGGAAAACCCCTCAATGAATAGGACAAAGAGGGCTATAAACTGTAAACGTATAACCCATAATAGACCATTACATTCAATTACGCCTTTGCATATTTAACAGAAATAACAGGCGCGTGACGGGCCACAGAATTACATCTATTATATTAAATCAATTAGGAAATTTTAAGTGATTAGGAAATTTCGGTAATCTAGCATTTTGCGTGGATTACAATTGTAATTAATATTGAATGATACGTTCTACTATATATAGTGATGAGTATGAATTGAAAGAAAATAAAATAAATATATATAAACTAAATCTATGTAAAACTAAAAAACATAAGGCAGTTATGCATATTATTGTTTAGCATTGAATATATGCATATACGGTGTCAAACAAATGTTCACCTTTGTCTTAAGCTTTATTAACACTATCCGTTGCTTGTAGTCTATTGGCTTCAATTCTTGCGCACACTGAATCTTATATGCAACATGTGCAATGTGCCTAAATTCTCTGAAGGGACTTCCGCGATAGCCTGAGTTGAGTCTCCTTTTTGATGTTTTTAGTCTATCCTGCGCATTCGCTAGTACGCATAGGATATTTTCATGGGTGTGCACCGTACAAGGTCCTCCTGAACTAGAGAGATTCGTTACTGACCCACTATGCCTAAACTTTGCAACCAAGCAATGCAAATTGGCATTATTGACACTGTGAGTGCCGTCGGCACAATGAAATATCGACGATTTGCGCGCTGCGTCAAAACAATTGACCGTTGGTTTCTAAAATAAAATTCGATGATTTTTGTTCGTTTAGTATCTTACCGCTTACCGCGAAGTATTCAGCGAGCAGTGGGGGTATTGACCATAGGGGGCCACTGGCGGACAGCTCAGACAGCGCAGTTTTAGTCACTATGGAACGTTGAATTGTTTCTAAGAAACTGCTTGTGATCCTCTACGCGATCACAAGCAGTTTTTTAGAAACAATGATTCTGTGGTCACGGTTGAACGTCTTTTCCGTCGAAATTTTAATGTCGAACGTCGAGGTGCAGTCCCAGATCGAAACACCTTACACCGATGGCTTGAGATGTTTAGAAGTACTGGATCTGTGATGAAGAAAAAGTCTACCCTATTCAGTCCGAATTCCGGAAAACGTAGAGAGTGAGAAGGGCAGTTCTTGCTAATCCGATCCACCAAGCGATAGGCTGTAACGCTGGGTATGCCACGTCGTCCAGCAGCTAAGTGAAAGTGATTTTGCGCAACGCGCAGAATTTCGTGGTATAACACCATTCTTACGGAAGGTGTAAACGTCCTAATAACGATGAATGACGAAGTCCATTTCCATCTGAATAGCTACGTTAATGTACAGAAGTGTCGGTACTGGGCGTCGGAGAATCCACGTGAACTACACCAAACACATCTCTAGAGCTCAAAAGTAACAATTTGGTGCGGTGTCTCCAAGATAGGGATTGTTGATTTTTAATTCTTTGAAGAGAAAAGAACCGTAGTTACTGTGACATCAACATGCTACATTACAAAAATTAAACAACTTCCTGCATACAGAACTGGAAAAGCATCGAGTGAACATGAGAGAAATGTTGTTCCAACAGGATGGTCCCATAGCTCATATGGCGAGAGCATCCCTAGAAGTGGTTCGACAAATGTTTCCTGGACATGTCATTTCACGTTTCGGTGATGTTTCTTAGCCTCCACGCTCTCCCGACCTATCGATTTGTGATTCTTTTTGTGGGGCTACCTGGAATCAAGAGAGTAGGTGAACAAGCCCTGCACAATCGATGACCTGAAAATTTACATTCGTCAACAAATTGAATCTGTGTCGAATTAAATGTTGCAGAAAGCCGTGCGGAGCTTTGAGGAAAGACTCCGAGTTTGCGTCCAACAAGAAGGACTTCATCTTAATGATATTCCTTTCCGGACCTAATTAACCCTTTCGCTCATGAGATTTTAAAATTTGAATTTCAAAATGCAAGGTGTCTCGATAAAATTGGCTCAACCTCATTATGGCAATATCAGTTGTCAGTTGTCGCGGTCACACACAATTCACTGAGTTTATATTAGAAATGGCATTCAGTCGCAATGTATACCGACGAAGACTTGCTTGTTGCTGCAGCGACTTAAGCAACGATCTTGGGTACGTCCGAGCCTTAAGCTTGAAATCGATTGGAGTGCTTGCTGCAACGGTCGGGAATGAACAGAGGCCGTCGGAGGAGAATTAGCACGTCCCCACCACACTTGCCACGTGGGTTCCTTTGATTTGAACCGCCACTCGTCGGCTTCGTGTTGGCATACCATCCGGCACTATTTTTTCAACTAGCACGAGTCGACAAAAACGTCCACCTCACTCTTGACCAACTTGGCTAATGAGTACGCGTTTTAATACCCTGCTTTGCACTATTGGCCGAGAAATAATAAACATCGTTTTGATGTCATAGCGAGTGAGGCTTTGTTTACCTACAAGATTGTCTTTATATTATATAGTGTTTCATAAATTTCATAATACATCTGTTTGTTATTTTTAATCAATCGGTATAAAAAGCTATACACTTGTTTTTGTTTGTTTAATATTAAAAATATTAGATTTACCTCACTCATTCAAATTTCTTTTAGGTATTGATAACGGAACAAACACGTGTTTCAAATGTAAGAAAACCTATAAATATAAACTTAATTTGAAAAGGCATTTGAATGTGGAATGTGGAAAAGAGAAAAAATTCAATTGTGACTTCTGTTCTCATAGATCGTACTACAAACAGCATATGGAAAAGCATATTAGAAGAAAGCACAAAATATTGTAAATATTGTTAAATTGTAGTAAATGAAGTACAGAATATGCTTGTTATAAATAGGTTATAGATTGTGTTGTTACCATTAAATCAAATAATAAAAGAATGAACATTCTTTCTCCTAAATTTATTTAAATATTTGTCAGTATTCATTGCCTGTTATAAATCTTTTAAATAATGGTAATTATTTATTTTAATTCAGTGTAGTGACCGCATGAATTAGGATATTATTAAGTTTTTTTTCAGAGAAAAAAATAACATTTCTTTGTTACCAATACATACATTTCGTAACAAAGTATACAATTTGAAATTTTTATATTTTCACAATAAAACTAACAAAATTCGCTAACGTTTCGTTATTTGACATCCTAAAACAGTATAAAACGTTTCGAGAAGAAGAAAACTGTAATTAATAATAACATCATTAGTGAAAATACAATAAATTTAAAAAGAAATTCGACTCGGTTGGATACTCATATACCAAATATTATTTCGTTAAAACTCTTTTTTTTCCTAAATTCATTAAAATACAAATTGCAATGGTCGTCTCAACTACACAGCTCAAAAAAATGTGATTGTCTTGATCTTGGTGTCGGAATAATAAGTACTGTTTTTGGATATTTTTGGTAATATTTGTGCTAATTCCATAAATACCTGTCTTTTTTTCGTAGCAGCTCTAGTTTTTGAGATATGGGCTGCTAATTGATTCTAGTTTTGCTAAAAGGCAAAAATAATGACATAATAATATCTAAACTTAGAATACAAATTATTATAGTTAATTTACGAAGCAGATACTTGTTGAAACTTTATTACAACGCTAAGAAATAAGTAATTAAACTTCTAGTTTCAAACATTCATTTATTGTAAATACACTATAATATTGTTTCGTCATACAATGGCTTCATCAGGTGGATGAAATACTGTATAATACTGATGAAATCGGTATTTCATCCACCTGATGAAGCCATTGTATGGCGAAACAAACTTTGCGAAACAAAAATTGTAATGTATTTACAACAAAAGAATTTTTGAAACTAGAAGTTTAATTACTTATCTCTTACTAAATTATTATCCATGACTGTAAAACCAATCTAAAAAAATGGTAAATTTCCTTCTTGGACAGCAGAGTGGATCTACAAAGTATATTTTTTTATGTCTTTGGAACAGCGGAGCTAAAGATAAGAATTGGGTTAATAAAAATTGACTTTTAAGGATAAGAAAAAGCAAGCAAAGAACCTTTGGTTGCTATAGAGAATATCATATTTTCACCCATGCGTATCAATTTTTGGATAACATTTTATATAATTTAATATTTCCATTTTTCATTCGCTGTTTTTTATTTCAAGGATATGAATCTCAAGAATACATACATATAAATGTCTAAGGGAAAATTTTAAAAAAATTCATGAAAAATTTCCAAATTTTTAAGACCAAAATGTAGTTAAAGTCTATCCACCATATCTTGGTTTATTTTATATTTGCCGAAATAAAGCTGTAATTCAAATAATAATTACAAATGATACATATATGCATACACATTCTGTATCTGTACAAATGGAAATACACCTCGTATTTTATCAACGTTCATTTCAGCCAAAGACACTTTATTCTGTCTTACGACGTCATCAGTCTGGCTAATGAAGTGACGTTTAACGGCTCGCCCTTCAGAACAAATAGCAAATTTTGTTCTATCAAATGGCACTAGATAAACTTGTGACATATGACGAACAAAGGAGACTACGCCGATAATAGCGATTTCCTCTTGACAGGCTAGGCCTATACATATATATATTAGCGTATAGTGTATATTAGTGTACTCCATTAACTCGTCACCAGATGGCGGCAATATACCAAAGAAATTTAGTATAATTTAGAACAAGTGCTTACTGCGGCTTACACATTGATATACTAAATTTCTTTGATCCAAATAATAATGTAGAAATACATTTGCGACATATTCAGTCGCACAGTAACGTAACAAAATTTCTTTA
Source organism: Melolontha melolontha (assembly GCA_935421215.2). Lineage (NCBI taxonomy): Eukaryota > Metazoa > Arthropoda > Insecta > Coleoptera > Scarabaeidae > Melolontha > Melolontha melolontha. Next base: position 46,707,895 of record OW285235.1, on the reverse strand, counting down.
AATATCCTTGTTATTTTTTTCTCGCTTGCGACAGGGATTTTTGGAAGATATTCTATATAATTTAAAATTTCCAATTTTCATTCGTTGTTTTTTATTTCAAGGACACGAATAACAAGATTACGGATAAATATCTAAGTGAAAATCGAAAAAGAAATTTATCAAAAAGTCAAAATTTTTAGGCCCAAATGTAGTTAATGTCGGCCCATATCTTGGTTTATTTTATATTTGTCGAAATACAGCTGTAATTCAAGTTCATTGACCTGCAAAAAATCGATAAAATTCTTAGACTTAGACTTGTTATGAATATTATGAATAGTGAACATTGTTGTTTGTTTAGCAAACGATTTATACAATATAAAGAGCCCAACATATGGTTCTTTTATTCTGATTTTTTTTTTGTGGATATCAATTATTTTACTATTAAACTTAAATAAAACACCTTATATTTCACAAAAAATAGTATATTGACTATATGTACATTTCATGTGCACTGCACACATCCTCAGTAGTTACTAATTTAAACGTATTATTTTTTAAGTACATGTATAGTAAAAAAATATCTATTTTTTTGGTTAGGGGTGTAAAAATTACAATTATAAATGGTCAACAAATGGTCAAAAACATGCAAATAAAAATATAAAAATAAAAATAAAAATAAAAATAAAAAATTATGGTCGTATATTGTAACAGTGCCTGCTAAAATCTATTGAAATTCCAAGAAGGACAAATTATGGGAAAGACCGTTACCTATGAAAAACAAGACATCTGACTGTGTTTGGCATGTCGGGTTCTATTAAATAACAATATAGTAGCGTGAAAAGGATCTATTAGTTATTAGATACTGTAGGTATACAATTTAAAAGTTTATTATTAATAGGTGACATGTCATTGTTAAGGAGGTAATTTTTGTATTTTTTCATATGTATGGCTTCCCACATGTCTAAATTTTTGCTATTACATTTTTTAATTAATTTAACATTATCTAAGCTGAAATTATGTCCGGTATCTAAATGATGTAGAGCTAATGCTGATTTATCTACATTGTGAAGTTTTACATGAGCTAAATGTTCTTTGAAACGGGTTTGAATATTTCTTCTTGTTTGGCCGATATATAATTTTGGGCAGGAATTACAGTTAATTCTGTAAATACCTGATTCTTTCAGTGGGTCTGTGTTAACTAACTTTGTTTGAAGATATTGTTGTAACTTATGAGTGTTGGAAAATGCAGGAGTTAGATTATATTTTTTTAACAATTTAGTTACGTTATTCTGCCAACTTTTGTGAAAAGTAATTTTGCAATATTTTTTGGTATTACTCTTTGTATTTGGAGTTAATCTGGTTTTAAAAGTTTTTAGCTTCTTCTTTTCTAGTTTGTTTTTGATTTTATCCACCAATTGTTTATCGTATCCGTTAGATTCTGCTACTTTTGTTATGTGGTCTAGTTCTTTCTTAAAATTCACTGGTGATAGAGGGATTGATAATAATCTATTAATTAAAAAATAAAAACTACTTTCTTTATATTTGTTAAAAGTGTCTGATTGTTTATGTATGTAATTGTCAGTTAATATATTAAATACCCAATATCCATCAATCAAGTTTACGTATGAGTTGGATAAAAACAAATTTTTACCCTTCTTAGATTTAAAAATTACTATTTTAGACAGGAAGTTTGAATTTGACATTTACAGAAAAGAAACACACACTGACAATTACATACATAAACAATCAGACACTTTTAACAAATATAAAGAAAGTAGTTTTTATTTTTTAATTAATAGATTATTATCAATCCCTCTATCACCAGTGAATTTTAAGAAAGAACTAGACCACATAACAAAAGTAGCAGAATCTAACGGATACGATAAACAATTGGTGGATAAAATCAAAAACCACTCACAGAAGATAACTAACTCAGCGAGGAAAATCTAATTCCGTTATGTTGAATGTAATATGGATGAAGTAAATTAATTTTAAAAATTTGATGCACTGTAATTTGAGATTCATTTACTTTCCGAGATTGGGTTATTGTACTTAGCCAGGATTCGCTTCTACGATATTTAAAATATCCTCTTCTGCTTGTTGCACTCTACGTGATCTTTAAGCTACGAAAGAATCGTGGAATTACTGATCCTGTATCTTGAAGTCGATACACGGCTACCATAAGTCATTTTAGTCGAAGGACTGTGTCGATTTGGCAAACGTTCTTGTTTCGCTATAAGTTAAAAATCGTCTCAAGATATTCTATATTCGTGTAGGATACCATTGCAAACGCACCTAACCACAGCGAAAACTATGTCCATATTAAATTTAAATCTCAGCGTTGTTTGTAGCGACGATTTACATATTGCCGCCCGTATATATTAACTGAGATAGGGCCGGATTCGAATAAAGAAAAATCAATTTCTCGGTACTACGTTAACATTGGACCGCGATTTTTTGTATGAAGGCATTACTCATATATATATATATGAGAAAAAAAGGGGTGAAATATATATATATATATACATATTTCACCCCTTTTTTTCTTGGTCACTTTACACAACTAATAATATATATATATATATAGGATAAAATAAATTAAAAGCGGGCAAGCGGTCTGTCAATTAAAAACTCATTTATTAATTATCTCTATATTTCGCAACAACTTTGTTGCTTCTTCAGGAGATAAAAATGTACGTCACCTTCATTATTTTTTTGAACTCTACATTTTTATCTCCTGAAGAAGCAACAAAGCTGTTGCAAAATATAGAGATAATTTAATAAATTAATATTTAATCCAATATAGTACGGCCGATAATTGAATTTCTTTTAAATAATATATATATTTAGATAATTTCTTAGCCATTCATTAAATATATCAATTGATAAATTCTTGTAGTTTTTCGGCTTATATGAAATATTTCCAAATATCAAATTAGAAGTAAATGTGAATGTAAACATTGCTGTCTACAAATTACAAAGCAAACCATACGAAATATTTTTAATTAAAAAATTTTTTCTACGTTTGGACTTGAACCCAAGTCTACCGTTTGCTGGACCGTTGCTTTATCACTTAAGCCACGATAGACCACGGTTGAAGCTATTTAGAAATGCATTATAAAGTAACAGTGTAAATGATTCAGATGTCAGTTATTGAGAGTAGATGTCATGTTTGAAAGCAAAAGTGAATTTTTGAAAGCAGATGTCTGTTTTGAAGGTTTGAAATTGCTAATTATTACTCCATAGCTATATGTGTGTTTAGATAATTTCTTAACCGTTGCATTAAATATATCAATTGAAAAATTCTTGGAGTTTTCCGGCTTTCTTATGAAATATTTATAAATATTATCAAATTAGTATGTAATTGCGAAGTAAATGGGATTAAACATTGCTGCCTACAAATTAAAAGCAAATAATACGAAATTCTTTTAATTGAAAAATTTTGTCTACGTTGGGACTTGAACCCAAGTCTACCGTTTGCTGGACCGTTGCTTTATCACTTAAGCCACGATAGACCATGGTTCAAGCTATTTAGAAATACATTATACAGTAACAGTGTAAATGATTCAGATGTCAGTTATTGAGAGTAGATGTCATGTTTGAAAGCAAAAGTGAATTTTTGAAAGCAGATGTCAGTTATTGAAAGCAGATGTCTGTTTTTAAAGCAGATGTCAGTTTTGAAAGCAGATGTCTGTTTTGAAGGTTTGAAATTGCTAATTTTTTTTTTTTTTTTTTTTTTTTTTGATATATACCCTATGTTATTTAAATATCATTTAAATATCATATACTTTTGCTTATCATGCTGACTGTTCCGTGTTTTGATTCCTGTCTAGTTGTCCGAGCAGATTTTCGTGGCTTTCCTTCTCGTTTTGAGCGAATGCCGACAACTTTGCATCTTAAGTCGCTCCACGGGCCCATACGTAATAATAACTCATGTCTTGCTTTTCCCTGCCTATCCCTGTTTTCTGTTTTTTGCTGATGTGGTCCTCTACTGGGTTGTAGCCTAGCATATGCGCTACAAAACTCTAGGGGGGTCTGCCCGTTTGGCAGTCAGGTGCCATTCCGCCTTTCCAGCAAGAGTGAGGAACCATGCTACGCGGCGCTATCTCGTCGCCGCGCAATGCACACACCACTAGGACCGGTCCTGGGCGACAACCTGGCTAGGCTGCCGTTAACAGCACACACACGTTCGACGTGTGTGCTATGCCCCCGCTTCGGCGGAAAACGTTAAGATGGCACAAGTGTGACCATCGTCGACCGAGGTAGCCACTAAGAGTGTTCCCTTAGTTGCGATGAGCAACCCCGTACAGGGTGCGCTTCGCCTGTCTGCATCTTGCCTCGTTGGGGCGGGGGTCAGACCGTCGAAGTACTGCACGGAATTGTAAAGAAGTTGTCGGGAAAGGGTTGGCGGCCCTACGCAACGGCTGGTTATCCGACCTCTCTAAATTCATGCGACCGATCACTAAACACACGCACGAACGCACCGACATACAAAACCCTACACTTACGCTCTCACACAAAACCACACACCTAAAGAGAGACGCAAGCTGCCAGCAGCAACCAACACACAAGTTCATACCCAGAAGGAGACACAAATTGCTAGCAGCGAACAACACATATTTTCACACCTTGTTATCTATTTTTTTGGAATACTAAGGCATGATTTATTATTATTACTAGAATGTATCTTTGAATAATTTAAACCATAGCAACTTAATTACTTGACATTTATATCCTGTCATTCATATTTTGTATTCTCTTGATAAAGGCGTATACAGCCGAAACATGTAGAGTTTCTTAAATACATATATTTTGAAGTAATATACAGACCTTTAATCGCCTACTGATTAGGTTTACCATATCATACCAAGGTCACGAAGTTATTATATTTATATATATATATATATATATATATGTATATATATATATATATATATATATAAATATAATATTTTCGTGACCTTGGTATGATAAGGTAAACTTAATAAGTCGGCGACTAAAGGTCTGGTTCATTACTTCAAAGTATATATATTTAAAACAACCCTACATGTTTCGGCACTGATGCCTTTGTCAAAGGAATACAAAATATAAAATTTTATATTTTGTATTCCCTTGACAAGTAATGAGCCAGACCTTTAATCGCCGACTTATTAAGTTTACCTTATATATATATATATATATATATATATATATATATATATATATATATAAATTCACTGCTATTTGGGTTATTGATCTGTTTTTTTGAATTGTTCTTAACTCAATATTTCGTCAATATATTTCTGACTTCATCAGGAGTAGAGCTAGAGTTAAGCGTTGTCGGTTTTAGTAAATAATTCACACATAGTTGTGTGAATATTTATATATTAAATTTCTTTGAAAAAGACACTATATGCCGAAACATGTAAGAGTATTTTAAATATATACATATCAAAGTAAAACAGACCTTAAATCGCCAACTATTTTAATCTACTATACCATACAAAGGTCAAGAAATAATTATCTATATATCTAGAGGGGGGGGGGAGAGAGAGAGCAAATTTCACACACATACCAGCGGCGTGCGCATGCAATTTAACTTAAATTATAAGAAAAAAATTATAAAACGTGCACAAACACTTACCGCGTTATATACACGACACGACTGCATACTAATTGCAATTCAAGGTTCCTTTCATTCGCACGACTAGTTGCCAATATCAAACCCGATAACGTTCGCAATATCTTCGGTTATTTTTGTGGCATGAATTTTCCATCGCTATATATATATCTTATATATTTCAGTTAGCAAATTAGGATTTTTTTAATACGTAATGCGTTAACTGAACCATATTTTACCATTCACTAAAAAACTTACTAATTCATATACCAGTCGACATTGCTCTGCTACTTCTACTAATATCGATATTAGCAATAGGATACAATTGGTGTATGTATGTAAATGTGGGAGGACAAGAAGATTTGTATGATGCATTAGTAACAACTATTTGTTATTGTATCAAACTTAAAAAAAAGTTCCGTATAATGTAATGACAACTTGTAAATAAAGTGTATTACTCTAGTAGACTAATAAAGAGTCATTATTATCATTAGTTAATCAAATAAAAACTGTTACTATCAAACAGTGGGATCGTAGCACTCTCTCGTAGTTTATTGGAATTAGGTGTAAATAACATTATTATAACATAGTTTATCGTACCTATTTAGTTACTTGCGAATCATATTGTCCATTATTTCGTTAACGTAAATTTTATTTTAGGCTTTATGGGTTTCTCGGATCAACGTCCTTTCAAATGCGATCGATGTCACAAAGAATATAGACACAAGGCCAACCTGAATCGTCACAAAAAGTACGAATGCGATGGAATATCGCGATTCGTATGTGTGTTCTGTAAAAAGCGCTACACCCAAAAATCTAGTCTCAAACATCATATTAATAGCGCCCATTCGGACATGTTTTGACAAGCGAGCGTATCATAGATGCCAGGTGTGTATGAAATCGTAGATCGTGCATTAGATGAAAATTTTTATTTAATTTTGTCCTTTATCGTGATCGTCTCTCATTAGCGAACTTATTTTTATGTGTATAATTGAACTATTTTTGAGCCTACAATTCTCGAATGTATAAAATATGTTAATATTTTGTTTAGTACGAAATTTTATAGTAATTCTTCAATTACGCAAACTATTATCTTAAGTTAGGCAATTTTTATGGTTACCCAATTTTTTTATGCAGAATAAATCAATGTAAACGATTTTTTAGCAACCAATAAACTATGTTAATCAAATTGTAATTTCATTTTTCTTGTACATTTTTAATAGTATAAGTGCGAAACGATATGTAAAAACTGATAATGCTGGTATTAATATAATAATTTATACATAAAATTTATTTTAGTCCCATAGTAATTATTATATTTCGTTGAGCGTTAGAATTATGGAAGACAGTAAAGAAAAGATACAACGACAAATCGCTCAGTGAAGTATATAAACATTTGAACCAATTTTATTACCGATAGTCAAGTTACAAGTAGAGTTGCGGGCTTTATCCGGACTGCAGGGATGTGTGAATAGTAGAGTTGGGACATCGTTGGAAAATATCGATGATATTTTGATGTTAAAAAAATATCGTAAAAGAAACACCGATGTACTGATATTATGAAGTATTATACTGTGATATCAGGGTTGGCCATTTAAGGTTGCGGTTTTTGAAGTCATATTAAACATACAAAACATTAATTTAAAAAAATGATTTATTTGTGCAATTAAACAACAAGATCTGCGGTTTAATAAATCAGGTTTTCGAAGTGAGAGCCTCGAGCAACGATAACATTTCGCAGCCTCTTCTCAAATTCTCCACAAACTGCCTGAAGTGTGGCGTACGGTATCGCTTCTATTCGCTGCCGTATTGCCATTTCAAGGTCATCCAGGGTGTCTATACCATCGCGATATACCGTATCTTTTAATGATCCCCACAGGTAGAAATCGCAAGGATTGAGGTCTGGACTATATGGTGGCCATGTTATCCCTCCGCCTGTAAACTGTTCAGCGTCAAGACCAATGATTCTGTTACCGAAATGTTCTTCAAGAATGTTGAAAACTTCTTCCGTGCGATGCGGACGAGCCCCGTCTTGCATAAACCATGCAATCTCCACCATATTTAATCCATGCGCCACGGGAATAAAAGACTCATTAAGCATTTCACAATATTTTTGCGAAGTAACGGTTCCATTGACAATCACGGGACCGATAATTCCTGCCGAGGGTGAAGAGGACGAACAATTGCTAGATGTGGATTTTCTGTCCCCCAATGTCTCCAATTTTGCTTATTCACATAACCGGATACATTGAAATGTGACTCATCCGACCACCACACCCGTTCCAATGACATGCTGCCATTTTCAATGCGTTCGATGATTTCGTTCGAAAAATTGTAGCGTCGCTCCATACCAAACGGTTTCAACGACTGATCGATCTGGATTTTGTATGCTTTCATCTTTAGATCTTGCTTTAGGATCCGCCTTAGTGTTGTACGGGGTATTTCAAGTTCTTGATATGCTCTTGAGGTCGATGTTGAAGGTTGAGCTGTAAAGTGCTCCCGTACTCGTTCTATGGTTTCCGGTACCCAGATGGTCTTTTGACGTTCTCTAACAGTTGATCTTTCGTCTGCCGCAGATGCTGTTGCTTCAAATTTCACTACAATCCTAAGATATTGTCGGATTAGTAGACATGGAAACACGATAACGAATACTTTGTTACTTTTCTAAATTTATCTTTTTTTCCTTACCTTTTTATAGTGTTTTCCGTTGGTGCGTTATTTCTCCAGAATAGAGTACGCAAGTGTCTTGCCGTAGCTGCTAAAGATTCCCCATTTCTATAATAATATTTTATTAATTCCATACGCACTTCCGTTGGATACGACGCCATCTTGAAAACTGACAAGGCAAATTTTTCATATATTTATTGTAAACCGCGCTTGGCCCTCTAGTGTAAAAAATATATATTATATTAATTTCTATATATACAAGGGAATAGCGCGATTTTTAAAACCGCAACATTAAATGGCCAACCCGTTATCACCTACTGTAATTTCCAAGTAAGATATAAATATATTCATTATTAAGAAATATTAATTAATAAAAAATGTTTTCCATATTTTTAATTCCAATTTTAGGTAAATTTAGCAATAAGCAACCAACACCAACGACCAACACAACACTAACAGATTAGTAACTAATTTTAAAACACAGTGAAACAGAGCGCACAATATTATATACATTAGATTGCCTATATGTGCTAAATGATTTTTTTTTGCTCCCCGCCCATTTTCGTAAAATTTAGCTAAAAAAAATAAGATCTACAAAAACATGGAAATGTGCAGGGGAAAAAATACAGTCGGTTTTGAATTAAAGTTTACAAAATAGCTTTAAAACAGTAGATCGCTTTAACTGTCCGTAACTCGCATAATATTGAATTTGTCACTTCAACTTTTATTCAGCATAACTAGACGAACATTTCGTTCTCTGAAAGTTTTGGTATACGAGTGAAATTTAATGCTGTTTTGGTCCAAAAACTGCATGTTTTTAAGAAAATTTGCATCCTATTTTGTAGAAAATTGAATACACATTTATTTAAAAAAAAATCAAAAAATAGATTGCATGTCGATGCGATAATTCACATCAAGCTTTGATACAAAATAATACAAATCTGTATAAAAACAAATTTGTATCTGTATATGCATGGACACACAGTACGTATTTACGTAATATGCGTATTTTTCTTCTTTATCAGTAATAGCTTCGCTATTCGAGAAGAACACTTTTGGACCGGCGTGGTCGGTTTTGTCCGTCAGATGGCAAGAGGTTATCTGTTGTCTTCGGATAGGACAAAACTTACTACATGACCGCAAGTGTACTACAGTCTTTTGCTTCGTAAATCTATCATTGACAAAGTGGTTACACAGAAACGCATGCGTCTGGTAGTTGAAGCAAAAGCTGGTAAATACGTACTGTGTGTCCATGCATATACAGATACAAATTTGTTTTTATACAGATTTGTATTATTTTGTAAAAAAAAATATTTAGAAAATATTAATTTTTAAGGTGTGACCCGTCCCAAAGTTTGGAAAAAAATTATTACAATTTTTTTTTAATTTTGACTTTCTTGCTAGATAAACATAATTTTAAATCTTATATGTTTTTCTAGATATTTCGTTCTTTATAAGTAGGGATACATATAAATAGTCTATAATTCTATAACATCGCTAAGTACAACACGCAGTAATTGAATAGCACTATTCATTCGGTTAACCGCACATCTGGTTTTTGTCGTTGAATTGTGACGCAATTACTTCAATATTAGACTTAAATTCCTTTCTTCATGGGCGTAGATAGAAGCGGGAGGCGTTTTTATAATTTGTTTTATGTATTAGTTTATATTTCGTAAAATAAGTAAAGTACGGGAGTAGTTTCTTTGGTATTAGGAATTCCAAAAACACGTAGACAAAAAAGGTCTGAGAAAGATGCTGCTGTTTATTCAGCCTTAATTAATTGGTATGTACAAGCAAAATTTATGGCCATGTGTTTCTATACAACAGCAAGCAATACTAGCACTTCAATTGAAGCTTGTACAATACTAGATGAGAAACTAAATAGACAGCTGTTGCATTTTCCATGCAGACATTATGTTATGGAATTATTAGTTGCAGATGCATTTCAAAAAACTGTAGAACCAACAATATGTGTCCAAATATTTTGTTGTTCAACATGACCACATCTAGATCATGATAGTTTTGAACCTGGCATAACAGATCCAGAAGTAGCTACCTAAATATTTCAATATGAAATTATTTATTATATTTCATTAAAGACCAAATTGAAAATAAGATTAATGGTATGATGGTAGCAGACACGACTGTATTGAATTTTTAAAACTAAGTTTACTATTTCTTGGAAATGTAATTCCCGGATATAAAATTGCTAAGGCTGTTGTTGGTGTAAGACCACAACTGTGGCATCTAAATGAAATAAACATTGCTTTGTCGTTTTTCGATGAAGTTAGCATTGAAATGAAAAGAAAAATGGTAGAAAACTTAAATGTTGATGGGTACCCGGACAAGCCACAAACAATAAATTTGTAAGTAAGCAAAATCATGTCATCAGAGCTGTGCGATTTTGTTAGTAATAGTAATAAATTAGTGACCGGCAACATCGGGTTGAAATGATGTCGTCATTACGATGGACGATGTAAATAATCTACAACATCTGTAAGTACATCACGCTGTTATTGAATGCACTATTGATCTGGCTAGCGCGCACATCTGTTTTCATCGAGAATTCAGACGTTTTTTGTTTGATATTTACAGTTAAATTTATGTTTTCATGAGCGTAGATAGAAGCGTGTAGAGTTTTAATAATTTAGTCTATTTAGATATTAATACTCCTTTACTCAACTTGAACTACAAAATGAACAAATAAAAATGTATTTCGTATTTTGTAGCCGTATATATATATATATATATATACCCGTTTTATTATTATAAGTATAATTATATAAATAAAATTAAAACTTTAAAAATACAAATGTTCAACAATGTTCAACCAATGCTGCGAAAGCAATCATTAAAAATTTGTTATACAAAAAAGGTTTAAGTATATCAATACGTTAAGCACGTATTACGAATTTGTTACAAATGAAACAGACATGCAATATACACATTTGTAACTGTACACATGGACAATACATCTCGTATTTTCCAGCATTTACTTCTGCTTAAGACACGTGTTTCTGCCATTTACTATTAGGCGTCATCAGTTAAGCTAGTGAAGTAATTGAAGCTTAAATCGCCTATAAGGTATAGCAAATTTTGTCCTATCAGGTAGCACCATGTAATATAGTGACATCTGACGGATGAAAGAGACTATGCCGAAAATGGCAACCCTTCCCTTGACCGGCTATGCCGGTACAGAAGGGAAGAAAATACGTATACAGGTGTAAGTCCATTAACACGATGCCAGATGGCAGTAAATATACAAAAAAGGTTTAAGTATATCTATACGTTAGGCACGTATTACGCATTTGTTACAAATGAAACAGACATGCAATATACACTTCTGTAACTGTACACATGGATAATACACCTCGTATTTTCCAGCATTTACTTCTGCTTAAGATAGGCGTTTCTGCCATTTACTATTAGGCGTCATCAGTTAAGCTGGTGAAGTAATTAAAGCTTAAATCGCCTATACAGATGTGTATATTGCACGTCTGTTTCATTTGTAACAAATGCGTAATACGTGCTTAACGTATTGATATACTTAAACCTTTTTTGTATATTTACTGCCATCTGGCATCGTGTGAATGGACACACACCTGTATACGTATTTTCTTGCCTTCTGTACCGGCATAGTCGGTCAAGGGAAGGGTTGCCATTTTCGGCATAGTCTCTTTCGTCCGTCAGATGTCACTATATTATATGGTGCTACCTGATAGGACAAAATTTGCTATACCTTATAGGCGATTTAAGCTTTAATTACTTCACTAGCTTAACTGATGACGCCAAATAGTAAATGGCAGAAACACGTGTCTTAAGCGGAAGTAAATGCTGAAAAATGCGAGGTGTATTGTCCATGTGTACAGCTACAGATGTGCATATTGCATGTCTGTTTCATTTGTAAAAAATTTGTTAGTTGTTAATAATTTAGCAGAATGTGGAGCAACTTTAATGACTCGAGCAATAAAAACAGTATATCCTTCATGAGTTGAACCAACATTACAAACCAATATTAATTCAAACCTATTCTAACACAAAATTTATTGAATATTTGACTAAAAATCAGGCGCGGCTCGTGATGACGTATTTTGGTTTGCAGTACAATGATCCGAGTGCTTCGTGTATTCTCGTGTACTAACTGTAACGTTTGCTTAGTAAACACCGAAAACAGACGAGGCACTCGTATCATTGTACTGCAAACCAAAATACGTCATCACGAGCCGCGCCTGCTAAAAATTATGAAGCAGATAGAGAAAGCAATTTTAAAAAAGAATTGCATTACGTTTTAATTTTACATTTGCGTAAAAAATACTTTATAAAGAATAAAATATCGAAAAATATATACGATTTAAAATTATGTTTACCTAACAATAAAATCAAAATCAAAATTTAAATAATTTTTTTTTCCTAACCTTGAGACTGGGCTACGCACTTTAAAATTAATGTTTGTAAATATATTTTTTTAATAAATATGTATTCAATTATCTACAAAATAGGCTTTTCAGAATAAATTGTTAAGTTTTAAAATTTGCAAAAAATTAATTTAAAGAGAAAAAGTCATTCTTAAAAATATGCAGTTTTTTTTACCAAAATAGCATTAAATATCACCCGTACACCAAAACTTTCAGAGAACGAAATGTTCATCTAGTTATGCTGAATAAAATTTGACTCTAGACCATCAGCGACAAATTCAATATTATACGAGTTACGACAGTTAAAGCGATCTACCGTTTTAAAGTCTATTTTGTAAACTTTAATCGAAAACCGGCTGGGTTTTTTCCCCTTACACGTTCCCATTTTTTTTCGAAATCTTATTTTTCCTGCCTATATTATACGAAAATGGACGGGGAGCAAAAAAATCACAACTTTACACTTTGCACATATCTTATGGGCACTCGAATATACATATGTATATAGAAAAGGTGACGTTAGGAAGAATCATCCCAGGAAACATTTTTTGAATTTCCCCCAATTATTTTTAGTAACCCTAATATTAAAATATCAAAATACCAACTAGACCCCCATTATAAATCATGTATAAATAGGTTACTTAATATTTGCATGTTGAAGTTAGTAAAAAAAAATGGCAGATATTTGAAAAATTTTGCCTGGGTTGTGTCTCTTAAATGGACCTTAAACATTTACATATTTTATTTAAAACTTAAGTTGTAAAGAATTATGAATAATAACAAATAATAGAAATTATACTTAATACCAAAATAAAGATATAATACAGTACAAGCTCGCTAACATGAACACTCGTTAGTTTGAATAGCTGGATAACATGAACAGATTTTTCGCCCCCACATTTTGTACGGACAGCCGTATAGTGTGAACAACGTTTACCGCTCGATAGTATGAATACGTGTTTGTTGACTTTTAACTTGTTTGAACTTGTTTACAATACATATAAGCAGCATTAATATTATTCACTGTAGTTAGATCTACCCCATCGAGCAGTCAACTTGTTATCAATTTGGTTTTATATTCATTATAAATATGGTTAAGCCAAGCAGTAAGTGTTTAACATTGAAAGAAAAGTCAAAAATATTAGAAGAAATTGAGAAAGGTATGACAGTATCGTTATTGGCCAAAAAATATGGTATAGCAAAATCAACTGTTTGTTTAATAAAAAAGAAAAAAGATGTCATTTTAGAAGCTGTAGACAATATGTTAAATCCTTCTCAAAGACGTACCTTGAAGGTATCTGTATACAAATTAATGGAAAAAGAACTTTACAAATGGTTTCTTAAACAAAGAGAGCGTAATTTACCTGTAAGTGGCGACATAATTCGAGAAAAAGCATTAAGCTTATGTGGAAACGAAACATTTACAGCTAGTGATGGTTGGCTGCAAAGATTTAAGACCCGTTATGGCATTCGATTTCTCAAAATAACGGGAGAAAAATTGGTATTTTTGCGTTCACACTTTCGAGCTTGTACTGTATTCCAAAAAAAATTATAAATACAAATACAAATGACAAATCACTACAAATTCAAATATGCTTCTTCCATTTGTAAAATAATAAATATATAAACCGATATTTTTTCTAGAACATCGATATTATCGATATTTTGATGAGAAAGCATCGATATTTTAAGATCGATACATCGATGTTTTCAAAACAACGATATCGATGTCACAACCAACCTTAGCGAATAGCAGTGAAGTTAGTTAGGCCGGAGCTATAGTACCGTGTGGATGTACATTTCACAGATCAATAATTGTTGCTATGAAATTGTAATAATTATTAAAGCTACATTATGGGGCTCGCGCACTGTAGTAAATTAAGTAATAGACACTCGTTTAAAATTCATTATCCCATAGTGGATGAGATCGGAGAAAGAACTGCAGCATCAGATATGTTTCGACATTTGTTTCAGAGAGGCGCGTTCTCCACAATGAAAATATATTCCTATATGCGGCTGTTATTGATTTCGGCCGGCTGTTCCACAATAATACATCCCTGACAAAATGCGCAACTCTAGTTATAAGTTCCTTTGTTTAGTAGTTTGTTCAAGACGAGAAAGGTACTATGATAATTTCTTTAATAATTTTGATATGTATTGATATTGTAAAAGTAAGATTTTATACATATTATGTAACAAAGAAAAACGAATCGCCCCGTAGACTATATATTTTTAAGCTAAATTTTGTGCAAATGTTTACTGTCTTGAATCGCGAAACACTTTTCTTTGTGCTAGCTTTGCTGTTCCCCATCTTCAACCCTGTGATTTTTAATTTTACCTACTGAGGGTGACAACTAAGTGCTAGGAATATGTATTTAGGGATTTTATCACCTTATTATTTACGAAAGTTACTCGACTTTTTATTTATCAATTTAAATAAGGAAATTTTTGTAATTGATACACCAGATGTCGCTTGAAATTTTAGAAAACTATAAAGATATTTTAAGAAGCAAAATTCTAGAAAAAGATTTTAAATAATACAAAAAAAAATGGAATAGAAATAAAAAAATAACCATGAATTTTTGTATCTTTGGAATTCTGTAATTTCTGATCTGATTTAAATTTATCTCGTTTGTGGCAGATGTCGATTATATTTTGAAACTTGTACACATATGTTATTTATTATTATATATTACTATATTATTTTTTTAAATTATTTATTTATTTTAGATTTTAGCACTTCTCCTTAATTTAAAATATAATTAGCGACTATTTGAAAAAATATCAAGAAACCCTTACTTACTTAAATTCCAGGTGTATCTTAGTTGTATCAAGAATGAACAAAAACATATCAACAATTACTATCCGAAGGAAAATATATTTAAGAATACTATATTAAAACACAAGTTTCATAAGGCACCATTTTGTGGCACGAGTTTTTGCGACAAAAGGTCTTATAAATTGAACATTTTATTATAAGAACAATGTGTAAAATAAAATTGTAATTCCATAATTAAATTACGAAACTAAAAATATAGTTATATCATATATACAGGCTGATTCATTTTCGGCCCTCACCATGGGGATCTCGCTTATTATTGGAGATAGAGTATAGGTTTAAATTTGGCAAAGTTGTTAAATTTTGTGTTTGTTATAAATCCGTAAAGAAAATAGACCTGTGACAAATGACCTTTGTTATTAAAAAAAAAAACGCGAAAACACCATTTTCTTCTTTTACCTGTAGCACCGACATTTGGCCTTGTAGAGAAAAAATAAAAACACATCCTTGTGGCCATTTCTAAACCTCTATCCAGTGATGTACTCTAAATTTTTATACGACGTTTCGTTTCTTTCTGGCCATCATCAACTATCTAATTTCTTATAGGCGCCATATTGGATTTAGACATCTTCAGAAAGAGTTTTTTTTCTGATTTCAACCATGTACCACATGCTGACTAAAGTTTTTGACATTAGGTTTTATTTGAAAGAATAAATTATAAGATTAAATAAGGTAGCCATGGAATTTCAATCTGTCAAACATTTCATTTATTGTTCATTAATAATACAAAAATGTCATATACTAACGAAGAGAAACGAGATATGATAAGTATTTTTTATTCTTCGAACCGAAATTCAACAGTAGCGAGTACAAGATATCTAAAATTATATCCAAAACGACAACAGCCTCATCGTACCATTTTTCTAGATCTCGACAGAAATTTGGTCGAGAATGGATCGTTTACTAAGCCGCGTAATGGTCAAGACAACAGGAATTTAAATGAAAATCGACAAGATATTTTACAAATGGTAAATTAAAAGCGTGTTTTCAAATTTTTCTTGTATTTTTATAGATAAATAATAATCCATCAATTTCTACACGCGAAGTAGCGTCAGAATTAAATTTGTGCCAGTCCAGAGTTTGGAGAACTTTACATAAAAGTAGGTTTAAACCATACAGGATCCATGTTAGTCACTCTTTACTGCCTGGAGATAATTTGAGAAGGCTAGAATATTGTAATTGGTTAATGGGAAGGATAGAAAATGACGAAAATTTTTTAAGCAAAATCATCTGGTCAAATGAAACAAAATTTACAAATTCTGTAATGTTCAACAGAAATACGGAGCACTATTGGACAGTACAAAATCCCCGACAAAACAGGGCTAGGAGACCACAACATCGTTTTAGAATAAACGTTTGGATGGGTATTTTGGGAAATCGTCTCTTAGGACCAGTTATGTATGAAGAACATTTAAATGAAGAAAGATATTTAAACATTTTACGTACATACGTATCTGACTATCTTGACGACAATATCCCATTAAATCAATTACAATATTTATGGTGGCAACAAGATGGCGCACCAGCACACAATGCAGCTGTTAGAAATTTCTTAAATCAAGAGTTTGCAAACCGTTAGATTGGAAATAGGGGAGTTGTTGAATGGCCTGCAAGATCACCTGATTTAAGTCCGCTAGATTTTTTTTTATGGGGATATGTTAAAAATAATATTTATAAAGTAGATGCGCCACAAAACATTGAAGAATTACGAGACAGACTTCAGAATGCCTTCGATGCAGTTCCTAGAAGAACTATACAAAGGGCAGTACAAAATGCCAGAAGGCGTGCCCAAATTGTGCATTACCGAAGATGGTCAGATAATTGAACATTTACTGTAATTGTTTATTGTTTACTTTTCTATGTATTTTTATTAATGTTTTTGTTATCTTGTACTCGCTACTATTGAATTTCTTATAATTTATTCTTTCAAGTAAAACCTAATGTCAAAAACTTTAGTTAGCATGTGGTACATGGTTGAAATCAGAAAAAGGAACTCTTTCTGAAGATCTCTAAATCCAATATGGCGCCTATAAGAAATTAGATAGTTGATGATGGCCAGAAAGAAACGAAACGTCGTATAAAAATTTAGAGTACACCACTGGATAGAAGTTTAGAAATGGCCACAAGGATGTGTTTTTATTTTTTCTCTACAAGGCCAAATGTCGGTGCTACAGGTAAAAGAAGAAAATGGGGTTTTCGCGTTTTTTTTTTAATAACGGTCATTTGTCACAGGTCTATTTTCTTTGCGGATTTATAACAAACACAAAATTTAACAACTTTGCCAAATTTAAACCTATACTCTATCTCCAATAATAAGCGAGATCCCCATGGTGAGGGCCGAAAATGAATCCGCCTGTAGAATAAAGAGAATACATCAAGGAAATTATATTTACTTATTTAGATGATCAAATCAAATACTATGCATCTGATGTACAATTTTATTATATTAATATTTTTAATTCCTATGTATTTATTCAACTTAAATAAATGTTATAAATGGAAACTTTTTCGCGCAATTTGCCTATATGTCATTTGGTATTTGATTTCTGGTGCGCCCCTCCAAACTCAAACCCCACGACACGCCACTGTTTCTAATGCCATTTAGACAGCATATGAAAGTGATCTAATTAGTTATGTATTGGTAAATTCTGTTAATTTTTTTATTATGTAATCCACGTAATTTTGTAAAAGAATTTTATTGACTATTGTAGTAGATTTATTTAAATAATTATTGCTCATACATTTAACTTTTTATAAAATTTAATTCACGTACATTTCATCGCTATAAGCATTTCTACTTATATAGTTTTTTTTTTTGTAAATAATAGTTCACGAACGTTTTTTTTTTCTTTATCATTATAAAATGATACTCTTTATATTGTTAATATTGCGGGAATTACCCATTTCTTAAATGAATCTGCATGTTCATGCGCCTACTCAAATTATCGTGTAGTAACACTAGGAATCAAAATAAAAGCATGCTAGTTTCTTGACGTTTAGCAGCAGTTCTTAATAATAATAATTAATAATACAAGCAACAGTTAAAATTATTGACAGCTTAATTCTTAACATTTTATTTTTCTGTATGTAATTTTCTTTGACAAACATTTTAACAAAAAAATAGTGAGATACGTGTCCTTCTCGTGAGATCTTGAGATTTTGAATGAAATCGTGAGATCTGTCACCCCTGGTTGTACGTTGTAGTTTGACAAAACTATTGTCAGACGTCAGATGCAGTGAATAAGTTTATTATAAACAGGAATATAACGGTAAGTCTTCCATACGTTTTATACACTTATTATTTCTTTTATGTACAGTAGTGGACATAATTAACTAGGACAAGTCAAAAAATTAAGTAACCTTTTATGTGTATTAAATCTTTACCGAAATTAAATTGTTCTGTTTTATATGTATTATAAAATTATTAACTTGCATTTGAATTACAATTCTGGTAAGTGAGGATGTCTGTCAAAGCCTAGTTTACATTATTGGATTATTCACTGTCCTATTTATTTATGTCCATTACTGTACATACTACAAAGTGCACGCCATGACGTTGCTTCTCCACTAATAATCAATACCAATTTCATAAGTTAATAGTATATTATACTATAAGGGAGAGAAATGCGTTATTTTGGCAGAGGTGCAATTTGAAGCCCGAGGGCGAAGCCCGATGGCTACAATGCACCGAGGATAAAATAGCATCTCTCCCGAATGGTATATACTATTTTTTCCACGGTCTCATTAACTTAAAAACACATATTTTGTCATTATGAAGTAAGTAGCACCAGAATTATTGTATTCGGATTTGAGCATTTATTTAGTAGTCGTTGAGTTATTGTCATAACTACAAAATAAACAAACATGCATGAATCACAAACGTTCTCCATAATTTAAACTCCCTTGGGAGCATTATACTCCCTTGGGAATAATCGACTACTTCTGTTTTAATTTTGATGTCATAGAAACTGATTTCTACTCCCGACCGTGGAAAAATATGTTTATTATTTACATGGGACATCTTACATGCTAAACGTAATATTTAGTTCCAACATTTTTAATTAAGAAACGGAAACACTATAAAAATGCGACATTAGATATTATCCCTACGTATTTTCCTTTGTTAAGACATATTAAATATATTTAATTTTTAATAATATTAAATTTCGGTCGTTAATGTCATTGTAAAATTTGGGTAAATTGTCAAAATGTAATTTTTTGCTCTGATTAATTATATCCATTGTTAATGAAATGTCAATATAAATTTGCAGTTTGTGGAAGTCTTGTTTTTTAAATTATTTTTATTATGATCTCAATATCCTATTTTAACAAAGTACGGGTTATTTCCTTAATAGAAACTGGTCTCTCTGAAGCTACAGTAGCATCTCGTCTAAGACTTGCAAAAAGTTCCGTAAATTTTATTAGAATTGGACAGATTAAATTATAGGTTATTTTGAATCGAAGTTGCCTTTACTTGATGGAAATGCATAATTAATGAAATAAAAATCAAAAAGCAATATTACTTAATTTCCATTTTATTAAGGTAAAGTACCATTACAATGGTTTCGACAGACAGTGCCTTCCTCGGATGGAGTTGAATTGCAAACTAAACCTAAAAGATGTTGACAAATTTAATCTTAAATAAATTATTATAAGAAAAAAATAATTATAAGTCTTTCACGCTAACAGACGAGAGACGTGATAATAAATAGTTACGAAACAGGGTTGACAAATTTACATTGCTTTGAGTCAGCTGTTGTTAGTAAATAATAGTATAATAAGGTTTATGTCATTTTAAAATATTTACAACTTATAATATGCTTTATGTTATTATACATACAAAAAAATACAAACAAAATAAAAATGTATATGTGAATTTCTTTATTTTGGACTACATATACAAAAATAATATACAGTAGAAATACATAGAGATTAAAGGGCTTGTAACATTGTGATAAACATATGATATAAATAAGAAAAAGACAATATTAATATGAAATACTAATTTTATTAAACATTTATGCTGTCTTCAGAATCAGAATTACTTTCATTGATTATAAATGGTAATATGTCTTGCCTTTGAAATCCCAATGAATATAATTTTTGTTGAATATCACTTTTATTTTTAATAGTACTATGATAACGCATTATTTAAAGCAATTGTGGAGGGTTCTTCTAAATTCACGACAAGTTGATGTTCAAACCAGTATAAGAAATTGTTCCTGTTCCTGTCACCGTGGTGGCCCAGATGCTGTCTATTTGTTGTAAATATTAATTCAGCTTCAGGATTAAATCCATTAGGATTACATGCATGTAATACAATGTACCTATAACAAGATAAATACAAAATAGAAATAAAACTACGGTTCAAATCTTCATTTTTTAATATTTAATCGTAACACGACAATTGTTTCGCCAACACAGTGGCTTAGTTTGTAACGTGCTCTTTAGCTGTAAGTACCTGAGGAAGCCACTGTGTTGGCGAAATAATTGTTATGATTAAATATTAAAAACTGAATATTTGAACCGTAGTTTTATTTCTATTTTAAATTCTGGATCTACATCAAGTAAAAGCCGAATCAATTCAGTTAAGATAAATACACTTTACGTACTAATATTATTCCGTTAGTAATAGATTGTACCTTTTACCACCCTCTTTTGTAGCTTTGAGTGTTTATATTGACCCATTTTGTAAAGATTTGCAAATAGTTCCATCTTGGAAAACCTAGGTTTAATCGAAGAAACCAAACTAACACAAATGCTCATGTTTCATATGAACATATTGTTGCAAGAACGTAACACGTTTTAATACAATATTTGGGAATTCCATTAATGCTCGATTTAGATCATCCTTCTTGTAATGAATTCCATGCAATATTCTCCATAAAGATGTATTATCAACAGAAAAAAGTTCCTTTTCGTTGAGGGTATTCAAAGATTAATATGCTGTTCTGTAATTAATTGAAATATTTATTTTATAAATATAAGTACTAAATTACTTTAAACTTACTGTTTTTATACATGTCATAAACTGTGTTTCTAATTGCATATTGATTAAAATCATCAAAATCTTTGACAGGCGTTAGTCAATTTTCGCTTTGGACTAGATGGTTTAACCCCCATTTTTAACACAAGCAGAGAGCGGGAGTAATGGCCCCTTAACTATTATCGCGTTCTATTTCGAAATATTAATGATCAAATGATTTTTTTCGCTTGTTTTCCTAACGGTCTAGGAATGATTTAGTTGCGAAAATAACTGATCTTATATATAATATCGATTTATAAATAAAATGAAATAGGTAGGAACTTCTAAATATGAAATTGTAAACAACTTATTTGAATGACATTTGACGGAATTCAAGCCGGCAACCATGCCCAGTTACGGTAACATAATATATTCACTTAATAGAGAGAAATACTAGGATTATTAGGTATTATTGTAATTTGAATGTTACTTGTTCGGCTTGTTCCGAAGTAACTGTTTATCACGTGTCTCGTCTGTTATCGTGAAAGACCTATATACTCAAAAGGATGGTTCAGTAATAGGCGCTTTATATTCTAGATATAAACTTTATTACACAAAGGGACCAAAGTTTACCGAGTCTAAACATAAAAACGGGAAAACCAAAATAAATAAAAATCAGTTATAAAATAGGCCTAATAACGGACAATTGCCGAAATCTATATGATCGTTGAGTAAAAGGGCTGAATTTTTATATTTTAAAATTTCTATAATTTCAAGTAAATTTAATTTTTGCGATTTATTTTCTGTCTGTAAAATTTTAAAGTTATAATTAAAATTATGGAATTCTTCTCTCAGATGTATTGCATAATGTAAGTCATTCTTGTTATTAATATAACTACGTTCATGTTCTTTGA
This sequence comes from Melolontha melolontha, assembly GCA_935421215.2. Classification (NCBI taxonomy): domain Eukaryota; kingdom Metazoa; phylum Arthropoda; class Insecta; order Coleoptera; family Scarabaeidae; genus Melolontha; species Melolontha melolontha. The sequence goes on along the minus strand of OW285235.1, from coordinate 46,685,517 downwards.
TTCTTTTATAAAAGGATCTACGTATCTGGCCTATATAAAATTTAGGGCATGAACTACATTAAAGTTTGTAAACTCCCGATTGATTGTTTTTTGTCTATTTTTTGTTTATTGTTTTTAATTTATTTAATTGTTTTTCAACCGTGAACTAATGTCAGAGTGGAGATTGTTAATATACGATAAAAAAGGTTTAATTGTTTGTCTGTACCCGTAAAACAAGCTAGTACATCGTCTACGTATCTATCTACGCCAATAAATAAAATGTTTCAAAGTGAGTGTTGAATGAATTTTCCTTTCTAAATTATCCTTAAAAATTTCTTCAGCTAGAAGTGGACTTAGTAGACATTATTAAACCATTCTTTGGCCTATAGTATAAATTATCGAAATAAAAATAATTTTGATCTAAGCATATATGTAATATATCTAAAATATCTTGTATAATGATAAAATTTAATTATTTTTTGTTAAAAGTTCTTCTACTAATTTTAAGACATCTTCATTGTAGAATAGAAGGAAACAGATTTTGTACATCAAAAGAAATCAATTTTATATAGGAGGTTAAGGAGGTGGGAGGTATAATTTATTTAAGTTTAAAATTGTCAACATCCTTTAGGTTTAGTTTGAAATACAACTCCATCCCAGGAAGACACTGTATGTCGAAACAATTGTAATGGGGTTTTACCTCAATAAAGTGGAAATTAATTAATATTACTTTTTCATTTTTATTTCAGTATAGGTTATTACCATTACGACCGTTTCACAATACAGCAACTTACATTTTGTCAAAGAATGACATTGACGACCAAAATGTATTGCTCGCAGTTGTAGATACGGTTTGCGACATAAAAAACGGGACCCTTTTTTTGCCTATTGTGATAGTACTTTGTTGCATTATAACGAGTGATCATTAAAATTTTCGCTCAAGTAAGCCATGTACACAAAAAGTATGTCCTAACTTAAGTTATTAGAGGAGGTTTGTCATTATAATTTCAAACTTCATGATTGTTAAAAAATAATTTTAAATGCTGACTTTTATATTAAATATATTTATAATTTTTATACAAAGTAATAGAATATTATAAAAAATGTGTAAAATGATGACCATTCTCCACCAAGCATAATCGCACTCTATTTCGTAGAGCATTGAAAACATTGATCAGTATTTGCGGTGAGTTATTGATGTGTTCACATTTTTCAATGATTTTATGTCTTAACTCTTGTAGATTATTAATTGGTGTTTTATAAATAATATTCTTTATATATGGCCACATAAAAAAATCCATGACTGTTAAATCACACGATCGTGGTGGATATGGAATCGCTGTATTTTTACTTATTATCCTATCGCCATAAAATTGTTGCAAAAACTGAATATTTTCAAGTGTAACGTGAGAAGTAACCCCATCCTGTTGAAAATATCCGACCTGGAGTTCATCATTAGTCAATTGATTAGTAAAAACACTGAGAATTTCGTTACGATATTTCTTCGATGTTATCGTGCCCTCAAAGAATATTGGTCCTATTAATCGGTGACGACTCATACCTACCCATACGCCTATTTTTTCTGGATGGAGTTTCTCTGTAGAAATGAGGATTTTCACTGGACCACATTTGCATATTTTGCGAATTAACATAACCTTTCAAATAAAACCAAGCTTCATCGGTGAAGAAAGTATGATTTAAAATATTGTCTGTCATTGTTTGAATACACCATTGGCAAAATTGTGTTCTTTTTTCATAATCCGTAGGTAATAGATTTTGTACAGAAGTTAATTTATATGGATACATGTGCAAGTCCTTTTTTAAAATTTGTTGACATGTTCCATACGAAAGCCCTACTTGTTGCGAAACTCTGCGAATAGATGTTTGAGGAGATTCGTTAATAATTTGTCTGACATTTTCAATTACGCCGCGACTTCTCTTGAGAGGAGGACCGCTTCCTTTTTTCCTTAAAATACTGCCTGTTTGACGAAAAATATTTACACAATGCATTAGCGTATCACGGAAAGTTTTATAGCTAGGAACAGTATTTGGATATCTCTCTTCAAACTCCGCAAGGCAATTTTCTATTGAATGCTGCCAAATACCATCAATTTTTTGAGATGTCAGGAAGTAACATTCTACCATAAACGCTTTATGCATATCATTAAAGGCCATTACTTTTTCTGTTGATGAAACTTTAAAATATATATTTGACACTGACAGATGTTTGAAATAACATCTTAATGACTAAAGCTACGACATAATTTTTATATACACGGCCAGCTACGAGTGAAAACTTTAATGATCGCTCGTTATTTAACGCTGGAAATTTCAATCTTTTTTTCTGGATATTTTTCAAATTTGTTAATAATAATTAAATTTCTAATAAAAATAAGTTTTAACAATGTGATTGTACCAATAATGGTAGATTTTTATCTCATTATAGAATAGAATCACATAGCTAATGCCTATTTTTATCAGAAATTTTATATTTTAATTATAATCTATATATGTCCTATTATCCCAACAAGGTGTAAAATCCCTTATCACAATTAATAATCGTATCCTAAATACAATTTCGACAACTAAGTTGTCATCATCAGTAGGTAAAACCAGTAATCAAAGTGTCGCACGTGGGGCACAGTAAAGCTAACACAAATAATAACGCAACAAATTTACATGGCGTCCACATATACATTCTGTGTACCAGTGTATACATGGACGCAGTGTTGTTGCGTTATTATATGTGTTAGCTTTACTGTGCCCCATGTGCGACACTTTGATTAATGGTTTTACCTACTGATGATGACAACTTAGTTGTCGAAATACGTATTTAGGATACGATTACTAATTGTGGTAACGGGTTTTATACCTAGTTGAGTTTTTACTTAACTACAATCTCCAAAGAAAGACTTTCCATGACCTATTATATTTAATTTACACAGAAATGACCTTTTCGCTCTAATTACAGTTACTATAGAAAGGAAGAATTACTGGTAAAAAACAAACATTTCCTCAACATCAAATAAATAAAACATAAAAAATAATTCCTATTACTTTTTGTTTAATATTGTCTATATATACGAGTATATATTCTAAGACATGAGTCATGAGTCATGAGCACAATATCTTGCTAAAAAATAAAGTATATTTGTTGTTAAAAGAGAATAATTTAAAATCCTAACTAAAAATATAGATTTACTAGAATAAGTCTCTATTTTTAAAAACTCAACAAATAATTTTCATTAAATTTGCTTGGTGAGGATTTTTATTTTTTTACAGTCTTCTACCCCTCGAAATATTGAAGAGGATGGCAATAAGTACGAAATACTTGGAATGGGTTCTGTTGTACTCGTATCAACAGCATCTGAAACAGTTAAAACAATATTAGATAATATTTCAAAAATATTCAAAATATTCAGTAATAAAGTCTAAATGAATAAAACAAATAATATACCTATCATTGGCACAGGTTTATTTCCAAAGTGCATTTCGTTTCAGAGCTAGGTTGCATCTCCGGAATATTTAATTTGCATTATCTCTTGTCATTTTTTGGTTCTGGAAATATTATATTTAACAATAATTCATTACTGTTTTATATTTACTTACTCTTCCAATCCTTTAGCAAAATAATGCATTTTCTGAACTTCATCGTTTTTACATCAACAAACGGTCGCGACATTTTAATGTTCGACAATCAAATTATATTATAACAGAACAAAGCAAAACTATCCTACGCACTTATACATATGCACTAAAATACACAACACACAAAATAACATATAACGTGTGTTCATTTGAAAAGTCAATCTAGGTTACTTTGAAATTTTGATAGAATAAGACGCATATATATTAGTATGTGTTTGTTGTTCCGTAAACGTAAATCCAAATGACATTTGATAATGTCAATCACATTTGTTATTTATTTGTATGTATGAAACTGTCAAAATATACGACTTCGTAGGTTAAGTAGTAAATTTTAATTTACAACGTACTTCAAAATGTTCTCAGTAAATCACATGCTACTAGATTGACTTTTCAAATGAACACACGTTATAACCGACTAATTACTTATATTACTCGATATAACTTATAACCAAATACAAGGAGTAAAAAACAAACAAAAGTGTTGACGCATGCGTTATTATTTTTACTACGGCGACATCTGAGTTGGCCTTTCATTATGCTAGAAGGAAAGAAATATATACACATGTCTTATTATAAAACAAGGAAGTTAGATTCAGATAAATTCGGACAAATGTTCCTATATTGTTGCACGCCTCGATTGTCTCTGCCTTCTCGCTAAAATGATTATCGAGAGCCAAATATCTTAAATCGCTGCACGTGGGTGTAATAACTCATTATCTCATAAAATAAATATTTTAATTAGTAAATTAAATTTAAAAAAATAGACATAAACTAAGAAGAGAGTACTACCTCAAATAAAATACATCATAAAAGTAGAATAACATTTGAATAACATCAATGGTCTAAGATAATCAGGTATTTCCATGGACATAGTCCCCTTCTCATTTTGAACAAACTCTAAACTTCACGATGTGTTAGTAAAAAAAATATTATAGTAACAGAACGCATAGGATAAGACTAGATACGTTGTTTAATTTTGTTGTAATTCTGTTAACTGATTTTACAGGAAATATCAATTCTGAAACTTTCCATCAATCACATAAGGCCTTTTTTGATGATTAAAAAATAAATTAATCCTGCAGAGTACAAATTATTATTTATATCGCTCGCCTAGAAAACTATGTATATATCTATGTATCTACTTTACTTTACAAAAAATAAATAATAAGAAAACTAATACAATAAAACAATAAATAATGAACACCTGTTATTTTTTTCTGTATCTTCCTTACAATAAAATTCTTCTATAGAATTATGAAACATATTTTCAGACGAAACCATGCTATTTATACGTCTTTAAAGCAATTGCAGAAATACAATTATTTATAATTAAATATAAACATTCGAACGCAATCTTGCGGAGAATCTGACAGGCTTAATATTTCAGCATGCTTGCTCATTTTTTAAATTAATCTCTATTAAGAAGACATAATAACAGAGTAAATAATATTTAAATAAATTAAGGCAATTGTACCAGGTTAATATTAAAAAAAAATTAAGTGCAATTTTGGCAGGGTGGGGTTTTATTAGCAAGTTGATCAATAACGCTCGCCAAATTTTTGACAATCATTTTATAAAACCCAAAATAACCAGAAAATTGAGTTAAGTTCACAAATTTGTTTGTGAATTTAGGTTATTATAGCACATTATTTGGAAATATAAAAGTACGAATAGTTTACAAAACCAAGCTCATCTAAGTCGTTCGCCAATAAGTGTGAGTCGTAGGTAAAGATTAGAAAATCACTATTTTGTAAACTTTACTGACATCACTGTAACCTGATAACAGTGATAACATACCTCGATCATAAAAAATAAAATTATGTTAACACGAAAAGATAACGATTGAATGTTCAAATCTACATGTTTCTGCTAAAACAAAAGAAACATACAGACAAAAGTGGATATAAACATATACAAAAGATAGTAAATAGTAAAAACTGTGGGTGAAGGTATTACTCGCGTGAGGCTTGCCTTGCATTTCACACGATGCCTCTAATGTTCAAGGATGGCTCTATAACAGGCGAATAAATCCCAATATAAACAAGCAAAATGTATTTTTAGTAAAACATCGAAGATAGAAACATGTTACAGGATTATATCGTCCTGTCTGTAAAACAAGGAAAATATTCTATGCTCGTTTCAGGTTGCTCTTCTCATATTACAGAAGACTTACGGTCAATTGAGTGCATTATCATTAAAAGAGAATTATTCACTAATATTGGATGAAGTACAATCGCGGACACGGAATAGTTTCCAGACATATTAATCAAACTAATGCATTTTTTGAAAATTTGGCATTGTAACTCAGGCTCCAATTAAAATTACTTTCAATGACAGCGGTGGACACTCGGACGAATATGGGATTTAATTAAATCTACTATAAATGGTAAAATCATTGTTTTTTAATTTATTATATAACATTATTTAGAGAAATATCACAATAACAAGAACGAAAATAAAATTTATTAATTTTTAATAGGATCCCCTTGAAAACCTAATTTTCTCCATGCATAAACGTCCACAATGCATAAATAGATGGTCTATTTATGCATTGTGGACGTTTATTCATGGAAAAAATTAGGTTCTCAAAATTATAGTTGCCTAGATTTTGCCATGCCTGGAGTATTGCTTCTCATAGTTCTTCTCTATTTCTTGGTCTAAAGTCTTCAGAATATATTTCCTTTACCATACCCCCCCATATCACCACCTCAATGGGGTTGAGATCTGGACTTCTAGCAGGAACAGCAAACTCATTAATATTGTTATCTGCTAACCATTCCCTTACAGTTCTAAAAGTGTGCACCGGACAATTGTCATGTTGATAATAGTATATTAAACAACAAGTATAGAAAAGCAATGTTTTACTAAACGAATATAGCGTTTGAGCACGAGCGAGCGGAGCGAGCGAGTAACTTAAAGCTGTATGAGTTTAGTAAAACTGCTTTTCTTACGAGTTTGTTTACACTATTTTTTCGCATTTTGCAAGAATAAGCATTATAAACTTAAACATTTAAAATGTTATAGTAGGTATTTGTACAGGTTTTCCGTAATCTGATTCGGCTTTGTTTATTTACATAGTAACGACACAGTAACAGTAAACAAACTTCATTTTTTGTAAGTCAATTTGAGTTTTAGTTAAAAATGAGTCTTGCTACTAAACATACTTTAGAACATTATTCTGAAGATATTTTAAATGCCGCTCGAGAAGCGTCTTCGGGTTTACTTCCTTTGAAGTCAAAAGAAAAATACGAGAAGACATATGAAATATTTTGTAATTGGAAGATAACAAAAAAAGCACTAATAATTGATGAAAGTGTAATGCTAGCGTATTTTTTTGAGAAGGTAAGCTATTTGTTTCTATATATTTTAGTGTTATTCATACAATGTCTTTCATTATTTTAGGCAAAAGTCCTTAAGGCATCCAGTTTATGGTCTACATATTCAATGTTGAAAAGTACTATACAAATTAACAATCATTCAGGAATACAGATGGAGAATTATAGTAATTTTCAGAAAGAGCAAATAGAATTGAATAAAATGAGTGTTGCTAAGTTTTCAAATTTGAATAATTGTACTTTTAATATATTTCACAATAGTTCCAATTCCAATATTTAAATAAATAATTTTCTGTCAAACTGTGTTTTATTGACATGAATTAACTATGTAGTAAAGTGACGTATCTATGTGGTAAAGTGCCACTTTAATAAACGATTTTGATTGTAGTAAAGTAGCACATTACTTGTCAAAATGCGAAAAATGAAATTACTTTGCGGAAATCTATTTATAACGATCGGAAGCATTATGTTTACAAGTAGGTTTCTATAAATGGGTCCTGTAAAACGGTCATCTAATCGAACTAAAACTCCTTTGCCACCAGCTGAAATCCAAAACCACATCATTAATGAAAATCTTCCACTCGTTGCCACTGAATTTGTATATCATCTGCTTCGCGGCAATAAACCCGTATTCTACCATTATTACATGACTGAAAACTTTTTCATCGGTAAAGATCACATTTCTCCAGTAACCATTGTCCATGTTTAAGAAATTATTAGCAATTCTATCCGACTTTGTTCGGACGCTTCTGTTAAAAACGGTTTTCTAGCAGCAACGTAATTGCCTAAGCGGCCTTTTCTAATTCTTCGAATTGTACGCACACTTCCTGCAAAGTTAGTTCTCTCCCGTGCTGCTACCGCGGTCGCAAATGGATTTTCTCTAACATAGTGAAGCAATGCCTCATCCTATGCAAGATTTCAGACAACATAACCTCCCAGTCCTCCTAAACGTTCCACTGTTTGCGTCTCTAACCATCTCCGTCTTATTTTTAGAATACATGTATCGCTTCATTGTAAAGGGCTGCTACTTGTCTACTTGACTGATCATTTTTCTAACTGACAATATTGCTCTCTTTTGAAAATCAGTAACAAAAATTCCTTGCATTTTACTGACGTTATTTTGACACAAGAATGACAATTAACAAATGTTATTAAGCAATTAATCAGTCTATGTACTTAAACTCAATTTACAATAAGCAAAAGTAGCTGAAAACTATTCCGTGTCCGCGATTGTACAGTTCTGTTCAAATAAATCTGGGACAACTCTTATAACATAACTCTTAGTTCCACTTGTTCAAATAAATCTGGGACAACTTTTTTTTTGGTGTGTTGTATTTGTGGCTTTCAACATGTTAGTTGTATTTAGATTTTATTAAAGTTTTTGGCGATAGTTGCCAAAAGGTCAAATTTATTATAATTTTACAGAATCATGATTTAATGAAAAAGTTTTCGAGGCATTTTTCAATCTAAAAATGTCTTTGGAAAATGTAATTAGACTATGGAACTTTAACAATTATACCATATGATCAAATAAATTTATCCTCTAGTTAGCCATGAAATTATTTATTCAAGGTATCAAGTTGGTAGTGACAAATAAAATACATTTGTCATTATGTGTACTGTATTGGTTTATTGACATTAATCTATCAACGGTATAACCTAACCTGCACGACTTACACTTAAAACACATTTTTAAATTTATATTGCCAACTTATGTTTGAAGAAGAAAAATTTCATGGCCTTCTAGAGGGTAGAAATATTTGATCATATTGTATTAAATGAACTCGTGTCATTTTTTGGTGACAGTATAAAAACCATGGAAATATCGTTCAATTTATAAACCAAAATGAAAATTAATATTGTCCTAGATTTATTTGAACAGTACTGTACATTATATACTTATGCACGAAAGCAAGCTCAAATAAATTGGGATAATCTACAAAAATTATTGAATAGCCAGGTAATTCTTAATATTTATTTATGATATAAGTGTTATTGTGTGAGATTTGATTTTGTGAGTAGGGAAGAGTACGAAACGAGCGTAGCGAGTTGAGTAACCCTTCGAACAAAATCAAATCAAAGAAATTCGAGTACATCAATACGTTAAGCACGTATTACGCATGTGTTAAAAATGAAACAGACATGCATAACACACATCTGTATCTGCTTTATTTGTAACAAATGCGTAATACGTGCTTAACATATTGATGTACTCAAATCTTTCTTGGTATATTTGCTGCCATCTGGCATCGTGTTAATAGAGTTACACCTACATACGTATTTTTTCCCTTCTGTACCGGCATAGCTGGACGACAGAAAATCGTTATTTTCGGCGTAGTCTCTTTTG